>JAJGRX010001472.1:0-1200000 GCA_025461125.1 Carex kokanica
TGTCTCCACATGAGAAGGAATAAACAAGAGGTTTTCAAGGTCAAATTTACTAGTAATTTGTAAATACTGTTAATTTTTTAACATAGTAGTTAACTAAGCTTACTAGTTTATCCACATGCTAGAGTGTGCTAGCTGATCCACCATGGTGTGCGATTTTATATCCTGACGACATGTGGTTTAGTTTGTTTTGTCTCCTCAACCCTTGCTACTCCTTTGTGTTGAAGATGTCACACAGACCGTGCCAATTTGCAGGTGTAAGACACCAATGCGGCACGTTGGCCTTCCATAAGGACATCTCCCAACCAAATTTCTTGATGCACTTGTCCCTTGCGGTCTGCAGCTCCTCAGCGTACCTCTTGCAAGCTATGGCATCAAAAACCGTTCGACAATGGTCGATATCTTCCCCATCTTTGTATCTAAATCTTTCCTATAAAAAACAAAAGGGAAGGAGCGGTAACATATTATTTAGTATTTAAGCATCTAAATCTTTCCAATTGAAAACCATATTGCAAAACTTAATAACATTTGAACTTCTTAACACCTGTTACTGATATAGCACCAATGCTAGGATCAATAAGTGAACTTCTCACAGTAACAATTCTGTATGAAAAGTAATAAGTGAACTTCAAGGCTTGGCAATGACAGTTCTAAATTGATGAACCTTCTCACAGTCACAATTAAGCAAATTGTGGTGCTGCAGTTTAATTATTGTATGAATTATTTATACCATCATCCTTGATTGTCACCTTCATTTGTAGTAAAATGTGGGTAATATGTTGGAGATAATAATTATATTAGATGACAACAAAAATGTGAAGAAGGGTATTTAGGTCTTTACATACTGTAATATATATTTAATTGTGATGAGTCTTCATTCTTAATCTTACTCCTTTACTGAACAAGTGCTCCTTAGTAGGGATTAAATTTTTAAACCGTAGCTTCAGCTTAATTAAATTGAGCTATTGTATTAATATTTGTTTTGCCCATGTGACAGATATCATGGAGGACAGTGTTGCTTCCAGAAGAACCACGGTATCTGTTCGCCGGAAATCTCGGAGGCTTAATCCCGAGGTGGAGGGAACTGACTGTAGGGTTTTCATGCTACCCTTTGAATAGGCTTAAGCTGCGGAAAGACCGTAAAACAAAATTTTTACTTCTAACTCAAGCCGAGGATTAAAAGAGGTACGTCGGAAAGACCACCGAAAGTTTCTTTTCCAGTCTTTCCCTTGACATAACCTTTTAATCCTACGAGAATCTACTCCTCGATTGATTTCTAAAAACTTAATCTATTTAACAATTAAATAAATTAAGATAACATTTATACCTTAATTCAAATTCGAATTGGATTTGTAGTCTGACTCGGTTTCGTAGCACCAGAAATATAGTGTCTCTATCAGTATCCACCAGGAACTACCAGAGAGCGGTTATTTCTTTTGCCAGAAATACTGAAACTGCGGTATTCGCAAAAACACTATTCATGATAGGCGTGAAAATACTATTCACGAGATGCAGATAAAATGATTCATGATCAGCAGGTAAAGATACCGCGTTTTTCGCAAAAACATAAATACCGCGATCTTCGCAAAAACACTATTCACGAATCCCGTAAAAACACTATTCACGAGAATAACTATTTTATTCTCGCAAGAATATATATATATGGATTACCAAATTTTCTGCAAATCACTATTTGGGAGAGAAAATAAAGTACGAATCGAATCAGATTCTGATTCGAACTTGGGTCGAATTATTTTGATTTTCTCTCCACCCCTCCACCCCTATTTATAGCCTTATAGGGATGAATAGTAAGGAGGTGTGTATAGTAAGGAGGTTTCAAGGTGAAAAGACAAAAATGCCCTTGGCCCAAAATTCAAAGAAATCAATTTGGGCTTTTAATTAAATTCTAAATTTAATTTTAGGTCCAAATTCAAATGGGCTTTTGGCCCAAAAATATTAATTCATAATTAATATTTTAATCCAAATAATCCATACATACAATTATTCTGAATAATTATATTTCTTGCGTTTGCGATTGCGATTGCGATTAAAATTTATACGACGTGTCATACACGTTATAAATTTAATCTAGTTTAAGCATGTCATCTCCATGACATTTTTTTATTTTTTTATTATTAATTATAATATTTATAATTAATCATAAAATTTCTCTGATTACTTTCCTATTGGTGTGACCCGATAGGATCTGTGTTATGTTGGCAATAGAATTAAAACTCCTTTTAATTCTATATATCATAAGAGACATCTGACATATATGACTACCCAATTGACACAGATAATCTTGTACATTGCAATATCACAATACAGTAAACAATTTACTCGTGTTAATTCTTTTGTCTCGTAGTATCAGATCAGTTCCAATGTAGGTATGTATCATCCTTGCAAACTTAATCTTTTCTCGATCTTAAATAGTTTTATCAAATATGATTAACTCTTTAATCATACCGCATGCAGATAATCATATTTTATCAAGAGGCCTAGTGATATTATCACTCGTATAATAATACGAGGGACAATAGTAGTCTTGGTGAACATCTTCCCTCCGCATAAGTTATGTATACTGAAATGTCATCTGTATAGCTACTTTTTACGGATAGCTTTGAACAACACTTACGAATACACACTTCCTATGTAGGAAAGACGAATATCTCATACTTTAGAACTTAACACTGAATGAAAACATTAATGACACAAACACAATCCATTTAACGTTTCATCTAGGGTCTGTCAAATACCATGTTCTCTAACATGTATCCGTGTGATTAAAATGACAACTCTTTGTCTATAGTTTGTAAAAGTTAACCATCATTCAATCCACACACTAACTTTTAATTGGTCAATTAGTGTTCTTTGCTAATTACCTCGGTTAGAGACTTTTAAGAGTATTTATCATCTATATTACGGAGTCTTACAATTTCAAGTCATGAACTCGAAATGATTCATAAATTCGATAAATTCTCAAAGAACAAATGATATCTTTATTAATCATCCATTACATGAACAAATATATATAATACAATTATCCGATGATTGACTTCTAGATTATTACACTACACTGACACGGTGAGTGTGACACCTTCTCCCCCGCCAAGACCATAGCCAATGGCCACTAGGTATCGGCCTAGCCCCAGCCCCAGCCCCTACCTCATCACGGCCCTAGCCCTCGCCCCAGCCCCTACCTCATCCCGAGCCCGAGCTGCAGCCCAAGCCGCAACCCTAGCCCCAGACCGAGCCAGAGCCACTAGTTATGACTCTACCGAAGTCCCTTCCCTCTAAGAGAAAGAGTCATAGACCAAAACCTATGGGCTTTGACGTTGATGACCGCTGAAGATCCTCCAGGCTCAACCCTATTGAATATCCTCCCCAGTCACCACCTCATCCCGATGTTGTGACTGCTCCACTTGACCAACCCTCTCACCCACCGTTACAGACAGGCCCACTTGCCTCACCCCCTCGAACTGATGTACCGATGGTCTCTAACTCTCCCCATTCTCATCCCGAGGTATCTCGAAGAACCGGTCAAAGAAAATGCGACAACCCCAGCCCCCACCTCATCCCGAGCCCGAGCCCCAGCCACCAGCTATCACTCCACCGAATTCCCTTTCATATAATACACATAGTCATAGACCAAAATCTCTAAGCTGTGACATTGATGGCCGCCAAAGATCCGAAGCAAGACTTGGGTTAACAAAAATGGAGATCCGCCGAAGATCCACAAGGCTCAAACCTATCGGGTATCATCCCCAGTCACCACCACATCCCGACCCTCTTGATAGTACAACCCCTCAGCCTGATGTTGTCACTGCTCCACTTGACCAACCCTCTCACCCACCGTTAGAGACAGACCCACTTGCCTCACCCCCTCGAACTGATGTACATCCAGACCCAATTAATACACTGCCTCATGTTGACCATGAGCTAGAAAATGAGGCAGAAGAGCTGGTCGAAGAGCCAGTCGAAGAACTTGAGGAAGAATCTGAGCCGCAGCCCCAGCCAGTAGAATCAGAGCCTATCGAATATAGTGAAAATTCTGACATGAATGAAGCCTCTGACAGTACTGAAGAATCCGAGGAGGTTCTCAATTTTGAAGATGCTAACACGACCCGAGATTCTGACAAAACTGGAGAGGAGGAGGCCGCTGAACCCCAATCAACACTGCTGGAATTAGAGGATGATGGAAGTAGGAGGTTCCATAAGCGTCGGGTTCTACGCATGTGTCCTGAAGCGTTTGAATTGAGTGGTATAGACCTGGATTGGTCAGCAACTAAAGTGCAGACTGCAAGAGAAGGAGAAATAGGAAAGGGAAGAAGTCTGAAGTCAGGGGTGTACGGGGTCTTGCCAAGCCTCGTGACCCGGTTCACCCAGATAGCAGGCCTGTACTGAAGGTTGTGGGTGACTATGAGTTCACATCAGTCCCTGAGTGCACAAAGATAGTCACAACGATAAGGCTCATGACATGTGAGTGCCTGCCTGGACCAATCAGGTCGTTCAACATGTTTCATTCGAAGGTGAGGGTAGAAATCCTACGTAGATTCTTGCAGCGATACTCATGAGATGAGGGCGAAGATGTCGAGCGTGGTCTCGATGTCTTCGAGAATATAGCTACAGATACCTGGATGCGTGTTCTGACAGACACTAAGAGAGTGTGTAGGAAGAAATTTGGACAAAACAAGGAGTTATGGAAAGATTTTTGTCCAAGGTGGTGCAAGAAGTTGGATCGCTGGAGGGGTCTGTGCGACATTTGGATAAATCCCAAATGGGAGCAATTTTCAAATATCAACCGGGCTAACAAAACTGGAGATAAACGTGCCGTCAGTCATGTGGGTGGATCCAGGAGCTCGTACAGGCACAAGATGAAAATGGTATTTCTTCTTTCACATTTTTTTTAAATTAATACATTACAATAAAATGTCGGAACTAGCATAATTTGTATTGTATTAGCATCTTATAAATTGAAAATTAAATTTCAGATTGCTGAGAAGGGGAGTGTCGTTGGTCTGAAGGATGTTTTCGATCAAACTCATTTGAAGAAGACACCAGCGGGGGAGTATGTCAGTGAAAAAGCAAAAAGGGCAGCGGTAATTAACTTCGTTGATATGTCTATTTTGCCAGTAGAGTATACTCCATTTTCCATATGATTTTGCACTTCTTCTATTACTTCAGTGTTTTCTTAAGTCGAGATGAGAGTAAAAAAAATGGTGACTATCTTATTTTGTGAGTTATGATTTTGTAACAGCAATTAGAAAGTCATTTCTATAAGTCACTAAACTAAAAATTTCATCATGTCAAGAACTCAAGGTTTCAACTGAAAGACAATTTAGTCAATTTTTTACTTCCTTCACTCTTGTACCATTCGCACATATCAGAAATGTTTGGCCTGAAACAACACATACCATTTAGTCAATTTAGTCAATTATATGCCATTTAGTCAATTAAGTCAAGATGATTGGCATATACCATTTAGTCAATTTAGCATAAATGTTTGGCCTGATCTTACTAAACATCACATGCAAAAATGTTGTTCCTTTATCAGAAAATATGTTATTTGAAAAGTACAATTCAGTCAATTAAAAATTACACAGTGGGCCAATTCATTCCTTGTATTATAGAACTTGTCCGATAACTTGACCTACTATGTGGAATCAATGCAGGAACGGTTCAAATCATTAAAAGATGCACAAGGGAATGAAATGGATGATGAAGCGCTATGGAACCTTATTGTGGATGGAGAGGACAAGAGAGGCAGGGTGTACGGCTTTGGCAAGTGGTCAAGAATGTCAAAAGTCAACCAAGAGTTGGAGGCAATGGAGGCATCCCTATCGGAACCTACCAAAAGCACTGCCACCTCGGCTGAACATACAAAGAAATCGTACACAGCCGAGGAGGTGGAAGAGTTAATAAAAAGGAACCTAGCTGCTACACAAAGGGGGTTTGCTCAGGAGATAACTGCCTAAGAGATGCGACACCGAGTGGATATAGAAGAGAATAAAAAAGAAAATGCGTACAGCAGGGCATGTATCAAGGCGCTCTTCGCTAAAACAGGAGCTCAACCTCCTAACTTCGTTGTAAAGTTTGAGGTAGGATATGTATTGAGTTTTTATTGATGTAGGATATGCATTGAGTTTTTATTATATGTGAAGTTTGAGGTAGGAGATTAACTTATGAAATTTTTTGTGAATCTTAGCTGATTTTTTTGAGTTTTTTTGAGTTTTTATTATATGTCACTTGACTTTTTCTTAACCTCTACTTTGATAAATTGAGTTTCATTTTTTGTTGGGTATGATGGTATGTAACTGAACATTAAGTTGTAGGCTGTATAAAATGAGTATAAAGTGGGTACGCAATTAAACTGAATTAAACTTAAAACACTAATGACACTATTTCTATTGGTCTTCCGATGGAAATGCTGACCATCTCTTTCATTTTCAACCCGACACAGACCAGTATATTTCAAATTCATTTTCTAATACTCTTCCTTATGAGCATAGTCGACAAATCGTGTCTGTTTTTTTAAACCCTCCACTCTCTCTCTCTCTCTCTCTGATCTGTCTCTCGCTCTCTATCTCTCCCTCTCTATCTGTACCTCTGGCCCTCCCCACACTATGTGAAAGTCCCCAACCGCATTAAATCCCAAAGAGGAGGTAAGTAGAGTGGGAAAAATGGCACGCCGGAGCCGGCTCCGTCACGGAACGGCACGATAACGGCACGGCACGCGTGTCATTCGCGTGTCCCGTGCCGTGACCATTCGCGTGCCGTGACCAATTGTTGGCAAAGAAGACACGGCACGGCACGAAAATTGCCCTGGTCACGGCACGGCACGGGACACTCGAGTCACGGAACGGTAGACACGCCAGTCACGCCAGTCACGAGGCAATACACTAACATACCTTCCTATAAGGTATAATTTTATTTTAATTAAAATATTTACATTTAAATTTCAATTAAAACATTTGAATTTTAAAAAATCGTTTCGTATTTTTTTTTAAATGCGCACGTTTGGTCACGGCACGCGAGTCACGCCGTGACTCGCGTGCCGTGACCACCCCTCGTAATTTTTGTCACGGCACGGCACGTTTTTCCCACTCTAGAGGTAAGTACAATTGATCTCTGATCTTGTGTAAACTAAGCCTTTCATTTGAAAGTAATGTATTTTCTTCAGTCCCTTGTAAGAACCTAAATGAAGTTAGAATTTAATGTTTTTGCTTGACATATTTGAAGATGTTGTGAGCATTGCAGAGACTAGAGTCTTTCTTCATAGCTTCACAATTTTGAAATTAACCATCGATTCAATGTTACAGGTAACTAATCAAATGGCCACTAACGACCGTCAATGGATGTACTGTTAGTTTGTAATAATCTAGAAGTCAATAATACGATAAATTTGTTATATAAAGCTTTGTTCATGAATTGAATGTTTAATCATTTTGTTACCTTGAGTATTATTGAATTTATGAATCATTTCGAGTTCATGACTGGAATTGTGAAACTTCATAATATAGATGATAATACTCTTAAAAAGTCTCTAACCAAGGTAATTAGCAGGAACACTAATTACCGCGATAAGGTTAGTGTGTGGATTAAATGATGGTTAAGTTTTACAAACCATAGACAAAGAGTTGTCATTTTAATCACACAGATAAATGTTAGAGAACATGATATTTGACAGATCCCAAATGAAACATTAAATGGAATTGTGTTTGTGTCATTAATGTTTTCATTTTAGTGTTAAGTTCTAAAGTATGAGATATTCATTTTTCCTACATAAGAGATGTATATGTGTGATTGCTATCTAACGCTATCCGTAAAAAGTAGCTATAAGGGTAGTTCTTCGGTATACATAGCTTATGCGGAGGAAAAGATGGTTTATCAAAAGTACTATTGTCCCTCGTATCTCAATACGAGCTATAGCATCACTGGGCCCCTTGATAGAATATGATTATCTGGATCCAGTATGATTACAAGAGTAAACATATTTGATAATCTATTCAGGATCAAGAAAAGATTAAGTTTGCAAGGATGACACATACCTACCTTGAAACTAATCTGATAGCTATGAGACAAAAGAATTAACACAAAGTAAATCGTTTACTGGATCATGATATTGTACGGTACAGCATCATCTGTGTAATTGGTGTCATAATGTACTTGCCAGGTGCCACCTATGATAAATAGAGGTTAAAATAGTTTTAATTATATTTGCCAACATAACACAGATCCTATTGGGTCACACCATATAGGAACTAGTCGGAGAATCTTGTTGATTAATTATAATGATTATAATTAATAATAAGATGGATAAAATTAATTATATATGATATAATTAAATTATAAATGTCATTTAAATGACAAGCAGAAACATTAGTTAATTTATGAACGTGTTTGACACGTGCATAAAAGTTACCGAACGAACGATCGAGAAAATATGTATTTGATTTGGACTTAGAATATTTAATTATTGGATTTATATTTTGGGCTTGAAACCCATTAAGAATAAATCACTAATTAAAGATTAAAGGCCCAAATCAAAAGTCCAAAATTAATCAAGTATTAATGGGCCAATGGCAAAATAGTAATAAATTTTGCCAAATTGATTTTGGCCGTTGGTTATTGCCGACATATAGGGTCAAAATTGTATTTTATATACATTTCAAAGTATATAAATAGGTGATCAAGGTTAGAGATAATTTCATTCAATTCCTGAATACCGATTCGATCAGATCGAACGATAATTCTCTCTTTCCTCAGATTCGTTCTAATCAGAGTTTACGGGTTTTAGAAATAATATTTTACGAGAGTCGTAATTATTATTTGTTTTTTCTCGTGAATAGTGTTTTTGTCAGATTTCGCGGTTTACGGTATTTCTGGTAAAAGAAATAAACCGCTCTCTCGATTAGTTCCTGGTGGATAACCGATAGAGGCACTATATTTTTGGTGCTTGCTTAACCGGGTCAGACAGTCGGGTCAGACTGCATTCCAATTTGAATTTGGAAGCAAGGTAAAGAAATGTTATATTAATCTATTTAATTGTTAAATAGATTTAATCTTTTAGAAATCAATCAAAGGAGTAGATCTATAAACTGATTAAAATACAAGTAAATACGGTTTTACTACTTTGGGTCTATACAGGATTAATCTGGTATGTAACTCTCGGTTATTATCCGACATACTACTTAATCTATGATCTGAATGAGTAAAGTTTTACTTACGGTTTTTAATCTAAGAAAATGATTGAACAGGTATGTAACTCTCGGTAGATTATCCGACATACCACTTTAATCCTTTTTGGCTTAAGTTAGAAGTAAAAATTTTGTTTTACGGTCTTTCCGCAGCTTAAGCCTAATGGCTTTGGGTAGCCTCAAAACCCCACAGTGGTATCAGAGCGCAAGGCTCTCCTGCTGATTGATTTTCTAAAAGTTATAACTTATGCAAATTGTTTGCATATACCGCGTATCGGTTTAATTCTTAGATTGCAGCTTAAGTCCAAAACCGATTAGAAATGAGATTTTCTTGGATCGATTTTCCGACTGAGAAAGTTAAATTAGATTTAAGCTTTCTTTAATGTTTTCTTTATGTTTTCGTTTTCAAAAACTTTCGACTGTGGTAAAGTTACATTTAAGAATGTGATGAGGCAATAAAGTACCCAAGTAAGAACTGTTTATCTCCACCGTAAAAGGGAAAAGGTTGAGTCAAAGAAAGATGGTCTTGGATAAAAGTGGTTTTCTTTCTGGCCAATCCTATTCCTTTTACGTGTCCTGATAAACTGGCTCAAAGGGGACTTTGTCACGTTACCAAATTGCTTTACTATTGTCGAAGCATGGCAAAATGTAATTCTTTCGCCTTTTCGAAAACCTTTGGTTTTGTAAAGTTCATCGAAGAATGTGATGAAGCAATAAAGTACCTGAGTAAGAGCTGTCATTTCCACACCGTAAAAGAGATGGTTCTGTCTAGGAAAGACCGAATCTAAAGCGGTCCTTGTGACCCCGGTCTTTCCTGGGAGCCCCTTTTCGTGTCCTAATGGCTGGCCCAAAAGGAACTTTGTCACATTACCAAATTGCTTTACATGCCAAAAAGAATATCTGCTTTAAAAACATATAAACTGTTTATATGCTTTCAAACAGTATAACTAAAGAACTGAGCATAGCTGCAAAATAAAGAATTAGGAACTGATAAATTGTATACGTAACTTGGTCACGTATATAAATAAATAGGATTTATTGCTTTGATATGAAATGCATAAATTAGATTTATCGCTTTCAAGGAAATGTGAAATCAGCCGTTAGTCAAAGAAAGACTGAAAGTGGATAGCTTCGGTTGTCTTTCTGGCAGACTCTTTTCACGTATCCGTAAGACTGTCTAAAACCAGATTTACGAGATAAACATGCTTAAAACAAAGTCAAGCATGTGAAAGAGTGTCTTAGTCAAAGGAAGACTGGAAGTGGATACCTTCGGTTGTCTTTCTGGCAAGACCTCTTTTAAAAGTTGCTTACAAGGTTTAAAGCATAAAACAAACCCATCTAATTAAGTAGTATGTCCTTCCTACTCTATCCTTCTCAAACCATTGTTCATTGGTTGACGGACTGCTCAGCAGACGTTGCCTTTTACCTTTGGTGGTCGAGGGTTATGTTCGACATAACAAACCAAATAAAGTGAGGTTACTTACCGGTGATTTCCAAAATCGTTTTGGGCTCGGGGCAAAGTCTTCGTTAAAACATACGATGTTTAACGAAACCAAGAGTCATATAGAGATATGATTAGCAAAGAGTTGCTTACCTAAAAATAATTAATAGGCAAGCTTCTTAATCGACTTGTCTATTAATGAAAGATAGGGATCTTGGTCCTTCTGCAAAATGGGAATAGAACAGATTTGCAGTGGGAGTTTTATTGTTAAAAATAAAACATTACATGAACAAAGCTAAAATATTTACATTTAACATTGTAGAACATGTCTAAAGAAACATCATTCTCGTTGCGCTCCCTACTCGAGAAAGAAAAGCTGAAAGGAGACGGGACTAATTTTACTGATTGGTTCCGTGCTCTCACGATCATACTAAGGCGCGAGAAAAGGGAATATGTCTTAAATACCCCTTACCCTGATGAACTCAAAGCAGGTGCTACTGCTGATGAGTTGACAGCGTACAACAAGCACAAGGAAGATGAGCTTGATGTACAGAGTCTCATAGTTGGGATTATGGGTCCTGAATTGCAGAGGCGATTCATGGATACCAAATCCAACGACATGTGTGTCCAGCTTAAGAACATGTTTCAAGAGCAGGCACGTGTGGAGAGATTCAAGGTAACCAAGTCCCTCCTAGGTCACAAGTTGGCCGAAAGCGGCTCTATGGGCACTCATATGCTCCGTATGACGAGTGATATTGAGCAGCTGCATAAGCTTAATAGTCCGTTGAGCAAAGAGTTTGCTATGGATATTATCCTGAACTCGCTTCCACCTAGCTTTTCGGGGTTCATCATGAACTTCCACATGCTTGGGATGGAAAGGAGCTTACAGGAGCTGCAGGGGATGCTTAGGATTGCAGATGGAGACATGAAGAAAAGTTCTTCTGTTCTCATGATCCAAGCGGGTAAGAAAAAGATAAGTAAGGCAAAGAAAGTGGTTCCGAAGTACAAGGGCAAAGGGAAGCAGGTTCCTAAACAGAACGCTCCCAAGGTAAAGGTCTCTGCTTCCTCTGACTGTTATTATTGTAATAGCAAAGGTCATTGGAAGAGAAACTGCCCCAAGTATCTGGAGGATGTAAAGTCTGGAAAGGTCTCCAAGGCTTCAACCTCAGGTATTTATGTTATTGAAGTTAATGTTGCTACCTCTATTAATGATTGGGTATTAGATACTGGATCATGTGCTCATATTTGTTCAAATATGCAGGCATTAAAGAATAGAAGGAAACTTGGCAATAGGGAAGTATAACTCCGAGTTGGAAATGGAGCAAGTGTTGCAGCCATTACAGTCGGTAGTATAGAGTTGTGTTTGCCCAGCGGGCTTGTAATGGAACTGGAAAATGTTTATTTTGTTCCTAGCATTTCCAGAAATATCATATCAATCTCATGTTTAGAGATGAATGGTTTTTCATTTGTTATAAAAGACAAGCGTTGTTCTATTTATAAAAATGAATTATATTATGGATCATCTTATATGATAAATGGTCTTTATATGCTGGAAATGGATAAACCTGTGTTTAACATTAATAATAACAAACGACTCAAAACATCTCATGAAAGTACGACTTACATGTGGCATTGTCGCCTTGGTTATATAAACGAGAAACGCATTAAGAAATTACAAGAAGTAGGACTTCTTGGTAAATTTGATTTTGAATCAATTAACACATGCGAATCATGTTTACGAGGAAAAATGACCAAAGCGCCTTTTTCTATAAAGGGAGAAAGGGCAAGTGACTTATTAGGTCTAATACATACCGATGTATGTGGACCTATGAGTACTTGTACAAGAAACGGTTATTACTACTTCATCACTTTTACTGATGATTACAGTAGATATGGTTATGTCTACCTGATGAGACATAAGTCTGAATCTTTTGAAAAGTTCAAAGAATTCAAGGCTGAAGTAGAAAATCAACTAAATAAAAGTATTAAGACCTTACGATCAGATCGTGGAGGCGAGTACTTAAGTTATGAGTTTAAAACGTACTTAAAGGAATGTGGGATAGTCTCACAACTCACGCCTCCAGGGACACCGCAATGGAACGGTGTTTCTGAGAGAAGGAATCGAACTCTGTTAGACATGGTTCGTTCCATGATGAGTAACGCCACTCTACCAAAATCGTTTTGGGGCCACGCACTAGAAACTGCTGCACTAACGATAAATAGGGTTCCATCTAAATCAGTAGAAAAGACTCCGTACGAGTTATGGTTTGGAAGAGTTCCAAATATATCTTTTCTTAAAATTTGGGGTTGTGAAGTATTTGTCAAACGCCTGACGTCTGACAAACTTGGTCCTAAATCTGATAAATGCTTTTTCGTAGGGTATCCTAAGGAAACGAGAGGATATTACTTCTATTACCAATCCGAGAACAAAATAGTTGTTGCTCGTAATGGTATATTCTTGGAGAAAGATTTTCTTACAAGAGGAAGTAGTGGGAGTAATGTAATACTTGAAGAAGTTCAAGATACATCACACAATATAATATCTGAACAAGATCAGATAAACCCACCACTTGTTACTTCAGCTGATGAGCATCTGGAAGAACCAAATCCACAAGTAGTTGTGGAAGAGGTTCTAGTCCCGAGCTCAGATACTTCGACTCAAGTTGAAGTAGAACTGAACCCACAAACAGTTGTGGATGAAGTTCAACAGCCAGAAGAACAAGTGCTACGTAGGTCAGCAAGGATAGTCCATGCACCTGAAAGGTACATGAGACTACACGAGATTTCAGTGTTTGACACTGAAGATCCACTGACCTATGCGGAAGCAATGGATAGACCCGACTCCGAAAAATGGCTGGAGGCCATGAGATCCGAAATACAATCCATGTATGACAACACGGTCTGGAACCTAGTTGTACCACTTGATGGGGTAAAACCCATAGATAACAAGTGGGTTTTCAAAAGGAAAACAGACATGGATGGTAATATGACTATATACAAAGCACGGCTAGTAGCAAAAGGTTTCAAACAGATTCTCGGTGTAAATTATGATGAAACTTTTTCGCCCGTGGCTATGTTTAAGTCAATTCGGATGCTCCTAGCAATTGCCGCATTTCATGATTATGAAATATGACAAATGGATGTCAAAACCGCCTTCTTAAATGGAAATTTAGAAGAGGACGTGTATATGATACAGCCCAAGGGTTTTGAAGATCCAAAGAATGCTGGGAAGGTGTGCAATCTTCTTAAATCCATTTATGGATTGAAGCAAGCATCAAGGAGTTGGAATCTTCGATTTGACGAGGAAGTCAAAAAGTTTGACTTCGTCAGATGCGAAGAAGAACCTTGTGTGTACAGAAAAACTAGTGGGAGTGCCATCGCCTTTCTAATCTTATATGTAGACGATATACTCCTGATGGGAAACGATATTCCGTTATTGCAACAAGCCAAGTCTTCATTAAAGAAAATGTTCTCGATGAAAGACTTGGGCGAGGCAGTCTATATATTAGGCATCAAGATCTATAGAGATAGATCGAAAAGACTCATAGGATTGAGTCAAAGCACATACATTGACAAAGTGCTGAATCGGTTCAGCATGCAGGATTCCAAAAGGGGATACCTGCCAATGAATCATGACGCAAAGCTTAGCAAGACTCAGTGTCCTTCGACAACTGATGAGCGAAGCAACATGAGTAAAGTACCATATGCTTCGGCTATTGGCTCTATCATGTACGCCATGTTGTGCACTCGCCCTGATGTCTCGTACGCTTTGAGTGTTACGAGTAGATATCAGGCTAATCCAGGCATGGAGCACTGGATTGCTGCAAAGATATCAGGCTAATCCAAGCTTCCAAACTGACCGAGACGACTCGAGATCACAGTCCGGGTATGTGTTCATACTCAACGGTGGTGCTGTGAGCTGGAAGAGCTCAAAGCAGGAAACTACTGCAGACTCAACCACCGAAGCTGAGTACATAGCAGCATCCGAGGCAGCAAAAGAAGGTTTCTGGATTAAGAAGTTCCTTAGCGAACTAGGAGTGGTTCCCAGTGTTCAAGGCCCTGTGGACCTCTACTGTGACAACAATGGAGCTATAGCTCAGGCCAAGGAACCGAGATCGCACTCAAAATCCAAACATGTTCTACGCCGTTATCACCTCATACGAGAAATCATAAATAGAGGTGACGTAAAGATCTGTAGAGTTGACACAGCCAGCAACACAGCTGATCCACTTACAAAACCTCTTCCTCAAGCCAAGCATCAGATGCATACTGCTTCTATGGGTCTGAGACACATAGGAGATTGGCTATGAGATTTTCTTTAGATCTATGAGATGTTTAATCATGAATTGAATGTTTAATCATTTTGTTACCTTGAGTATTATTGAATTTATGAATCATTTCGAGTTCATGACTGGAATTGTGAAACTTCATAATATAGATGATAATACTCTTAAAAAGTCTCTAACCAAGGTAATTAGCAGGAACACTAATTACCGCGATAAGGTTAGTGTGTGGATTAAATGATGGTTAAGTTTTACAAACCATAGACAAAGAGTTGTCATTTTAATCACACAGATACATGTTAGAGAACATGATATTTGACAGACCCCAAATGAAACATTAAATGGAATTGTGTTTGTGTCATTAATGTTTTCATTTTAGTGTTAAGTTCTAAAGTATGAGATATTCATTTTTCCTACATAAGAGATGTATATGTGTGATTGCTATCTAACGCTATCCGTAAAAAGTAGCTATAAGGGTAGTTCTTCGGTATACATAGCTTATGCGGAGGAAAAGATGGTTTATCAAAAGTACTATTGTCCCTCGTATCTCAATACGAGCTATAGCATCACTGGGCCCCTTGATAGAATATGATTATCTGGATCCAGTATGATTAAGAGTAAACATATTTGATAATCTATTCAGGATCAATAAAAGATTAAGTTTGCAAGGATGACACATACCTACCTTGAAACTAATCTGATAGCTATGAGACAAAAGAATTAACACGAAGTAAATCGTTTACTGGATCATGATATTGTACGGTACAGCATCATCTGTGTAATTGGTGTCATAATGTACTTGCCAGGTGCCACCTATGATAAATAGAGGTTAAAATAGTTTTAATTCTATTTGCCAACATAACACAGATCCTATTGGGTCACACCATATATGAACTAGTCGGAGAATCTTGTTGATTAATTATAATGATTATAATTAATAATAAGATGGATAAAATTAATTATATATGATATAATTAAATTATAAATGTCATTTAAATGACAAGCAGAAACATTAGTTAATTTATGAACGTGTTTGACACGTGCATAAAAGTTACCGAACGAACGATCGAGAAAATATGTATTTGATTTGGACTTAGAATATTTAATTATTGGATTTATATTTTGGGCTTGAAACCCATTAAGAATAAATCACTAATTAAATATTAAAGGCCCAAATCAAAAGCCCAAATCAAAGCCCAAAATTAATCAAGTATTAATGGGCCAATGGCAAAATAGTAATAAATTTTGCCAAATTGATTTTGGCCGTTGGTTATTGCCGACATATAGGGTCAAAATTGTATTTTATATACATTTCAAAGTATATAAATAAGTGATCAAGGTTAGAGAGAATTTCATTCAATTCCTGAATACCGATTCGATCAGATCGAACGATAATTCTCTCTTTCCTCAGATTCGTTCTAATCAGAGTTTACGGGTTTTAGAAATAATATTTTACGAGAGTCGTAATTATTATTTGCTTTTTCTCGTGAATAGTGTTTTTGTCAGATTTTGCGGTTTACGGTATTTCTGGTAAAAGAAATAAACCGCTCTCTCGATTAGTTCCTGGTGGATAACCGATAGAGGCACTATATTTTTGGTGCTTGCTTAACCGGGTCAGACAGTCGGGTCAGACTGCATTCCAATTTGAATTTGGAAGCAAGGTAAAGAAATGTTATATTAATCTATTTAATTGTTAAATAGATTTAATCTTTTAGAAATCAATCAAAGGAGTAGATCTATAAACTGATTAAAATACAAGTAAATACGGTTTTACTACTTTGGGTCTATACAGGATTAATCTGGTATGTAACTCTCGGTTATTATCCGACATACTACTTAATCTATGATCTGAATGAGTAAAGTTTTACTTACGGTTTTTAATCTAAGAAAAGGATTGAACAGGTATGTAACTCTCGGTAGATTATCCGACATACCACTTTAATCCTTTTTGGCTTAAGTTAGAAGTAAAAATTTTGTTTTACGGTCTTTCCGCAGCTTAAGCCTAATGGCTTTGGGTAGCCTCAAAACCCCACATGTACAACAACAGAACACGACTTCAACCCGATTTTATTAGGGGTGTTCAAGAATTTGCTATGGCGGCATTATCCAAACCCAATGTTGTGACTATCGACACGCGTGGAAGGAAGTGTATCCCTTGTCCTTGTAAAAAATGTGACAACCTATATAGTCAAGATGTAGAAACCGTGAAGATACACTTTTATAAATCTGGTTTCTGCGCCCTATATGAGGTTTGGCACAAGCACGGCGAGGATGAAAGTAACCCAACTATCAATCCCCCATCTCCTCCACCAACTGATCAAATGGGAGATATGGTAAGGGCTGCCGCTGGACAAAATTTTGATTGGGAGGCTGACCAACCCACCGGAGTAGCAAAAAAAAATTTCGACATGCTGGCCGCATCAGAAACCCCTCTTTGGGAAGAGAACATGATGGGACATTTGAAATGCGAAAACCACACCATATTGTCGGCGGTCACACAAGCCTTAGTGTTAAAGGCGGAACACCAATTGAGCCAAAAATGCTATGATGGGATGATGGGTCTCATTAAGAGCATGCTTCCTCTTAGTTCAAAAATGCCAGATAATTTCTACCAATCAAAGCAATTGATCGAGGGGTTGGGTATGGAACATGTGAAAATAGACGTATGCCCAAACTTTTGTATGCTTTATTACAACGATACGAACAAGGACAAGACGAGTTGTGATGTATGTGGAGAACCGAGATACAAGCCACCAGGACCTAATAAAAAAGCAAAACCCATTCCACAAAAGATACTTCGTTACCTACCTATCACCCCAAGATTGCAAAGGATGTACTTAACTGAGTCAAATGCGGAAAATATGAGATGACACAGGGAGGGTAAGCGTGACAAACCCGGGATTATGGTGCACCCGGCCGATGGTGAGGCTTGGAAGCATTTTGCGGCCAAATATTCGAATTTCACGACAGAGGTGAGAAATGTAATTTTGGGTATAACGACGGATGGATTCATGCCTTTCAACTCGAGTGCGTCTCCATATTCATGTTGGCCGGTGTTTGTCTTTCCATATAACCTACCACTGGGGATGTTAATGAAAGAAGATACCATGTTCCTCGCACTAGTTATCCCCGGGCCAAAGCATCCAGGTCGGGACATTGACATTCTTCTTGAACCTTTAATTGACGAGTTGAATAAATTGTGGTCAATTGGAGAAATGACATGGGATGAATCTAGAAAGGAGAATTTCGAGATGCATGCATCACTTATTTGGACAGTGAGTGATTATCCCGCTTATGAGATGCTATGTGGGTGGGGTACACATGGACGACTGGGGTGTTATTATTGCCAAGGTGCAACAAAGGCCTTTCGACTAGTGCATGGTGGGAAAGCAAGTTGGTTCAACTGTCATAGATGTTTCTTGCATTCGGGTCACCCATTTCGTCGAGATAAGAAAAATTTCATAAAAGGAAGAGCCAAATATGGTGGGCCACTGCCCAAAAAAACGGGCGAGGAGATGCTCAAGGAAGTGAGCTAACTAGATGAGATCGTATGGGGTAGAACTAAGAAATTGAACCAGATTCGCGGCTATGCCGATACCCACCATTGGCAAAAGAATAGTATATTTTGGAGGTTACCATATTGGAAAGACAATATTTGGCCTCACAATATTGACATTATGCATTTGGAGAAGAATTTTGCTGATAATTTGATTTACGCGATTTTAAGTATAGGTGGCAAAACCAAAGATAATGAAAAATCAAGGAAAGATTTGGCTATCCTTTGCGATCGTGACAATCAACACCTAACCCCAGACCCTCGACACCCAGGAAAGATGCGTAAACCACATGCTCCCTTCGCACTTACTCCTGAACAAAAGCGGAAGGTTTTGACATAGCTCAAGGAGATAGTAAAATTTCCCGATGGCTACGCATCGAATTAGTTAAGGTGTGTCAACCTCACAACAAACACCCTAATTGGGTTAAAGAGCCATGATTTGCATGTGTTCATGGAACGCCTACTTCCTGTCGCATTCTGAGACTTTGTCCCGGATGAAGTGTAGGATGTTCTATGCGAGATTTCAAGCTTCTTTAGAGAGATATGTGCCAATGAGCTTTTACCATCCCGTATCAACCAATTAGAAAAGGATATTGTCATCACACTTTGCAAAATGGAAAAAAAATTCCCGCCAAGTTTCTTCGATTCAATGGAGCATCTTATGGTGCATGTAGCACACGAGGCTAGAATGGGTGAGCCGGTAAGGTCCCGATGGATGTACCCATGTGAAAGGTTTGTTATTTTTCCCCGAATTTCTTAAATACGTAATGAAACACTATGCTTACAAAGAACAACTCTTGAAATTATAAGCGTAACAAAGAATAAAGGATGAGAGTGACGAACAAGGCACGTGTTGAGGGTTCAATAGTTGAGGCTACAATTGTTAAAGAGATATCTACCTTTTGCTCACATTATTTTAAAGAAAAACCTCGAAATGGCAAACAACGAGTTGCAAAGAGTAACCCTTCGTATGGAGGACTTTTGATTTTTGATAATCCGGGTCATGCCCTTGGAAAGGAAAATCGAATTGTTCTTGATGATAAGGAATATAAAGCAGCACACTACTATGTCCTTCATAATAGTCCCGAGATCCGTGACAAGTATGAAAGGTAATCTTAATTACCTAGCTATCTATTTTAATTTGGAAAACAACCAATGGCAAAAACCGGTGTCATAACCATGTTAAAAGCATGTAGTACTGTCCATGGGACATTCACATATTTAAATTTTTACAGCTTTTTAAACATTTTTTTTGGTTGAGTTTGGCTTATAGTTTGACTAGTGCTGACTGTTTTGACAATTCTGAACAGCGGACCTTTATAAAACTATTGTGAGCAATTGGCTTAACCATATTTTTAGTTCTTTATATAGAAATGATGGTCACCTCATGTACTGTGTGCCAAAAAAAAAATACTAAGGCCTATAGATATGTGTAATTCACGGATTTGTGAGAGGCAGTTCACATCCAAGCTCACATTCTTTGTATATGCTGGAGTTTGTATATGTTGGAGTTTGTAGATGCTGGAATTTGTATATGCTCACATTATTTGCTCAAAACTATCGAAATCTTATTTTTGTATATGCTGGAATTTGTAGAGAGTTCGATACATGCATGCTCAACAGTGGTACAAGACCGCAAGATTTTGGACAAAACTCGTCAAGAGAGTTACGGAGATTGGTTACGAACAAATGTACTTTCTGATGATAATTGTGATAAATACATCCGAAAGGCAAGACTCAAGTCATCTAAAATCACAAGCTGCTATGAAGTGTACGACATCAACGGGTATCGATTTCACACCGAAAAGTATGGGCAAAACAAGGCAACGAAGAGTAGCGGTGTTTGCATCAAAGGAGAGTGGGATGAAAACGGCGAGCAACACGACTTCTACGGAATTCTCCAAGAGGTAGTTGAGCTAAATTATGATAGAGGCAACAAAGTTACTCTATTTAGGTGTATTTGGTTTGACATAACTAACGGGGTAAACAAGGACAAAAAACATGGAATAGTGGAGGTGAAACACACTTCTCGGCTAAAAAGTTTTGAGCCGTATGTATTGGCATGTCAAGCAATTCAAGTAGCCTACATTCCTTATGCATCGGATACTCGTGAAAGACGTCCATGGTGGGTGGCAATGAAAACAAGCCCGAAAGGGGAGTTTCGTGTCGAGGAGGACTCCGATGAAAACCTTGAATTTTACCAAGAGGAAAGGACGGATAATCCGGTATTGGAACCAAATGAAGAGGGCTTTAATTGGGATAATGTGGTAATTCAAGAAAACGAGTTCGAACTAGTAAACGATACGATGGACACTTCACCAATAATATCACATGCACCACAAACATTGGCGGATAACCCCATAGAGGAAGGTGATGAACGTGTTGAAGGTGATGAAGGTTATGACACGGAGCAAGAGTACGACATGCATGAAGTTGAGGAAGCACTTGGTTGGTCTAACCTCAACAATGAATCCGATGAAGATGGTTATTAATTGGTAATTTTTTTGTGTAATATGTTGCATGGTAATTTGGTGAATTGTTTTGTTTCTCAATCACTATCTAAGGTTTATTCTTAAGACGAAAAGGAAAAGATCCTACAATTTAACTACAATTTAAGTTTCCGAATTATTTGTGCATCTCATTTAATTGGTAATATACTGCTGTAATTATTATTGTTGTGATATACAAAATAAATTCAATTTGAAAGAAGAGATCAAATATATGCAGAAAAGGCTCTGTCCAATAATTTAAAACTTTTACCATGGGTAGTCGTATGCAATTAATACTTCTTGACATGGACCTTTGGAATAAAATAATTAAAAAACGAATCATCAAACCTTGTTACATGGGTAAGCCCTTGGAAAAGTTTCGTCTCAATTCTGTAGACTTATTACATGGGTAGTGTAGGACTTCTTACATGGACCTTTAGAATAAAATAATAAAATAAGAATCATCAAAACTTGTTACATGGGAAAGCCCATGCAACTGTTGGGGCTCAGTTATGCAGACTTGTTACATGAGTAATTCTTTTGGTTTTTGCATGGACCTTCATTAAAATATATTATCAGGCATGGCTAGCGGGTCACGGGTCGTCAATTATTAGTTGCATGGGTCGGTAAGAGACAGATGCATGGATAAACATCAAATATTTTGCATGAGTTACTTTTTCCATGGAACACCCATGCAACAGATATTACTGTGTCAGAAACACCAATTCTTTTGCATGGGACCTTCACATCCATGAAACAACTAAGTGTTACCCATGTAACAAACCAAATTCTAGTAGTGTATCACACATGACTTTAGATATGTTTTACATTTTTTTCCCTACATATTTTTTTTTTTTGGAATTACAAAATATTTAAATAAATAATATTCATCTTTTCAAAAAAAAAAAATGAAAATGTGAACCCCTTAGGTTTTGTCCAAAGAGTTTTGGCCAAAACCTCATTCAAAGCCAGACTTAAACTATTCAATCTACATTAAGATTCGTGCAAATAATTTCAAATTTCATAAATTTAGGTCCAACTTTGGATGTGACTTTTTACAAAACCCTTTGGACAAAAACCCCATCCCTCTTATTGATGAGCTTAAAGTTTTCTTGAAAAAGTACAAAATATTGGCAAAATGATGTTGCTCCGAACGTATTCGAGAATATTTCATTGTTTAGAATGCATATAATTAATATATATTATTATTCTATATTATTATAACGAAGGAATTATTTGTATATTTTGCAAATAATTCAGAAAGTTGTGAGAAAAATAAATATACAGTTAATTTGTGTATTCATTAAAAAAAGTTGTTGAAAATAAATAATTTGTGAATCTTATTACTATTACTAGGCTAATAATAACGAAAATGATCTTATTACTCGTTTAGTGCCTTGAATAACAGTTGTAGATATAATGTTTGTGAAATATTTTAATAGAATTTGGTATCGGTCAATGTATTATTCTAGAAACTGACTAGTTATTATTATTTTTCATTTTTTTTTCTCTTGAGGAATTTTCTAAATATTCGCAAACGTAGGCATTAATTCAATATAAATATTTATATAACCATCAAAATTTCTAAATTTTTCTCCTTTTTGTCAGTGCTTTCTTTATTCTCTTCAATTTGGAGAGGAAGGGATTAATTATGAAGGGGCCTATAACTAGCTACAATCATAAAAGATAAAATGTGAAATGTTGTGCGGTTCAATGAATAAAGATAAGTTTTGGGGTCATATAGAAAAAAAAAAAGTTTAGAAGATTACGTGAGAAACTAACCATTCGTTGCATCATGCATTTTTTATCAATTACCATATATAACGATTGATACCACATTGCAAAACAGTCAACCACCACTAATTTAGCAATAAAAACAATACTAAATATATCTGATTATTTATATTTCGAACAATAAATTAAAAATAGTTCGGAAATTACTAAGTGTTCAGCCGGATCAACGTTATTAATGTTAAATTATTCTTAAAATCTAAACATTCAATTTGAACCATGCAATATGATCCTCATATGAATATGTACTTGTAGATCAAATTTTATATTTTGTAGACTTTATTTAATATTTAATTTAGACATGTGTAAAATCACTTGATCTAGAAATTTATATAGACTTTATTTAGAGCATCTACATCCCTGAAACTCTTAGAGTTTCTAATCTGATATGGCAGTTGCTAAACCAGTTTCAGGGATGTAGATGAATTTCTTATTTAGCAACTTTGCTCAATAATTTTTTAATAAGAAATCGTTTATAAACTGTGACGTGGCGAAATGATTCGCTGAGATTCCTTTCTCTTGCAAATATATCTTAATAAGAAATTTTATAAGTTGTGACGTGGCAATTAGGAAACTCTAATTTTAGTTTCAGGGATGTGGAGGCTTAAAAATTAAGAGATGTTTAATTTCTAAAAAACAGTTAACAGTTATTTAGAAACTCTAATAGTTTCAGGGATGTAGATGCTCTTAATATTTAATCTGAATGCGGATTTCTATGAGTCACAAGATAAACATCGCTCCATTTGTTCTAAGTCATGTCTTTTACATTGTAAAATCATGCATTTAAAGCTTCATCTCTAATATATAGCTATTTTACTGTAAAACAAGTAAACTCATGTCGAAAGTATCCGTAACAAAAATATGAGCAGATAATCACTTGATTACTTACATTTTGCAGTGCAATGAGAACTACTTAACAAATCAAATATTATTATTATTATATTCATTCAAAGAGAGATTAAATATACATAAATTTCTCTCTATCTAGGAATCCAAAACTATTTGCATGAGTAGTCTCTTGGAAATACTAAGTGTCGACAATTCAGATTATTTTCATACGTATGGTGGTGGAGTATTTAAATAGACCTTTAGTATAAAATAATATAAACAAAATTATTAAAACATTTACATGGGTAAGTCCATGAAAATAATATGTCTCACTACTTTAGACTTATTTGCAAGAACATGGGATCCAGTTTTTGTATGGACTTTTAATAAAATATATTATCTGGCATGTTTGGCGAGTGGCATCTCTTCAAATATTATTTTCATGGACCGACAGGAGACATTTGCATGGATAAACATCACGGATTTTCCTGCGTTACTATTTCAAATAGTTTTACGAAATAAGAAAAGCAATTTATTTTTCATAGACTCTTCACTACCATATTGCAAATAACTTGTGCTACCCTTAAAAAAAACATATTCCAATACTGGATGGAGAAAGAAGAGAAGGTTATAAACAGAGAAAAGAGAGTTAACGGAGAACGTTATTCAATGTGCTGCCCAAATCTTGTCCATCAGCAAATTTTATGGAATTCAGAGTAGGTCCGATGCCCATCGGACCTACTTTTGTTCGACGGGTGTAATGACCATTTGATTTGCATCAAGATTCGTGCATGCTGCATTAAAATCCATGCGGGTCTATTTCAATTTATGTACACACAGATCTTAATGCTAATCGTATGGTGTTTGAACTAATTGAACCTAAAAGTATGTCCGATGCCCATCAGACCTACTCCTATCTCAATTTTATGATAGCGTGAACCTTGAAGAGATACGACAAAAAAATCTGCTCACTAAACTCCTTTGGTTAATACTCTAGCTTTACTCAAAAAAGTGTGCTAATGCAATATTTTGCAATTTGCATTGGTGTATATGCAAAAATGCAAGGGAGACTCTTTTTTTTCAAAATTCTGACAGCGGTTGTCAGTTTACAAGAAGCAAACATAAATGAAACAAAGCATAAACACATCAAACATCGAATCAAAATCTAAATGAGAAAGCCCTCGTCACTAACAATACTGCAGCCACATTTTCGCCTCTTGTAGTGTGGACTCCTCTAACACCTAGGCCCTTGCAGGGAGACTTAAGCTCAACATTACAACTAGGCCCATTATTATTCAATCCATTGTTCGTGCGCGGAGATGATTTGCTTTTGTGTGTCTAATAATAAAAAATAACGATGACAGGAACAATAACTTTCGGTGGCACCCTCCTCCCGACGCAAAATCCACTCTGGATTTATTTGATGAAAAATAAGAGTGATGTGTTTGCTTGCTTCAAAGATTTTCACAAAGGGATTCAGACTCAATACAGTGCAGTTGTGAATGTATTGAGGTCTGACAATGGGACAAAGTACACCAACAGGGCGTTTGGGGATTACTTATCATCCCAGGGAATACAGCATCAAACCACTTGTCCATACACACCAGAGCAGAATGGGGTCGTAGAACGGAAGAACAGGCATCTCCTTGAGGTGACACGAAGTATGATGATTTCGATGAAAGTACCAATACCTGTGGGGACAAGCAGTCCTAACAGCGGCCTATTTGATCAATAGGATGCCCTCGTGTGTGTTGGAGTGGAAGTCTCTAATTGAGATGCTGAAAGGTAAGAATAAAGATATTCCTCTCAAAACTTTTGGTTGTGTCTGCTCCGTGCAAGACAACAGACCAAATGTGGGAAAATTGGATCCAAGGGCTGTGAAGTGTGTCTTCGTTAGCTATTCGGCTACTCAAAAGGGGTATGTATCCTGGAGTCCTGTGGAGAGGAGGTTGTTTGTTAGTATGGATGTCACATTTAGAGAGCTTGAGCCATACTACTCCTCTCAGGTCACATCGCCCTTTGGGGACTCGCTCGATACAGGAGGTACGAGGTGAGAAGGGGAGGATAGCAGTAGTGGTGAGAGGAGGATGGTGAGTGTAGGGGATATCCCTTGCCGCTTGCACAGATTATGGAGTCGGCTGTTGTGCCGGAACATGGGGGTATGTACCCGAGAATGGTGGAACTCAGGCTCAGGGGGGAGTTGAGAGTGTACACGAGGAGAATGAAGCAAAATGAGGGAACCGTGCCTACAGTGCCACTTGTGCCAAGTCCCTTGTCCCTGCCTACCCCGACTCTTGAGACACCTACACCATCCACCACAGACTCAGAATACACAGGTGATATGATTCCTCTCTCTACTCCTCCCACTCCCCTATCGATAAGGAGGACTTCTCGCAACAATGCGGGAGTTCCACCTGATCGATATGGCTTTCTACATGATATTGCCCAGTTTGTCTCTTACTCTCACATATCACCTGTAAATGGAGCATTCATTGCATCTTTGAACATTGTCTCTATCCCTAAGTGTTGGCAGGTTGCTAAGGAGGATCCAAAGTGGAAAGCTGCCATGCTAGAGGAACTTGGGGCCCTAGACAAGAACAAAACCTGGGAGCTTGTGTCACTACCACCAGGAAAGAAGGCAGTTGGATGCAAGTGGGTCTTCACTGTGAAGCAAAGGCCAGAGGATCGGGTTGAGCGCTACAAGTCTCGATTGGTAGCAAAAGGTTATAGTCAGACTTATGGCATCGACTATGATGAGACCTTTGCACCTGTGGCGAAGATGAGCACAGTGCGGACACTAGTTTCCTTGGTAGAGAATGGGGGGGTGGAAGTTACACCAGCTCGACGTGAAGAATGCCTTTCTCCATGGTGAGTTGTTGGAGGTGTACATGGAGGTACCACCAGGTTTTGGCACGAAACAGACGGTTGGTAAGGCGTGTAGGCTCAAAAAATCTCTTTATGGGCTGAAGCAGTCTCCTCGGGCCTGGTTTGACAGGTTAGGAGGGCTATGGTAGGCATGGGGTATCGGCAGACCAATGCAGACCATATAGTGTTCTTTAGGCGACGTGGAGTTCACACTACAATGCTTGCTGTGTATGTGGACGACATGATTATCACTGGTGATAATGAGACGATTGCTCAGCTAAAGGCGAGATTGGACAAGGAGTTTGAGGTGAAGGACTTGGGGCAACTGAGATACTTCCTTGGGATTGAGGTATTTCATGGTGCAGAGGGGATTGTTTTATCTCAAAGGAAGTATGTGCTAGATTTGCTGACAGAGACAGGTATGTTGGGGTTCAAGCCTGCGGTTGCTCCCATTGACCAAAAGTCCAAGCTGAGCGCTGAGGCAGGAGAGCCAGTTGATAGAGAAAGGTGATAAGCCTCAATTATATATACTTTCGGTTAAGGTTTTACCTCTAAATTGTACCAAATTTCTTGTGTTTTACCCTACACTACTAGAATTTGAATTATTTGCATGGGACGAAAAATGCTCATTTGCATGCGCTACCCATGCAGTTGATGTCAATTGCATGGGTATCCCATGCAAATGGGTTCATACAGTTGATCTCGATGGTAATGACTCTTATTTGCATGGGGCCCATGCAGTTGATCAATTGCATGGGTGCGCAAACCTCTTTTGCATCGGTTAAAATTTGGCGGCCCATGCAATTGACTTCCCATGCTATAAATATAATACCCATGCAAATATACCCATGCAATATGTATATAACGTAGCATTGTTTAATTAGCTACTAAAATGTTTTTTTTTCTCATCTGCATGGGTAGAATTATGAATATACCCATGCAGAAAAATTTTGCAAATATTTTTTTTATCATATGCATTACTGTTTAAATTTCAAACACTTCATAATTAAGCTCATTCAATTCATTACATTTATTACCAAAGTACACACTAAAATAAAATAAAAACCAATTATTAAAATCAACATAAGTATTCATATTACTTTGTTTGATATTACAATCAAGTCATACCAAGCTTTCGCATAGTACAAGTTAATAAAATCTATGTTAACAGTTAACTTATCCAATAAGCATACTTACATCATATCAACACGTACAACCCACAAACTCTTGCACCATTCTAACTTCTTAGATAGTATGAGAGCTTAATCTTGAGACGCATGAAGTCCAGTGATTTGATAATGTTCAAGCTGCAATGATTATAGATATTTGCAAGTCAGATTTGTTGTTTTGTAAAACAGTTTTCTAATTAGTTAAAAATTTGAAATAATATAATAGAATCAATATATTTTTACAGTAACAGTACAGGTTAAATTTTGTTGTAGTAATTTAGCATAATATTTTCATTAAAATACTAATTCAACTCTAAAACAACCTCCAACCAATAGAAAGAATGCATGCCTTGCTCACATATAGTTGTAATAGCTGAGCACTGGGATCGGTCTTCTACTTCAATAGCTACCTGAACAAGCCCACCTTTAAGCTGAGATATGCACAGCAGCACTGGTGTATCCTACAAAATATTTCACCATCCTTGACTATAGCACATGAGTAAACCACATATCAAAACCACATGCAGGTTGGAATTCTTTTTTCCTTGCTGTGATTTAAACCACTATGTTTATACTAGTATTTGATTTCGAGACAGGTCCTGAGCTCAAATACCACCTAGCTTTGCAAATGTTTGTTTAATCATTAACTAGGTCCATCCTACCTTGAATAACCATCAATTCTGCAAAGACCAAATGAAACAACCAAAAATGTACTAAAGTTGTCATAAGATGTTGAAGAAAAACTTACATGATTACGGTGCAGCTATTAGAAAATCAACAATATAACCGCATCAAAATGATGTTGAAGAAAAACTTGCATGATTACGGTGCAGCTATTAAAAACAACCACAATACCAGTCGAAAATTCATCGCAATACTTACGAATTTCCCAACGATCAAACAATGTAACCGCGTCAAGAAAATCAACAACTTGCACGCGATATTTAGCAATTCAGATCTACAACATAACCCAAATTCATCAAGGCACAATCGCAACTCAGCACAGAACAGGAACAAGGAAAAATGGCAAGGGTAGTACAGCCAGCACAGTTAACAGAACCCCCAAAACAACAATAGGCAAAGGCAACACAGGGCCAACTGGCACCATTTACCAGTAACCGAACGGCACAACAAATCAACAAGAACAACAAAGACAAAGGTCGATACCAGTGAAACCCACTGGGCTGGTACATACAACTGGTACCGAGCACCATAAAAATTCAGCACACAGTGATCAAAGTTTCAAAATCAAGTCACAAAATTTCTAGAATAAGCACACAGTACAAAAGCAAAAGTCACCCAAGGCCGATTGGCATCCCCCATTTCAACCGAACGATTATGGCATAATTTCCCGAAACCAAACAATTCGATCGAGTCGAGAAAAATCAACAATCCCACACTCGATATTTATCAATCGAATTCTATGACTTTTCACGGCTTTGCACAAATTCAACGAGATACAAACCAAATAGATGAAAAAGGGATATTTACCGAAATTGAACGATTCCTCTTATTATGGCCGGTTGCTTCTCGTCCTTCCCAGATCAGCAAGCAACGCGGCACCAGCAAAGACACCACCAAAAGTCGCACACAACACAAATCAGCAAGCAACACGGCACCAGGAAAATTTACAAACACAAGACAACAGAACCCTAGGGTTTCGGTTTCAACAATCACAGTGGAAAATTTGAAAGTAGAGAGCGATAGAGAGATTTCTCAGCACATGAGCAAAAAGAGGGCCGAACCCAAATCAGAGAGAGAGACAGAGATATATACCGGTAAGGCAAAGGGGAGGCGTAAGGATCAAAGCGCACAGAGGCAGGTCCGCAAATCGCGCGGCTAAGCGAGTGAGGGTCAAAGCGCGAAGATTCGATGGGACGGGGGTTTAGATAGCGCGACAGCCACGCAGAAGAGAGAGAGAGAAAAGCCCTAGGGCTTTCTCCCAAAACCGCGAAAGAGAAAGAGAGCGGGGGGTAGGGTTCAATAATCAGCGATAGAGGGAATTGAGTGGGAGAGGAGAAAAGGGGAGGGCAGTAGAAAGAGAAGAGCAATACGGTGGTTGTACAGACAGTAGGGTTTTATGGTAATAAAATAATATAATAAATTGTTGAAATTTAATTTGAATTGTGAAATTTCAGTAGATATATTTGCATGGGTATATAACTTGTCACTTACATGGGTAGTTATATCAATTGTATGGAATTATTAATAGCATGGGCCGAAAATTTTAACCCATGCAATTTAGTTTGCACGTCCATGCAAAAAATATCAATTGTATGGGAATTACTTAAAGATGCAGTTAAACTTAGTTACCCATGCAAATAATACAAATTCTAGTAGTGCTAGTTTAATAGAGAATTCATTCAAGAACCAAGTTACTGCCTTTGCCTTGTCTAATTTGTAAGAATCAAGCAAAAATGAGCAATTATGCGAGTTTGTGCGGGCCGCAGGAATTTTATGCGGGCTGCACAAAATAAATTCATCCGAAAATAAAAAGTCGAAAATCCACAAGTTTTGCTCCAGTCAAGTCAGAGAGTCTTGTGGGTCGTCGTGCGCCCTGAAGTGAATTTTATGCGGGCTGCACAAACAGAAAATGCGGGCCGCAAGAATCTTATGCGGGCCGCACAAACAGAAAATGCGGGCCGCAAGAATTCTATGCAGGCCACACAAATCTCTTTTCTCTGCGCAGTTTTCGGCCAACTCCTCATTTTGGGCGGACCGCGCGGATTTTGTGAAGGCCGCACAAAGGCCGCACCAACGCCAATTAAGCCTGATTTTGAGGGACCTTCTCAGAATGGCTGCCAGATTTCGGGAATTGATTGCCTAAAGCACGAAATTGGCTATTTAATAGCTAGGAGGCAGCAGGAGAGGGGGATCTGATCTTCCACCTTGTTCCTAGGTTCTATTTCTTCTAAACCTCTTCATTTTTTATTCCCTCTTCTCCACAAATCAAAGGCTTTTGGATTGAAGGACTGAAGGCGGATTCGAGCGAACAAATACTGAAGACAAGGAGCAGCAACTAGGAGATTGGTGTATTCTCTTCTCTTATTTGTTTATCTATGTTTTTAGTCATGTTTTCTCTTTTGTATCTCTTGGATGTTATTGCACCCATGAGAGGCTAGATTCCTCTCTAGGGGCTTAGGCTAAAATCATGAACTTGTATTAGATTTGTGCTTACTTGGATATTTGTTCTAGATAATGATTGTTTGATGCTTGATTGATCTTGTTAATTTAATTATTCATGTGCTTTTGTGATTTGCGTCTTATTAATTAGTGTCCCGCTTAGGTTTAACCAACTTAAGGTGTTAGGATCAAATGATTGATAGAACCAAACTACTTGCATGAATAACTCTAGGATTGAGATTAAAAATGACCAAATCTATTTCTTAGTCCGGAACCACAAGACCAATGGTTGAATTGAGGTAAAGGACTTAATCGTGAAGCCTCATATTCGATTGGGACCCCTAAAATTGAACCGAATTTTGGTGTGAAGAACTTAATCGTGAAGTGTCGATATTTGGGAATAAATTAGGCTAAACATGTGCTTATGGTCTAGATAATTAGGGTGAAGGACTTAATCGTGAAATCCGAACTATCTAGACACGTCATTAATTCACGAAAGTGACCCTTCTTGACATATTAGGTTTAGAAACCCCAAAATTACAAACATGAATTTAGAAACCAAGTAAGTGTGAATTTGATCAAGGGATTGAGAGCCGATAGCCCTTAGATTCCATCTCTTTGATTACAAATTCTTTTTTATTATTTGTTTAGAATTATTTTGTCTTGTTTCAACTCCAATTCGGGTATTGAACCCATAATTTCAGTTTTCAACAAAAACCCCCCATTTACTTAAATTGCATTATTTTAGAATTAATTATTTAGTAGAAAATAATTTCTCCCGTTATCTTTGGATCGATACCTATTTTACTACAATGATAGGTTGTATGCTTGCAACCTATCTATCATTGTGTATTAAGGTCTTATAAATTTAAAGCAAAAAAGTGTATTACAAATTGACCCACATAAAATACCCATCAAAAGGTACCAGAGATTGGTAGGCCGCCTGATCTATCTGAGCCACACTCGTCCCGACATATCCTTTGCAGTGAGTGTGGTGAGCCGCTATATGCATGATCCTAGGGAGGGTCACATGGATGCTGTGCACCAGATTTTAAGGTACTTGAAAAGTGCACCAGGAAAGGGCTATTGTGATTCAGACTGGGCTAGTTGTGCTGATGATATTGCATGTTTGTAGGGGTGATAAGCCGTAATAATATCTATTGAAACTGGGGGTTTGTTATGAAAATTAAGCCAAGTTTTGATTAGATTAGGTTTAATTATGTTAGAAATGTCCAAAAGTTCAAGTTACTGCCCTAGTTATGTTTATTTTACAGGTAATCAAGTGTTTGGAGCTTAACGGAGCAAAACGGGCGATTTATGGCAAGCCAGGCGAATCTGTCACATTTATTGCGGACCGCAAGACACCTATTGCGGGCCGCAACATTATCAAACAGAGAGCAGATCAACAGCACCGCATTTTCCAGACCTATTGCAGCCCGCAAGGACTTTTATTGCGGCCCGCAGAGAAGTAAACAGAGAGTCAGAATCTCGCGAGAAGTAACCGCCTTCACCCATTGCGGCCCGCAAGAGATGTTATTGCGGCCCGCAATAAGGCGGTTTCAAAGCCCGAATTTGCTATTTTTAGGGATTTTGTTTTATATTTTGCAGAGGTATAAATAGGAAACCTGTAGAACAGAACAGTTACGTTTTTTTAGAGATAATTTCTGGTTTTAACAAGAGAGACAAAGGAAGAGAAAAGGAGAGCGAAGAAGGGAGAAAGAAAGATAGCGATTCGACCGATTTTATTATTTTCTCTCTTTGGAACTCTTTTAATCTTTTTAATTTGATTTGTGCTTTAGCCATGACTGGCTAAAGGATTTTCTAGGGTTAATTAGGGCCGTACTTGAAACTTTTGTTATGATTTAGTTGGTTTAATTTGTATTTTCTTGTTCTTTGATATGATCTGTTCTTTATTTCAATTGATTGTGAAGACTTAATCGAAATCACATGAAACCCTAGGATTTAGTATTTGCAATTGAGAAATTGAATATTTAGTCCTGACCATAAAGAATAGGGTATTTGATAGGTTAAGTACCGAGAGGTGACGCTTGTCTTATACGGGCTTTACCTAATAGTTTAGACAAACTGTACCAAGTACCGAGAGGTGAATTACGGTTTTCTAGATTAATTAGGACAGTAAGAACTTAATGACTTTAGATTAGCATAGCCAAGTACCGAGAGGTGACGTTTATTCTAATTTGAAGATGGTATTAATATAGAAATATCCCTTTGTACCTACAATCCTCAACTGTGCCTTCATAATTAAAAGAACAAATTTAATAAACCAATTAATCATAACATTAGTGGATAGGAACCCTAAGAAACCCTAATCTCTCATCTTTGTTAAAAATCAGATTTTGCTTTAAGACTTTAGTTTAATTTAGTTTAATCAAAACCAAATCAATCACTTGAACAAACAAAAACCTTTTTATTTTCTTTTACTAAATTGAATTGCTAGGTTAGAAAATATATTCCAACTTGTCCCTGTGGAGACGATCCCTAAGTACTACTTGACTAGGTTGTACACTTGCAACCGAATTGAGTATAAATTAGGATTTATTACTTGTACTGCAGAAATCACATCAAGGGGGCAATCTGGTCTCCTGGAAGAGCAAAAAGCAGACGGTGGTTGTGAGGTCCATAGCTGAGGCAGAGTACTGGGCTATGGCCTTAGGTGTTGCAGAGATGTTATGGTTGAGAGCTTTGCTGGTGGAGCTCAAGATGGACCAAGAGGCCCAAATGAAGCTGTGGTGTGACAACAAGTCTGCTATTAGCATTGCAAACAACCTCGTGCAGCATGACGTAACCAAGCATGTGAAGATCGACATGTTCTTCATCAAGGAAAAGCTGAATAGTTGACTACTGGAGCTGGAATATGTAGTTACTAGAGAGCAAGTGGCTGATTGTCTCACCAAGGGGCTTAGTTCACTTGATTTGTCTAGATTATGTGACAAGATGGGCTTAGTGGATATATTTTGCCCATCTTGAGGGGGAGTGTTGATATATTCGCGTGTTTTGATATTAGTAGCTTTGTTAGGGTCTTTATGATAAAAGGACATTATGGAAAGTCTAAGAACTTGGTTGTAAGTTGTATGTTCTATATAAGCCCAAGGGCTCATCTAATAAAAAATTAATCCTTTTTGCTCAAATCAATTCCTAAGGTACCTCACTGTTTGAGTTTTAATCCTGCCTGGTTGTTATATATTAGAACGGATATTAAAGGACCTCAGTGCATTATATGCTTCGACCGGATTAATCTGAATTCTAATCAGACGGTCTGAATTCAAACTCAACCGGTGAGGTAATGCAGAGGATCCAGACTCGAGGTCCACCTCTGGTATATGTAGTACTAGGGTCAATGTATGGACATGTACCAGAAAATTGTTATTTATTAGAACAGTTTCATCAACTATTTGACAAATAACAAGAGAATTTGCAATAAGTCTTGGAGTAATGACTGTTGAAATATCAAATCTACACTCCATGTTTTTAGAAAGTATATATATTTTGATGCTTTTGATTTTGAAGATTAAAAATATAATTCTTTTATTTTAATTGAAGAGCCCAATACATGACTATAAAACAGGTGTTAGAATAACTTGAATAAACTTTTGAGGCTTATTTCTTTGCAATATTCACACATCTAATTCTTCTTAATTGATATAATATTCATAAAGAATCCAGCACTCGGTAATCAAAATTGCTAAAATTAATTGATTTCTGGAAATAAACCAAATTATACTTGCAAAATCAAACAGAGCATGCTTGAGACCAACCATGGAATGATAAATTTGAGGTTATGGTCTCTAAATACCCCTAAAAAGGAAGGAAAAAAATAAACAACGAAAAGAAAACTTTATAATAGACCCATAAATTTGCCTGAACAAAGTCAATGTAACTTGCACAATACTGTCAAGGATGGCATGATCCTTTCACCTACAAAGGATTAATAATTTGTATGAAATAAAATCTCCTTTTGTAGTTGTAATGTGGAAAAATAATCTGATTTCCTTTGCAATCAGATTTACTATGTTTTGGGTGTTCATAACTGAAATGGTGTTTTTCCTTCATTCCTAATTTCAAATCCATAACAATGCCATATTACAAAATTTGCCCTTGGCCAATTGTAAAATACTCATATTAGCTATAATCTTTGATGGTCTTTTCTAACTTCAACATTGGAATGAAAAATTGTCATTTCTAAATTGATCACAAAAACTGAAGAGACATACTTTTTGTTTTGCTCTACATAATTAGCAAGGCCAGAACCAAATCGGTGGCATCGAATATGAAGGTGAGTTGCCGAGATAGCATCCCTCATATGTTTTCTTCTTCAGATCATAAACCCCGAAAGCACATTTCGATTGAAAAATCTTGGAATTACGGAAGTAATACCAAATCTGATCAGTAAAATAAACACAATCCCCGCATACATTATCCACACCTCGAGTCGACACTGCATAGGCTTTATTGGCACCGATAAACAAAGCATCATTCCCTAGGCTCCAAACCCGTGTGAACCGACGATCTTTAAAGTTAATTTTATACAATTTCACTTGGCAATGTGCATAATGTTCCAAACTAGTCCATACTTGTTTGTTTGTAAGAACCAAGAGGAGTTCACCTCTCCAATCAACAAGGTACTTGTTCCGTGGATAGAGCTGCCTACTATGTCTCCACATTTGTCTCCACATTTCAAGGAACTTTGTCCACCATTGATACCTCTCATCATTATTATGTATTTATGAACCATTCACATCGGAAACAAGACCCGAGAATGTCCCAACAAATTAAGCGGCCATCTAATGAAATGGTGTAAACTTTTCCTTTATAAAGAATCAGATCGAGAAATGAGCAGTAATTACTCAAAGAGATCCAACTATCTACCCCGGCCTTTGCAACGACCAAGTGTCCATATATATCTATACTAATAGCGAGATATCCATCGGTGCAATCGGGTGTGCGACAAAGAATTACTTTACATGGGCGCTCACTTCCTATGTCGTTAGAGGGGAGAAGAACATGAGCACCAGTAAGCGGTTTTATTAGGTGGAATTGTGATTGCGGATCGACGGTCAATAGCCAGCCTTTGTTTGAAAAACACCATTGGTGGTTGTAGAGGGAGGGGATGGGTATAGGGATAGAATAATTGGTGGCGGTGATAAGATCATACAAGGTGAAGTCAGTATGGTTGGGTTCGGTTTCTGACTTTTGAGGAGAGATAAGAAGCAAAGGGATGGGTTGGTCGGGGCGGAAGGAAGGGATGGAAGCGAAGTAAGGATGGATTGTGGAGGCCCAAGAGGTGCGCACGGCAGAGAGGCGGATTGCAGTGGTGATGTCGAGATGCTTTCTGATTAGGAGTAGTAGGTCAGGTGGAATATTAGCCCACTGCCGGGTAGTGTGGCTTTGGAACTCTACAGATGTCATTAGATAGGTTTTGAAATGAAAATATGCAATGCAAAGAAACAGAAGGTAGATAAAATGGATGCACCAGAGAAATATATGTTCTTATTTTCTATTTATGCATGATCAGAAAAAAATACTCTGCCAATTAGTTAAAATTTGAAATATAAAAATATTAAATTTTTCCCTTTTTAAAGAAAATAGTGTGTCCAATACTACCTAAAAATTGCCTTCATGAAATGCGGTAGCTATTTTTTAACATATAAGTATTTGGTGAAAATCATAATTTTTTTGCTATATATATATTCGGAGGTTTTATCTATTTGATGCTACGATTTTTTTTATATATATAATGCCAAAATAGAAAACCGGTTTTGTTTGGGCTCGTTTATGAGATGACTATTCGTTGAAAATTTGAGTTGCAAGAAAATAGATTATTGATATTGGGCTGTAGTTGGAAATTTGAGCTATAAAATAGGGCAGAATTTAATTTCATGTGGTTACAAAAAAAATTTCAAAATCCAGAATAGCACACTGACTTCGCCACTTTAAGTCAACGTGATTAGGGCTGTGCAAAATCGTTCAAACTCGTAACTCGCTCATAATTTGTTTGCTAATTGCTCGTTTTAACTAGCTTATTTACAACTCGAGTCAGTTCCAACTCAAGTTGGCTGACTCATTTAATAAATGAGCTGAGTTTGAGCATACCCCAACTCGCTCATTAACAACTCTAGTTACACAAAATTCGTCACAATAAATCTCATGTCCTTCTAAATAACTCTTAAGTTATTGTTTTTGTTTGTTTTGTTAGTTGTCTTGTTAATTATGTTTGAATTATTTGTGTTTAGATAAACTCTTATTAAGTCATTTGAATTGTTTGTGTTTAGATAAACTCTTACTAAGTCATTTGAATTATTTGTGTTTAGATAAACTTTTACTAGTATATACATAAAAGTAAGGAAATTGACTGGTCAAACGAGTTATAAAAGAGTTGTGAGCCATCTTGAGTTGGTAATGAGCTGAACTCGAGTTGGCTCGTTATTACCATCCCAACTCGAGTTGAGTCGCCTATTTAATTAAATGAACTGAGCACGAGTTGGAGATAACTCGCTCAAAATCAACTCATTAACAGCCCTATTTAATTATATTTGAATTGTTTGTGTTTCATATCCCTTCGTACATCTTTTAGGTCACTGATAAGTATAATATATTGAACCCACGTACGTATCATGCCAATGTCAGAGTTTTTAATTTTTGTATCTATTGCTCAATTTTGGTGCAAACATCAGAGGTATCATGCATGTTCTAACTAACAATTTATGATTCGTTCCTTATGATGTTAACGGCCAGTCAGGAGGTTTACTTATTCCTTGAATGGAGGAAGAACTGGCTACAACCCTTATGCTTGATCCAGGATGAATAGGTGATGCAGAGAGATTAAGGACTGCTGAGGATTAACCGATGAATGCATTTCAGAATTTTTGGTTTTACTGGTAGAATGGAAGTGTTCTTAGGTGCTTGGGTTGTGTCTGTTTCATATTTGGATTTGTTTTTTTTGTTTTTTTTTCATGTGTTGATTTATAGGTATTTTGCTAGAATACCTAGATAGGTTTTGTTGCAATTTCATTTGCTGTTTTGTAATAGGGTACCAGTGTGTTGGTATGGTAGCAATGAACTTTGATTTAACTTTTTGTTCCATGAAAGACTTTGACTAAGGTCAACATTGATTCCCATGAGCTGGAATTTACATCCCTATCCCTAGTTGGCTAGTTGCACATTTGGACTTTCAGTAAATAACTCATTAAATTATTTCAGCAGCAACTAATGTAATGGGTAGATGTCAATGTCATGATGAAAAGGACTTGAGTCATATATATGCTATGCATTATAATACAATAATGCTTCATCATTTGTGGCTTGTGCTATTATATATAGACTCATTGCAATTTTCAATGTCTTGAATGTTGGAATCAATTTGATTCGAGACATATATAATTGAGTGAGGCTATGGTGCTATGCATAGCACGGATGGCTAGTGTACTACGGCTTAATATGGTACTTTTTAAAATCCTAACGGTCGATCCGACCGTTCAATGTGATAACCATATGAATATGTACTTGCAAACTAAATTTTATATTTTTTCGAATTTTTTTACTATTTTTTCAGATAGGTAGAATTTTGATGGTCCAGAATTGTCAAAAAACACTGATTTTTCTACCTATCTGAAAAAATAGTAAAAAAATTCGAAAAAATATAAAATTTAGTTTGCAAGTACATATTCATATGGTTATCACATTGAACGGTCGGATCGACCGTTAGGATTTTAAAAAGTACCATATTAAGCCGTAGTACACTAGCCATCCGTGCTATGCATAGCACCATAGCCTCACTCTATATAATTTACCCTTTAATATTTGAATTTTATTTTTCATGGGCCGGATTTTCCATCTCTACTAATTTGTGCTCCGGGACTTGCGGCCCGTTAAGAGCCCAAAGTTGTATAATTATAGGCTTGTGCCCAACCGCCTGGGCCGTGGGGGTCCCACTGTCACTATTGTCATTGTTTAGAGCAGTGTTGACTGGGGTGGGAGCACGTGACGTGGTCAAACAACTAGCTGATTTCCTGTTGCAGTCGACAGTCGTGCAGACAGCAGAGTTCTGTCTAGACTCTAGTAGACCTGACACCAGCATAATTACAGCTTGTATCAAACCACAGACAGAAACCATCTCATCTCATCTCATGTAACACAAATTTTCTAAAGCAATTTCAGATTTATGACAATATCTTATAATGAAATGTTAAAGTAGTTTATAAATTAAATGAAAATCTTAATTATTTGACAGAACAAGAAAAAATGCTAACTAAACATTCATCATAAGCTAATTAAACTAATAAATGGCATTACTGCCAACACAAAAGTTAATTAAATCTCAAACTAGCTAGCTAATATACCCTATATATTCTTGGTCATTGGCAAGAGAAACACATGCATGATACCAAATTTTGTCGATAACTTTAATTCGACAATCATTCCTTCCAAAGCAAAGTTATCTTCTCCAGGAGCCGATTTAGAAATTTTGTTATGGTCAAGAAAATAGAGAATCGGATTCAAACTAATTAACTAATCATATACTAGATAAAAAACAATACTTTAACTTATAATTTTAAATTCTCTGATTTCAAATTTCTAATGCTACAACTTTTAATTCTAATTACTAATCTGAATTACAAAAAATGTATCCTAATTTTAATCTAAATTTAACTCTAATTAAAAATCAAAAGAATTACAGAAAGAAAAAAGTCAGTCTAAATTCATAGATTGAAAAGTGAAAATTTAAAATTTAAGGGGGGACTTGACATAATTAATTTCGTTGAAGGGTTCAATTTTTATGTAGTGCGTCAACGGCGGCATAAACAGCTAGATAAGCAGCACTCGCACAATTCGTAAGACTTAAATAGAATATTAGAAACTACAAACAGTTAACAGGCTCCTTTGAAGAGGAGGGTTCAAATGCCTCCATTTTTTGTGCCTCCACCATGACTCCATTTTTAAAAATTTTAATAACTCAAAATTTAAAACTTAAAAGTCAAAATAAAACCGTTGGATGTGATCTATATCATTTTATCTATGTGCTCATAAAAAGTTATCACATTTTGATTTTGTTTTTAATGTGAATCAATAAGTTGAAAAATCAACGTCTAGAAATTATCCATATTAGTACGTTTTTTACAAGCTCTTGATGACAACCAAAACAAAATTGAAATGTCATAATTTTTTACACGTGCATAGATAAAATGATGTAGATCATATCCAACGGTTTTATTTTGACTTTTAAGTTTTAAATTTTGAGTTATTAAAGTTTTTAAAAATGGAGGTATGGTGGAGGCACAAAAAATGAAGGCATTTGAACCCTCCTCTTCTTTGAAACATAGATGGAAGTAGCAAGTAAAAGTTGCTCACTTTTGTACTGTGAAAGCAAGCTGTCAGGGATCTGCGCAAATGTACAAAGAATCCGTGCAGCCTCCGTAGCCTACGAAGCAAAGCAGAGGTATAGGAGCTCAGCCTAAACGCTTCTTCAATGCCATGCCGTACTTACTGTGAAATCCGTGTATAAATTTCACTGATTATTATTCAATTCAACTCTCGCTTCTAGGTGAAAAAAATGGCGCCGTGTCTATCTTTAAAAAGTTTAACACGGCACGGCACGTAATCAACTCTCATTTCTAGAGTGAAAAAAATGGCACCGTGACCATCTTTAAAAAGTTATATTTTTGGTGCTTGCTTAACCAGGTCAGACAGCCGTGTTAGACTGCATTCCAATTTGAATTTGGAAGTACCGGTCTTTCCGCAGCTTAAACCTAATGGTTTTGGGTAGCCTCAAAAACCCTACACGGGGTTCCGGTGTTCCGGGATTCCGGGGTCCGGTGTTCCGGGTTCGGGGGGGGTCGGGGGTTTCGGGGGTGTGGGCTTAAAAAGTAACAACATCTGAAATATTATTTAGTACCAAGGGGGTAACAAATGATGCATTTTGAAGGTGCCCACGACTGAATCAGCTCTCAGTAAAGTAATGCTTCCCATAAGATCATCAAAAACCTAGTTCCATATAATGCAGACAATATAACTACTACATGGGGAAGAAGTTTTGAAATGAGTTCATGATCAACACACAATGAAACACACAAAAAACAAGCATATAAATAATTCATACATCATGTTTTAGGGCTAGGTTTTTATATAGAAAACCTTACATATATTTTATGGAGCACGGTGGCGAATGCCCATCACTTAAAGAAGTGACCGTCCATGTAGAAACCAGATGCCGCATTTGGGGGATGGTATGCATCCATCATGTCAAACTGCATTTCATCTGATGGTTTCCAGTGGTGCTTCCTTTGGTTTATGAACTAGTTGTTTATTTGCTTCAGATCTAGGCCCGTGGACTCTGCCAATGCCATCTTTTGGGTTTCCTGCATATAGAAATAATAAGAGAAAAATCAGACTAATGGATTTAGTAATTTGCAGTTAGTTAACATTTAGGTTATTACTTAATCATTGGTAAGAAGATACGAGTTATGTACTTAAAAAATATGAAGATACGAGTTAATTAATCATTGGTAAGAAGTAGCAAATGATCAGATGCAACTATGAAATGGACAGAGCTATATGGAACTAAATATAATGTCACCTACAAGTTGGATAAGGTTTTAAGTTATCTTAAACCCAAGGTTGACATCACAGACTTCTCTACACAATCAAAATATATGCTATATGTTTTTAAAGATATGAGATTACAGAAAAAAGATGATAGAAATGAGATGTAGAAACTAATTCAATAATAGTAAAAAAAAATGTGTAATTCATAGTTAGATGTCTGCACCGTTTGGTTCATTTATGAGGGGATTTTTGAACTAGAAATGGAGACTAGTTCAATGGGCCTTGGTTGCCAATTAATAACTCAACGAGTCTTCCCATTTTATTTCTTTTAAGATTTTATTGTACCCTGACTTAAAAAATCCAATAAAATCCAAAAAGAAAAAAGAAAAAAGTGGCCTTATTCAACAACTGCAGGCGTGCTGTGGGAATTGATTTTAAAATCGCATTACATCCAAAACTTATTCTCTTCTTCTCGTCAACCATTCTAATTGTATTCCAATCACAATTGATATAAAATACATAAAAGTTATCCTAATTCTAATTGACAATTCATCAATATAAGTCAAAACATTATAATAAAAAATATTGTTCTCATACATCCATAACAATTACAATTACAGTAAAAAAAGGACACATACATAATTAAAAAAAAATAACATTTAAAAATCTCTAACACGAAACATCATCTGTTGTGACATAGAGGTAGTAGGAAGGTTTATTTTACCATCAGTAGCCACAGAACCAATCTCTGCTCCCGACAAATCTGATGGTGCAGTAGGAAGCTCTTTTATAAGCTTTTCAACCTAAATCAGAAAAATATATAAAATTAGCAGCTCCTTGAACTCTTATAATTTATTTCAAGTTAAAACAATAAAAACCAAATGATTTGAGCGCACTTTTAATTTAGGAATTAAGAATTTGTGTAATAATCAAGGATACATTTACAAAATAAGTAGAGAACTACTAGTACCAGTCCAATATTAGTTACAGGAGTTTTATATACTGGTACAACATATGTACATCTTGGCACTAAGCCTAAGCAGTTAAATACCAGTTAAAACCAAGGCCTAGCCTTGCTACCAACAATAGCAGAATTTAGTGATCTATTGTATTGGATTATAAAACAATATTAGAGAAAGACCACATTTTTTTTTGTATAGACTATATTAGTTTTGAGATTGAGGTGGGTTTTTTTTTTTTTTGAGGAAAAATGTGAGTCTAGACCACATTAGATTTCATTAATAGAGTTACAAAAGTTTTGTAACAAGTGTACAGTAATTTAAAAAGTGAAAAAAGGCTCAAAACAGTTGAGCTTCAAAGTAAAGAAAATGAAGGTAATTTTAACAAAAGAAACAAATACGTATGATAGTAATTAACTCCCGACTCCAGTCTCTTCAATTCAGGTATAACTGGTCTGGTTTTGCTCCTCCACAGCTCGCTCGCTGGTGTGCTGTTCTTCACATAATATCAAAACACCTGGCTGCGTTCCTCACCCGTACCAGTACCAGTACCGGTACCAGTATCGGTACTCATATTTGTACCAGTTGGCCTGTTTTCTGACCAGGATCTCTCTACCAGTACTGGTACCTGGCCTTTATTTGTACCGGTACCAGTATTTGTATCGGTGCCGGTATTTGTACCAGTGGTTTTTATTTTCAGAATGTTCAATCGAATTCTGATAATGAAACAAATGCAAAATTACGTTGGCGTGCATCCATGGGTAGGTTGCCTTTCTTTTTCTTTTTACTTTTTGGATAACTCCTGCTTGAGCGAGCTCAAGTAGCCGCTGTACTTCTTTAAGAGATGATGCTTGAGTTCCTGATCCACGCCATGTGCATCTATCTCTGGCAGTTCCGTCTCTCCACCACTACCCTCTTGATCCTCCTCTGATGAACCTGCACAAAAGAAAGAACACTTAGTTTTGTTTAAACAAACAATCATGATAATATTGAAGGTGTATACAGAGATCAAAATAACTGAGGAAAAACTGAGGATAATATTCGTGCGAGGTCATCTAATTTTCCAAACAAAGTTCAATAAACAATGATTTTTACATGAAATTACATGGAACTAAATACGAGCAATGCTAGCATGAAAAGATGATGAATATAATAATTTTTTTATGTGAGCTGAAAAGAGAGGGCTAAACATGGAATAATGTGCATGTACATGGAGCATATAACTAAGCCTCGTAAATGATTTTTTGTTTATAACAGTACATGTTATTCTCCTCAAAATACAAGAAAAGCTGCACCAATGTCCAGAAACTCAATAAGAAGATCGGTAACATAGTTTTCTGACAAGGAAAAGCTTTGAGCCTTTGACCCAAAGATCATCAAAGACTTGCATAACAGATTCAAACAAAGTCTTTTAATTGATAAACAGACTCTAAACCAAGATTATTTCGAACAAAAAATAAATGTAACCATAAATTAAATTAAAGGTTGTAACAATCAGAGGATAGAAACAAACAAGAAAAACAAGGAAAAACAAAGGAGGAAAAAAAAAACTAGGGTTTAATTTAATGGCTGTAAAAGTTCACGATTGGATTGATTAGACAGGCATCCAATGTTATTTCACCCCTTACCGTACTGTTTATTTATGTAACATATACCTACCTTCCTCTCTCAACCTATCAGAAGTAAAATAAATTATTCTCAGTGATTATTCTCGAGGCAAAGACATTTTCTTGCCTTGCCTTGGAACCTCAAACAAAAAGACTCTGTCAGATTTTTAAATAAAAAACATTTCAAAAGAGCCTAGTTTAATTTTCAGAATTAGACACAGTCTAGTCCACGCTGCTTTCCTTGACTTCCACTCATACCACAATATTTAAATACGAAACGCAGTTAAACAAAGAACAATCATACCTTCACTTCACTGCCAAGTGGCAACAGATAAGAAAGTAGAAATAACTATTATTAAAAACCGCTCTCTTTTTCCATCTGAACTTAAGTCTCAATATTATTAAACTATTAAAATAGCAAAAAGATCAGTCCAAAATCCGCTGATCTACTCAAATACTTTCCTTTGTAGAAAACTTTATGGATCACAACTAACAAGAGAAGGCAGAGAAAATTCCCAAATCTGCTTGACTGCTTCTTCAGATGAGGAATAAGATTCCTCAGGAGATTCAGAAAACTAATAAGATAAACCTTGCAAAAGAAGCCCAATCAAAAAAAAAATTAGTTGTTCAAAAAGAAAAAAAAATGGTGTGACTGCAAGCTTGAGCTACTGCAATGTGATTATTTTAGGGAATAATAGTAGATTATATTCACATGAATAATTCATGAACTTTAAACTAACAAGTACTAATTAGCTTTCAGTTGTAATGTGATTATTTATCTCAATTATAATAACATATTTATTTCCCTGTATTTATCATAAAACAAGATAAATCTCATGTGATTTATTACCATGAATTTGTCTAAGGCTGGCTCAATTGGTGCATCAAGTCGATTAAACGACCTGCGCTGTCTCACTTCCAACTCTTGTGCGACTGCGGATAGCCTTGCAAGCCAGCCTTAGAAAAATTCATGGTAAGAAAGAGAGCGAGAGAAGAGTTGATTGTACTTAGCACTGTGAATAGAGAGAGAGAGAGAGAGAGAGAAGGGGAGGAGGGAGAGAGTGATGCAAAGAAAGAGAAACTAATTATAGGGTTTGACAAAGGGGTCTTCTTCAGTTTTCACCTTTTGTAGCACAAGAATAGATAGTGGTGTGTAGAGGGAAGGTAGTAGATGCCATTTAAGGCAGCATTTAATTGCTGGTGCAGTTGCTACAGCATTTAAGGCAGCATTTAATTGAAAAGGACCTAAAATCAGTTCTGAGGTTTTTCACAAGTTCTTCATTGTAGATGCTCTCTGCAATTTGGGGGATAATTGATGGGTGATTGTTCACAAAAAGCCCTTTCTTCAATACTTGATAAGTACTCAGTACTGATCAACATGTCTTAATTCAACAAACTTCCTTTTCAAAGTTCAGACTTCAGACTACTGATTAGATTAGTTTTGGAGTTTGGACAAGGTATCTTAATTCATATAATCATTCCATGGAAATAGGCTATATATGTGCTGCTTCACTCAAAAAGATGTAGGTTATAAGTTCCAGCGGGGACATGTACGTACTGCTCATAAAATGCACATGGTTAATTAGGTCTGGTTACAACTGTTAACTAGTCCTTTAAATAGTAAATATTTAATAGACATTAATTATAATGCCTAAAACCCAAAATTAAAGCACCCATTGCAAAGATATTCCAATAATAAAACTGAGAAATATTAGTACCTTGTGAAGTAATTTCCTTTTGAAGAGTAATGTTCAACCACGGGCATATTTAAATTCTCAAAAACTTTGAGCCGCTTCTTTATCGTCTCCAAATTATCATCAATCCTTCCCTACTTCATGTTAACCAATATATAACAAATTAATTCAGTGAAAAGAGCAAAAAAAATAAAAAGGGAAAAGGAAGAACAGAGATTAAAATTTGACCTGATTTCGGCTTAATATCCTTTTCACCATCTCCTCCTCAGGACATTCAAAGAAAATAACTAGCTAGGTCTTGCTCTCCTATCTGCATATAATTTCACAAAGTTACATGCAGGCTAAATGGTTGTGACATATATAACCATTTTTTATGTATCACCATTCACCTACATACTAGAAGTATAAAAAATCCAAAAAGCCCTATCCCTAGTTGATTCCCATGAGCTGGAATTCACATCCCTATCCCTAGTTGGCTAGTTGCACATTTGGACTTTCAGTAAATAACTCATTAAATTATTTCAGCAGCAACTAATGTAATGGGTAGATGTCATGATGAAAAGGACTTGAGTCATATATATGCATTATAATACAATAATGCTTCATCATTTGTGGCTTGTGCTATTATATATAGACTCATTGCAATTTTCAATGTCTTGAATGTTGGAATCAATTTGATTCGAGACAGAATGTATATGTACCCTTTAATATTTGAATTTTATTTTTCATGGGCCGGATTTTCCATCTCTACTAATTTTAATTTGTGCTCCGGGACTTGCGGCCCGTTAAGAGCCCAAAGTTGTATAATTATAGGCTTGTGCCCAACCGCCTGGGCCGTGGGGGTCCCACTGTCACTATTGTCATTGTCAGTCAAAGTTAGAGCAGTGTTGACTGAATGACTGGGGTGGGAGCACGTGACGTGGTCAAACAACTAGCTGATTTCCTGTTGCAGTCGACAGTCGTGCAGACAGCAGAGTTCTGTCTAGACTCTAGTAGACCTGACTTGACCTGACCTGACCTGACCTGACCAGCATAATTACAGCTTGTTGTATCAAACCACAGACAGAAACCATCTCATCTCATGTAAGATGTAACACAAATTTTCTAAAGCAATTTCAGATTTATGACAATATCTTATAATGAAATGTTAAAGTAGTTTATAAATTAAATGAAAATCTTAATTATTTGACAGAACAAGAAAAAATGCTAACTAAACATTCATCATAAGCTAATTAAACTAATAAATGGCATTACTGCCAACACAAAAGTTAATTAAATCTCAAACTAGCTAATATACCCTATATATTCTTGGTCATTGGCAAGAGAAACACATGCATGATACCAAATTTATATATCTGCTATACACTCTAAAACCCCTTAATTTTCTTTCATTATATTAGCCATTTACACGTGAACAAATGGCTCGAATCTCCCCTTCGTCATCTCCCGTCTTTACATCCATACTTGTCATTTTTACGAACGACTCGGCCCAGCTGTCAAAAAAACTACTTTGGCTCTTAGAAAAGCTCTCTACAAATGCCTCTGCTTTCGGGTCATTGATAAGCTCCGAATCCGATTTGAGTAATCCCTTGCCAGTTAAGAGGTTGATGTAGTACTGGTTGTCAAATTGATTAGGTGTAACCTGTAATTTTTCTATGTTTAGCTCCCTAATGGATATAGAATTAATTAAATGATTCCAAATTGCATTTATTTAAACAAATTGCCTACTGTATGAAATGCAATGCAGGTTATTACATGGAAGACTGTTTCAAGATGACGGTCAGGTCGAATTTATAACCATTTTCTCAATAGTGAGGCTCTGCATATTACGGATCGAACCATACTATAAATCAATATCTCTATTTTTCAAAGTTTGAACAGTCGATGCGAAATGGTTAAGCATGATCTCCATATGAAAATGTCTGCTGACCAAATACATATTTTTTAAATTTTTACTACTTTTTTAGATAGATAGAAGATCACTGCGTTTGGATGGTCCACAATTTTCAAATCAAGTGACTTTCTCCCTATACAAAAATTTAGTAAAAAGAATTCAAAAAAATACAAAATTTGGTCTGCAAATATATTTTCATATGACAATCATGTTAAACAGTTCAAATCAACTGTTTGAACTTTTAAAATGAAGAGACAAGTCCATAGTGCGGGTCGTTGTGTAATATGCATAATACCATAGCCTCACTCTTTTCTCAATACATCAGAATATTTTTTTTACTCTTTTATTACAGTGCATAACTTGGGCAAATTTAAAGCCGTTGCACGCTTAAATGCCAAAATATAGCCAGATTGACAGGAAAAAGCTTCAAAATATACGCCAAATTGAACAAAAATATTTTCTAAACAACTATGTGTGACAGTAGGTCTTTTCAGAATTACCGGGTCACAACTGACAGTGGTTGGAGCGGTAGCATTGGCTGGGCATTGTTTCAAAAGCTCAGATGCAAAGTTTCTCTCCATGGAAGCATCAACTGGTACCAGACTCCCATTTGCATCCTTTTGAAACCGGTCACTAAATGATGTGCAGTGTGACAACCCAATAGTGTGTGCTCCTATGACATCAAAACAAGAAAAACATTTACATAAAACTTAATCAAAACTAGAATTCTGTTTCCTCAGTTCAGAAATATCATAACCAATTAATAGGTTTGCTTTGTGTCCTCTCTTTTGTGCAAAAATTTATTAGTTATGTTTAAGCTCCCATCCCTGCTGGAAAACTCTGACTGAACATCCAAAGAACTGACAAATAACCCCCCAAAAAAAAACAGAGAGAGATTCAATGGCCCTTCATCAATTAATTTAAGACATGTGTTCTTGCCCTTGAAATTTCTTTATCATTACTCAGAAAACCCCAGTAGGTGAGGCTACATAGTTCTATTATTTATTGTGGTAAGAAAGAGAGCATGCATGACATTAAGTCTTCCTTTCTTCATTAAAAATAAAAATGTAAATCATCAACATTTTACTTGGGAAAACTTTTATCTGGTAAAAAGGTAACAATGATTTTTAGATCTTTTTAATTGCATATATTTGTTGAATGGTCCCAGAAATATCTGGACCATTCATATGAAATCAGACGGTCCTGATCCAAAGAGAATTTGACTTGGTTTTATCTTGGTCTTTCAAAATCCAATTTGATGGTCCAGACTCCTGATCTGCCTAAAACCCACCAAATCAAATCCATATTTCAGGAAGGAAAACAAAATAAAAATGTTTCAGGTTTTGGTGTCATCTATGTTCCATTAGAAAATGCATTCATCAGTAACAAAAATTAATTTCTTACCAGAAAGGATGACAAGGTCTTCCATGGAGAGACCTTTAGAGGAGAAGGTCTTGGCCATCTCCTCCACCGAAAAACTCGTGTCAATGATGTTCGGTCTCACATTTGATGCCAATGAAACCTTGCCATCCTTCCGGCCCAATGGCACTTGAACCAACGGCCCTCCCGTCTGCATTCAGATCAAATAAATTTACTTAGAATTATTGACTAAAATCACTTTTGCCCTGTAAAAATCCTTTGGGAGTATAAACTAGAAATAAGTATGGCCAAATAAACATATTCTTTTTATATTAATTTAGTACACAAGTTACACAATCATCTACTGAGTGGTTCAGACGAGAGTGAACTACAGATCAATGCAATGCTTGTCAAATCAAATGTCAAAATAGTAATAGGTAGTAAACATATTTTTTTCCAGGAAAAAAAATTTTCCTCAAATTAAATCGATATTCAGTGAAAAACACAAAATTGCACAGAGTTTTTGGTATATGAAAATGCCAGTGAGGTGAAGGTGTTGTGATGAACTGATGACCTTTGATTGTAACAAAAATTATTAACTAATTAATTACTGACAATTTCCACAGCATCTCTGGCCGCAAGAACAAGTATATCAGCACATGACACGGTTCCAGGACACATCACTTCAATGAGTCTCTTAGCAGACTCGACCACATCAAATCCACCAAGGGAAAGATTTGCCGGGTCAGTTCTCTCCGAGCCATTTCCTTGTATGAGCACTGAGGCATCACAACCCTATATCATCAATAGATCGATCAATGATTTTTTTTTTCATATATGCACAATATCCTTGAATTAAGCTTCTTTGATGAAAGAATTTGGTACACACCTCAACCATACAATCATGAAAGATTAGCCGAAGAAGCTTTCCCGGTATGGTACCATCGTTTGCCGAATAGAAGCGTACCGTGTTTCTGACAAACAACTGGACATTAGGGCAAGTGAGTGAGTAGAAATCTAAGGAGAGGTCTGAAGAGGATGAATTGGAAGCACTGGTAGAAGAAAAGAATACAAGTAGTGTTAGAAAGGTTCTCAGTATCACATGCATTTTGGAGCACTGTGTGTTAGAAATTGTGAGGTTTAGTGAAAATGGCTATAGAAACAAAAATGGGGTTTTGTCAGAAAGTTTCTTCCAGTAGAGTGTTGATTGTACTTAGCACTGTGAATAGAGAGAGAGAGAGAGAGAGAGCAGGGGAGGAGGGAGAGAGTGATGCAAAGAAAGAGAAACTAATTATAGGGTTTGACAAAAGGGTCTTCTTCAGTGTTTACCTTTTAATGCCTGTAGAATTGTAGATACATTTTTTCTCCTTTATTTATTTTGAATTGGGACAGGTTCTCATGGAATTTTTTTTAAAAACCATAATTAGAAAAATCATTGTTAGGGAACCAACATGATTACTGAGTTTTTTACAAAAACCATAAGAACCGAGATTGGAATTCGGTTCCAAGTTTTTTTTTCCTGGAACCGAATTCCAATTTCGGTTTTAACTTCGTTTTCACACTGTTTCTGAAAATATGGTGTGGCCTTCGGTGTGCAGAGCAAAACCCGAGATCCCTACTCGGTTTTTTTTTTTTTTTTTTTATGGAACCGAATGCTGCATTCGGGTTTGCCTCTATTTTTCTTTTTTTTTGATGAAACCGAATATACAATTCGGTTCCAAGGTGGAAAACAAAAGGGTAGAGACCCCACTGCACTAATCTCCACTAATTTCAAACTACTGGAGTTATCCATTCACAGCTAAAGCTTGGAAAGCGTTGTCTCACGTTTGTATTGAAATGGAGAGATTCAATTTTCGAAAGAAGAGTCAAAGTAATAAAAGGTATTTGCCTAAGTTACGCAGAACTACCCCCACTGTAATAAAAGGTATTTGCCTATGACACCTGACACGGCTACAAAAAAACCGAATGGTACTCTCGGTTCCAAGGTGGAAAACAGAAAAACCGAAATCTAAATTCGGTTCCAATGTGAAAAAAAAAAAAAACCGAGTGCTCATTTCGGTTCCAAGTGCATTTTGGATTTTCCGTGGCAGCTCCTACGAAAAATTGTGAAAACGAGGTTGGAACCGAAATTGGAATTCGGTTCCAGGAAAAAAAAAACGTGGAACCGAATTCCAATCTCGGTTCTTATGGTTTTTGTAAAAAAATGAGTAATCATGTTGGTTCCCTAACAATGATTTTCCTAATTATGGTTTTTAAAAAAAATTCATTCTCATGTATAACCAATTTTTAGTAAATAAAAAAAAAAATACCCAACAAGTGAAGTTGACTTGGAAAAATATATGCAAAGCCAGTGTAAAAACCAACTAAATAGCTATGTATAATAAAATAAATTGTACCTCTGAGACATAGATGAGGTATATATTGGTTACAGCTATATTGACCTTGTACGTATGTATTATTTAATTTTTAATAAAATAATTAATATTAAAATTTTGTAGCACAAGAATAGATAGTGGTGTGTAGAGGGAAGGTAGTAGATGTAGATGCCATTTAAGGCAGCATTTAATTGCTGGTGCAGTTGCTACAGCAGTGCACAAAACAAGGCATTGAGGGATGTTTTATGGAATTTTCTTTATTGTGAAATGATAGGTATCTCCCATTCTGTATGTCCAAAAATATACAACACTTATTTGAATGGCATCATAGCTGTAGAGGTTAATTAACATTTTAATTAAGAGTCAAATAATTGGGAATAAATATTAATTGTTTGAGGTAACTAACCAAATTTCTCTTTAGTTAACCTTAAATAAATTAACCAAAATGCTCTCTATGATGTTTGTGATAAAATTAGTATCATAAAATTATCATTTACTAAGCACATGCATGTCATTATCATAAAATTAGTAATATAATTCAATTAAATACGAAAATATGATATTTACTAAATACACTGTTACATAATATTTCTTTTCTTTTGGAGCCATGAGCATATATAGTTTATGAGTGAGTTCCCTAACCATATAGCTATATAAAGTGATGTTAACTTGAGTGTGTTTTGAAATCAAGTTGGGCAAAGATATTGGCAGAGTTATTTTTGCTTCACACAGCATATCAATCAATACTTTTTCATTTTCTCTTTTGGTTGTACGCTACGTGAAGCCAAAATAGCCCTGTCAATATCTTTACCCATCGAGTTCTTGGCTTCGCCGTATTACATGTGTTTTTTTCTTGGAGACTCATCTGGCATGAATCAGAGTAGCAGTAGCATGCATTTATTAAGGCGACACTTGGAATCAGCCATCTGGAATTCTGGATCAGGGTCTATCTCGTGAAATCAATTCTTTATTCAACAAAACTATATTTGCTATATGTTCTTCCACAAATTTAGAGATGAGATAAGAAAATTTCTATTGTGTGGAATTATATTTGTTAAATTTGTTTTCACGCAATTATCTGTGTGCCCTTTTGGTTACAATTTCTAGCATGTATGTAAAAACTAAAAATCAATGATGAATGATGTTTGAGCTTTATTGTGACGACCATGAAAAACATAAACAAAAATAGGCACATATACCGGTCAATAATAATACTACCAAGTTAGAGTAGAAATTTTTATTTTAAGAAATTTATTAAAAAATTATATAGAAAAATGGATGGAAGGATTTGATTTTTCGATTCATACAAAGAAACCCAATCAATGATTCGGTTCCTTCGAACATATTAAATACTTTGACCACAATTTTTTTTTAAGAAATATATAAAGAAACCAATCAATAATTCAATCTTTCTTTCTGTAGAAATAAAAAAAAAAAAACTAAAACACTCCATCCAACAATTTGCCGATAACCTTTTTATTAAATTGCTAAAAAATAAAAGATTCTAAAGGTAAAGCGCACACACAATTATCCAACTCTTTCATTTACTTTTTCAGATCTGTTAACCAAATTGTCTACAGAGAAAAAATAGTTCAATATCAATAAATCAAAGATCCTGAGCAATCACCCTTGCCAATAAAAAAAATATCCAAATGCAAAAGAAATCAAATCAATTCTCTAATTCACCTAAAAATAAATCAATAAGAATATAAAAATTGGTGCATTTTTTTTTAACTGGTAGTATAGCTCCTCTTTATACGACGGCCCCACCGACACAACAGACCTGTTGTTGCAGGAACAGGAACTGGCACAGCATTGCACGGTATTTCTGTATGGTTCCTTCTTTCAACGGCCTCCTCAGAATTGTTTATTCGAGGCCGAACCAACCTAGATACTACTTTCTCCGTTCGTTTTGTTTTGCATCCCCAATTTGACAGCAACGGATCATCCCCAGCTGACACTTGGCTGTTTCTGGTAGATGCTTCTGGTATATCAACCGGGTCCTGAAATTTGTCATAAGAATATATTAAAATTGGAACATTAACTGACCAAAATACCCCAATTTAGCCCAAATAAGACAAGATTTGGCTTACTATCATTTTAAATAGACTTCAGCAAAATTAGGGGTAAATATTTTAACAAAGCAGTTTTGGCTTCATGCAGCGCACGAACCTTATGCAGCGCTGTTTTGATTCTAGAGTCTGTGTCCTGCATGAAGCCAAACTGCTCTGGTAAAATCTTTACCCCAAAATTAGCCCTCACCAGTAAATCCTCAATTCGATCAAGTACATAGTTCACTTGCCTTGGGCAACCAACTCGAAAGACGGCCATAAAAACCACAAGGGATAAACGAGGTTCAAACCCAAGATTTTATACAAATTTTGTACTTGAGGAACAATACAATTACAATGTCAGGTTAATTCTTTAGCTAGAAAGAGAAAGGGGTAGAGAAAGGAGAGAGAAATACCTGTTGAACTACTTTTTTAATACCAAGAGAACCTTGGCAGTTTTCTGAGCCACACATACAAACCACCTTGGGTCCAAAATGCACAAACCTACAAACGTAAATTAAAAATTGAAAATACCATTACTAATATACAGTACAAATTAAGTTGAGCTTGATTTAGCTACAGGTCTTAAAAAGCTCACACCAACATAGATAACAAAGACAAAAATGAATTACTTGTGTTAAAACATTCATATAGTAGGGATATATAATACCAATTCGAGGTCACAGATACCATTCTAATATAGAGAAAACAATTTGCAAGAGGAGAGGATACAAGTACCTATAATCATAAGTTAAAGGCTCATTGACTTTTATGGGCCTTGATGCAAATACGCCAACTCGCGTTTCTCCATCCACTTGCCTGAAAAGAATTAGAGAAAGATAGGGAGAGCACTCAGTCACTACTTAAAAAAATTTCATACAAGATTTTGGTAGCCTAATAGCAATTGTCCGCTACATGTCAAAATTTGCAAAAAGGCCCCTCCATTATAGAATTCAGAACTCAGTGCCCAATTTTCCGTTAGCATTTGGGTCGAAGACTAACCAAACGTAGGAGATTTTGTGAAAATTCTTCACATGTTAGAAGCTTTTTGCAAATTTCTATTCAAAATTTTAAAGAGAATAAAACATTTTTTTAAGAAATAATATACCATTTCTCTAAACTGCAATTGGGATCACAACTGTGGTTCAAAAACCTAGAACTGTTTCCCTTAAAGGTGGCATCAATTGTGAAGTCCTTGCTGATTTCACACATGTAAAAGTTGGAGTCCCCTCGTTTCTTCATGTCCCATAGCCTCTTTGTACATGTTAAATCATCAATGACTGTAATTTAGAAAAGAAAATTATTATACAACTTGTAAAGAGAAATTGTAGTGAAGTCATCCTGTTGGTTGGAAATAAAAAAATCTCGGTTGAAATATTTATTTTGGACAATTTGCTAGGTGTATTCTTTTCAAATTTAGAAACAATTTTTTTTCCAAATTATGAGAGGAACTTCGCCAAAACAAAAAAAAAACACGTCAACTTTCATGAATAGATGACAATCCACACTCCGTCATATATATGAACTGTAAATTTGCTCGCAACCCAGCTACTTTTTTCTATTTTTGGTTTTTTTTTTTTTTTTTTTTCACAGCTTATTTTAAAATGAGTTATTTGATATTGATTTTTTACTCTTTGATGAAATGGAAAGGTTTCAAATCCCGTAATTATAATTTGCGACAATGTGTCCTTAAGGATCCTTATTCATCCGTAATTATAATTTGCAGTGCATATTAACATTCATCATATTTCGCAACTTATTATTGTGGGCATCGGAACCTTATTCATTTCATCCAAGAACAAAATATAATGGAGTAAAACATTAAAAATAAGTTGTGCATAACATCATTGGGAAAAGAACCAGATCGCTATCAAATTTCACGATACATGTCAAATGGAAAGTGAACAGTCATCAAAGATAGCAGTGCTTCCATATTGACTGAATGTAAAATTTAAAACTTTATAGTGCTAAACTATGTGACTAATTGATATCCAAAAACTGAAAGGAGGAAATATCAGATTTAGAATCATACCAACTTGGTTCAATCAAGTTAGGTTCAATACAAACTCTTGTCAGGTACTCTCAAGTATAAGACCATGGCAACAGAAACCTTGTGGTTTGGCTGGCAGTAAGCAATATAACAATGGATTAGACTGACACAATACCAGTACTGGACCTAACTGGCAAAAATCCAGTATATAATCGAATCATATGTTGGTATAAAACATACCTTCGCCAATGTACTCTATGACAAAATCTCCCTTCTGCAGGGGCTCCAGAGTAATAACACCCCATCCACAATGCTCTGTCTGAAAGAAAAGTAAATTAAATACAACTAAGAAAAAGTACAGCATACAAGCCTAATTTATGTTCTTTGTAAAGCATTTTACCAATACCATTGCAACAAATGGGAAAAAGAAATAAAAAAAATGGCAAGAATTACTTGATATAGTAATTTATAGTTACAAAATCACAATGAGGAAATCACTTTTACCTTCACGACTCTGATTTTCTTCTCCTTCCTGAAAGGTTTGTTTGTGCAGAAACCAGCACAGTAGCATGCCTTCGAACAACTTACTGACAGGCCCCTTTAAATGTGAAAAATAGCGTGTTAGTCAAAAATAATTTCTCCTGACATAAGCTATGCTTCATCAGGTTACAACAATTTTATGTTTACTCGATTCTTTCTATTTTTTTTTTTCTATTTTCTTTCTCAACTAGAAGTCCTTGTGATCTACATGACTAGTTGATTTGCATTTGGTACCATATCAAATATGAATGCATTTTGTTATCAATGAAGGGTCCTTGGAAACAGAAAGCACAAGTAATAGAAAGTTCCTAATAAAAAATAATAATTGAATAATGATCCTGACAAAAAAAATTAAGTAAAATCCATGTAACAATAGAAAGATAGACTAAACCTGCATTCACAGTTGTCTTTACAACTCGATTCTGAGTCACAACCCGTGCACCCAACACCTGTATTAGTTTCTCGTTTCCTTTTCACTAAATATATATCTTTTTTATTTCAATAAATTAAGGGGGAAAATCATATTAAAAACAAGACTAGTGCATGTGATGAAGCCTCTTAGGTAAAGAGAAATCCAATTAGTTTCATGCCTTCCAATACATAATACAAAAAACATTAAATGTTCTTCTATTTTCTTCAAACATAGAAGATTTAAAGCTTGATCACTGTTAAATTGCAGAATTGCAGTCTAATTAAGGCCAATTAAGTCAATCTCAAGATAATTGCATGATTCAGCCCAGTTTGTGAAATTGGGGAACCAGCAATTAATCAAGTACTGTATTAGCATGTGCCAGATGATAAGGTTTACCAGCTAAGATTAGATACAGTTGTAATTTGATAAAGGATACTGCGTTTAATCCGAATAAAAGGGTGCGGCTCTTCTTCTTTGTATCTAATATCTTTTTTTACTGATATATATTCTGTTTCGTCTGATACATCTTCACTTTTAACTGCTATATTTTCTCTTTCATCTGCAGCATCTCTGGTAATAATTGTATCCATGCTGAATTCCTCCTCAAAATATGGTACAGGCAGCCGATCAAATGCCTCCTACGAAATATATAATCAAAATTAATTTATATAACATTAAATGACTCAGTATAATGATAGTATACAAACAGAAAAGGAAAATCAAAAGAAATGCTTTACTGTATTCACAATTTAGAGAATATTTATTAATCTATAATTATCACCTAGAATTATAAAACTATTTCTAATAATTTACAAATAAAATAGAACATCTAGTGAAATTAGCAAAAAGAAAGCTAATACAAAACTAACCTTTATATCATTTGTGACAGCAGCATTCTGTGATACAGTCACAAAACAATCAAGTTAGTCATTATATTATCAAAGGAAAAAAGGAGACAAGAAAAGAAATTGTCTTAATAATCCAATACCAGCTTGATTTATCGTGACCAAAGGTGATGTACCAGTAAGAGCAAGTAACATGCTGATACAAATCATTGCCTTACACATGACCTGGTATCATGTTGGTATGAATCAGAACAATTTACAGGAAAGAATAGAGTATAACCTCATTTTGAAGTTGCCAATTAGACGGGTGTCTCCAACATACTGCTTGTTTACCGCCTTCTAGCGTCAGTACATGCTCCTCCCATGGTGCACATTTGGTGTGTGCTGCAACAGTACACTTCACACACCTCCAATTATTTACTTCTTTACATATCATACATTCCTACAAAAGAAAAGATGTAATGACAATGATGAGAAAATATGTACTTCTAAGGCACAAAAGTCCTATACCAGTCAAATACATAGCATACTGGTACCAGCTATTAGTTCTAAAGATCCAACCTGAAAAGAACTTACATATGCATTTCTCAAAGGATTATGAAATTTGCACAAATAATAGAAAACGGAGGGTATCTTTGTTAATTCTTGTGTAAAAGAGCAGGAGGAGGCTTACATGAAGAGGACACCTGACAACAGGTCCTAAGGATTTATGCTTGCTTTTTCTCTTTTTCTTGTTTCTTTCGCCATCTGAGACGACCTTTTGTTTAGGTAATTTAAATTTAGATTCGGCACAGGAACGGTGAAAGGCTGATTTGCACTTAGAAACTATGCACCTTATTTCTTCTCCAGGATAGATGCCTCTGTAGCATACTCTACACTCAATCTATACATCAATTAAAGATACATAGTTACATATATATAATTTATAATAAAGTGGGAAGAAACGCTTTGTAAAGATACATAGTTATATATATAAAGTAGGAATTAAAGATAGATAGTTGCATATATATAATTCAAGTCTAAAGAGATTAAACGCTTTGTAATACACACAATGTCAGTACCAGTGGTTCAGATACCAGCAAACATTTGGATCTCAAATGTTACCAGCCAAGTCTTTATCAGTAAGATACATGTGTCTGTCAGACAGTATCTCACCTTTCTAGGTATACCATATAAAATTTTCTTTCTTCCTTCACTGATTTTTCACCCAATAGATATATTCAAGTGAAATTGAGCTTAACAGAAACAAAAATTCATCAAATTTTTCCCCAAGAAAGAATACTGGCAAGAAATTGCCCCAAAATATCCTCATTTATGGCAAAATCGAACAACCAGAGAACGTAAGAAGTTATCAGATACTCCAAATTGATCTGATCAAATGAAAAAAAAAAAAAAAAAAAAACTTCCTTTACCATGCAAAACACAAAATTCTCACCATTCTAGGCGCGTTTGTCAGAAAAGGCAACTGGCATTCTATTTCTGGTACACCAGACTTGACCTTGTTCTCTTTCCAATCCGCCACATACTCCTCAAGTGACTTCTCTCCAGTACTCCTATTTTCGCCACTACGATCTCTCTTAACAACCACCGACGAACCCGCCTTGATCGGCGACCTGAGAAAATCCCAGCGCTCTAACGTTGAGGTTAGGGTTTCGCCATGTGCCGACTGCGGAGAAAAGGAGGAGGAGGAGGTTGAGCATTTCGGTAGTAAGGAGAGAACCTCGACGAGTGGCGGATCCGCCATGAATTTTTGCTAGGGTTTTGAGAAATCAATGAGAAAGAAAGAGAGAAGAGGAAGAAGAACAAGAAGAAGTAACTTGAGTCTGGCTTGTGGCAGTTTCTCTTTCTGTTTCGTTCAAAGGGCATCGGACGAATTTTATACAAAGTCGTCCTTGCACCGTCTGATATGCTTTAATATTCGTGCAAATCATTTCGATGCGAATCGGACGGTTTTTGGATGACTTTAGAAGTTTAGATGAGGCTTTGTCCAAAGCTCTTTGGGCGAAAGCTCCGCCCAAAAAAATGTTTCTCTAATCTCTTTTGTTTTCTCTGGGGAAAGAGATGATAGGTGTTTAGACCGAAATGGTGGGACCCGCATGTCGGTTGGTTTGTTTTAATGACGGAACAGTACACCCTGTGTAAACATAGGAATTCCCTGGAGCTAACAGTAACTGTACACGCTGTGCTATTAATTCTGTGTATAAATGTATGGCGGTTTTTTGATAGGGAAAAGAATGAGTCGCTATACGAATGTAAGAAATTGAGAAAGGAGTAGGAGATTTAGTAAAAGAGAGAGTGCGGGAGAATAGGCGGGAAATGAATAAGGTATTAATGAAGTTCAAGGCCTCAAGGGAATGCAGCGGTAATTTTACAGGTAACCCCTTGAGAAAAAATGTAACTTGTGATGACACCCTCGATAAGTTTTTCTTTTTGAAAGATTTGTTTATTTTAAGTTTAACCCTGCAATATGGGTTTTCTACAAAATTTGAGGGTCGGTTAGTCGTTGGCGGTAATCAAACCGTTATGATTTATCCGTTTTCCGTTAATACGGCTAATTAGTTGGTCAATTTTTATTATTCTTTTTTTTTCTACATTTCTCTGTTATTGTATTACACTTTGTCTTGTCTTATCAGAGTTTTTCTAAATGACAATTTCATAAAATTTAATTAATTAACAATGAAACTAAGTTAAAATAAATTTATTTCATAAGTTTGATGAGTTAAATTAATCATTTATATATTGCAATTAACTTTAATGGAAACACAATGTTATTTGCAAAATTCCCATTAATAAAAACATGAATAGATGCTCACATCATCAGCATACAAATTTGACGAGTTCATTGTATTATTTACAAAATATTTGTGGGTCTCCATGATTTTTTTTAACAAGAAATGAGCCCACAAACGAATAAAAACATGAATAGATGCAAACAAATTAGTTGTAAATGAATTTAAGCATATCAGTTTTTTTTTTTAAATCAGGTGTATGTTTTTTATTTTGCGCAAAGAAATTTATACAAAAGTTCATTATATTGTAATATGAGTAGAACTAGGGTGTGATGTGCTCATCAAACTCTTTGGTGAGCACAACTCTACATAAACTATCGGATTCACTTCAAACGAGATGAATCCAACCGTTGAAATCGATGTACTTTACGAGTGATGCGCGTACATGCAAAATTTTGAATTTTTTGAATTTATTTAGTCTCAAGTCAAGTGGTCAAAATTGATGAAAAATGAATGATCCAAAATGAAGTTGTTTTAATGCATTCAAAAAATTCTCAATTTTGACCACTTGACTTGCATTCAAACAACTTGCATTCAAAGAGTTTAGTGAGCACATCACACCCTAGTTCTACTCTTGTGAGATTTAGAGCATATCAGTATACAAATTTTGTTGATTTGTTAACATCAAAAGAGTACAGAATTAAATGAGGTCAAAATTAAAAAGACAATCTTGCCCATCTAATCTTATCTCCTCTTGCATTTAACAGAGAAATTTTTTAATATTCCTCTTGGCTGTCTGATCCTTTATAAATTAACTTTTTAAAGTTGATTCTAAGTTCTAACCCATAGCAGCATTTTCCTTTATGAGAATAATTTGAGAGATACTGCATTAAGTGCCAGTAAAAACTTATTAAATTCAAAGGTTGTGTACTTTGAAATTATTACAAAGAACAAAACTTCATGTTTTCTACTTCAACAAACTATCTCAAATGAAAACTGAATAAAGAAAAATCGACAGGAAATTAAAAAAACAATGGCCTTATGAATCTCAACTCTGAGCTCTAAAACTAAGTCATTGAGAACTTACGAAACTATGTTAGGATACAGGCTTGGAACGGGTTAACGGATCCTCTTTAAATTCAACCCAAATCATGAAAATGTAACCAATTATCCATACCAATACGTATTTCAGAGGCACCCAGCAGAGGAGAGAGAGGAGGCTCAGTATACTGCCGGTGTATTGCGGATCTTTTACGTACCCGAAAGGGAACTCTGTGATCCACGGTACCGATTTGGCAAAACGAATGCCATAGTACGTACCATTTTCACCCAGCAACTGGTACACCCTGAAATGGTCAAGATACATATTGGTACATCAATCTTTTTGTCATATATATCAGTATATAAAATTGGGTGCTGTTAGCAGATCTATTATCTTAACATGCATCCAGTGTTATGTAAACAACAAAAATACAGTGGTACCAGCATCGGTACAATACTGCAGGATATGATTAAGTGTATGGAATTTGCCTTTTACAAAGGTCTACAGACCAATGATCACTTATACTAGTTGTTTCATCTCCAATCAAACATACGCACCAGTATCTAGAAAGGTGGTTCCAGCCGGAACAAGGGTATTTACCATCCAACAGTGATTTTGTACATATCTAAAAAAATAGTAAAAAATTTAAAAAAATATATAAAATTTGGTCTCCAAGCACATTTTAATATGAACATCATGTTGAGCGGTTCAAACCAACTGTTTGGACTTTGAAAACGGAGATAAGAATGTGAGGTACGATTGAGGTATGAAACACAGGCATTTGAACCCTACTCTTTAAATTATATGATCTTCAATTCATATCAGTAGGCCATTATGCTAACAGAGACAATAGAACTAGCCAGTCCATTTGGTCCAAAGAAAACTAAAGGGGAATTTTCATGTATATCCCTCAAAAACATCAAAATTACGTATTCCCCCTCCAAAATTCATAACATCACATTTACCCTTCAAAATAAAATAAAAAAACTCACAAATTTACCCAATTTATTGATTTTTCTATTAAAACTCAATTTATATTTATAAGATACCCATGTTACCGTTTATTAAAAAAATAAAAATATGTAGTTCGTGTAAGAAAAATGTTCCTTCTTCTAACTCGTTGGTTTTTTATGACAAACCATTCATTTTAAAATTTTGAAGGACATATATGATATGAAAAATTTAGAGGGGGAATATGTAATTTTGAGGTTTTTGAGGGGTATACATGAAATTGATAAGATAGAGAGAAGCCAAGCTCACTTGAAATTGAGGTATTGACCCGCGGCAAAGAAGAGAACGCAGTACCAAGGAGGCCAAGAGAAGGTGGAAACGGAGAGAAGAGACAAGATCTGGATCGCCTTGAGCACGTGCGCGACCTGAGCCATGCGGTGGCACGGGTCCACGCCTCGCCCGCACATATCCACCCATTTCTGCGGGTAGTTCCAGAGAGCGTAGTAGAACGGGAAGGGAAGGATCAGTGCTGTGCAGCGAGCAATGAAGGCCATGGCCATGGCTGTGATGTGATGTGACTATTTGATGCAATGTTCAAAGACAAGCGCGCCAGGTGTTTGTTGAAAAGACTCAGAAAAGAGATGCTGGCTTACGCATCCCTGAGATATCTCAAATTTTGAGTTAGATACGTGGAAAATCTGAACCGTTCAAATTCTTTCTGCACGAATCTTGAAGCATAATAATACTGGCATTCCGAATAGGCACTGGAAAAAAAAATTGACTCGGGTTTAGATAAATTGAAAATTGAAAATTTGAAATTTCCCATAGCATATCTGCATATGGTGGGAGAGGTTTTCAAATTTCTATTTTTTTTAATGTTTTCATTGTTTTCATTTTTTAAATTTTAATAATTTACAATTTAAATTACATATTTTTTTTTAAGCACATGTAAAATATTATGACATTTTAGTTGTTTTGATTGTTATCAATAGCTTGCAAAAATATAATATCTATAAGTTCATTTTCTAACTTATTAATTTATACAAAACTAAAATTAATAATGAATTTTTTATGTGCCCGTAGAGAAAATAGAAAATATATATTACATGTATATATAAATTTTAGAATTCTGTTATTTAAAAATTAAAAAAAATTAAGTTACGATGACATACTAACTATTAGAGTGGGAAAAATGGCACGCCGGAGCCGGATCCGTCACGGAACGGCACGGAACGGCACGGAACGGCACGGCACGTGTGTCGGTCACGTGCCGTGACTCGCGTGTCCCGTGCCGTGACCATTCGCGTGCCGTGACCAATTGTTGGCAAAGAAGACACGGCACGGCACGGCACAGAAATTGTCTTGGTCACGGCACGGAAACACGGAACGGCACGGGACACGCGAGTCACGGAACGGAAGACACGCCAGTCACGGCAGTAGTGAAGCAATACACTAACATACCTTCCTATAAGGTATAATTTTATTTTAATTAAAATATTTGCATTTAAATTTCAATTAAAACATTTGAATTTTAAAGAATCGTTTCATATTTTTTTTTTAAAACGTTAAATGCGATCAAATTTGACTAACGCGCGTTTGGTCACGGCACGTTTGGTCACGGCACGAATTAGTCACGGCACGACTTAGTCACGCCGTGAGGCGTGACTCGCGTTGCCGTGACCATTCGCGTGCCGTGACCACCCCTCGTAATTTTTGTCATGGCACGGCACGGCACGTGAAAAATTTACTTGGTCACGGCACGGCACGTGACCAAAGTCACGGCGTGTTAGTCACGGAACGGCACGGCACGGCACGTTTTTCCCTCTCTACTAACTGTACTCAACTCATACTTCTAAAGAGAAAAAAAGCCTAAGATTTTATTCTCTCTTTTTTAAGAGTAATCTGGCAAAATTACAGAAACGTCCATAAACTTTTGGGCTGTCCTACTATTATAGTTCTGACCCTAAGATTCGTGCGAATTATTCTAGGTGGTCAGGAAACCTTTATCAACCAAATTTATTATAGGTACTCGGTTATGCTAATTGGTTCACATTATTATGTGACTTCATATAATCATTTGTGTAACCTACTATAGCAAAAGTTCCCCAAAATTATGAACATATTAACATCTCAATATTTACCTACCTATACTTTTGATTAACAATAAATTTCCTAACAAAAAAGATTGAAAAGAAAAAAACCAACAAAAGAAATTAAACATCAGACACCCGTTATTACCATTTAATCCCCTACAAGCTACACAACACACCAACATACCAACAACAGAGCGAGAGAGATCTAAAGAGGAATCAACCGACGTCGCTTGAAGCACCAAAAGAAACCAGAAAATATGATGATACCGGCCATGCCAGATATCCCGAGTACCCAATTAAAAGCCTCCGGTACGTCAAAAAGTGATATTTCAAAGTTCATACCGAATATGCCAGCTATCACACCAAAAATGGCAACTACAAATGTTGCAGTGGTCAGAAGGAGCTCAAATTGGATCAGTTGGTTCCTCACATTGTCCTTGCAAAAAAGAGAGGATGAATAAGAAAAAGGAATACATTTATTAATAATGCCCCCTAATTAAATTTTTTTTTAATAATAGTGCCTCAAAAAGGCGCTCATTTCTTTTAGGGCATCCAAAAAGGATGTGTTGATCACAACTTAGAGAAGTGATCAAAGGTCATATGGTACCAAAGGACTTAACGATTTGACATAGTGTGAGTACCATTGATAACTGGTACAGTATCAGGACCTCTTATGCAATGACTGGTAATGGTATCATAGTAGCACAAATTACAAAAGATTTAATTCACATTGAAAAAGGAAATATTTTGATGTAAGAGGAAAGCAATACCAGCTTGATGTTGATAAAATCCTCAGTATCATCAATATATTCCTTCAGCTAAAAATTGAAAAACAAAAATATGAATGTTTCATTAAAAAAATTACTTTCATGAAAGAATTATCGACACAAAATAAATGCATGCATGTTCATCCATGCATCCTGCAATTCATAACACTTTTACACGCACCAAATAAATCCAGACCAACCAAATTTAACACAAAAAAAAAAACTATAACGTACCGACATAAGCTTGTTGAGTGTATTATCAACAACAACAAAGTAGGCTTCTAGAAGCATCTCAATTTCCTCAATATCCCTCTTCTCCGTTTCAACACTCCTTGAGCTGCCATGCCGGCTGCTCCTAGCCAGGCTGAAGTTCCTCTCCAGTTTTTTCAGACCGGCACTAGTGCTAGTTGGAGACCCGAATGGAGATGTTGGTGCTGAGGCTGACATGCCGGGCCCACCTAGGATTCCATGCTCAGTATAGAAGGATTCAATGCTATGTCTCTTTTCTGTCAGGTAAAGCTCAGCCATGTCTCCATCATCGTCCATGAGTTGTTCTATCTCGTCTCTAACCTTAATTAAACAGAAACAAAATATTTGTAAAAACAATCACAATAACAATTCTAATAGAAATAACTATTCAGCTAGTTAACATGATACTTCAATACAAAATTTTAAAATGTAGATTATATTACAAGGCTTTGGGCAAATTGACAGAGATTAAACTTCATGATTGTACCAATGAGAAATCAAATTGGAATCATGCATAATTTCACAAGAAGGTACAGATATTTTCTGGTACCAGACATGAACCAATGTTACTGGTAAAGATTGTACCATAGGTACACAATTATCTTTACCAGTCCCAAACCAAAATTATTTATTTTTCCTCCTTTTTCTCTTGAGAGAATTTGAAATTTAATGGTCAATTGGAGTACCTTTTGTACTCTTCGGGTCAAAGCAACAAGCTTGCTCTTTAAACGCCTTACACGCTCCAAATTGAGTGTGCTTATCTTTGATGTCAGTTCATCTAACAAGGGATACGCCTCGATCTCTAGGTCAGCTGCCTATTCCAAATTTGAAAATTTATGAAAATTTAATTCAATACAAAAATCAGAGATCCAATGAAAAAAAAAATAACAGTTTGCACCCTACCAGTACCAGATATCCACTGAGAATACACAAAAATTATCACAATCCCATGTATCTACTGCAACCGTTTTACTGATATGAATCAATAATCCATACATTAAAATAAAATTTCAAAAAGTATCACAATGGTAAAGTGCTAGTATATAAAGGTATCATGTCAACTGGTCAAGTATGAACCCAAAAACACCAAACCAGGCCTGACTGGCACAATTTTACCAGAATACTTTTCCTTTCTCATCCTTCTCTCGACAGAACATGCAACCTGGAACCCACACCATACCTGTGCATCGAGATACGCACTAGTTGTCTCGAGGGCAACCTCCAATGCAACAAACTCAAACGGGAGATCATCAGACCTAGAAGCGTGCCGCCTCTGCACCTCCTCAGCATACTCCCACTCCTCCCCTCCGGCCGCATTTCCATTCAAACTCTGGACCGATACCAGCAACTCATCGGCCGTGATTATGCACCTGATCTTCTCTAAATTGACAACAATTGCCTTCTCCCTGCCGAGAATTGTCGAGGGGTAGAGGAAGAGCGGATCGAGGAGGCGAAGGTCGCGAGCTGGGAGGTCGCACCGACGCATGAGTGTGACCTTGTCGAGGGAGACGCAACTGGTGGCTCCAGTGGACGCCTCGACACGGATCCAGGAGCGGAAAGGGGTTTTCTTTGGGAGGTTAGTGATGCGCTTTTTGGCGAGGGCAAAGGATGTCGGCGGTGGAGCGGTGACGGGGCGAGAAGGCGGGAGCAGAGGGTTTTTGAGGTCGTCCATGGCGACTCGAGAGAGCGCGCGCGCGCGAGAGAGCACGAGAGAGAGAGAGATTCTCTTCTCTTCTTTTTTGTTGTTTGTTTTTGAGAGCTGGATTTTGGCGCAGAGGAGAACAGATTTGAGTGATCGAGGATTTCAGTGACACGGAGAATTTTTTTTCCTCCACAGATTGCGAGGGATTTAAAATTTAGTTCGGTCCACTTTTTTTTTTTTTTTTTACATTTTAAGTTAAATATATATTAATAAATCATAAAAATATATAGTTCTAGTTACATGCTAATTTGGTTCAGTCATAGTTAGTTTTGAAGAAAAAACACTCAATTCGGAAATTTTAATTTTGTATTTTCTAAAAAAAAAATTAGCATACGTGGAAATGTCTGTTATTTTTTATTTTATAAAAAAAGACACTCAAAGAATATCCGAAGCACACGTGGATGTCGGACGCTAGGCGGCTAGGGAGGTCCGGACTGTGGAAAACGTTCTCCAGTTTTATTAAAACTGGAGATGTCTTTTATCACCACAGAGTCGTTGCTAGCTTTAACTGTTGTCTGCATTCTGATAAAAATTGAGATAAAAGAAGACAGACTTGAGGTAGGTAGGTTGATACACTTTCTAGTTCGCTCGACGACTTCTCCTCCTGATTCTTTGAAAGATGAACTTGAGGGTAGACTGGTGTAGCGGGTCGGATCGGACTATGATGCTTTTCTTTAAAAAAAGCAGGTCCTGCTTTTCCGATCCCAACCATTCAAAATTTTTCATTCGCGTATTTTGATAAAGAAATTTTTTCATGCACAAATCTCAACGAATTTGAATAGTTGAGATCGGAAAAGCAGAATCTTAGCCGAGTCCATTCCTCCACGGTCTCTAGAATCAATTTATCTCAAATGCATTCATATACCTATTTAAAGTTTTCAATTTAGTATCAGCTGAGATTTGATCTTGTTAGCTACATACACTATGAAATCCATCTGGGATTATTAAAGTGATGGCTTTAGTTTGATTGCAAGTGCTTTTTGAGTCTCATTCTCATATCATGTGACTCCAGAGCGTTATGGAGTGATTTATGGTACCTTTTCCATTTCGGTGCTGACTGCTGAGGATAATTTTATTAGGGGAATTTCATGTATATCCCTCAAAAGTTTCAATATTACATATTTATCCCTCTAAAATCAATAATTACATATTTATCCTTGAAAATTGTAGAAACTCATATATTTGTCCAATCTAACTCTATAACATATCAAATACCTCCAAAAATAATTAATTAATATTTTTTAAAACTTTAAAATTAATTTTTGCAATATTAATTAATAATATATTGACCATTATGCTCTTCATTTCTGTCTTTTTAGTCCGTCTGAGTTCTCTTCCCTCTAAAACGTCAAAACTCCCGCCTCTCTCTCCAAATGAAGATGGAAAAATTAAAGCAACGAAGGGTGGCAAAAATATGTGAGATGGGAGGCAACAAGAGAAGACGGGGAGAAATATGTGATTTGAAACATTTGGAGAGAGAAGCAGGAGGTTCGGCATCTTAAAGAGAAGAGAACTCATGCATACTAAAGTGACATAAACGAAGGACATAATGGTCAACATATTCTTAATTAATATTGTAAAATAAATTTCAATGTTATAAAAAATATTATTTAATTATTTTATAGATATGTTATATGTTATAGAGTTAGATTGGACAAATATGTGAGTTTGTACTTTTTCAAGGATAAATATGTAATTATTGATTTTGGAGGGATAAATACATAATATTGAAACTTTTGAGGGATATACACGAAATTCCCCCTTTTTATTATACCCAACTTTTACTTCTGAATTAATTGTAGCTGTCGGATAAAACGTATCATTGAATTCAGCTGTTGGATTAACTAATGACAGAAATATTTTATTCTGATTTTTTAATAACAAATCTAATCTTGTTCAATGTTGATAATCAAGAACTAAATATGTTTAAGATTTAATGTGGCCAAATTTATAATCTCTACATTTGTTTCAATGATCACCACAACTTAAAAACTTTCCTACTTCTAACCTTTTGAATTAATATGGACCGTCGAAATTTTCATAGTGTATCAAAATATCATCCCTTTTTATGCAGTCTTACATGTTTCATGCTAAATTGTTTACAGTTTATCCAGACCTCATATATTTAAGCTCTCATACACTTGAATTTATAAAAAAAAAAAACAGTCTGGCTATGCCAGCATTTCATTGAAACTATGTTTTTAAGAATATATCGCAACTTGGTACATATGCAAATTTAAACCTACATTACCGACTATATAACAATGTCTCTAGCCTTTTTTAACATGTATCACAACCCATTAAACAGAAAAAAAGCAAGGGTATTTTGGTTATTTTTTATCAATTGAATCAAAGTAATGGAATGAATTATGTAAGTCTCAAATTATTTTGCTAATCTGCAATTTTAAATTTTAATGCCACAAAAATTATAGCAGGTTGCGACTCCCTCACTATAAAAAAAAAATATAATCACTAAATAACAAAATTTAATGGGTCCAGAAGATGCACCATTAATTATCATCCTCGAATTTCTGTAAATCAGATCTACCAATAACTTCTTAATAATAAAAAATTATCACCAAATCTAACCAAAAGACAAGGCAAAGCTTAAAACATCCTGTGAGCTCTCTAATTCTCTCCAAAAAAAATTATAAAATTGTGTTGTTTTTATGCTTCTCAAAACTTTTCTGAATACCAACTATTACAAAATTAAACCAAACAAATTAATTTACCTCAGATTTAATCTGAGTTGGCACTGTCTTCACCACCATCTTCACTTGAATCACCGATTTTTTCATGAGGAAGTACTCCATCCTCCATATCAATCATGTCAGTGTCGTCAGATTTAGCGGGTCCCGGTCCGGCAGAAACCTTTACCATAGCAGGCCGCAATAACCTATCTCCTAACCTGAAACCCTTTCGGAATTCTTGGAGAATTATGCCCTCTTCATACTCTGTTGAGTCTTCTCGCATTATCGCCTCATGAAACTATTAAAAAAATTATAACAAGAAAAATCTTAGTGTTATAAAGAAAGTATTTAACAAAAATGTAACCATAATTTTAAGATGTTGTGATTTTGGGAACTAAATATGATTACAAGCTTAAACCTAACCTGAAAACTGAATTATAAGTTGCACCCCAATTTCCCAATATTGATATGCAAAACTATATAACTCAAGGGCATACATGTAAAAATTTAAAATTGTTACCGTAAGAAGGCTAAAGAAATTGTAGGTTCTACTATCAGCTAATGATTAGCATACCTTCTATTCAATAACAAAAGCAAATAAATTATAAAATATAATAACAAAACATTACCATGGGGTCAAAGGGGTTACCAACTGTCTCCACATCTTTTACACCCAAAGAAGTTAATATCTCAACAAATTGCTTATATATACTCTGATAACTCTCATTTATCTTTTTCTCCCCTTCGGTCTCGACTTTTATTTGTGTTTTAGCCCTCTCAAAATTATCCAATACCGGCAAAAGATTCTCTATCACCTCTCCTTTCACATTATCCATTAAATTATACTTCTCCTTCTCCGTTCTCTTTCTAAAATTATCGAAATCGGCACTGATTCTAAGTAACCGCTCATGTTCAGTTTTGAGTTCACCAGTTAAAGTTCCCACTTTGTCAGAAAGAGAAACGCTCTCCTCTTCAATTGATAGGAGGTAGGTTTCGATTTCTTTGATTTTGGTTTGGTCTTTGTTGGCCAATGCCTCCTTGTAGGCATTTAGGGTTGCAATCAGAGCCGAATTAGGGTTTTCTTCTGGCAGCGGAACAGAACTATCTGTTTCTGTTTCAGAGTTGTTATCTATCGGGTCTTCAATTTCTGATCCTTCCTGTTTTTTACATCAGAAAACTTAATTTTAGATAAAGAACAGTTGGTACAAAACAATAACACTGATTTTTGATATCTAATAGTCAGGTTTATATGGTACCACACCACTAGTTACCTCAATAAGAAAAATCGGTGGAATACAAAAACTTGAGGGGTGCTATAACAACTTGTACAAATTTCCAGATACTCCAAGGGTATATCTGCAAATTGGACTAATTGGAAAGGTACCTGCTCAGCAGTGGCGGCGCCAGTAGCCTCCTCTGCCTCTGTAGCTTCCCCAGAGGCAGCGAATGGCACAACCGTGAGTTTTCTAGAACTCCTGGGGCAGAAAGATAAGCGCAGGGGTAAGTTGGGACCGGAGAAACTGCGCTTGAAAGAGAGGGAGGAAGGGGTGATGGAAGAGGAGTCGCTGGACCTGGCGCACAGGTGCACCGGTTTGAATCCTAGAGCAGCGGCGCGTACAGAGAATGCCATAGCGACAGTAGAAAGAGTAGTGACCAGTGAGCGAAGGAAGCAGAGAGACCGAGAGGTAGAGAGAAGGGTTTATCGTTTTAGTGAAGGGCGAAGAAACTTCTAGCTTTTGCAATCCGGTTCGGATCAATTTCTAGGATCCGACCCGCCTGTCGCCTGCAGTGTCTGGTTGCGTCGAATTGGAATTTTTTTTTAAAAACCATAATTAGGAAAAACAAAGTTAACAAATCAACGTGATTGTTTTCGTTTTTACAAAAATCATAAGAACTGAGATGCCAATTCGGTTTCAAGTTTTTTTTTTCTCTGGAACCGAATTGGCATTTCGGTTCCAACCCCCATTTCACAATATTTTCAAAGAGCCGCCACAGAAAATCCGAAATAGGCCTGAACCCGAAATCCCTTTTCGGATTTTTTACTTTTTCACTTGGACTTGAAATCGGGGCTCGGGTTTTTCTTTTTTGCACTCGGAACCGAAATCGGGATTCGGGTTTTTTTTCCCTTTTTCCGCACGAGAGGCTCGACTCCTTCCCCTTTTCTTTCTTCTTCCCCTCTGGCTCCTTCTCCTCTTCTTTCTTCTCACCCGAACAAAACCAATTTTTTTTCCAACTCTCAAAATTTGGTTTTCTTTAATTCTAATTACATATTTAAGTATAATTTTGAGAGAAGAACAAGAAGAACTTCAGATCTACAAGTTTCGTGAGGTATGTGGTTTAATTTTTTTTTGAATAAATAATCTGAATTTTAGTGTAATTTTAGTAATTCTCAAGAAATTTAGTGTAATTTTAGTGAATTAGTGTAATGTTAGTAATTTTCAAGAAATTGGGGGTGCATGTAGATAAATTTTAGTTCATCAAATTTATTTTAATAAATGTAGAACAATTGGGGGTGCATGTAGGTAGCATTTCATATGCTTTCTCCCAAGAACCAAATAAATCAGCAATAGCCAGCTCCCTTCCTCTCCAAATCTTGTTATAGGAAGGCTCTACGGTTTTGTACGCAACTCTAACTACAGCTTGACATGCTTTTATTGACATCTCCAGGTCCTTCGTAAGACCAGGTTTGATTATATCTGCAATCATCCTAGCAGTCATCTGACGATTGTCTGCTGTATAAGCAATGCTGTAACAATTGTGCTCGTATGGGTTTGTTGAAATTATCCAAATGCCCGTCTCAGTGGTTTTGCGTATAACCGCCATGGACACCCCTCCGCTCTACATATTACCACATAGGTACTGCGATTGCTCTGGGTTTGTTGTAATTCTAAGTTATTATCCATCGCAAAACCACCCAACTTATTTTTAAGTTCGGCTTTGGATTGAAAACATCTGTCCCACTGAAAATAGACCGTCGATTCTCGGTGAATAACCAAAAAATGCTTCATCCTTGTACGGCATCGGCATATCGTCATTAAATGCCGGACAAGGATGCTGCAATCCCCGATTAATAAAGGGAATAGACGCTTGCCACTCCTTCATTACATCTTGCATCCTAATCTCATCTTCCATTTCGGCCATATCATCTTCTCCGACAACCGAGTCACCAAGGTCAGAGTTTGTGTCTGAGTCCGTATCATTATTTAGCCGGTCAAAATAATTATACAAATCATTCGGCATTTCAGGGGGGTCATCACAATATATGGGTGAATTGTGCACTGGTATGTCTCTGCTACTTCCAGGTACACTACCCGGGTATGAGTCATAATTGGTCTGGCTAACAACTGGTACAGACTCAACCACTAACTCAAGAAGTTTAAAATTCAGTACCGGAGTGGCATGTCCAAGCACCATCTGCCATATCATTTCGTGGTCTATGTTAAATAACTGGTACTGTTCTGTTGAGCCAGGTGGTGCCGTGTTCAAACGTGCCTTGATTGTCAGATCGAACTGGTGTTGTGTATTTTGGGTATATAAATAAATGGTCTATTTCGTACACTCTTTGCTTTAAATTTATAAAACCCTAAATACGCAAAGTTAGATTGAATTGCAAGCGCACAATCTATCCCTGTAGTAATTATGGGTATCGATCCAAAGATAACGGGAGAAATTACTTTCTACTAAACTAATTAATTCTAAAATAATTTAAATAAAGTAAATGGGGGGTTTTGTTGTAAAACTGAAATTGTGGGTTCAATACCCAAAGAGGAGTTGAATCTAAACAAAATAATTCTAAACAAACAATTAAAAGGGTTTGTAATCAAGGAGATGGAATCTAAGGGCTATCGGCACACAATCACTTGATCAAATTCACACTTACTTGGTTTCTCAATTCATGTTTGTAAAATTAGGGTTTCTAAACCTAACATGTCAAGAAGGGTCACTTTCGTGAATTAATGACGTATCTAAATAGTTCGGACTTCACGATTAAGTCCTTCACCCTAGCTATCTAGATCATAAGCACATGGTTAGCCTAATTTATTCTCAAATATCGACACTTCACGATTAAGTTCTTCACATCAAAATTTGGTTCAATTTTAGGAGTCCCAATTGAATATGAGGCTTCACGATTAAGTCCTTCACCTCAATTCAACCATTGTTCTTGTGATTCCGAACTGAGAAATAGATTTGGTCATTTCTAATCTCAATCCTAGAGTTATTCATGCAAATAATTTGGTTCTATCAATTCTTTGATCCTAACACCTTAAGTTGGTTAAACCTAAGCGGGACACTAATTAACAAACCACAAATTACTTAAGCACATGAATTATAAATTTAACAAGACCAATTAATCAACAAACAATCATCACATAGAAATATTATCCAAGTAAGATAGAATCTAATACAAGTTCATGATAAAGCCTAAGCCCCTAGAGAGGAATCTAGCCTCTCATGGGTGCACTAACATCCAAGAGAAAATAAAGAGAAAACATAATGAAAACCTAGAAGGAAGGATCCCCTCTTCTGCTGCTGCCTCCCTCCAATCTATAGCAATTTTTGTAACTTTGGGAGCAAGTAAACAAGATCTGGAAGTGAATCGAGCGAAATTGACAATAAAATCTGTCCAAATCTAAGCTGGTGCGACCATTGGTGTGGCTGCACAAAATTATACATTCCGAATTTGGATTTATTTCCTTCATGAAAGTTGTAGATCTTTTTGTCCTGGTTCTGTCAAGCTTTGATTCACCCAAATCGGAGTTCGTATGACCAAGATATGGCCAAAATACGAACTGTATGTCGGCAGGTGTAATTCTATGCGACCCGTTGTGCGGCCCGCACGAAATTCTTGTACAAGCCGCAAAACTCTCTGGATTTCTGTGAAACTGAACTTCAAACGGGCATAAATCATCATCCGTAACTCCGTTTTCAGTATTCTACCACTTTTCGGAAAGCTTGTGAGAAGATCTACAATTTGCTCCATTTCCTGTAATTTAAATAGACTTTGGCAGTAACTTGGTTCTTAGCATATTTTAACACAAATTTACACTAAAATACAAGGAAATTGACTTAGTTTTTTAAGTTAAACCTTAATCAAAAGTATATATAATTGAGGCTTATCAACTGGCCAGGAAGCAAACGAATGCCAACATATATCTGTCTTCTTAGCTCATCAAGACTGGTTGAGTTAGTTACAGGAAATGTGCAGGTCGGTGCGTCTGAAATTGCGCGTCTGTGGAACACATTTATTATTATTCCAGACATTTCCTGAACACAAAATTTCACAATCAACATTCGATATCATTTTTAATTTTACAATAAAACAATCGTAATTGAAAAATAAAAACTTACTAAGTTCTTCAGACGAAAGCTAAAAACACAATGCCGGAGCCGATTTGTAGATAACAAAATTTTTAAACAATATAACTCTGCTCTCAGCTAGCTGCTCACAAAAAAAAATGAAGGTTGTGCGTCTGGCGTCTGCGGAGAAGAGAAGAGAAGAAGGAAGATATAGCGATAACCGAAAAAAGGGGGCAGGACCCGAAATCACCTTTCGGTTCCAAAAAAAGAAGGGGTGAACCCGAAATGTGATTTCGGTTCCAAATAAAAAAAGGGTAAACCCGAAATTAGCTTTCGGTTCCAAAAAAAAAAGGTTGGACCCGAAATTGGATCTCGGGTTTAGGTCTGCACACCAAATGCCACACCGATTTTCGGAAAAACTGTGAAAAGGGGGGTTGGAATCGAAATGCCAATTCGGTTCCAGGAAAAAAAAAACTTGGAACCGAATTGGCATCTCGGTTCTTATGGTTTTTATAAAAACGGAAACAATCATGTTGGTTTGCTAACTTTGTTTTTCCTAATTATGGTTTTTAAAAAAAATTCTCAAATTGGCATCCTCTAATCATATTTTGCTTGTTTTTTTCTGGAAAATCTCAACCGTTCAATAATGTTCTGCACGAATCTCAAAGAACAAATAATAGTGGCCCCGCGCTATCCCCGAATAGGCACCGGACACGTCGCGTGGAGTTGATTCGAGTTTCGGAGTGGAGATGTGATTTTAACAGAGCTGTTTTGGCTGTATGCAGCGCATAGACTATAGAATCAGCTTTCTCAATCGCTTGTTGGCTGTTGCGCCCGAAATTTTTATTAATAACCCCAAACAAAAGAAAAATATCAAATCTAACCTCAACTCCAAAAAATTTTCAAAAATAACCCAACCGCCCCATCATTGGGCGGTTCACCCTACCCACCAAACCGCCCAGTGGTTGGGCGGTCCACACGGCCAAGCAAACCGCCCAGAAATGGGGCGGTCAGCTTTTTTTTTTTTAGATTTGAGAGACAATATGAATGAAATTTAATAATAAAAATTCGAATTTTGTTTTTAATATTTGTTAGATTAATTCTTTTGATGTATAAACCGACATTTTTAAAAATACCCAAAGTTAATTAAAGATTAATAAAAATGTCCAAACCGGCCGGTCCCTTGACTAAATAACTAAAATGCTGAGATATAACACTAAAATATTGATTTTTTTTAAATATTTGTCAAATTACTTTTTTGATAGCATATTTATACTAAAATACACTAAATTACTTGAGAATTCCGACATTTTTAAAAATACCCCAAGTTAATTACAGATTAATAAATATGCCCACGGTTTCCGTAAAATATGCAAAATCCGATATTTTTATTTTTACCCAAAAAAAATAAAAATTAATATATTTAACCAAGTTTTTGAAAAAATTAAATTTTTACCCAAACCGTAAATAATATTTACGGTTTGAAACTCTTTTTTTTTTTTTTTTAGAGAAAAATAGCTAAAATGCTGAAATGAAATATAACACAAAAAAATCGAATTGTTTTTTAAAATATTTGTTAGATGATGCACGAAAAGACCCTAAAAACTCTAATATTGTAAAGAAAGTTCGAAAACTCTATATCCGACGGTCGGATCGGGCTGGAAAGGAAGTTAGCTTGGTTTTTGGATTCGGGATTTCCTGTCAAAATTTCAGCCCGATCCGACGGACGGATTAAAAGTTACGCTCCTTTTCGTGAAGCATGCGCAGGCCCATATTGCATCATTTTCGATTAAGATTTTCATTTCTATTCTTCAATCTACGTAGCTCAATAAATTACCGTATTTTAGCATAATTCTACATAATTATTGTAATTTACCGTATTTTAGCACAAAATCGGCTCTATTCGTAACGTATTTTCTAACAAAACAATTCGATTTGGACATCAAAAGAATTAATATAACAAATATAATCTAACAAAATAATTAATATCAGCATTTTAGTTATTTAGTCAAGGGACCGGCCGGTTTGGACATTTTTATTAATCTTTAATTAACTTTGGGTATTTTTAAAAATGTCGGTTTATACATCAAAAGAATTAATCTAACAAATATTAAAAACAAAATTCGAATTTTTATTATTAAATTTCATTCATATTGTCTCTCAAATCTAAAAAAAAAAAAAAAAAAAAAGCTGACCGCCCCATTTCTGGGCGGTTTGCTTGGCCGTGTGGACCGCCCAACCACTGGGCGGTTTGGTGGGTAGGGTGAACCGCCCAATGATGGGGCGGTTGGGTTATTTTTGAAAATTTTTTGGAGTTGAGGTTAGATTTGATATTTTTCTTTTGTTTGAGGTTATTAATAAAAATTTCGGCTGTTGCGCATGGCATGCAACTTAATTTCTCCGTCGCTGGTTTAGCACTGACCAGCTATCTATCAGAAGTCAGAACATTATTGAACCAATTTTGAATGGCCGTAGCAGCAGCTAACGTACAGAACGAACGAGGATATCCTCGCACTCGCAGCCAGCTGGTGTCTGGGTCTCAGACAGATGGAGTCCATTTTTTTCATCATTCTTTTCTTTGACTATAGTTCTTTGGTGCGATTTGGAAGCAGGGGATGAAAGTTTTAGTGGGGTACAGTACAGTTGTTAGGCTTGAGGATTAATTAGGACGGTAGCCAGAATTCAGATTAAAAATACTGATTAATTAATTAATATTCTCATTTAAAAGGTTATTTTCCCATATAAATAAATTAACTTATTTTATTATTAATATTCTCATTTTCTTATCTAGCTAATCAGTGGCACTTTAATACTAATTATTAATTAGTCAAACAATGCAAGATGTAAATTAAGTTTTCTTAATTAATTTTCAAAAATAACATTTCATCTTTTATCTAAAAAAGTATATCAATATATAGCTTGGCTTATGTAAGGTTGACACATGCATGTTTTGTCCATACTCTTTCTAATTAAATATAATTCAAAAAACAAATGACCTAATTAATTAATTCGATCTGAATCCGGCCTCTAATAGCAGCTCAGTCAAAATATATTGGATCATACTCTTTTAACTTAATTTTGAAAACGAAGAAAATTTTACAACTAATTAATTTGAACATATATCAGTTTTTATATATATATATATATATATATATATATATAATGGTATTAATTCCAATTACGTACTTGGGACTATTTTCAAGTACGTACTTTTACTGCTCTGATATATATAAAAAATGTTTATCACATGATATTAAGTTCTACAAAATTAAATTACTTCTGTACGTAGCATTTTGCTTTGCAATTAATAATGACAATGCAAAATAGTTTACACAATAATAAAACATTTTCTGTGGATTTTTTCGTTACAGCTAGCCATTAATTGATTCCAAAAGGTTCACGTGAAATGAAATTCAATCTGTTTACTCCTAATTTTTACTATGTTGAGCCTATGTAATAGGCTCTACTTTTTTAGGACTATTTTCAAGAACTTTAATTTATTGCTTGTTATACAATTAAATATATAGTATATATGTTAATCACAATCACTACTACAAAAATGACATTTACCACCTGTTCATATACCATTGCTAATAGGATGCATGGCTGCTGAAAATATGACCTTTTGTACAACTGGTTATTTAATAAAATTCCGTATTAAAAATAGTTATAACACCGATTTTTAAAATAACTGATGTTAAAATAGGGTTTTATTAAATTTTCCATAGTGTTGTCCCTCTAAACTTCAAAATTACGTATTTCCCCTCATTTTTCGTAAAACAAGCTACAAATTTTGTATGTTTTTAATAAATAGTAAAATGGGTATTTTATAAATTTAAAATGAGTTTTAATTATTAAAAAGAATAAAATGGTTAAATTTGCTAATTTTAGGAAGAGAAATACGTAATTTTGAAGTTTTAATTTGAGGAGTATACATGAAATCCCCCCTTCATAATTTAAATCACAACAATATATATTCTTTTCTATTCCGCTAATCAATGCCGGATCCAAATTAAAGATGAGAACAACAAATTATATTACTCAAATTTAATTACAGAACTACTACATAGTAAAATATTACTGAAATGCCTTTTTTTTTTTTTTTCATTTTAATTTACATGGCCACCAAAAAGAAACAGAAACACAAAGTAAGCAAAAAATGAAGAGAAGATAACAAACCAGAAACAAATTAAATATAAGTAAAGAGAGGTCAAACAGCATTGGTTTAGGTTGCATTTGATAGCATGCAAAGTTAATCCAGCAAAGGTGTTAATGATGACGATTATAACTTCAATAAATCATTAAATAGAAAAATTATTATTTAATTAATGCACATTATAATTTATTTGAAAGTAATTAATTACATATATAATTATTAATATTTAATAATCACCTCATCGTTTGAGATTTTTAATTCATGATTAAGTTACGAAAAATATTTGTCTATTCATTATCCTATATATTTAAAAAGAAAGAAAGAAATACAACAGTTATCTTAGCCTTCCTAGGCCTAGGCATTAAGCTAGCATTTTATACTTTTTCCAAAATCCCAGGCAAGAACCTCATCAAAGAAACCCAATTAAAAATCTTTCATCGATCCCTCCTCCTCCTCGATCTCATCTTCCATACATATTATATGTATAACACCTCGCAAGATTGCATATGGCGTGCAACTTTCTCAGGTGTTGGTTGTTACGATGCTTTGGAGGCGATCCGGACAGCCAGGAGACGTCGATTAAAGGTTACAATGGCAGTACTGGAACCATGTACGGCTTTCTCTTTCACTGGTTCATACCAGAAAACCTGGAGACGTGGATGATTGAAGGTCCCAGTACTGGAAACTTGTTCAGTGAATATTATTGGCAGAAGAGGCTGGCCCGCCACTTGTACGGCCAGTTTTCAATGGCCGTGGCACCAGCTAACTTACACAACGAGGATCGCAGCCAGCTGGTTTCTGGGACTCTGACAGGTGGGGTCCACGGGGTGTTTGTCGGCATCTACGATGGCCATGGCGGGACCACCTGCTCTCAGTTCGTCCTTGATCATTTTTTCCATAACTTGAAGAGTGAGTAGCTTTTCACATTTTTTTTTGGAAGAACTGAAGGGGGGCAATGTGTAACTTTTTATTGTATTCGTTGAGTTTTGTTGTTTACGGACTTGGTTGAAGTAACATTTGATCTTGGAGTCAAAATCTTGGCAGTCAATTAGGATGCTTGGAAATTCTTTATCATCTAATTTGTTTTCTTGAATTTTAAATTATCAGGTATATGTTTACAGTGCAAACGCACGTTAGCAATTTCCCAAGAACTCCATATCTAGTTAGTTAGAGTACATTTCATATTGACTTGTTCTGTTTCTTGAACAAACAAATCGCGCATGCATTTTAAAAAGATAGACTGATTATTAAATTTACTTTGGTCTGCTGTGCAATTAATGGTAATTAAACATGTGATAAGCGGTTTAAATAACTTTAAAATATACTTAATTTCTTGACAGTATATATATATATACTGCCTTAATTTATCATCTTGCAATTTACAATATATATAGGCGGTATTGCAAATCACAATGGCGTGAATTCAGCAGCGATCCAGGTGGCGTATGAGATTACCGAGGAAACATTTGTGGATTACGTGAGAAAGATTTGGCAACACAAACCACGGCTGGCAGTGTTGGGGTCGTGTGCAACAGTGTTCTCTATGTGGCAAATGCCGGTGACTCTCGTGCAGTTCTGGCAAGATGGCCGAACAGGGGTGACTTGAATGACTTGGAGGTGATTCAGCTGTCAGTTGATTATAATGCTAAACATAGAGAAAGAAGGGATGAGGTTTGTGTGGATCATCCTCCCGGTACTATCTTCTTCACAGAATTGGTCCCTGGATGTTTTCGTGTCATGTGGGGTTCTGTTCAGGTAATTAACTTTCTATGTGATGTTCATTGTTTTTTAGTTTCTCTATATCTAGTGTTTTCTGTGAGGTGTGATTGTTGTGTAACTAAGTTAGTACTGATAGCCTGTTTCTATATTCGTACAGGTTCCAACTAGTAGTTTACTTCAAATAAATACTTTGTTTTGCACTCTTACCACTCTAGTCTAAAGTCTAAACACACACACACAAAAGAATGTGATAACGTCAACCATGTACCCATAAAAATTATTGTTTATCATTTTAAATAAATAAAAAAAAAAATATTCAGGTGACTAGGGCAATTGGACACGTGTATCTTAAATACGACGAATTCAACCGGGCCCCGCTACCTGCTCATCACATACAAGAGGAGCCAATTGCCCTGCCTATTTTGAAGGTTGAACCAATGGTTCGAACGCACCAACTTGGTCCGGATGACAGATTTGTCATTTTTGCCTCAGACGGGCTCTGGGATGAGATCACCAACGAAGAAGCTGCCACTCTTGTCCGAAACAACCCTCGTGATGTAAGTGCTCCCCAGTAGAGAACTACTTGTAATATGGCTTCAGATTGGAACGAATTGTTAAGCTTTGCCTAATTAATACTACAGTTAGAATTAAGTTGTAGTGTTGTACTAATTAAATACTAACCAAGGTTTCCAACTACAGCATGTTTTCATTTCATGAACGGCAAAGTCATTTATTTATTCTTTCATATTATCAAAGTCCAACTTTTTACTCTTCAAAATATAATATGCATATGTTTAACCATATATATTTAGTTCGTTTACCACCTAATATATTGAATATTTGTATTGTAAAGGGTGCGGCTGCGATGCTAATGAGGGAAGTGTTGAACAGAGCAGCACAGAAACATGACATGCAGTACCTCGATACAAGATCTTTCCAGCCTGGTGATATCAGTGTTGTCATTCTTTTCTTTGACAACTTGCTGGCACCAGCACCATCCTAATGCTGCCTGTTATAGATAAATAAAGGCTTAAGTTTTAACATAGAGAGGTATTGGCTTTCTTTGGAGGAAATTTCATTTTTATTTGAAAAAATGTTTTGGATGAAGTTAGGCTTGTGGAATCGGTAACTTGACAACTTTTTTTAGAACAATTAATTGTCAATGATTTTTTTTTCTTTAAGATTTAGCTCTGTAAATATGTCCAGTTTTGGAATTGCTAATGTCGGGTCAGTTGGAATATAGTATGCTCAAGTTTTATCTTAATGGAATATGTGTTTTTGGCAACACATATATATCGATCGCTTCATGGGTTTATGTTACACGATTTCGACCTCTTTTCTTATTATTTTGATGAGAAATCTTACATGTGATAGCAAAAACTGACACTTGATAAGTGTTCTTGGAGCTGAAGTTTGTTTTTGATAAATACTACTCTTGTTCAAAAATATATAGAGAAGAAGAGAGAAGAAGAATTTTATTACTATATATTATTGGAGGAAATAAAAAAAAAACCTAACCATTAATGTAAATAGGAAACCAGTCTAAACCAGTGCAAGTTCTTTATGTATCATTACGCCGGATGTTTTTTTTTTTTGTGTTGTGAGGAAAGTAATTAGAAAATTTTGGTGAGTAAATTGTATAAGATTTTTTTCATGCGTTCTAAATTTTGGTAACTCATTTTAAGTTCAAGTACCAAATGAAAATAATTAGGTATGATCAATGTCACTTTTTATAGATATACATATAAAAAAAAATGACACTTTCACTTTATTTTGGTTAATTAAGATCAATAACTTGTAAAAATCTACTAATATTGAACATATCTACATGTTAATTTCCGAGTTCTTTATTCCCATAAAACTAATCCAGCAACTTTTTTATGTACACGTAGAGTAAACAATTTGGCTAAATTGATGAAAAAATTAAGGTAGAAAATAGAACAAATGGAAGATGTAATTAATGTGCTCAAGTTATCAAGGGAGGCCACAAATTTGTACAAGCTGTTCTTCATGCTTTTATAATTTTTGACAACTCAAAATCAAAATTCAAATATGAAAAGAAAATAATTAGGTACTATCAGTGTCACTAACTTTTTTTTTTGAAATGCTGTCACTATTTATACATACATAGAAAATTATGATATTTTCACATTATTTTGATTGATTCCATGTGCTTGTAAAAGGCACCAACAACACAGTACTAGTCACTATCTTTCAAGTTCGAATGACAAATTCTCAGGAAGACCAATAATTTATTATTTACAAACTAATATAAAAATTAAATAAACATTATAATAAAACAGGAATTGTCTGTGCTATATTTTAATAGTCTTCCAAAACATTGGCGACGACTTGTTACCATGGAGATGGGATCATCCAAAATGACGATCGAAAACGTGCACTCCGAGTAATTTCGCTGGAAAACCAATTAGTAGATTTCTTTGCAATATCATACATACCAAAAGAATGATAATAATCATGATATTCACTTTGCACCAAACCAAAAGCATTTTCTGTGAAGTAGATGCAGTTTGTTTTGCTACTGTGCCTTCGTGCCAGTAAAGAGAACGAGCTGTTATTTCCTATGAACAGCAATTGATCACCTATAGAGTCTATCTCAATCCACTGATATTTCTGATCGCGACAAAGAGCAAACGGACTGCATTTTTTAAGTACATGAATTGAAAATCTACGATTTGGTGTTCTATAGACTAGCAATAGACGTCCCGATGCCGTGACCAAGTACTTCCTGCTAGAGTAATAGTGATCAATAGGAAGTGCCGGGGCAATTTCTTTAGTGAAATTTGGATCTATGATGTTGAAAGACATTAAGTCACCACGGTGGGTAGTGGCATAAAACTCTCCCTTGGAATATATTACATCACACAATACTGACAAATGACAATTGATATTCGTCCATTTTTGATCTCCTATCTTACAATAGGAGAGTTTCCCTATTAGTCTAACAATTACCATTACGATGCAATCTTGTTCCGATATTGTCGGATTCGTTGATAAGACTGCTTTGTGTATATAATTACTGTGTTCAAAAGGAAAAAGAGTGAAAGTGTCGACCGAGGGAAGTCGTATTACACGCCTTGTGAATGGGTTGAAAAGACTTACTTCCCCACTATCAATATCCTCTAGAACAAGCCAGCCCCATGAAGATCCACAAACCAACTTGTTAGCTGCCTCTGGCATAAACATATTGTCGCATGCTATTTCTCCACTCATTTTAGCAAACTTGTACAAATTTGAATCTGATTTGCATGAATTGAGCAATAATATTGGAACTCCGAAAGGTATATTTCTAGGAAGACAACAAAAGTGATCGATGTTCATTAACCGCCACGATTTGCAGACAACACGAAATGTTGAATAATCAGCATAGCTCATCTTCTTGATAATCTCATCTAATATGTGTTCGGGAAGATTAGCCCAATCGCTCGTGAACAATGCTAAGCAACAAATTAAGTTTTAGTTATTCTTTTATATTGATTCTTTAAAATAATTTAAACAAGGAAAATAAAATTCAAGAAAAATAAATGATTCAAGAGATGCATTTCATTTTGTTTCAGCCTTCCAGGATATAATTCATAATTGGGATGAGTAAAATATATATACAACATCATAAAAACAATCAAGAAAAAAATCTCACTTGAACTAGAGGATGACCAGAGTGCCTGATGGGTGAGGCATTGGAGTTTCTTTTTCCACAATTTAAGCTTGAGCTGTATTACCTTGAGCTTTAGGTTTAACATGATTTGTTGGCGCTCGTAAAATTTGTTAGACTTTGATAATAAAGGGAGGATAAAGATTAAGGTATCAAGATAAACAAAGATATTTATAGTCTTGTCTTAAAAAAAGAAACAAGCTAGATGACTCCTAATTAAATATATATATATACTATCTTTAGCCTATTTAATAGGCTCTATTTTTTTAGGACTATTTTCAAGTACGTACGTACTTTTATTGCTGTTCTACATAATAAATCACTTCTATACGTAGCATTTTGCTTTGCAATGATTTGTGTTATTCTAAATTCACCATATATGTTTAGACTAGAATATGACAATACAAAATAGTTTACACAATAATAAAACATTTCTATGTAATTTTCAATCTGTTTAATTACTCCTAATTTAAAATATATATTTACTATGTTGAGCCTATTTAATACGCTCTACTTTTTAGGACTATATTAATTCAAGTACTTTTATTGCTTGTTATATATATCTTGTTAATTACAATCACATGCAACTACATAAAAGATATTTACACACATGTTAAAAATAATATTTACCACATGTTCAGGTACCACTGCTAATAGGAGGGCTGCTAAAAATGGAAGCCTTAATTTTACAACCGGTGTTAAAATTAAAAATCCGTGTTAAAAATAGCTATAACACTGATTTTTTAAAATAACTGGTGTTAAAATAGGGTTTTGGTTAAAAAACCCGGGGTAATTATCATTTTTAATTAATTTTAATTTTGTTTATATTGAGCTAGCCCTCAAATTTGCTATCTATAAAAAAACATTTTTATGCTATAAAAATCATAATTTTATAAATTACATAACAAACAATTTAAAAGTGTAATCTGAATTATTTAATTTAATATTTACAAGAAACAAATTAAATGTCAATTACTAATTAATTAATTAATATTATTCCCCTGAATCTCCCCCTAAAAAAGACATGCTATTTGGGGTTAGTCTCAACATTCTATATTATATTTTAATAGATCCAGATGTGTTATTTTGAGGTTTTGCAATGGTTACATTGTAAAAATAGAACTCCTCTCTAAAAACCTTTGAAATTGTACTTAATTGCTCTCCATATATAGTTTTGCAAAGCAGCATATAGCTAGTTATGATCTCTTGTCATGGACTTCATGTTCTTTAATTTCCAATTCCATAACCGCATGGCAGAACCGCTTCATAGAAATATAAAATATAGAACCATTATAAGAATTACAAATAATCAAAGAGTTGCAAAAGACCAGAATAGATAACCATTCTATATTATATAGTTTTGCACGTCAGCTGTTCTTTCTAATTAATTTCAAAGAATAGATTACCATTAATTATAAGAATTACAAATTAAAAGAATAGCACATATTTTGAGGTGATTTCATGTACATTCCTACAAAATATCATATAGATACTTACATCTAAAAACTAACAATATTATATATGTATGCGCTTATTAATTATTACCCAGATTGCCCTATTATATTCTTTATTTCATATAAAGGCATGTAATGATAAAACAATTCATCTTATTTTGGAGAGATACACATGATAACATTCCATCTTTTACCTAAAAATAATATATCAATTAGCTTATGTATGGTTGACACAACACACAAGCTGTGTCTATACTCTATACTCTTTCTAATTAACTAATTAAAAAAACAAATGACCTAATTAATTCGATGTGAATCCGGCCTACTTAATTTGAGCCCAATTTAACATCAGACCTCAACTTAATAGAAGGTCAGTCAAAATGGATCACACTCTTTAGCCCAGCCCAGCCCAGCCCAACATCAGTTATTTTTACAACTGGTTTGAACACAAATCAGTTATTTTTTAAATTGCACTCTCCCCTAAAGCCATCTCTCTCTCTCTCTCTCTCTCTCTCTCTCTCTTCCTATATATATCTCCAAAATCTTACGCAAGAACCTCCTCAAAGAAACCCCATTGCAAATCTTTCATCTCTCCTAGCTCCTCTCCTCTTCCTAGTACCATTTCTCAGAACAAGAACTATCATTTGTGATTCTTGTTTACTAAACACCTCACAAGATTGCACATGGCGTGCAACTTTCTCAATCACTGGTTGTTACAATGCTTCGGAGGCCAACTGGACAACCCCAATGGCAATGAAAACATGTTCGACTTGTTCCTTCGCTTTCGCTTTCGCTGGTTGAGATCATGCTTTGGAGACGACCCAGAAATCCCAGAGACGTCGATTCAAGGTTATGGTGGAAACATGTTCACCCGATTTGTACGGCCAGCATTCAATGACGTTGATTCAAATTATTATTGGCAGAGGGAGCTCGCCCGCCACTTGTATGGTCAGTATTCAATGGCCGTGGCGCAAGCTAACTTACAGATTGAGGATCGCAGCCAGCTGGTTTCTGGGTCTCTGAAAGAAGGGGTTGGTGGGCCCCGTGGGGTGTTCGTCGGCATCTATGATGGCCATGGGGGAGCCACCTGTTCTCAGTTCGTCCTTGACAATCTCTTTAAGAACTTCAAGAGTGAGTTGCTTTTCAAATTTTATTTTTTCCTTTTTTTATTTCTTGTTGTTTTGAGGGTCTTCGAAATTTCTTGTTTTGGAAAGAACTGGAGGGGCAATGTGGTAAATTTGGTTCTGCTTTGATTAGAGTTTAGTCCTCTGTTGGAATACGATACAGTGCAACTTTTTATGGTATTTGTTGAACTAAATTAACATTAGTTCGATCTTGGAGTCAAAATCTTGGCCGCCAAGTATGATTCTTGGAATTTCTTTATCATCTAATTTGTTTTCTTGAAGTTTAAATTACAAGGTATCTGTTTACAGTGCAAAAGCGAGGGATAACACAGTTCATTTTTACTTGTTCTGTTTCTTGAACAAACAAGTCGTGCATGCATTTTAAAAAGATAGACAGATATATTATTTTATTTTTATCTTTGGTCTGCTGTGCATTGGTAATTAAACATGTCATAAGCGGTTCAAATAACTTTTAGAATATACTTTCTTGTCAGTATACTGCCTTAATTTATCATCTTTCAAATCACAATGTGACAGCTGCTATGCAAAATCATGATGCCGTGAATCCAGCAGTGATCCAAGAGGCGTATCACAGAACCGAGGTTGCATTCGTGGATCACGTGAGACAGAAATGGCTGCACAAACCACAGCTTGCATTGGTGGGGTCGTGTTGTCTGGTTGGGGTCGTGCTCAGCAATGTTCTCTATGTGGCAAATGCCGGAGACTCTCGTGCAGTACTGGCAAGACGGCCGAATGGGGGTGACTTGAGTGACTTGGAGGTAATTCAGCTGTCAGTTGATTATACTGCTAATGATCTAGCAAGAAGGGATGAGCTTCTTGCGGAGCATCCTTCATTGGATATTACGGAAAGAGGCCAGGGAAAATGGTATATCAGGGGTGTTCTTCAGGTAATTGCTTTCTATTATATCTTCATTGATTTTTAGTTTCTCTATTTCTAGTGTTTTCTGTGAGCCATGATTATTGTGTAATTATGTCAGTACTGATAGCCCGTTTCTCACCAGTGACTCGCCAAGTAGGTTGTATGTAATTGTTATGTAATTGTTGTGTGATTGTTGCGTAATGTTGGGTAATTACTTGGACGGGGAATCAATTGTTTCGTACCAGTGACTCGCTTGTACTTAGACAGTGGTTCGACCAGGTCCACTGAATGGCTCTACTTGTGGTACTTTAATTGTGCTTGTGGTTGAAAGTGGCACAGTTGAAGGTTGTCAAATTATCTTCTATTGTAACATGACAGCACTTTGTTTTGCACACTAGTCTAAGCCCCAATTAAGCAAAAAGAAGGCATAGCAAGAAAACAAGCCAGCATCAAACCATGTACTGATAAAAATTATCATTTATCATTGCAAATAATAAAACAAATTCAGCCGACGAGGGCAATTGGAGATGAGTATATGAAACACAATGAATTTAACCAGGCGCCGCTACCAGCTCAGTACAGACATGGGGAGCCGATTGCTCAGCCCATTGTGAAGGCCGAACCGACGATTGAAACACACCCACTTGTTCCTGATGACAAATTTGTCATTTTCGCCTCAGACGGGCTCTGGGATGAGATGGATAACTTAGAAGCTGCCACTCTTGTCAGAGACAACCCTCGCGATGTAAGTGCCCCTAGTAGAGAACCATTTCATTAATTTTACCCTTTTTTTATTGTTATTTTTTTTTGTGGTCTCCGATACTTATTGGTACTAGTAGAGAACTAATTTTAATATAGCTTAAGATTGGAACGATATGTTAAGCTTTGCCTAATACTAGAGTTACAATTGAGTTGTATGAACCATTTTGGTTTCCAACTACAGCATGCTTTCATTTCAAAAAGCAAAGTCATTATTTAATTATTCTTTGATATTGTATATCAAAGTCCAACTTTTTACTCCGCAACTTATTATTTATTCATTTCACCTAACCTATTGAATATTTCCATTGTTAAGGGTGCAGCTGCGAGGCTATTGAAGAAAGCGTTGGACAAGGCAGCCCGCAAACGTCACAAGGAGTACAAGGATTTAAGATATGTCAAGCCTAGTGCTAAGCGGCAATATCATGATGACATCAGTATCGTCATTGTTTTCTTTGACAACTTGGGGGCACCACCACCACTGCCGCCGCCGCCGCCGCCACCACCACCACCACAAGAGAACCCCCAGTTACCTATTGACAACTTGGAGGCACAATTTCCACCACCACCACAAGCGGACCCCTCCGATACCTGTTGACAACTTGGAGGCACAAGCTCCACCACCACCAGTTGAATAAATAAAGGCTACATATTTAACACACAGAGATACTGGATAGTTGTGCTCTCGTTTGTGTTGTGGAATCTGAACTTGTTGCAGTTAACCAGGCTTGTGGAATCTGAACTTGGCATTTTTTTGGGGTTATCTCTAGGCATTTTATCTGTGAAGAGTTTACAACAATTGAAATATAGTATTTTCAATTTTGGTTTAGTTCTGTGTAATATGTGTTTTTGGCAACATCGCTTCTATGATTAATGCCCTTCCATTAAAGAAACTCAGTGCCGGTTACATTGTCCTAAAAGACATACCAGGCATTACAGGCACACAGTATTATCAAATAACACACAAAACATAACATCTATCCAGAATAGCATAAGTTTGTAAACCAAAGAAAGCATATATAATTTTCCAGTTATATCTCTTCCATGGGTACAATCTGCGTCCCTATGCAACTCTTGGTTTTGTTAATTAAAACTTTGTCCCAAGGCCTACAACTATTTTGATAGCCTTGTCAAAATAAACCTCAATCTATTTGATTTGGCATGTCCGACATACCCCACATCTCCTTAAGATTAAAAGCGATCGACGCCTACAGAGAAAGGTCTCATCAACCACAACGATTGGAAAGTTTGACGTGAATAGAATAGGGAGAGCAATTCATTTAATATTTCCTTGGGACTCATATTTGGAGTACTTTTGGTAGTTATGATAACATACACCCATACTTATTATGTGACATTCAGTCATATATACAAATCACATTGACATGCAATCACATATCGCAGGTTTGTATAGCCTTTTGAGAATTCTTCCTTGCAATCCATAGCTCCTACCACCATGGTAGCTCAACCAACCCTAGAGCAACTATTACATGAATTTCACATATTTCATTTAACTACTCTAAGAAGAAACCAAAAAATTACCTATTGCATCCCCATCCTAGATATAATAGGCATCACTGTTATCAAAATCAGACCGAACTAGTTGGATGGACCAAAAAAACCAGGATCCGGTCACCTGTCCGATTCGGTTCGCATGAAAAAATGCTTTGGCATTTGTTTTCTGATCTGCGCACATGACACCATTGTATTTAATTGGACCAATGAAATTTTTCCTTTGTGAAATTTTTTTGAATTCTTGTCTCCCTCTAGTTCCCATTTAATTTTGGCACATTGCCTCCACATTTGCTCATCTAAAACTGACAATTGAGTGTGTCTGTGCTTCAAGATTGCTTCACCAATTTTTCTAAAACTGTTAAAGGCCTTAATTCTTGAGCTTTGTCGATCCATTGAAAAAAATATCTACACAGACAATTGCTTCTTGATGTTACCTATTCTTTGGCTTGTCCAGGTTTTGACTTTTGACCTTCCCTTGAAGGTTTTGTATTTTTTCATGCAACTGGGTAGGTGTGTGTTCTGTCGGCATTTCAGCCCATTCATTTCGTACAAATTCTCTAAATTGCTCTGATTGCAACCAGAAATTTTCAGTTCGAAACAGGTTTGATTTTCTGAAATTTGTGGTGGCCTGATACATGATCGTGTTGGAAATTAAACTCGGACTGTGGAATTGAATGAAGAGAGGAGTATACTTCTAAATTTCTTTTTTTATTACTTAGAAGAAGAGTACAAGTGATTGGAGTACAATGTCTTGATATATTTTCACACTCACACTCACGCCACATATGCTACATCTATATATATACAAGTGTAAAGTCGGTATAAGATTTTTCTAGAATGAACAAGTTATTTCAACCACCTACTTTAGTCCTATCTCTAAATTATATATTCTACAAAATACTATATTGCACTAGAAATTTCTAGTGAATTCCTAACCGACTCACTTGAATAATCTAGCTAGAATAGACTGTTGGGCTTGGGCCTTCGGTGTTGTTATCTTCAACACTCCCCCTCAACACCGACTTGATTCTCTTTAAATTTTAATTTGCCGATCGATTTTTTCGTATCCACCATACTCTCCCCCTTGATCTGAAATTTCGTGTCCAGAAATGTCGATTTAACGGCATGTTGATATGATCGCCACTTATTTTGAACTTCTAGCCTTCTCATCGAAACATATGTATCCCAATAGTTGATGTCAGATTTTTGTTTGAAGTCTTTTATCATCATCCTTGTTTTGTAGTTTAACTTCGCCGCAAGGATTTAACTTTGTCTTGTAGATGGATTTATTACCAATGACTTCACGATCTTTTGGTCGATCTACAAGCTTCCGAGTGTTGTTCTTCTCAATCATGTGGATTTTGTTATCCATGGCCTTCTTAAAATTACCATGCTTCTCGGCTTTTTCAAAGCTTTGAGGTTCAACTATTGAGAAATTGGATGACTCATAAATTTTGGGTAAAAATCTTATTTGCTTGGGGGATGACTCTAATATCATAGACCCTTCTTTAGCTGTTCGACTAGCACTCGGGTTTGATCCTGGACTTGAAGTAGTGCTTGAACTTGATCCATCTTGGTGTTCTGTATCACCTTTCTCTCGTGGCTCGATCACCTCATTTCTCAGTGCCAAATGCGGAGCTAAGCTTATGTGGAGTGGAAAGCTTCTAGACTTCTCCATTTGTATTATTGTTATTATTTGATTTTTATTTCTTCGGTTGAAAATTTTGCAGCCTCCATCTTCAAAATGAACTGCATACCTATTTTGCACTAATTGCCCCACGCTCAGCAAATTTTGTTTTAGGTCCGGAACCAATAGTACATCTCGGAAAGATTTCAGACCCATCTTAGTTTGTACGGCAATACTTCCTTTTCCTTTTGCTTGAACAATTGAGCCATTTCCCATGCGTACCTTTGTCTCATATGAAGTGTCGATGTGGTAAAATAATTCACGGTTCCCGGTCATATGATTTGTGCAACCACTGTCAAGGAACTAGATATCGCCTTTTCTTCTTTGACTGAGTGGCATGCATAGAAAATGCTTTCATGACTCTCTTTTTCTTCTATGAAGTTCGCTCGGTCGTTAATTCTTGTTCTGCACATTCGTGCTATGTGGCCGATCTTCTTGCATTTGTTGCATCTCTTTGTTGACCAACATTCAGATGTACTATGGTTCGACCTTTTGTGTATATCGCACCATAAATTTGAATAACTCGAACCTGGTGCTTTCTCCTTTTGCGACGACTGCTTGTCTGCATCTTGTCTCTCTTCTTCTTGGATATTTTGTTGACTCGTGAGGTTATGTCGAGGTTTGAAGCTCAGCTTGGAGTGGAATGCATCTTCTACCAAATTTCCTTCGCGTTGGAGCTTTCTCTCTTCGTGCGACTCCAAGGAACCCATCAGTTGTTGAATCAAAAGTGTTGATAGATCTTTTGATTCTTCTATAGCAGTAACAATGTAGTCGTACGTACTTGTCAGTGAGGCTAATTAAAATTTTCTCGACTACCTTATGATCGGAGATGTCTTCTCCATACGTCCGCATTTGGTTGACAATTTCGACAACTCGTTAGAAGTACTCCTTGATTTTCTCCGACTCCTTCATTTGGAGGTTTTGAAATTGTCTTCTTAGCGTTTGCAACTTCACCGCTTTCACATTCTCAGAGCCTTCAAACCCCTCTCTCAAAGTCTCCCATGCCTTCTTAGATGTAGTTGCTCCACTTATTCGCGGAAATAGACTTTCGACAACACCTTGTTGAATTAGAAATAGGACCTTAGCATCTTTTATTTGTTGTTGTTTTTGCTCCTGTGTCAATGCTCCCATTGGCGTCGTAAAACCTTGTTCGACAACATTCCACAATCCCTGCGAGAGTAGCAGCGTCCGCATCTTGATCTTCCACATGGCATAATTTTCTCCCATAAATACGGGAACCATCGATTGCGCCATAGTTACGTCAATACCAGAAGACATCGTCTTAGGATGCTTCTTATATTACACGAACACCCTTGTCTACTTCGCTAACTTGATACTCGAACCTGAAGCTCTGATACCAAATGTTGGAAATTAAATTCGGACTGTGGAATTGAATGAAGAGAGGAGTATACTTCTAAATTTCTTTTTTTATTACTTAGAAGAAGAGCACAAGTGATTGGAGTACAATGTCTTGATATATTTTCACACTCACACTCACGCCACATATGCTACATCTATATATATACAAGTGTAAAGTCGCTATAAGATTTTTCTAGAATGAACAAGTTATTTCAACCACCTACTTTAGTCCTATCTCTAAATTATATATTCTACAAAATACTATATTGCACTAGAAATTTCTAGTGAATTCCTAACCGACTCACTTGAATAATCTAGCTAGAATAGATTGTTAGGCTTGGGCCTTCGGTGTTGTTATCTTCAACAGATCGGACAGTGATCCGAAGAAGTGTTCGGTAGCGTCTTTTGAGTGGAATTCGGATACATGAGACTCCAATTTGTGGATAAAACAAATCGATCCAATTTGGCCATTGATGGTACTGCCCTTACATTACTCCATGTAAAGTTCCTTCCTTGCATAGGGAAATCAATTAATTCTAGCTCTCTCTCAAAATTTCAGCAAATTGCAAGGGACTTCTCCAATCCGAATCCTGTTATCATGATGACATCAGTAGCCACCAACTTTTGCACCAGTAGCTAAGATGAGTAAAGTTAGAATCTTGTTATCAGTAGCCACCAACTTAGGATGGAACTTATTCCAAATGAATGTAAAAAATACATTTCTTCAAGGCAATCTGGAAGAAGAAGACTATATATATGACTTTTCCTCCGGGTCATAAAATTATATCGGATCCATCATCGGTGTGTAAGCTAAGGAAATGTAATTTACGGGCTAAAACAATCTCCATGCCAAGCTAAGTTTTTTCCTTTTAAAAAGTAATTTTGTTAAAGGCACAGCTGATTATTCCATGTTTATCAAACATTCTGAAAAATCTACCACCATTATCCTTGTTTATGTAGATGATATTATTATTACTAGAAATGATAATGAAGAAATTAAAAGAGTTAAGCAATCATTGAAAAATGAGTTTGATATCAAGGATCTTGGTACACTCTCATATATATTTTCTTGAAATAGAAATAGCTCACTCAAGCAAAGAATTATTTCTATCCCAAAGAAAATATGTCATTGACTTGTTAAAAGAGACTGGTAAGTTAGGAGCAAAACTAGCTAGTACCTCAATGGAAACCAACATTAAACTTGGGCCAGAAGATGATGAACCACTACCTGACATAGGACAGTATCAGAGGTTGGTAGGAAAATTGATTTACCTTACGGTTATCAGACCTGATATTGCATTTGCAGTTAGTCTTGTAAGTCAATTTATGCATGCTCCGCGTACTAGTCACTTGAGTACCATTGATAGAATATTGAGATATCTCAAAGGTACTTCAGTTCAAGGAATCTGGATTAAGAAAAACGTTACTAACAATGTGGTTGGATATTCTGATGCAGATTGGACTGGAAGCTGTGACAGAAAATCAACCACAGGATTTTGTACTTTTGTAGGTGGAAATCTAGTGACATGCATGGAAAAGCAAAAAACAGAATGTTGTGGCACGATCAAGCGCAGAGGAAGAATATCGAGCCATGGCATCCACAGCAAGCAAGCTTACTTGGATCAAACTCTTATTTCACGACATGAAGATAGAGTGCAAAGGAACTATGCAGATGTACTGTGACAATCAAGCAGCACGGCACATTGCATCCAATCCCGTTTTTCATGAAAGAACTAAGCATATAGAAGTTGATTGTCATTTCGTTCGAGACAAAGTGCAATCAGGAGAAATCGAGACGCCATTTGTCAGAAGCCAAGAGCAACTTGCAGACATCTTCACCAAAGCGCTCGACAAACCAACATTTGAAAGTATACTTAGCAAGTTAGGCTCAATCAATTTATTCGAGTCCAACTTGAAGGGGAGTGTTGAGAAATATTAATATCAACCTCAGAATATTATTCATCACAGGCTAACTTAGGCAACAAATCAACTAGCCTCAAATTGATAGGAAGTAGCCAAACGGCTAGTAGAGATACTCATGTAATTTAGGCTATATATATATCCATGTACAGGACATTTAAAAATTAGAACAAAACAAACAAGAACAATTGTTCATCATTTTCTCTACTCTTTAAATTTCCACAATTTCTCCTATGAAATATACTTTCTCCGGTTCCATATAGGTCATCGAAAGGATCTAGGACAACTCAACAAAGCACGAAATCCAGAATCTTTCAGAAAGTTGATTCCTTTTTCAAGAGTGCAAAACCGAATTATACTCCCAGAGAAAAGCAAAACTATGGAAGGACAGAGAAACAAAATCAAAAGAATGAAGAGAATCAGATCCATGAGTCGAAGAGAATCAGATCCATGAGTGAAAGAGAAATAAGAATGCATATGTTTGACCATATTTAGTTCGTTTATCACCTAACCTATTGAATATTTGTATTGTAAAGGGTGAAGCTGCGATGTTAATGAGCGAAGCGCTGGACAAAGCAGCCCATAAACATGATATGCAGTACCTAGATATATATAAGATCTTTCGAGCCTATCAGTATCGTCATTCTTTACTTTGACAACTTGCAGGCACCAGCACGTACCATCCTAATGATATCTATTATAGATAAATAAAGACTAAATTCTTAACAGAGAGAGGTACTTGCTGTAGTTGTGACTCTCTTTGGCGCGATTTGGAGCACGGAATGACAGCTCTTCTAGTTGGTTTTGGAGGAATTTTTTTTATTATTTTAATTATTTTTATGGTTGCAATTATGCTTGTGGAATCTGATCGAACATGATAACCTTTTTTTTTTTTTTGGATATATCTAGGAATTTTATCTGTGAAGGGTTTAGAACTATTAATTGTCAATGGTTTTGATAGGGCCATGTTCCCAAGGCCCTTTAAATACCTATTCACGGCCATGAAAGAACCGGGATTCATACCTCCTTGAGAGGCCAACCCGAGACCAAAATGAAAAGTCCGGGATCCATCAAAGCAAGGTCCAACAAAAAGCCTCATAAAGCCTCTTAAATACAGGCTCAGCCCGAAATCGGCTCACGTACTGCCTCTGTGCGGGATAACTGTTGGCACGATTAACATAACCGCCCAGTCTCCTATAACCGCACAGGATAGCGGTTGTGGAATGACCTATATAAGACTAGAAGGACCATTGAACAGGGGTTGAAACTTTACTAAGAGAGATATCGCATAGGTCAGAGTCCGAATATCTCCAAAATCACCCCGAGTTTTAAACTCATTCTCATCTCGGTTTGCCATCTCGAGACAGGACGAGCCCAACACAGAAATTTTGCAACATACGGTCTACTCTCTCCGAAATAGGATGTATCAGGTTTATTTTCTTTCTGTAAGCTTTAACTCTGTCAATATATCCAATTTTTGAAACCATTTGCGCCTCACCCCTGCACTCTCAACAGCTGGTCTGCAAGTTAGAGAAGGCACTATATGGACTGAAACAATCTCCTAGAGCATGTTTTGGGAGATTCTGTAGTGCTATGAGTAAATATGGGTACACTCAAAGTGATTCGGACCATACTTTGTTTTATAGGAAGAGGCATGAAAAGATAGCTGTTCTGATTATTTATGTAGATGACATGATAATCACAGGTGATGATCAAGATGAAATTGATAGATTGGAGAAAAGACTCTCCGAGGAATTTGAAATGAAGGACTTAGGTGGACTAAAATATTTTCTCGGAATTGAAGTGGTAAGAACCAAGGAAGGTATATCTCTGTCTCAAAGAAAATATGTGTTAGACTTGTTAACTGAAACTGGGATGCTTGATTGCAAACCAGTAGACACCCCTGTTGTACAAAATCTTAAGTTAGGTGAATTCCCGACTCAAGTACCAGCCAACAAAGAGAGATACCAGCGATTGGTAGGTAAGCTCATATATTTGTCTCATACCAGACCAGATATCGCATACGCCGTAAGTTTGGTAAGCCAATTCATGCATGCTCCAAGTGAGCAGCATATGGAAGCTGTGTTTCGTATTCTCAGGTATCTCAAAGGTGCTCCAGGTAGAGGAATTTACTTTAAGAGAAATGGACATCTAAGAGTGGAAGGGTATACTGATTCAGACTGGGTAGGAGACATTACTGATCGGAAGTCCACTTCCGGATATTTCACATTTGTTGGGGGCAATTTGGTGACATGGAGGAGTAAAAAGCAAAAGGTGGTAGCTCTTTCCAGTGCTGAAGCCGAATTTATGGGTATTGCTAAAGGGCTGCAGGAGTTAATATGGTTGAAAAAAATTATGAGTGAGCTCGGGTTTGATCCTAGCGAAGGAATGAAGCTCTTATGCGATAACAAGGCGGCAATTGCCATATCTCATAATCCTGTACAGCATGATCGTACAAAACACATAGAAGTGAGCAGACACTTTATACGACAAAATTTAGAAGAAAATGTTATCTCTCTTCCATTTGTGAGAACAGGTGATCAACTAGCCGATATTTTAACCAAGGGCGTTTCAAGTGCAATTTTTCATGGCTCACTTGGCAAGTTGGGCATGACGGATATCTATGCACCAACTTGAGAGGGAGTATTGGTGCAAGTCAAGCAGATTCGGCAGTAGCACAGCTAGCATATTTGTTTCTTATTTAGGTAGTCTAAAGATAGAAGGAAAAATATGTAAAGATAGGATTGAGGATACTAGTTTATTTGTTTCCCTAGTTTATTCTTTCCTACTTTTGATTTCTAAGCTTGCTATTTGAGGAGGCTGCTGGATCCGAAATTGATAACCACAGAATTTTGTATCACAGATTTTTCTATCAATAAAACATGGGTGGGAAGGGAGTTTCATGGGAGTTGTGTGTTGTTTACTCTTTTTTCTCATAAGTTGTCAATATCGACCTCTTTTCTTATTATTTTGATTAGAAAACTTGTGATAGCAAAAACTGTTCCTTATATATAGGTTTTCCTCTAGCTGAAGTTTGTTTTTGATTAATACTACTCTTGTTAAGTCATATGGAGTGAAAAGAAGAGAGAAGAAGAATTTTATTATTACTGGAGGGGAAAAAAAAAACTTTTACCAATAGTATCTGTTGGTTAGGTATCAGGCATTACGATCGCCACAAAATTGTATAAGATGTTTTTCATTCCTTTAACATTTTGGTAACTCATTTTAAGTTAAAGTATCAAATGAAAATAATTAGGTATATATGACATTTTCACTTTCTGTATAAGATGTTTTTCACTTTCGATACATAATTTTTTTTTATGACATTTTCAGTTTTTCAGTTTTTCACTTTATTTTTATATATTAATATCAAAAACTTGTAAAAATCTACAACAACAAACAAGTCTTTAGTCGCAAACAAATATAAAATGTTGAAAATGTCAACATGTTAATTTCCTAGTTCTTTTTTCCCATAAAAACAATTTAAAAATGCAGCAACTTTTTTTACGTACGTGTAGGGTAAAAAAATTGGCTAAGTCGATGCAAAAAGAAAAGAATATAACAAATGGAAGATGTAATGTACTCAAGTATTAAGGGAGGCCACAAATTTGTAAAAGCTGTTCTTCATGCTTTTATAATTCTGACAACTCAAAATCTAAATTCAAATACAAAAAGAAAATAATTAAAAAAGTATTTATTTTGCATTTTTACTTGCAACAAATTTGAGAGATACCATTAATTGAATATTTCACAACTAATATAACAAATAAATAAACAATATAATAAAATAGCAATTGCCTGTGCTATATTTTAATAGTCTCCCAAAATATTAGCGACTTGTTACCATGGAGATGGGATCATCCAAAATGACGATCGAAAAACTTCATCCAGAGGTAGTACAGATAACTTTTTCTTTGCAATATCATACATACCAACATAATTATCATAATGAATATTACTTCTCACCAAACCATGAGCATTTTCCGTGTAGTAGATGCAGTTTGCTCCGTTACTATGCCTTCGTCCCGGTATAGAGAACGAGCCGTTATTTCCTATGAACAACAATTCCTCACCTATAGAGTTTATCTCAACCCACTTAAATGGGCGATCCTGATAAAGAGCACACGGAGTGCATTTCTTCAGTAAATGAATTTTAAATGTATCCTTGTCTGTTATATAGACTAGCAATAGACGTTCTGATGCCAAGACCAAGTACTTCTTGCTAGAGTACTTGCAATCAATAGGAGGGGCCAAAGCAATTGTTTTAGTGGAATTTGGATCTATGATGTCGCAAGACACTAAGACACCATACTCGGTAGTGGCATAAAATTTTCCATTGTAATATATTATATCAAAAAGTTCTGAAATAGGACAATCGACATTCCTCCATTTTTTGTCCCCTATCTTACAATAGGAGAGTTTCCCCATTGGTCCAACAATTGCCATTAGGATGCAATCTTGTTCAGATATTGTCGGATTTGTTGATAAGATTGCTTTGTATATATAATTAAAGCCATTAACAGAAACATTTTTTTCACCGGTGAAAGTATCGACCGAAGGAAGTCGTATTACACGCCTCGTGAATGGGTTCAAAAGATTTACTTCCCTACTAGCAGTACCCTCTAGAATAAGCCAACCCCATGAAGATCCACAAACCCGCTTGTTAGCTGCCTCTAGCATAAATATATTGTTGCTTGCTATTTCTCCACTCATTTTAGCAAACTTGTGCAAATTTGAATCTAATTTGCATGCATTGAGCAATAATATTGGAACTCCGAAAGGTATATTTCTAGGAAGACAAGAGAAGCGATCGATGTACATCAACCCCCACGATTTGCAAACTGCACGAAATGTTGAATAATCAGCATAGCTCATCTTCTTGATAATCTCATCTAATACGTCCTCGGGAAGATTAGCCCAATCTCTCGTAAACAATGCTAAACAACAAAGTTTAAGTTATTATTTTATATTGGCACTTTAAAATAATTTAAAGGAAGAAAATAAAATTGCAGAACAGAATACAAGAGATGTATTAAATAAAAAAATGATTCCAGAGATGCATTTCATTTATGTCATAATTGCATCGGATAGAGTATAAGAATACAAACAATTAAGAAAAAAAAAATCTCACTTGGACTAGAGGATGACGTGAGTGCCGGATGGGTGAGGCATTGGATTTTCTTTTCCCGCAATTGAAGATTGAGCTGTATTATCTTGAGCATTAGTTTTAATATGATAATTTGTTGGAGCTCCTAAAATTTGTTAGGCATTGAATCATGCAGAATAAGGATTCAGGTATTAATATAGTCTTGTCTAGCTAGCTAATTGAATAAAAAGCAAGATGACTCCTAATTAAGAAAATATATATTAATTTACTATCTTAGCCTATTTAATAGGCTCTATTTTTTTATGACTATATTTTCATTTACTTTTATTGCTTTTTATGTATATAGCATGTTAATCACAATATATTAATTTGACATAAAATTACTACTGTACATAGCATTTTGCTTTGCAATGATTTGTTTTATTCTAAATTCACCAAATATATAGACAAGCATATATATGACAATGCAAATTTATTCCATAAGGTCTATCTTAGATTTAAAATTATCTTCTTAATTCCAATCCTAGATAGAATAGACATGGAATCCTCAAATGTATTTGGATGGCAAATTAAGACAATTGTGTATTTAATTAAAACAAATTAATTCTCCAATGGTCACCAAAAGCCGCATTCCATACAAGTCGTTGAAACAAAAGTGCCACACAACCCGCATATTCGCATATTGTATCTAAAAGAAAACAAGATGGGCCCATATGTTGCATCTCATGCATTTATATATGCACATGAACCATTCATGCGGTCTGTAAAAAATTCAAAGAGAATCAAGTCGGTGCTGAGAGGGAGTGTTGAAATTAAACAACACTGAGGGTTCCTTTGTAATATTTGCATATTTAAAAGTCTTAGACTTTTGTACACAAAGTAAAATCTAGAAAAGTCCTAATCCACATATAAATTGGATGTAAAGCTCATGTGTGTGTGAAGTATATGAATGAGTGAATGAGAATAAGAACCAAGGTTCTAAATAGTGTTTATAGTGTCGTAGCGGGAAGGCTAAAAAAAAAGCTATAGCGAATAGCGTCGCTATAGCGGAAGCTATTTCAAATAGCGTTTTTTTTTACATTTCGTATATTCAATATTTGTACTAAATATCAACATTATCTAAAGTCTCATAGAACAATAAATAACACCAAAGTAATTAAGAAATTATAATATTCATATTGAACCCGTACAAAGTCCAAATTGCGGTTCAAAATATCCATAGTAATATCATAAACTATCGATTTTTTCTATTAAAAATATCTTAAGCATCATGATTCATGACATAATCTATTTTTCTTCTATTCAAATTTTATTTTCTGTTTGGACTTTTTTTCTATTCAAATTTCAATTTATATTCCCAATTTCAAATTGATTTATCTGTAGCAAGTAGCAACAAATTCAATTTCGGTTTGAGATTTTTTTTACCTTTATTTAAAACCCATATAAATTGCTTAAAAAAAAAAACCCATATTGTATAGCGCAAATAGCGGACCGCTATAGCGGCCGTAGCGCAAATAGCGCATTTTGATGTCATAGCGTAGCGTTTGGGGTCCAAAAACACTATAGCGCGCTATTTAGAACACTGATAAGAACATATAAAAAGCTTTGTACGTGTAAACATTTGTACTCAAATAAAATAAATTTTTATGTAACTCCTCTCTTCTAATATATCACTATTCGAATTTTAATTTCCATCAAATATAAATTTGAAAAATTTATATATATAGAGTTTGACTACTGTTATATTATAAGAATTTTAATGAAAGTTCTAATTAACTACCTTCAAAACTTATTGGATTTGCCTCAAACGAAGAATCCAAACCATTCATACCAAAATATTTCACGAGTAATGCATTTACCTTTACAATTTACAAGTTTTTCAAATTCATTTAGTATCAAGTCTGGTAAAAAATGATAAAAAATGAATGTATTATAATTTACTGAAAATCTTTTAGTTGTCATTATATTTGACTGGTTGACTTGATATTAAATGATTTCGAAAATAAAATAAAAATTATATGTAAATAAAGCTCGTATTAAGGTGATCAGTTTTAACAGTTTGGATTCTTTGTTTGAGGTTTGATAAGTTTTGCGCCATTATGATGTTCACTGAAATTCTAACATTAGAACAGTAGCCAGAATTCGGATTAAAAATATTGATTAATATTATCATTCAAATATTTCCCCATAAAGATGGTTATTTTCCCAAATAAATTAACTTATTTTATCAACATTCTCATTTTCTTATTTAATCAATGATTAATATTAATAAAATATAAAATAAATATATAAAGGCAGATTAATACTAATTAGTCAAACAGGATGTAAAATTTTCTTGGTTTTCAAAAATAACATTCCATCTTTTATTTAAAAAAATATATCAATTAGCTTTTGTATGGTTGACCCAAGTTCTGCCTATACTCATTCTAATTAAATAATTAAAAAAACAAATGACCCAATTCGATGCGAATCTAAATGGATCACAATTTAATATCACACCTCAACATAAATTTAATCCGGCCTCTAAATGGATCACACTCTTTAGCCCAGCCCAGCCCAGCCCAACATCAGTTAGTTTGAACACAAATCAGTTATTTTTTAAATTGCACTCGCCGAGTGTCTCCGTAAAGTCCCCTCTCTCTCTCTCTCTCTCTCTCTCTCTCTCTCTCTCTCTCTCTCTCTCTCTCCCTATATCTCCAAAATCCCACGCAAGAACCTCCTCAAAGAAAACCCATTGCAAATCTTTCATCTCTCCTAGCTCCTCTCCTCTTCCTAGTACCATTTCTCAGAACAAGAACTATATATCCTTTCCGATTCTTGTTTACTAAACACCTCGCAAGATTGCACATGGCGTGCAACTTTCTCAGTCACAGGTTGTTACAATGCTTTGGAGGCCAACTGGACAACCCCAATGGCAATGGAAACATGTTCGACTTGTTCCTTCGCTTTCGCTTTCGCTGGTTGAGATCATGCTTTGGAGACGACCCAGAAATCCCAGAGACGTCGATTCAAGGTTATGGTGGAAACATGTTCAGCCGATTGGTATGGCCTGTATTCAATGAGGTCGATTCAAGATATTATTGGCAGAGGGAGCTAGCCCGCCACTTGTATGGCCAGTATTCAATGGCCGTGGCGCAAGCTAACTTACAGATCGAGGATCGCAGCCAGTTGGTTTCTGGGTCTCTGAAAGAAGGGGTTGGTGGGCCCCGTGGGGTGTTCGTCGGCATCTATGACGGCCATGGGGGAGCCACCTGCTCTCAGTTCATCCTTGATAATCTCTTCAAGAACTTCAAGAGTGAGTTGCTTTTCAAATTTATGTTTTCCTTTTTTTATTTCTTGTTGTTTTGACGGAGTCTTCGAAATTTCTTGTTTTGGAAAGAACTGGAGGGGCAATGTGGTAAATTTGGTTCTGCTTGAATTAGAGTTTAGTCCTCTGTTGGAAAACGATACAGTGCCACTTTTTATGGTATTCGTTGAACTAAATTAACATTAGTTCGATCTTGGAGTCAAAATGGATCTTTTCTAGAAGTATGATTCGTTGAACTAAATTCCAAGTATGATTCTTGGAATTTCTTTATCATCTAATTTGTTTTCTTGAAGTTTAAATTAAAAGGTATCTGTTTACAGTACAAAAGCAAGGGAGAGCACAGACTGCACAGTTCATTTTTACTTGTTCTGTTTCTTGAACAAACAAGCTGTGCATGCATTTTACAAAGATAGACCGATATATTATTTTATTTTTAGGTTTGGTCTGTTGTGCATTGGTAATTTAATGTCATAAGCGGTTCTACTTTTAGAATATACTTGCTTGCCAGTATACTGCCTTAATTTATCATCTTTCAAATCACGATGTGACAGGTGCTATGCAAAATCATGATGCCGTGAATCCAGAAGTTATCCAGGAGGCGTATCACAGAACCGAGGTTGCATTCATGGATCAAGTGAGAGAGAAATGGCGGCACAATCCACGGCTTGCAATACTGGGGTCGTCTTGTCTGGTTGGGGTCGTGCTCAGCAATGTTCTCTATGTGGCGAATGCCGGAGACTCTCGTGCAGTACTGGCAAGACGGCCGAATGGGGGTGACTTGAATGACTTGGAGGTGATTCAGATGTCAGTTGATTATACTGTTAATGATCCCGCAAAAAGGGATGAGCTTCTTGCGGAGTATCCTTCATTGATTATTTCACAAAGAGGCCCGAGACAATGGTATATCAGGGGTGGTCTTCAGGTAATTACCTTTTTTTTTTTTTCATTGATTTTTAGTTTCTCTATTTCTAGTGTTTTCTTGTAATTATGTCAGTACTGATAGCCCGTTTCTCTTGACGGGATTCAACTCTAACCACTATTTGTGCTACTTTAATTGTACTTGTGGTTGACTGCGCTTTGTTTCGCACTCTAGTCTAAAAATGGCAACTCTAACCACTCTAGTCTAAGCCCCAATTAAGCAAACAAAAAGAAGGCATAGCAAGAAAACAAGCCAGCATCAACCATGTACTGATAAAAATTCTCATTTATCATTGCAATTTGCAAATAATAAAACAAATTCAGCCGACGAGGGCAATTGGAAGCGTGTACATGAAACACAATGAATTCAACCGGGAGCCGCTACCTGCTCAGCTCAGACAGAGGAAGCCGATTGCCCAGCTGTTGAATTTCTGGTAATCAAGAGAGAAGAGACAGAGAGATTTATGCGGAACAATTTGATTGATTTCTATTGATCAGAAAAGTATATCTTACAATATCCTAAACAGTGTATATATACATGCTAAAGGTTCACAGAGCCGTTATATTACCGTTATTCTAATTTCTACAAGTCGTATGCCTTGGTACATATGTGTTTCAAGGTACCGTTGGATTTATTCCCAAATCTAATGTTATGCTTGATATAATCTGAGCTCTTGATCGATGATGAGATTTAATCTGAGATCATTCAATATTTTCAACACTCCCCCTCAAGCTAGGATTGTAAATATCGATCAATCCTAGCTTGCTCACAATTTTTTCAAATGGTTTTGGATCAAGTCCTTTAGTGAACACATCTGCTAATTGATCTTCGCTTCTTACGTAGGGAGTTTCAATTTCTCTTGCTTGGATTTTTTCTCTAATAAAATGACAATCCACCTCGATGTGTTTTGTTCTTTCGTGAAACACCGGGTTAGATGCTATGTGTCGAGCCGCTTGATTGTCACAAAACATTTTCATAGGCTCTTGAGTTTTAAATCCCATGTCCGAAAGGAGTTGCTTGATCCAAGTCAACTCGCTTGCGGTTGATGCCATGGCTCGATATTCTGCTTCGGCGCTTGATCGAGCCACAACATTTTGTTTCTTGCTTTTCCATGTGACTAAGTTACCGCCTACAAATGTGCAAAAACCGGTTGTCGATTTTCTATCGAAGCTTCCGGCCCAATCTGCATCGGAATAGCCACATATATCATTAGATTTATTATTTTTCATTAAAATTCCCTTTCCGGGTGTCCCTTTTAAATATCTTAAAATTCTATTTATAGCCTCTAAATGTGGTGTTCTCGGTGAGTGCATGAATTTACTAATTTGACTTACGGAAAAAGAAATATCCGGACGTGTAACCGTGAGATAAATTAATTTTCCTACAAGCCTTTGAAATTGATTTATGTCTTCTAATGGTTCACCATCCTCACTATTTAATTTGCATTTATTATCTATTGGGGTAGAGGCCGGCTTACATCCTATTTTACCGGTTTCTTTTAATAAGTCAAGTGTATATTTTCTTTGTGAAATAAATAAGCCTTTTCGTGACCATGCTATTTCTATTCCTAAAAAATATTTTAGATATCCCTAGATATAAATAATTTTTTGTTGATAGGATCATAACATTTATAACCCTTTTTATAGGATGAATATCCCAAAAAAATAGTTTTTGTTGATACAAAATCCAACTTGTCTTTTCTTTTAATTTTAACAAAGCACACACAACCAAAAACTCTCAAATGATCGAAATACATTTTTTCTTGATAAATAATTTCTAATGGACTTTTATTTTTTAAGACAATGCTAGGTAATCTATTAATTATGTGTGTCGCACTAAGTATAGCATCCGACCAATAAATTTTTGGAACATTTGTTTGAAATAATAGTGAACGTGTCATTTCTAGTAAATGCCTATTTTTTCTTTCCAATACTCCATTTTGTTCGGGAGTATTTATGCAAGTAGTTTGGTGTATAATTCCTTTTTTTTTAAAAAGATTTGTAAAATTATTATTTACAAATTCCGTTCCATTATCCGATCTAAATATTTTTAGTTTTGCATTAAATTGATTTTCTACTAAGTTTAAAAAATCTTGGAAGTATCCAAAAACTTCATTTTTTGATTTAAGTAAATACAACCATGTCGCTCGTAAAAAATCATCAATAAATATAACAAAATATTTAAATCCATTGTAGGAATCAATAGGGGCCGGCCCCCATACATCGGAATGAACTAAGTCAAATGGTGCTTTACTTTTGCTATTGGACAAAGAAAAATGAAGTCTAGTTTGTTTTGCTAATTTACATATATCACAATTTATAGATTTTGTAGAAGGAAAATTTAAAATACCATTTATAATTTTATCCGATGGATGTCCAAGTCTTTGATGCCAAATGTCATAATCTATAGAATTTGTATTAGCACAAAAATATGATTTTTGATTTAAAAGATAATGTCCATTCTCGAGAAATCCTTCACCAATTGTATTTCCGGTTTCTCGGTCTTGGAATTTTACATTTTTTGATGAAAAAATTATATTAGAATTTAATTCATTTGTCAATTTGTTAACTGAAATCAAATTTATAGGAAATGATTCTATGTATAAAACATTTTCAATATTTTTTGAAAAAAGTTTGATAGTTCCCGTACCGGTGATTTTTGTTTTCATGCCATTTGCAACTAGAACATATTGATTATTTTTAGACAAATCTAAGTTGGTAAAAAATTGTTTGTTTCCAAACATATGGTCGGTTGCACCACTATCTATGATTATTTGGTTATTCAAATTGGATCTAACGGGATTTTCTCTCATAGAGTTATATGCTATACTATATGAATTTAAATTTTGGTTTTTAGAGTACCACATGAGGAATTGTAGGAATGCTTGAAACAATGAATCCTCTGCTGACCCGTTTGACCCGCTAGGAGCGACTGTACTGGAGGGGTTCACTTTGGCATGAAATGGAGAGGAGAACTCAGCCTTCTCTTTCCTTTCTTTTTGGTGAAGCGCCGCACCCGCATACCAATTTCTCTCCTTCTCCTTCTCCTTGTAACCTCTGGGATCCTCCCCCTTTCGATTGCCATGGCTACCTTCCTTCCTGCTTGGCCGTAAGGATGGGTAGAGGAACCAACACCAAGTCCGATCATGACCCTCCTTCTTGCAGTTGGAGCATCGAACGGTGTCGGAAGCTCTCCTAGTCCCCGGTGCTGAATTAGGTTGCATTTTTCAATGTTGAGAGGGTTTTGGAGGAGGCTTTCACAGTGCGATCTGATAGTCGCTATTCACTGGTACACGGTTTTCTTTTTCTGGTATTGCTGATTTGTTTTTGCTTTTGTTTTTTGTATCGGCTATTCGACCTTTGTCTGCCTTGAGATTTCTATTTTGTACCACTTGCTCTGTTTCTGGTTTAGGGTTAAGTATTTGCTGGTACAAACAATTTTTTGTTTGCTGTTTTCTGGTATGCGAATTTCAGTTCTTTGTTAGCTGAAATTTGGGGGTTTTTTCTGTTATGAAAAAAGACAGCTCAGATCTGGTTTTTGAGTTTTGATGGTGCTGCAGTTCTTGGTTTGCTGCAGTCCTTTTTTTGTTGTTTGCGGAATTTGCGACAGGATTACATATCCCGCTCTGATACCATGTTGAATTTCTGGTAATCAAGAGAGAAGAGACAGAGAGATTTATGCGGAACAATTTGATTGATTTCTATTGATCAGAAAAGTATATCTTACAATATCCTAAAAAGTGTATTTATACACGCTAAAGGTTCACAGAGCCGTTATATTACCGTTATTCTAATTTCTACAAGTCGTATGCCTTGGTACATATGTGTTTCAAGGTACCGTTGGATTTATTCCCAAATCTAATGTTATGCTTGATATAATCTGAGCCCTTGATCGATGATGAGATTTAATCTGAGATCATTCAATATTTTCAACACCAGCCTATTGTGAAGGCCGAACCTACGATTGAAACATACCCACTTGGTCCTGACGATAAATTTGTCATTTTCGCCTCAGCCGGGCTCTGGGATGAGATGGATAACTTCGAAGCTGCCGCTTTTGTCACAGACAACCCTCGTGATGTAAATACCCTAGTGGAGAACTACTTTATTTGATTGCTATTTTGTTTTGTTTTTGGTCTTCGATACTTCCTGGTACCAGTAGATAACTAATTTTAATATAGCTTAAGATTGGAATGATATGTTAAGCTTTGCCTAATACTAGAGTTACAATTGAGTTGTACGAACCATTTTGGTTTCCAACTACAGCATGCTCTCATTTCATGAAAAGCAAAGTCATTATTTATTCTGTCATATTACATATCAAAGTCCAACTTTTTACTCTGCAACTTATTACTTATTCATTTCACCTAACCTGTTGAATATTTCCATTGTTAAGGGTGCAGCTGCGAGGCTATTGAGGCAAGCGTTGGACAAGGCAGCCCGCAAACGTCACAAGGAGTACAATGATTTAAGATATGTCAAGCCTGGTGCTAAGCGGCATTATCATGATGACATCAGTATCGTCATTGTTTTCTTTGACAACTTGGAGGCACCACCACCACCACCACCACCATCAGTTGAATAAATAAAGGCTACGTTATTAACACAGAGAGATACTGGCTTAGTTGTGACTCTCTTTGGTGCGATTTGGAAAAGGAGATGAAAGATCTTCTAGTTGATTTCGGAGAATATTTTTTTTTAAAATGAAACTTGGTGCAGTTAACTAGGCTTGTCGAATCTGAACTTGGCATTTTTTTTGGGGTTATCTCTAGGCATTTTATCTGTGAAGAGTTTACAACAATTAATTGAAATATAGTATTTTCAATTTTGGTTTAGTTCTGTGTAATATGTGTTTTTGGCAACATCGCTTCATGGGTTTTATATTTTTGTAGGAAACTCAGTGCCCTTCCATTAAAGAAACTCAGTGCCGGTTACATTGTCATAAAAGACATACCAGGCATTTCAGGCACACAGTATTATCAAATAACACGCAATCTGTCTCAGCCTTGCTTGTGCATCCTCGGCCTAAAAAGAAACAATCACTACAACTTCAAAAGTATTACTCTACCCCCTAGAACCCCTTAGCATACTACCACAGTATAGGAACTCCTAAATTATATTACATATTTAGGCCACTGATCAATAGCACCACAAAACATAACATCTATCCAGAATAGCACAAGTTTGTAAACCAAAAACCAGCATATATAATTTTCCGGTTATATCTCTTCCATGGGCACAATCTGCATCCCTATGCAACTCTTGGCAATATATATCCTATGTTAATTATATCTCCTTAAGATTAAAAGCAACGCCTACCGAGGAAGGTCTCGTCAACCAACGATTGAATGTTTGATGTGGATATAATAGGGAGGAAAATTCACATAATACTTCATTGGGACTCATATTTGTAGTACTTTTGGTAGTAGTGTCAACATACACCCATACTTATTTTGTGACATTGATGGTATTCACACAAGTACATTCAATATATCATATAAACAAATCACATAGACATGCAATCACATGCATATCGCAGGTTTGTGTATGGTCTTTTTGAGAATTCTTCCTTGCAATTCCTAGCTCCTACCACCATGGTAGCGCTCAAGCCATCCCTAGAGCAACTTTTACATAAACTCCTCATATTTCATTTAAGAACTATTATATAAAAGGAGGTATATAAGTTTCTTTCATGCATTCATTTTTCTTAATTTTTTTACTGCTTAACTTTATTCTAAATTAATTCCAAAATTTCTGAATTTGACATGTAAACCTATCACTTGTGAAGTAGATCGGTTTGAACGGTTTGAATTTGTTGTTTAAAGTTAATTCGATAAGTTTTTGAGCTAATTAAGATATCACAAAAAACTTGGTGAGCTTAAGAACACCCTAGTTCTACTCATTTAATTTCAATTATATGTTTAGTTATTTATACAAAATAAAAGCTTCTGATAAGAAAGTTCAAATAACGTACCTTACTAGTTTATTACCGGGTATCAATTTTTGAGATATGTTTTTGAGTTAGTTTTAATGCGTTCAATTTTCGTTCTTTTATTTTACTGCTTGACTAAGATATAATTATATAAAAATAATAATAATTTGACATGTAAATGTATTACTCGTAAAGTAGATTAGTTTCAACAATTTAGATTCGTCGTTTGAAGTCAATCTGATATGTTTTCGAATAAAGCTCACCAAAATGCTTGGTAAGTTTAAAAACACCACAAGTTCTCATATGTTTTTATCATTATTTTAGAATGTTTGAATATTTGATCCTATATCAAGCTCTTAGAAAGCCTTAACCAAGCCATCAAAATCAAGAAAAAACAAAACAATTGAAAAGCTGCCTTTTGATTTTTATTTTGAAATTTTGAACTGTACAATATTAATAGCAGTGTTGTAAAAAGCAGTCGTTTAGGCCGATTAATCGGCCGATTAGTTGTTGGCAGCAATCAAATCGTCACAGATTTTTCCAACTAATTGGCCGATTATTTTCCATTAATCGTTTGGCGGTACACTGTCCGTCCGACGAACGCATAACATTATTTACAACACTAATTAATAATACGTACTGATTTTTAATTATAATTGGAGCTGAATTAGAATTTATAACTATGGTCGTACACTTATACTAATAATTATATTTTTTTTTTGAGTTAGTCAATATTTTCAATTATGGCTGAATTTGTTCATGACCGAATCTTGATGCAATTTTTATTTGCAGTTTTGTTGGATGTATATTAAATATATATATATTTTTTCCTATTCACAAATTATTTATATTTTCTATTATCTAGAAATTAAGAGTTGTTGGTACAGGTGAAAAATACTTGTGCATTTGTCATACACGTATACTACTACAGAAAAGGCGACTTTAGACAGTTAAAAATGCTAATGTCACATTGTTCTGCAATTTTGTCTGCGTGCATTGTATATGAAAAGGTCGATACATTATATACAGTTGTGGAATTGTGTCTATATATAACTTACATATATGGTTTATACAACATAACTTAAAAAAAATTGTGCTGAAATGAGTGATTTATACAAGGTCTTATTAACCATGTACAATAACTAGGATTTTTTTTACCCTTCGTACACTGTTTGTTTTAAGAACTGTATATATTTATATGTGATTTTTTTATTATTCAATTTGATAAAATTAACTAGCATATGTATTTGCTAGTCATAAAAGGTAGAATATTACACATTCATAATTCAAACAATATTGAACACTTACAACATACGAAAAAACAATATATTCAATATTGTTCAAAACACAGAAAACAATATATTCATTAATGGAGGAGTCCATTAATAAGTTGAAATGGGCTAGCTGCTTACGGTTTCAAACTTAAGTAAAAAAAAAAAAAAAAAGATTTTGAATTGGGTCAAAGACTCAAAGTTCAATGTGGGCCGGCCTATTTGAAATTGAGTTTAGAACCCGGCACTCCGCATCCCGAGATTTTTATATATAAGAAAATAAATAAATAAAATATTAAAAATAAGAAACTGTTCACCATAATTTCAAAAATAAGAAGGCCGCTACGTCCCGCGAAAAAAAAAAAAAAAAAAAAAACGGGACGCCATCCCAGACAACGTCCTGCATAAAAAAAAAAAAAAAAAAAAAAAAAAAAAAAAATCAATTTTTTTTTCTGCTGTGTTCAGTCAGAAATCCAATAATTTTGATTAGATTCAAAATTCATTTTAGAGAAAATGGCTACATGGATTTTTGTGTTCTTTATATCAAAATAAAGGTATGAAAGTCTAGTTTCCAGATAATATAATTTCTCTATACAAAAATATTACAGATTAGTACAGTTTTAGCGATTAATTGACAGAGGTCAGAATTCAGAAAAGCTGAAATTCCAGTGAGCAGTCCTATAATTTTGATCAGATTCAAAATTCATTTTAGAGAAAATGGCTACATGGATTTTTGTGTTCTTTATATCAAAATAAAGGTATGAAAGTCTAGTTTCCAGATAATATAATTTCTCTATACAAAAATATTACAGATTGGTACAGTTTTAGCGTTTAATTGACAGAGGTCAGAATTCAGAAAAGCTGAAATTTCAGTGAACAGTCCAATAATTCTGGTGAATAGTTTCTTATTTTTAATATTTTATTTATTTATTTTCTTATATATAAAAATCTCGGCTCCGCATCTTTCTCTGACAACCCTAGCCAGTTAATTAGAATTGGAAAAGATGGAGGCGATTTTAATATACAACCACCAAGTGACTTGAAGACAATACAACTCCGATTTTTCACATGCAGCTACATCCCTCACTACTTCTTACTCTACTCTAGCCACAGCTACTACTGAACAACCCATTAAATACCTAAATCATCCTACTCTTCTACCTTCTCCTCCATCACCTTTTTCAGAACCAACCGAATAGTTCTTGCACAAATCCAGATTTTCTTCTTCTTCCGACTACTCACACTCTTCTTCTTCTTACCTCTTCCAAATACTAACACTCTTCTTCCAACACTCTTTCAACATTCCACTACCACTTCCTAATCATCTCACCAACATTTTCATCAATATGGTGAGAGAGTTTCCCCTTTGTACACAGCAAAAATTAAGGGGATGTGTGTACTTTCAACAAAACGATATATACCATCATCGAATGGAGGATTTAGAGGGGTCCATTCGGGTCTTTGCTCAGGGTTCAACTAGAGCTAGGGGAGGAACTATCAGACACGTACAACGGTTCCTTGCACATACATTTGGGGGCACCACTGCCCAATACCCCTACTGGCGTTCTTCTCCTACTGCATTCCGCATCCAGCTGCCCCACACTCTCAACAGGTACCTAGTCCTCGAGGCTGCCAATGTATGGGGCGCGCAAAATGGCTGGAGAATGGCTGAATGGAACACGGACTGGGATGCTCGATTTTAGGTAAAAGCATATCGGGTGCGGGTCAAAATAACCAACTTCCCCGAAGAATTTTGGCACCCGTTTTTTATTCACCAATTGGTGGCACAGTTTGGCGAAATTGAACGCACTGATGAAGACAACATACAAGGGACAAACCATATGAATCTCTGTTTATGGGCGCGCGTTATAGACCCGCGGCGAATTCCTTACTCCTCGGCACTACCTTATGGATGCCAATGGAAGGAATGTTTCATCACAGTGATAGCGTGGGAATTTACGGGGGAACATCCGTCTGATTCTGATCTGCCGCCACCGGAAGATAGTGGGGAACGGTATGGACCAAACTCACAAGACACTGAGTATTTCGTTCGCCGGTCCTTACTGCAATTCCATGACAGAATCACCGCTGTGAACCGAGCGCAACCGTCATCACCGGAACCATCCTCGGCGTCTAACCCAACCGATAACCATCAACCTAGCCTACACAATTCGGTACACAGAGACTGCCAGACCCAGCAAACTCCCAACACAGTACGACTGGTGCATTCACAAAACCCACATTCAGCCAAGCAAATTACAGGGGAAGTCAATATCCAAACTCCCAATTGGCAACCTTTTTCTATCTACAATCAACAGGAGGCACTCCAGATAGGCACCATTACTATTCTCATGACAGGCGGGGTACCATCAGAAACAGTAACCAGTAAGGTTCCCTATGCAGTGCAAGAAAGTCAAAAAAGCTACCTGGCAACCATTAATGTTGCAGTGGGGCAGGTGGTCATTTTAAGGCTCGCCCAGACTTTTGAGGCCTATCAGGCTCCAAAAGATCAACAAGGTTCGGCACACTTTAACAGCGCAGATATTGGACTCAACACCTGCATTATTCAACAAGATTTTGGGAACAAGTCATCCCAATATGAACAACAAATACGGCCAGCTGGGGAGCCACACAGTAACTTCCAACCCTCACACTCTACTCATTCTCCCACAATCATAGGCACATGCAACAGAGACAATAAGAGTGAGGCTTCCACTGAAAGCCTAAACTACACTGCGAAAACCTTGCTCACCACTACGGACACCAAAGCCCGGATACATAAGCCCACACCCATCTTCCCTCCACCCCCTCTGTTACACCCCATTAATCCGTGCTGCAAGGATACTCCACAGCGACAAAAATATTCTATCTCTCCTCCACAAATAAATATTTCCACACAAAAATCCCATCTCTATCAACCAAAAATTCCATCTCCAATTACAATGGAACTCACGGATGACCAAATTGTTCAGCAGTTTGCGACTCTAAGCGATGGGGATGAAATGACTCCACCAGTTCGGCTACCACAGGTGGGGTTTGCTAACCGGGTGTGGAATCTATGCGCACTGCTGCGAGTTGCTACTGACAAGACAGTCATAGACCATATGTTTGCTGCTACAATGATGAAGGCATGGGGAGTCGACCCGAGCACGGATATATCAATCCTAACGCGTAATATGTTTCTGGTGCAATTTACCAACCCAGGTGATTTACAAAAGGTGATGCACAGAAGCATATGGTTATACAGAAATGATGTTGTCTTTCTCAAACAAATTGGGGGCCCGACAGACATACAGAAACCTGAAGTACAAATGGCCGAACTTTGGACTCAGTGGCATGGGGTGCCGCCAGCGGTACTCTCAGAACAGGGGATGCTCATCTTGGCACACGAACTGGGTACACCCATTCCGAACCGATGCAAATCTTTTCTGGAGGACATAAACTGTACAAGATCAAAATACTCATTAAAATAGATGCCGCCCTTAAAGACAAAGTGCACTTCGAACATCCACAGTTGGGTATTATTCCAATCTATATTACCTACGAGAAGCTCCCAAGAATATGCCTTTTCTGTTCAAAGATTGGGCATGAAACGGTCGGCTGTGCTGACAAACTCAGGTTGGAACGCCTCAGAATTGATCCGAGATTTTGCGACTTACCACACATGCGGCAACAAATTCGAACCAGGGCGGGGGCTTGGATAAATAATTCAGCACTTATACCGTTAACAGGGCCAACGAGTACTAACCAACCAAATACACCGCCTTTGGGGACTCCTTTTGCTGGCCCGATCCCAAACAATAACCGGCCTACAGAATCGGGCTTCTCTGGCCTGGAAGGTAACCATCCGAATGTAAGTGGCGAGGCCCATGAACAAAATATGGGACAAATGGGAGAGGGCTTTCTTCATATTGAGCACTTAGTGGCCTCACCAGATCAGGCCAGGCCGTTTAAGGCTCGGCGCAGCAGCAACCTCAGAAGTGGGCCACTTAAACGGCCAAACCCGGAAGGAAGTGGCCTGTTGGGGATGCAGCCACAGGGGGTGTTGAACTTGGATGATAACAGTGAAGAAATATTTGGCGCCCAAACCTCGGGTGTCGCATTGGAGGGCAATGCAAATAAGAAGAGGACCTTGGAGGGGAGCTCGGCTCAGCCTCCGCGGTATCAATGAGTACCATACTCTCCTGGAATTGCCGTGGAGCCGGAGGGCCACGGAAACAACGGTTCCTAGCAAACATCCTCCGGGCGACAAGGGCAAACATTGCCTTCATTTCAGAAACAAAAAGATCTTACCAAAAATCAAAAAAATTAGTTAATGTTTTACCTTTGCAAAATCATTCTCTTGTACCGGCTACGGGTCGGTCCGGGGGACTCTGGTTACTTTGGGATGCTCACACAGATTTGACGGTGGTGACACAAGATAGATTTAAAATACATGCACGAATACAACAACAAGGAGGATACTCGTGGTCTCTAATTTGTGTGTACGGTGATTCGTCCCATCAGCAAAATGCGACAATTTGGGAAGAGATCAAATTCATACTCAACACGGATGTGTCTACTTGTGTTATAGGTGACTTCAATGCGATTACAAGTGACTATGAGAAATATGGAGGGAATCCGGCAATGAACTCAAATAACAGAAAGTTTCGAAAATTTCTGTTTGATGCGGGTTTGGTGGATTTGGGTTTTAAGGGGCCGGCATATACGTGGACGAATAAACCTAATTCATCTGTGGCAATTCATGAGCGACTTGATAGGGCGGTTGCAACCGTGCCATGGATGCAAACACACCCACAAACAATTGTAAATCACATGCCCCGCATCCATAGTGACCATTGTCCAATACTTGTCAGAACTACAAATAGGCCCTTCGGTGCGCGAAAGTTTCGAGTGGAAAATTGGTGGCGAAATATACAGGGTTTTAATGAAATGTGTGAGTGGAGCTGGCACCAAACTCTCGGCTGCACATGGGATGAAAAAATCGGCCGTTTAAAAAGACATATTATGAACTGGGCCAGGGAGCAACCAACACCACATAACCGACTTGCAAACCTGCAACAACAAATATTAGAGGTGCAATCGGTTCACCCAAGCCAGCAGATCCACGGGGCAGAGGAGATGCTCATGCGAGAATACCATAAGGCGGAGGAAGACTTGGAACTCTACTGGCAGCAGAGATCAAGAGTGCAGTGGTTGTGTGAGGGGGACCGGAACACTTCTTTTTTTCATGCTATGGCAACACAACGGCGCCGTACAAACTGTATCTCACACATCACCGCCTCCGATGGGTCAGTACTAACAGCAGAGACGGACATAAGACGAACCTTTATTGAGTATTTCAAACAACTCTATGGTGCGGCAGCCCGGCTGGAGCAAAGAGACCACACTTTGTATTTTTCTGACCTGCACATTCAGGAGGGAAACCAAATCCCGATTCAGGCACATATGACCCTCAGTGCAGTGCCAAATTATGAGGAGATCAAAGCGACTTTATTCACAATGGGGCCTGATAAAGCGCCGGGCCCTGACGGGATCACGGCCAAAGAACTGTCCGCTGCAATTGTTGCCGCATTTCAGTCTGAAAAGCTACCGGATCAATGGTTGGCCAGTCATGTGATACTACTACCGAAAATGGAGGAACCACAAAATCCAAAGGATTTCCGACCACTCACCATTGGCAATACCATATACAGACTCTTCATGAAGATTCTAGCAAACAGACTGCAACCGTATATGCAAAGAATAATCTCTGAGCAACAGACTGCATTCCTACGGGGGCGCAATATTGCGGATAACGTTATACTTATCAAAGAGGTCATGCATTCCTTTGCCACCTCGCACTACAAGCAAAAATCATTCTTACTCAAGGCGGATGTTAGTAAGGCTTTCGATACGGTGCAATGGGATTTTCTCGTGGCGGCTATGAACGTACTACAAATCCCTCCGAAAATCACCTCCTTGGTGCAGGCTTGTTTGAATGCTGGCCGAATCACTATTCTTATTAATGGATCGGGCAGTGGATTTATTAAGCCAAAACGGGGACTGAGGCAGGGTTGCCCCTTATCGCCCTATTTGTTCATCATGGCCATGGAGTGTCTCTCCAAACAGATAAATGCGGCGGTTCAGCAAGGCCGAATCATGGGTATAAAGCTGGCACCATCAGCACCGTGCCTCTCTCATGCTCTATATGCTGATGATTTGATGATAATGGGCAATGCTGACCATGGTGAGGTTACGGAGTTCCAGAGAATCCTCGACCTTTTTGCTCTACACTCGGGCCTGCTCATCAATCCTACCAAGTCCATAATATGGTTCAGCACGTCCTGTGAGGACAGTTGTCGTCAGAATGTTACATATCTGTTTGGGGCGAAAATTGCTGACGACAAGGAAAAGTATTTGGGGGTGTTCATTACCGCAACACGGACAACAAAAGATCCAAATAATGAACTGGTGCTAGACAAGATTTACAAAAGACTGGCGGGTTGGAAGGCAAATCAGCTCTCGCATGCGGGGAGGGTTACACTAATCAAATCGGTCATAATTTCCTTACCGGTTTATTTTATGAGTATGGCTTCTCTCTCCAGGAGTACCATTGATGAGATTAACAGAGTTATGCGAAAATTTTTATGGGGCAAATTGGGACAGAACCGCTACATGTCTCTAATCTCATGGCATAAGATATGTAGGCCGGTTCAACGGGGAGGACTCGGAATACGTGACGTTGCGACATTCAATGAGGCATTAATGTTAAAATTGGCCTGGCAACTGGCGGCAAATAAGGATAGCGTTTGGATACAAATCATGCGAGCGAAGTACTTTCCGCAGGGAGGCTTTTGGGCAATTCAGAGGATCAATGGAGCCAGTAAAACATGGAGGGATGTGCAAAGAATCAAAGATTTTTTTAAAGAATCGGTCAAATGGCAGGTGGGTGATGGCAGCGGTATCAAAATTGTCAATCAACCATGGTTTCAAGGCTGGACCTTGCAGAGAATTACGTCAAATGAACAGCGGGATACAACGGTAGCAGATGCTTTTGATGAGCAAAGAGGAGAATGGAGGGAGGACATCATTACTCGCCTGCTGGGGAGCCGGGTACTCCCAGCCGTTAATGCACTCACAGGTACACCAAAAGCAAATTCTCTGCTGAAAGATAGATTGATATGGGTATTCTCGGATAGTGGGGGATATACTGTCAAAGCCGGCTATAACTTACTGACAGAGAGAAGACTGACTGTTGTGCATTACGATGACAACCAGATGGAATTATGGCAGCACCTTTGGCACTGGAAGGGCATGGTGCCGCGGGTCTTGATGTTCATTTGGAGAGCTCTTCATGGGGGCATTGCAACGTCTCAGGTATTGCACCGGAGAATCCCCGGCTTTAATCCGGAATGCCCCAGATGTGGCGAGCAAAATGAAACTGTCATGCATGTTTTATTTTTTTGTCAGATATCGAGGGTCACTTGGTTCATGTCAACATTTGCTTTGCGAGTTGAGTGCCTCCCGTCAAATTTCGCTGCGGCTCTTAATGATATAATTCGGGTGCTGGATGAATCACAAATCCCACACTTCACAAATCTGCTCTGGTGCATTTGGAAAGCGAGGAACAAAAACATCTTTCAAGGAAAAATTACTTCGCCACAGGGAATTTTGGCTCAGGCCAGGGCACTCTGCATACCCAACAGGGAACCTCCGATTGCGCCCAGGGAAGCCATCCTGGACCCGGTGCTGGTGCCAAGGGGTCATTTGGTAATTCTTCTAGATGCCTCTTGGGATAATAGGAAAAGAATAGGTACGGCATTCCTGGTATTCGATGCTACGGGTCAACTTCAGTATGTGCATACTGCTCGCACCACATGCACGGATCCATTGCAAGCGGAGGCTATGGCCTTGCTGCAGGTCCTCACCTATGTCAGGGGTCAAATTTACACAATTCCGCAACAACAGGTAATGGTTTGTTCGGATTGCAAGGTGTTGGTGACTGCGATTCTTACCAACGATTACCAATACCTGCCATCGTGGTAGGCGGCACAGGTTGTGGCCGAGGGGGCGCAATTATACCATGCAATGCTGGGAAGAGTGACTCTCAGGCACGTTAACAGGAAATTTATCCCTCAACCTCATTTACTGGCAAACTGGACAAGGACCTCCGGTATTTCATATGCGGGATCGGTACCGACTCAGGTGGCGGAAATAACAAAATTACACACGCAAATAGATAGGGGTAAGTTCCACTTACTGGGATAACAATGAGGCTTCTCAATTCAATGGGTTCAATGCAGCATAGGGGGATTGCCGCTGGCTATACCCTTCTTTAATGGCACCTGTTGTAATGTTTTTGCTGTTGTCCCGTTTCTAGGCTTAGGTTCATAGTACTTACCTAAATTTTTACTTCACTTCCTGATGTAATATTCTCCTCGTTTTATTTAGGACCCTGTAATATATACTCTTCTTTTTATAAATTCCTACGGGATTTCCATCAAAAAAAAAAATTGGAAAAGAATAAAGGGATCCTCTAAGGCCGTGTAGATATGTGACAACTGACAAGGCTTTTTCACTCATCAAACACGTACACGATAAGCATGAACTGATGCCACACAACATATATGATATATCCAATATAGTACGTACATATTATTAGCTGGAAGGGTGAGATATATGCCGGCACATATTAAGAGAATAGTGAACCTACCTGTTGGCATGCTCTCATGCATTGAGCACACAACCCGATGCAAACCAGTATAGAGACTGGTTACACCTCAAGAACAACACATGTCACACATAGCTGTTGAAGTGTTGATCCAAGAAATACAAAAAAACATGAGCTCATTCATATACAGCTAGTCTCTTCACACCCAATCTGAAGAATTCAATTATCTATATCCTGTGGTTTACATGCCTTGAACCAACAGGATTGCCATCATGCATGGCAATGGATGTCAGATAACCCCTGCTAGCTTAATATAGCTAAGCATTCAATAAAAACTTGCACTTAATTATGATATTATATAGTAGTCCAAATCTTATTTTCACATAGCTACACCCAATTAAGATGTTTTTGAATTATTTTATTCTTGAAATGTTATTTTTATTTATTTAATTTGAAAAAAGTGGAAAAAAAATATATTAATTCAACTTAGCTATTATTTAATCTTAGATATCAACACCGTAGTTTAACTTTCTATCTTTCTTTTTTTTGATAAAAGGCAACAGGTGTGCCCGTTTCATTGAAGAAACCAGAGTGTGTAATTTACATCGATATCAACCGTAGTTTAACTTTAACTTTAATCAAACGTAAATAACTTTTTTTTAAGAAAAATAAGGATCAAAGTCCTTATTTGCTATATTGATATAAAGGTTTCAAAATGAAACCTGTTACACAGAATGACACATTGTAATTCAACATTGTTGAATCTATTGTGCAATTAAAGAGAGAGTAAAGGAATGAAATGAAAATAAAACTAAAACCCTTCTCTAGCAAAACAATAAAATGTAAAAACCCTTCTCAGGTCATTTCAATGTGAGTATCTCTATTGTTCTTGCACTTCTTCTATTAAGTTTACCATGCTTTTAATGTCCTCTCTAAAAATCCTTGCACATCTCTCCCCTCATATGATAAATATGGCAATTAACAGCACCTCTCTGGATTTTATATTGGTACCCTTATCTGATATCCATTTATGTGCCCCTTTCTCCTCCAACATTTTTCTCCAATCTCGAACTGGTAATTCAAAAGTATCAGTTAACTTATTGTACATATTTAGCACAAAAGAACATTCAGTGAATAAATGCTTTATTGATTCATACTGCTTCCAACACATGACACACACGCTGGGCAAATTCCATCCTCTCTTTTCCAAATTTTCAGCTGTTAAGATTCTTCTGTAGTATACAAGCTAACCAAAAACCTTCAGTCTTGGTTACACTTTAAGTTTCCAAATTCTCTGAAATTCTTGGTACCTCTCTAAGACCCTGGTATGTTGTTTTGACAGTGAAAATTCCTGACGTTGTTAAATTCTACAAATTAAGCATCATCTTTGTCTGCACTGATTGGAATTGCGGATTCCATGAAAGATTGAAATTTTAGCAGTTGCCTTGTAAATTATTCATATCCTCCATTATGAAAGATTGGAATTGCGGATTCCTGACGTTGTTAAATTCCACAAACGTAAATAACTTGTAACAGAGCTTGCGGATTGATAGGTTTCAAAACATCATAAGCAATGCTTAAAAGAAATAATTAAATGTTCGAATTTCTGACCACTACACTCATAAAAAGTGCACATGTAATCTAGTACAAGCCGACATTTTTAAAAATACCCTAAGTTAATTACAGATTAATAAAAATGCCCACGACTGTTCCGAAATTTTAAATATGCCCAAACCGGCCATTTAATGGCCGGTCCCGCAATTTTTTTTTTTTATTAAAGAGGGAACTGGCCATTTAATGGCCGGTCCCCCATTTAATTTTTTTTTTTTTTAGACAAATAGATAAAATGCTGAAATCTAAGACTAAAAAATCGAATTGTTTTTTTAAATATTTGTTAGATTACTTTTTGATAGCATATTTATACTAAAATACGCTAAATTACTTGAAATTATGTTAATTTATGCTGATTGACACTAAATTACTTTAAATTATGTTAAATTTTTTTAAGAGACAAATAGCTAAAATGCTGAAATATAACACTAAAAAATTGAATTTATTTTTAAATATTTGCTAGATTACCTAAAACACGCTAAATTACTTGAAATTATGTTTATTTATGCTGAATTACACTAAATTACTCTAAATTACAATAATTATGTAGAATTATGGTAGAATACACTAAATTACGCTAAATTACGTATGAATAGGGATGATATCTTCACTGAGAAAGCGAAAAACGATGGCGAAACTTCAAACGGCCATAAAACGGTGCTGAGTGTCCGATTTCAGCAAATGACCACTTTTTGGAAAGCTTGCGAAAATACGCATGCGTTTGAACTAGCTACGCCGGATTTCCAAATTCAGAATCGCCAAAAAGTAAAGGGAAGAGTCTCAAAACTTCAGTTGAAGTTTCCGATTAAGATTTTCATTTCTATTGTTCAATCTACGTAGCTCAGTAAATTAGTTATATAATGAACTTGTAGAATACCAATTTTTATTATTTTTGGAATTTTTTTACTATTTTTTATGATTTATGAAAGATGGCACAAATAGGCCATATTCATACGTAATTTAGCGTAATTTACCGTATTTTAGCATAATTCTACATAATTATTGTCATTTCATCATAAATTAACATAATTTCAAGTAAATTACCGTATTTTAGCATAATTCTAGTGTAAATCAGCATAAATTAACATAATTTCAAGTAATTTAGTGTATTTTAGTATATGCTATTAAAAAAATAATCTAACAAATATTTAAAAAAAAAATTCAACTTTTTAGTGTTATATTTCAGTATTTTAGCTATTTGTCTTATAAAAAAAAAAAAAATTCACAGGACCAGCCATTAAATGGCCGGTCGAGCTTTTTAATCGGGACCGGCCATTTAATGGCCGGTTTGGGCATATTTAAAATTTCGGAACAGTCGTGGGCATTTTTATTAATCTGTAATTAACTTAGGGTATTTTTAAAAATGTCGGTAGTACAAACAATAAAGGCACTCGCTCTTCCATTAAAAAAAAAAAAAAAAAAAAAACTATAAAAATTATGAAAATTATTAGCATGATGAATAATTAAGACTTTAAAAAAAATCTTATTTAATACATTTATTTGGCCCGTGATAGATAATTATAGACATCAAAATTTTCGAGTTTTATATTTGTAACATCTTTTCTTAATTAGTTCCTGATTTCTTCAACTCAAAATTATATTATTTTATGTTTCAAAATACTCAGATAGTGAGTAAAGCAAGCCATAATTTTAATTGTCGACTTTCTTGCACATCGATGGTCAATTTCATCCATTATCAAATCTGAAAAAATGTCATATTATGTTTCCTGTATTAGTAGTCAAGTAGATATATTTTTTTTATTTGCGTATAAAAAAATACTCATCACTTCAAGAGAAAATACATTGAAAACATGAAATACTTTAAATACTCCGAATTTTTTATTTATATCCAAAAAATAAATCAAATTACAAAACATAACCAAGTTGGAGGGAAAATTCGAAATATACCCAAACCGGAAAAAAAATTTCCGGATTCAGCGTCTAACTCCGGAAAAAAAATTTCCGGAAATTGAACTCCAAATCCGGAAAAAAAAATTTCCGGACTTAACAAATTTTTTTTTTTTTTTTTTTTTAGAGTTTCCGGAAATTTTTTTTCCGGATTTAACATTTTTTTTTTTTTTTTTTTTTTAGAGATTCCGGAAATTTTTTTCCGAACTAAATAATTTTTTTTTTAAGAGAAAAATAGCTAAAATACTGAAATCTAACGCTAAAAAATCAAATTGTTTTTTTAAATATTTGTTTCATTGATTTAGAAAATTTCAAAATGGTGTAGAATAATTTAGAAATTATCAAAATAGCTAAAATACTGAAATCTAACACTAAAAAATCAAATTGTTTTTTTACTACGAATATGGCCGATTTTGTGCTAAAATACGGTAAATTTACTAAATTGCTGAAACTATAATAATTATGGAGAATTATGCTAAAATACGATAAATTATGCTAAATTACGTATGAATGGGGCTTATTTTGTGGCATATTTCATAAATCATAAAAAATAGTAAAAAAAATTCCAAAAATAATAAAATTTGGTATTCTAAAAGTTTATTACATAATTAATTTACTGAGCTACGTAGATTGACCGAATTTTTTATTTATATCCAAAAAATAAATCAAATTACAAAACATAACCAAGTTAGAGGCGAAATTCGAAATTTACCCAAACCGGAAAAAAAATTTCCGGATTCAACGTCTAACTCCGGAAAATTTTTTTCCGGAAATTGAACTCCAATTCCGGAAAAAAAATTTCCGGACTTAGCTTTTTTTTTTTTTTTTTTTTTTTTAGAGTTTCCGGATAAAATTTATCCGGATTTAACAATTTTTTTTTTTTTTTTTACAGATTTCGGATAATTTTTTTTTAAACTTAACAAATTTTTTTTTAAAGAGAAAAATAGCTAAAATACTGAAATCTAACGCTAAAAAATCGAATTGTTTTTTTAAATATTTGTTAAATTAATTTAAAAAATTTCAAAATGGTGTAGAATAATTTAGAAATTATCAAAATAGCTAAAATATTGAAATCTAACACTAAAAAATCGAATTGTTTTTTTACTACGAATAGGGCCGATTAGAGAGGGAAAAACGTGCCGTGCCGTGACAAAAATTACGAGGGGTGGTCACGGCACGCGAATGGTCACGGCACGCGAGTCACGCCGTGACTCGCGTGCCGTGACTAAGTCGTGCCGTGACCAAACGCGCATTAGATTTTTTTAATTAATTTACCAAATATTTAAAAAAATAATTCGATTTTTTTTAGCATTAGATTTCAGTATTTCAGTATATATATATTTTTTTTAGAGATTTCGGATAATTTTTTTTTAAACTTAACAAATTTTTTTTTTAAGAGAAAAATAGCTAAAATACTGAAATCTAATACTAAAAAAAATCGAATTGTTTTTTTAAATATTTGGTAAATTAATTAAAAAATCTAACACTAAAAAAAATCTAACGCGCATTTGGTCACGGCACGTTTGGTCACGGCACGACTTAGTCACGGCACGCGAGTCACGGCGTGACTCGCGTGCCGTGACCACCTCTCGTAATTTTTGTCACGGCACGACACGTTTTTCCCTCTCTAATCAGCCCTATTCGTAGTAAAAAAACAATTCGATTTTTTAGTATTAGATTTCAATATTTTAGCTATTTTGATAATTTCTAAATTATTCTACACCATTTTGAAATTTTTTAAATTAATTTAACAATTATTTAAAAAAAAAATTCGATTTTTTAGCGTTAGATTTCAGTATTTTAGCTATTTTTCTCTTAAAAAAAATTGTTAAGTTTAAAAAAAATTTATCCGAAATCTGTAAAAAAAAAAAAAAAAAAAATTGTTAAATCCGGATAAATTTTATCCGGAAACTCTAAAAAAAAAGCTAAGTCCGGAAATTTTTTTTCCGGAATTGGAGTTCAATTTCCGGAAAAAAAATTTCCGGAGTTAGACGTTGAATCCGGAAAAAAAATTTCCGGTTTGGGTAAATTTCGAATTTCGCCTCCAACTTGGTTATGTTTTGTAATTTGATTTATTTTTTGGATATAAATAAAAAATTCGGTAGATGGAATAATAGAAATGAAAATCTTAATCGGAAACTTCAACTGAAGTTTTGAGGCTCTTCTCTTTGTTTTTTGGCGATTCTAAATTTGGAAAGCTAGCAAAGCAGTCCGGACGCATGCGCATTTTCGCAAGCTTTCCGAAAAGTGGTCATTTGCTGAAATCGGACACTCGAGCGCCGTTTTATGGCCGTTTGAAGTTTCGTTGTCGTTTTTCGCCTTCTCAGTGAAGATATTATCCCTATTCGTACGTAATTTAGCGTACTTTACCGTATTCTAGCATAATTCTACATAATTATTGTAATTTAGTGTAATTCAGCATAAATCAAGTAATTTGGCTTGTTTTAGTATAAATATGGTAATTATATATAAAAAAATGTAATCTAGCAAATATTTAAAAAAACAATTCGATTTTTTAGTGTTAGATTTCAGTATTTTAGCTATTTTGATAATTTCTAAATTATTCTACATCATTTTGAAATTTTTTTAATTAATTTACCAAATATTTAAAAAAACAATTCGATTTTTTTTAAGTGTTAGATTTCAGTATTTTAGCTATTTTGATAATTTCTAAATTATTCTACACCATTTTGAAATTTTTTAAATTAATGAAACAAATAATTTAAAAAAACAATTCGATTTTTTAGCGTTAGATTTCAGTATTTTAGCTATTTTTCTCTTAAAAAAAAAAATTATTTAGTTCGGAAAAAAATTTCCGGAATCTCTAAAAAAAAAAAAAAAAAAAAAATTTGTTAAGTTAAATTTTTTTATCCGGAATCTCTAAAAAAAAAAAAAAAAAAATGTTAAATCCGGAAAAAAAATTTCCGGAAACTTAAAAAAAAAAAAAAAAAAATTTGTTAAGTCCGGAAATTTTTTTTCCGGATTTGGAGTTCAATTTCCGGAAATTTTTTTTCCGAAGTTAGACGCTGAATCCGGAAAAAAAATTTCCGGTTTGGGTATATTTCGAATTTTTCCTCCAACTTGGTTATGTTTTATAATTTGATTTATTTTTTGGATATAAATAAAAAATTCGGTACTACCACTTTTTTAAAGAATATATGATTGCCTTTAGAATTATATTGCATCGCTAAGTAGCACCCATTTACTGTCAATTTTAGAATTAATTATATCACTAACACTACTAGAATATGAGTTTATTGCATGGGCCAGAAAATGGCTTGTTGCATGGAGATAGCCATGCAACAAGCCCGAAAAAACTTGTTGCATGCGAATAGCCATGCAACAAGCTTCGATACAAATACTAAGTATTTGCATGGGCGCCCATGCAACAACTCTGTTCTGACTTGTTGCATGAGATTAGCCATGCAACAACTTTCAAAGTTGGCCCCTTTTGGAGTATTTGCATGGGGAGACAACGTGGGCCCCATCAAGTTATTTGCATGGGGAGCAAAGGGGGGTCCCACCAGACTATTTGCATGGCTAGGGAACGTGGGTCCTACATGACTATTTGCAAGGCTAACACACGTGGGTCCCACCAGACTATTTGCAAGGCTAACACACGAGGGTCCCACCTGAGTATTTGCAAGGCTAAGTATTGTGGGTCCCACCGGAGTATTAGCATGGGAAGACTGTTTGCGTTATTGCATGGGTGATTATTTGCAAGAATATAAATTACATTTTTTGCATGCACTGCAGTTGTAATTATTTGCTTGGATATACCCAAGGTAATATTAACAAGAAATGGGTGCAAATTAGCATGCTCTAATTCTACAATCCTCCCTCCCTGTACCAATCTAGTACAAGCCCAGTGCTATTTTAAAATTCCCAGTTCCCATTCATCAATAATTACATAAATCACATTTGAGAAATTTGTAGAAAGCAACTAATAAACAAGAGAGCAACTAATAAACATTGACCAACATAGTATAATCATCATACATAGAACCAAAATTATAAAAGCATTAAAACAACATTGATAATAAAAGACTTAACTTCTAAATATACCCAAAATGTAACATCCCAAAGAAGCATTCACAAAATAAACGGCAGCATACAAATCTTCGGGTTTGATTTCTCCTTTACTTAGTACTGGTCTGCACTTTTTACTCTAATAATTTCACAGAAAACATAATTAGTTACCTTTATCTAAAATTTCCCAACACCTTTACATAAAGTCCCAGAAATATATTTTCTGAAACAAACAGAAATTTCATCAGAAATGCAAGAATAAAAAAAAAAAAAAAAACTTACTCAATTCAGCTAGGTAATATGCCAAGAATTCCAATGCCAAATCCAAACTCTACAAAATTAAAAAATAGATATCAGTTTTAACTTCTTAAGGCATATCAAGATCTGTTTATGAGAAACCAAATTGGATAAAACAAAACCACCTTGCCATCATCCTAACCAGCCTTTATTCATAAACACCTGGAATCCAACTGTCAGCATATTACCCCTAAAAATGCTAAAGGCTGGTACATTGGCACAAAAACTTAACAACATCAATTAATCCTGGTATTTTACCTTAATCAGAAAACATTTTGGAATTTGAAGATTAATTCATAAGAAGCTGCAAAGATTTCATGTTGTCAGAAAACTAAGTGTGTAAAAATCACATCTAAGTCCTTGATTCTATTTATTATCATAAAATAAGTTTTCATTAATTAGATTTGATAAATTTAATTCCTGAGAGTGCAAAGATTTGAACTCCTATTTCAATAAAGAGGTCTAGATAAAGTTACTTCCTTCAAAGAAATTTCACCTCTTGTCAGAAAGATACACCAGAGTAGACAGTCACAATTCACAAAACATTTACCAGAATAACTACAGCTGAATTGAGTATGTTTTTTTTTATTAACCATTCTGGTAATTTATAACCTACAGCTCAATATTACCAGTATCACTAAATTTATGCATTTCCTTTCTGTTTTCTGGCTTTTACTCAAATCCCGTTCTTGCCATTTTAGTTTCATATTGGTCAAACATTTGACAAAAGTTATAAAAAAGAAAAAAAAATAGATTTTGACTCACCAAGAGAGCTCAATCTGGAACAAATATGTAGGCTATGAACTCCTGCAAATTAGAAACCCACGAAATCCATTAGGAAAAAGCATAGTAAGGCACACAAAGATGCAACAAAAAGACAAAGATCTGATAACACAACAAACTATCAGATTATACACACAACAACTAAAATTCACAGAAATATCGACCTAAATTGACATAGGATTTGATAACTTAATAACCTAGAAATTTGATGAAACCGAGAAATAGAGAGGCAAGTAGGAGGATTTGAGAAAAGAGAGAGATACTTTAGAATTCTTGTAAAACAAGTCGATCATTCAAACAGAAGATCAAAAATTGAAAGCTTTTTGAATGTCCTTCTTCATGCTCTTTTTTCTCTATGAACCTGCAAATTAAAATGACATCAAGTCCCTTTTTGACTAAAAGCTATAAAAAAAAACACTTTTCTGTCATTACTGATACTGATACATATAACATATTATAAACACTATACATTGTATGAAATTTCTATTGAAAGAAATGAAACCTCTAGCATATAGGTTGTTCACATCCCTTCTCAGGAAAGATAATAGAAGGGGGTGAAAAAACCAAAAAAATTATGTTGAAATTAAAGAAGAAACAACCAAACCACAACTATAAATATGCCAAAAGAATTTTCCAGCCAAAAATGAAAAATTAAACCCTGAAATCAGGTACAACCAAAAATGAAGAATTTTTAGCCAATATATGGCGCCTATAGAATTTCAACACGAATGAAGTTTCGTGCATACCCCGAATATATGGCTCCTACATGACCATCACATTTCAAATTTCAAGTTATGTACATATAAAGCTTACAAGATTCAACATAGCTGAAATACACAATTTCATAATTCAATAATCATATATACTACACATGTAATTATGCAATATAAATACTTTGGCAAAGCTCATGATTTAAATTGTTTATGCATGTAATACCATTCTAACACATGGTGCAAATCATGTTTTATCCTATACATATATACAAGTTAATATCATCCATAAATTGGGTTCAGTTCATGATGCATGTCATTCTTGTATATATATCATGCAACTCAAATATCTTGGTAATGCTCGTGGTTGGTTCATGCGTACCTATCATGTAATTAGCTACAACCCATGGTCTGGTTCATGCGTGTATACCATGTACTCAATATCTAGGAAATAATTCCAGCAAATTGTCACACCCCGGAACAGGGGGTCGCGCAGTTCTCGCCGTGAATATACAGTTGCCCGTATATTCACAAGGCATGTACGATATAATCTACTCAACCAAACACTTTAAAATTTATACACATATCATATGATTTGATTTAAAACAAATTTGGTTCAAATCCGATTCAATTCGGTCCATTTATACTCAATACAGTGAATTCAGAACACCTATTGCGGCCCGCAGTAGGGCCCATTGCGGCCCGCAACCTCTACTCTAATTTCTGACTCAAGCTGTTGCGGCCCGCAACCACCCCTATTACGGCCCGCAATAATTTCTCTGACTCAAAACCCCATTTTCGTTGCGGCCCGCAAGGAAATGGTTGCGGCCCGCAATCCATATACGAATTTCTCAGCTGAGTTTTCCGGCTCTGTCTCCTTTATTGCGGCCCGCAATCAATTAATTGCGGCCCGTAATGGTATACACAGATTCATCCAGAGCCATTTTCCGGCTCTGTCTCCTTTATTGCGGCCCGCAATAAGGTTATTGCGGCCCGTAATAAGCCTACTGAATTTATTCTTTTGCCCATTTCATGCCATTTCAACCCCGTTTTCAAACCCGATCAATCCCATTATTATGTAAACAATCTAACCCCATTTCACTAGCAATTTAAACACTACTTCACATATATTTAAGACATTCAAACCATGCAAATCTAAAATCGAAATAAACGGAAACAATCAAGCAACATGTTCATAAATATTTCGCAAAAACAACATGTCTTATCAAATTTATAAATAACAGGGCCTGTTTTAATTTGGTTACACCACAAAATACCGGGATGGTTAAATCTACAGGGCATACCCTATCTATGCGGCTTAGGTCTCACTTGTCGCGCCCGAGTCCCCTTTTTCACTCGCGTTTACCTGCACACATTTATTTAAAAAGAAGAAAAATTCCCCGAGGGGATGGGGGTGAGAAAACTTGTCATCCGTTTTCTCAGTGCGGAATTTATAGGGCTACTGGATTTGTAAGAAATCCATTACTAGAACTAAACAATTACCGCATCTAATTATTCAGTTAATCAATCAGTCATGATAACATGCATATGCTCACACACTGATTCAAACGAGTTCCAACTATTATTTCATTCAAAAGTAATCAAAGGATTTTCAGAATTCTTGGGGCTTAACTAGTAACTTTGCACAGTCCGGTTAACAACGATAGATATCAACAATCTATCCCATCTGGCTTAACAATTCTCTTACCTGGTTTCAAGTTATACAATCATATCACAAAATCAATTCGAATAATCACTAGCATATCTCGCGACTATGCAACAGAATATCACTTTGTTAAACGAGAACAAATAAACTTTTCACTGAATCACTTAAATCACTGAACCACTGAACCACTGAACCACTGTTTCACTACCTACGATCACAATACACTTATCCCTTACCCAACCGGTACTGGGTTCACTAGGGCCATTCACCAGATGCGCATAAGGGTCCTGGAGTAAAGTCTAGTAGCTAATTAGACTTTACAATTCACTGTTCACTTCAATCATTCAATTCAATTCAGTACTGTGGTTCCATTCACTTATCCAACACGATAGAACAGAAATCGATAAACCATACCAACATGAGAATCATCACAGATATAACAATTCAATTATATTAATATGCAATTCATGCAAATGCGACAACTAATGCTTTCAATCAGAGATTCAACATGATGATATGCAACGTATATTCAATCAAGCCATCAATATATATAAGTTATATGCACCGTTATTTAGTTCTACGAAATAAATCCCAAAACAGATCCCGTGAACCCCCGCACCTGGTTATGTAGGGCACTTAGAGGGTCCGCGATCTTGCGACTCAATAAGCTCGTCTATTCCACTACGCGTGCTCGTGCGGATCTATTCACAGGTCAATTCACTCAAATTCAGACACTTTTGCGGATTAAACCCTTAACTTTACGTATTCACTAATTCTAGGGTTTAAGGCATAAATAGTCACAATTCGGTTTGGTTATCGATTAACTTAGTCATTAGGGCACCGACTCACTCACAAACACGATTCGGGTCAGGTTTGATTCAATTCAAGAGGACGGTACCAAAACTCAAATCGATTTCGGGGAAATCCATAAATCGAAAATTTGGTTACAAATTGGAACACGAAATCGACAAATAAACACTTTAGAAACAACAAAGGCATAGTACAATCAATTTGGTGCAATTCTACGGGTTTTCACCGAAACCCTAGAAATACGAAAACTCGAAATGAGAGAGAAATAGAGAGGGGATTTACCAACCAATCGGGTGAGGGTGCGAGATTCAAGCTTCTCCCTCGGAATCTCGATTTTTGGGCGAAACGGTCACCGGGGGGTCTCTCTCTCACTCTCTCTCACTCTCTCGTTCTTTCTCTCTTTGGCGAAACCAGGAAAAGAAAAGAGAAGGAGGGGATGCAGGAAAGGAAAGGAAGAAAAGAGAAGGAGGAAGGAGGAATGACAAAAGGGCCCCACTTGTAAATTTCAAATTTTGCAAATAAAACCTCCCACTTGTCCCATATTCGATATAATTGAAAATCTTACACATTTTACTCTTCTCTCTTAACACAAATTATCGTATAATTATTGTTCACCATCCACTTCACTAAATTCGTATATACGTATATATATATTATTCGATTTACCACTTATCATTTTGATTAAATCTGAATTTTAAAAGTTCACGGTGTTACATTTCTTCCCCACTTAAAATGAAGTTCAATCCTTTGAACTTAAACACGTACCTGGTCGGTGAATAATTCAGGATATTGTTCGCGAATTTTCGCTTCTAGCTCCCACGTTGCCTCTTTTTCGGAGTGTCGTCCCCACTGCACTAACACAACCGAAATTGTTCGATTTCTCAACTTTTGCTCCTTCCGGTCTAGTACTCGCATCGGTCCTTCGTTATAATTCAAATTCTCGTCAAGGTACAGGTCGGAATGGTCGATGCAGTGAGATGGGTCTCGCACATATTTCCGAAGCTGTGACACGTGGAACACCGGATGGACTCGGCTCAAAGCCGGCGGTAACCCAAGCTCATACGCCACTAATCCAACCCGATTTTGTATCTGAAACGGACCGATATATCTCGGACTCAGCTTGCCCGATACACCGAACCGGTGTACTCCCCGCACTGGAGATACTCGGAGCCACACGTGATCACCCTCTTGGAATTCCAAATGCCGTCGGTGCACATCCGCATACCTCTTTTGCCGATCTCGAGCTGACTTTAGTCGGCTCAATATCACTCGCGTCTTCTCTGCCGCCTCTTGTATCATTTCCGGTCCAGTAGGCGGATAAGTACCCGCCGGACCCCACCACAATGGTGTACGGCATGTCTCTCCCGTGAGTGCCTCTAGCGGTGGCATTCCAATGCTCGCGTGATAACTGTTGTTGTACGCAAATTCCACCAGTGGTAGATGATCAATCCACGATCCTTGAAAACTCAAGGCACATGATCGCAACATGTCCTCTAACGTCTGAATTGTCCTTTCCGACTGTCCGTCAGTCTGCGGATGGTGCGCGGTACTGAACCGCAGTTTCGTACCCATAGATTCTTGGAAGCTTTTCCAGAAGTGAGATGTGAATCTCGTATCTCGATCGGAGATAATCTCGCGCGGACACCCGTGATACCTGAAGAAAAACTTTATAAATATACCTGCGAGAGTCCTACCCGAGGTGTCAGGCCCGAGCGGAATAAAGTGCGCCACCTTGGTCAGTGTGTCCACAATCACCCATATCGTATCACAACGACCCGTGGTTCTCGGAAAACCACTCACAAAATCCATCGTGACTATCTCGAACTTACCTCTCTTCTTATCCAACGGCTGGAGTAATCCGGCCGACCTTCGTCTATCAGCTTTCACCTGCTGACAGACCTGACACTTCTCGACGTATCTTCTCACGTCATTTTTCATACCCGGCCACCAGAAGTACCGTCTCAGATTCTGATACATCTTCACTTCACCCGGGTGTATCGTATACCCCGAATCATGTGCCTCTGACAGGATTAGGGTTTTCAGGTCTGAATTTTCAGGAATGCATATGCGGTTGCCAAACCGCAGGGTACCCTCATCATCTATCCGGAAAGGGGTCTCTCGATCTGATTTTGCGTGGTCTCGGAACTTTTGGCACTTCGGATCCTCGTGTTGCTCTACCCGAATACGGTCATGTAATTCAGGTCTCACCTCAATAGCCGCAGAGATAATAGACATACCTGCTGATGTACTCGTACCCGCCTCTGCTCCAAGCAGGCGAGTTGCGGTTGCCATGGCTAATTCTTGGGACACTCCAACGTGCAGACTCATCATTCTCATTTCTTCTATCAATTTCGGCTCACTTGAAATCATCGAGGCAAGATTCACTTGATTCTTCCTGCTCAACGCATCCGCTACTACATTGGCTTTGCCCTCGTGATACTGGATATCTAGGTCATAATCCTTCATCAACTCCAACCATCGCCGCTGTCTCAAATTCAACTCCTTCTGAGTGAAAATATACTTCAGGCTCTTGTGATCGGTGAAAATCTGGCACTTCGCACCGTACAGATAATGTCGCCAGATTTTAAGCGCAAAAATCACCGCTGCTAGCTCCATGTCATGGGTCGGATAATTCTGTTCGTGTGGTCGCAGCTGTCTGGAAGCATAGGCAATCACATGCCCATCTTGCATCAATACGCACCCCAGACCCGACCGGGATGCATCGGTATACACCGTGTAATCTCTTCCCGTTACTGGCATTGCAAGAATCGGTGCGGACACCAACCGACTCTTCAACTCTTCGAAACTCTTTTCTTGCGGTTCACCCCATTCAAACTTTACCCCCTTGTGAAGTAGTTCCGTAAGAGGACGGGCCAATCCGGAGAATCCCAATACAAACCTCCTATAATACCCGGCTAAACCGAGAAAGCTACGGATCTCGGTAACCGTGGTTGGTCTCTTCCATTCTGTCACCGCTCGAATCTTTTCAGGATCCACCGCTAAACCTTCACCCGACACTATATGACCCAAAAATGCCACTTGGTTCATCCAGAACTCACACTTTGAAAATTTCGCGTACAGCTGATGATCTCGTAGCCGCTGCAATACAACCCGGAGGTGAGCCGCGTGCTCCTCATACGTCCGAGAATAAACCAGGATGTCATCAATAAATACCACCACCGTAGTGTCCAATAAATCTCGGAACACTCGCTGCATCAGATCCATAAATGCCGCAGGGGCATTCGTCAGCCCAAATGGCATGACCCTGTACTCATAATGCCCGTACCGAGTACGGAAGGCAGTCTTTTCCACATCACTTGAGCTAATTCGCAACTGATGGTAACCCGTCCGCAGATCGATCTTGGAATAGACCGACGACCCTTCTAACTGGTCAAACAGGTCATCTATCCGAGGCAACGGATACTTGTTCTTCACGGTCACTTTATTCAACTCTCGGTAATCGATGCACAACCGCAGAGTTCCGTCTTTCTTTCTCACGAACAACACTGGTGCACCCCACGGGGACGTGCTCGGTCTTATCAAACCTTTCTCCAACATCTCCTCAAGCTGCACTTTCAATTCCTTTAGTTCCGCGGGAGCCATACGGTATGGAGCCTTTGAGATTGGGGTTGTATCTGGTATCAGGTTTATGTTGAACTCTATTTCTCGTGCCGGGGGTAACCCGGGAATCTCTTCTGGAAATACATCCGTGAATTCTGAGACAACCGGAATGGTAGCTATTTCCGGAACTTCAGCAGTAGCACTCATTACCATTACCAGATAAGCGGTACACCCGGACTCTACCAGGTGTTTGGTTTCAATTGCCGAGATAAATGGCACCACCTCTTTTACTCCTCTACATCTCAAGGTACAGGTTGAACCGTTCAACAGGATAAACTGGACCGTATGTCGGACACAATCGATGGTAGCTACATGTCTAGTCAACCAATCTATACCCAATAAAGCATCATACTCCGATATATTCATAACTAACATGTCCGCTAGAAAATCCCTTCCATCTACTCGTATTTTCAGGTTTCGGCAGGTCATTGACATTTTGGTAGTAGAGCCGAGAGGGGTACGGATCTCCAAACTTTTCCCACTTGACTCGGTTAACCACCCACATTTCTCAACCAAAGCACTCGATATAATCGAGTGACTACACCCCGTATCAATCAACACATACGCTAAAACCCCGGAGATAGTGATAATACCTGCTAGTAAATCAGTCTGAGCGGAACCAGCTGCCCGCTCTTCTTCTTTGTCCGGCAGCTCGATTGCATGCACCGCGTAAGCACCAACTCGGCCGCCTGTACGGCCTCCCCTCAACAGTGGCGGAGTGCCTCGGCCTCGCGGAGGAGGTACGCCTCCCTGTCCACGCCCCTGTGGACCTCTATAGCCACCGCTACCACCACTCCCGGATGCACCCGATTGAGCTCTTGGGCACTCTCTAGCCCAATGACCCCGACCACCACATATATGACAAGCACCCGATTGCGATTTTGGGCAATCTTTCGCCCAATGCTCCATACTACCACACATTAAACACGCTCCTTTGAGGCGACGACATTCTGATTGTGAGTGTGGCATCCTACACACATTACACCACGGTTTAGCGACTCCCGTGGTAAACCCGGATACCACCATCTGCCCTGTTGGTTGACCCGCAGGTTGGGGTCGAGCTCCTGACCCGCTAGCTTGTTTCTTATTATCAAATTTGGGTCTCACGTTGCGGGTGTTGGTATGTTGTGCACTCCTCTTCAGATACACTTCCGTCTGCTCTGCTTGTTTCATTAGGGCCGGAACCCCTGCAGCTAACGAGTGATGAATCGCTAGGGCAATAGCCGGGTCCAACCCGTCTAGGTACTGTCTTCGGTACCTTACCGGATCCCCTTTCACATCCGGCGCATACCGGGCCAAGTCAAAGAATCTCCTGTTGTACTCCTCTACTGATCTATCACGTTGGCGCAGATTCAGAAACTGGCTTCTCAAAGCCTCCTGATGCAGATCACTCAGATATTGCTCCCCGAACCTTTGCTCGAACCAGGCCCAAGGGATCTCTTGTTCCACTCCCTCAAACTCCATCTTTACACCTTCCCACCAATGCCTACCCGACTTCTCTAGTAATTGCACTGCCAATTCAACCTTATTTACCTCTGGCACCCGGCATAGGGTGAACTTGGCCTTGAGACTTACCATCCATTCCTCTGCCTCTGGGTATCCTCCCGACCCATCAAACCTAGGAGGTGCAAGACGCATGAATGCCTCGTAGAGTTGTCTGAACTCTTCCCCCGGTACTACTGGAGGGACTTGTACAGCTGGCCCTTGTGGTCCTTGGGCCTGAGCCTCGGCCCTACGACCTCTCTCATAGGCCCTGATCAACATCTCTTCCAAATTTCCTTCCAAATTTCCTTCCATTATCTGAAACTCAACACATTCACATTATGATGCATGTTTAAAATTACAAAGAAAGGTTCCTTCCATGAAAGAAGGCTCGGATCGCGAATCTGAGCTCGTAAAATGGGCCAAAATGGATTCCCATCTATTTTGGGGTCCAGTTTTGGGCTGTGGAGCTCCTGTTAAAATTTCAGCCCGATCCGACGGACGGATCAAAAGCTACGCCCCTTTTTGTGAAGTGTGCGCATGACCATAACTTACACTACCGTCCCATTCTAGATATTTACCCCACGCGCGAATCCAATCAAGTCTGGTTATGGTTCGGTCTGGTTAGGGCTTAAACCTTGAGCTCTGATACCAACTCAGAACTGTCACACCCCGGAACAGGGGGTCGCGCAGTTCTCGCCGTGAATATACAGTTGCCCGTATATTCACAAGGCATGTACGATATAATCTACTCAACCAAACACTTTAAAATTTATACACATATCATATGATTTGATTTAAAACAAATTTGGTTCAAATCCGATTCAATTCGGTCCATTTATACTCAATACAGTGAATTCAGAACACCTATTGCGGCCCGCAGTAGGGCCCATTGCGGCCCGCAACCTCTACTCTAATTTCTGACTCAAGCTGTTGCGGCCCGCAACCACCCCTCTTACGGCCCGCAATAATTTCTCTGACTCAAAACCCCATTTTTGTTGCGGCCCGCAAGGAAATGGTTGCGGCCCGCAATCCATATACGAATTTCTCAGCTGAGTTTTCCGGCTCTGTCTCCTTTATTGCGGCCCGCAATCAATTAATTGCGGCCCGTAATGGTATACACAGATTCATCCAGAGCCATTTTCCGGCTCTGTCTCCTTTATTGCGGCCCGCAATAAGGTTATTGCGGCCCGTAATAAGCCTACTGAATTTATTCTTTTGCCCATTTCATGCCATTTCAACCCCGTTTTCAAACCCGATCAATCCCATTATTATGTAAACAATCTAACCCCATTTCACTAGCAATTTAAACACTACTTCACATATATTTAAGACATTCAAACCATGCAAATCTAAAATCGAAATAAACGGAAACAATCAAGCAACATGTTCATAAATATTTCGCAAAAACAACATGTCTTATCAAATTTATAAATAACAGGGCCTGTTTTAATTTGGTTACACCACAAAATACCGGGATGGTTAAATCTACAGGGCATACCCTATCTATGCGGCTTAGGTCTCACTTGTCGCGCCCGAGTCCCCTTTTTCACTCGCGTTTACCTGCACACATTTATTTAAAAAGAAGAAAAATTCCCCGAGGGGATGGGGGTGAGAAAACTTGTCATCCGTTTTCTCAGTGCGGAATTTATAGGGCTACTGGATTTGTAAGAAATCCATTACTAGAACTAAACAATTACCGCATCTAATTATTCAGTTAATCAATCAGTCATGATAACATGCATATGCTCACACACTGATTCAAACGAATTCCAACTATTATTTCATTCAAAAGTAATCAAAGGATTTTCAGAATTCTTGGGGCTTAACTAGTAACTTTGCACAGTCCGGTTAACAACGATAGATATCAACAATCTATCCCATCTGGCTTAACAATTCTCTTACCTGGTTTCAAGTTATACATTCACATCACAAAATCAATTCGAATAATCACTAGCATATCTCGCGACTATGCAACAGAATATCACTTTGTTAAACGAGAACAAATAAACTTTTCACTGAATCACTTAAATCACTGAACCACTGAACCACTGAACCACTGTTTCACTACCTACGATCACAATACACTTATCCCTTACCCAACCGGTACTGGGTTCACTAGGGCCATTCACCAGATGCGCATAAGGGTCCTGGAGTAAAGTCTAGTAGCTAATTAGACTTTACAATTCACTGTTCACTTCAATCATTCAATTCAATTCAGTACTGTGGTTCCATTCACTTATCCAACACGATAGAACAGAAATCGATAAACCATACCAACATGAGAATCATCACAGATATAACAATTCAATTATATTAATATGCAATTCATGCAAATGCGACAACTAATGCTTTCAATCAGAGATTCAACATGATGATATGCAACGTATATTCAATCAAGCCATCAATATATATAAGTTATATGCACCGTTATTTAGTTCTACGAAATAAATCCCAAAACAGATCCCGTGAACCCCCGCACCTGGTTATGTAGGGCACTTAGAGGGTCCGCGATCTTGCGACTCAATAAGCTCGTCTATTCCACTACGCGTGCTCGTGCGGATCTATTCACAGGTCAATTCACTCAAATTCAGACACTTTTGCGGATTAAACCCTTAACTTTACGTATTCACTAATTCTAGGGTTTAAGGCATAAATAGTCACAATTCGGTTTGGTTATCGATTAACTTAGTCATTAGGGCACCGACTCACTCACAAACACGATTCGGGTCAGGTTTGATTCAATTCAAGAGGACGGTACCAAAACTCAAATCGATTTCGGGGAAATCCATAAATCGAAAATTTGGTTACAAATTGGAACACGAAATCGACAAATAAACACTTTAGAAACAACAAAGGCATAGTACAATCAATTTGGTGCAATTCTACGGGTTTTCACCGAAACCCTAGAAATACGAAAACTCGAAATGAGAGAGAAATAGAGAGGGGATTTACCAACCAATCGGGTGAGGGTGCGAGATTCAAGCTTCTCCCTCGGAATCTCGATTTTTGGGCGAAACGGTCACCGGGGGGTCTCTCTCTCACTCTCTCTCACTCTCTCGTTCTTTCTCTCTTTGGCGAAACCAGGAAAAGAAAAGAGAAGGAGGGGATGCAGGAAAGGAAAGGAAGAAAAGAGAAGGAGGAAGGAGGAATGACAAAAGGGCCCCACTTGTAAATTTCAAATTTTGCAAATAAAACCTCCCACTTGTCCCATATTCGATATAATTGAAAATCTTACACATTTTACTCTTCTCTCTTAACACAAATTATCGTATAATTATTGTTCACCATCCACTTCACTAAATTCGTATATACGTATATATATATTATTCGATTTACCACTTATCATTTTGATTAAATCTGAATTTTAAAAGTTCACGGTGTTACACAAATAATTCAAAGACCTAAGCAATAGTTCAACAAGCACACAAGTAATTGAGAAAGATAATTCGCTACAACCCAAATCTGGTTCATGCATGTATATCATGTGCTGAATATCTAGGAAATATTTTCAGCAAATAACCCAAGTCTAATTCAAGCATGTTACACCATGTACTGAATATCTAAGAGAGTCCCCCCCCCCCCCCCCCCCCTGAACTAGGAAATTAAATGAATCTTATATATATTCATTACTTTACTCATAATGGAAAAGAGAGATATTGTTTGACCACCGAATAAGGAAATCCTTATTATATTATTCCCTTACTTCATAATGGTGTTTACTGTACCAATCATACATCAATACCAGTAGAGACCTTAAAGTATACCTGTTTGGATTCATCTCCACTCTGTTGCATTCACCATTTCTCAATGCCTAGTAATTGCATATACAGAAATTAAATCAAATTAAATCTGTTCTTCTAATCTAATACCAGTAGGAAAAGAACTTCAAAGGACCTTAGATCTATATTGCCTGAGCCCTGATGCAGCACACCACTCAGCAGCCCCATCTCTTGCATCGTCTTCTGTCAATTCCTAAAATACACAAAGAATAATATCAATAATACTACTAATAATAAGAAGAAGAATAAGAATAATTTAGCATTATTGTTTCTGAGACAAATAAAAGTTATCATAATCAATAAATCTGTGGTTCAATTCAGATTTCAATTTCACACGCAATTCAACCAATCAACAGTTACCAACCAGAACATTTTCTCAATGATGTCAGAAGTGCATAAAACAAAATTCATGTTTCAAAATTAAAATGAAATAATACCTTCTTCTCTTCAGCAAATACAATTTGAAGTTTAGTATGTTTCTTCACTACAGTCCATAAATTATTTAATTGAGGGCATAAACCAGCACTGCAGCATAGGCACATATCGTACCATAAATTAATCTCCACATTCAATTCAAAATTGGTTTCCGGTAATGAATAATCATTGAATCAAATAATAAATTATCAAAAACAAAAAGAGAATCAAAGAGATTACGCTTCGGCGCTGGAACCCTAGCTCGGCAGACGGCTTCCAATCGATAGAGCTACGCCTCGGCGCTGGAACCCTAGCTCCGAACCCTCGGCGATTGGAACCATTGAAATAGGAAAGGGCATCAGTCATATGAGAGAAGAAAGAGGAGAAAGGGGATCGATCGGGAGAAAGTTAAAATTGAAAGAAGGCGATGCTTTTAGGTTGAGGGAATTTGGGCAAGAGGGGACGTGAGTTTCAGAGGCCAAGGGAGAGAGATGACATGAGGAAAATACTTGGTATTTTGTGGGAGAGGGGAAAGGTTTAGGGTTCTTAATCTGGGAGGTAAGGCGGCTGAGAGAAATGCGGGACTTAAGCAATTGATAGAGGAAGGCGGGGACTTGGGAAAAATTTGGGAAAAATCAGAGGGAAAGACGAATTTGCTGAAAAAAGTTGGGAGGGAACATGGAAAAAATAGAGGGATGTGAAAAATCCTCTCTAGATGAGTAGGCGCCTAAATCCTCTCTGGATGTAATGGGAGAACAAAATATCTGGAAAGTATATATTTTAACAGAGCAGTTTTAGCTTCAAGCAATGTATCAAATATTTTGGACGCTCCTTAAATTATATAGGTCATGCACTGCATAAAATCGAAACTGCTCTGCTAACAAAATCACCTCAAATGAATACATCAGGACCATTCATTACCTATCGGACAACTTGGAGGTTGATATTTGCTAATTATGTAATGCATGTACATCAAATAATATGAAAAGAAATTAAAATTAAAATTAAAATTATTTACATCAACTTGGAGCTTCGATCCAACGTAAAGTGTTTACAGCCCTTCGATGTTTCAATATTCCGTCAGCTTGATGGATAGGTAAATGAGAATAAAATTTCATCAAAATTTGCTACAAGAGAATAAATGCAGTGCTCTTTAATTTCAACGGTTCGGATCGACCAGGGAACGATGTATTCCCGTGTGTCTTCATTAACTCATAAAGCAAGAGTTTATGTTTCATGAAACTTATACTCTTGCTTTGTGAGTTAATGAAGACACACGGGAATACATCGTTCCCTGGTCGATCCGAACCGTTGAAATTAAAGAGCACTGCATTTATTATCTTGTAGCAAATTTTGATGAAATTTTATTTTCATTTACCTATCCATCAAGCTGACGGAATATTGAAACATCGAAGGGCTGTAAACACTTTACGTTGGATCGAAGCTCAGACACAACAAAACTTCAAAATTTATGTGGGTTGTGTTCAATATCTTCCATTGATCATTTCAAAACAAATTTGAAATCATTTCATTTCAGATCGACCGTCAATCGCTCACGTGAAAATGAACGGTCCGCAAATATTTGCTAAATTTGAAGGGGCAAATAATGATGAAAATCTTTAAAATTGACACTTATAAATATAATTTGGCCATAGAAACCGTAAATAATTAGAAAGTATTTTTTTTGGAATTTTTTCATATTATTTTCTATACAATTATTACTTAATTTGTATATTTGCAAATCAGAGACGTCAGATGGGTGATGAAGAGTCCTGATTTCAAAGGAGGTCTTCATTTCAGAGGCTGTGGGTGAGATTCGATATTCTCTGTGGTAACATAATATTTCTGTTTAGATCCGCTCTATGTGAAATGCAATGGATCCTTGAATGTTTGATCGAAATCTGATGAGACGGCCACGATCTAAAATGGAGAAATTTTCTTACCTCAGGTGATATAATACCTCATCTCTCCCTTCATTTCTTTCCTGGAGAACGATGGCTAACCCTCTCCATTTACAATTTTGCTCCAAAACTCCCAAACTAATTTTTTCATTTAGCTCCAAAACTCCTAAGGAGCAAAATCTAATTTTCATTTGCCTCTAAAACTCCCTACTTTTAGCAATTTCTCTCCACATTTTTTGGCTGCCGCCAAACAAAGCTTCACGAGTTCAATTTGTAAGATCAATTTTACTGCTCTCTCTTTTTCTCCCTATTTCTCCCTTCTCTACTTCTCCTTTCTCTCAAATTCCAACTGAGACACACAAAGAGAGAAGAGAGAGGCTTAATAAGTTGGTTTATGGATATATCAGAATTGCTTTGTAAATGTGTTGCACAGAAGGTATTTGTGGAAATGCCTAAATGTTTTGCTCATGTTGTTTATCGGTCACTTACTGTACCAGTATAGGTACCACTATTTCCTCTTTAGTCATATGTGAATAAGGTAACTAGTGTGGTATTATGAGGCTGGTTTACATGCTTTGCGTAGTGCTTAAATCATGAACACTCATAGTCACATATTTTTGGGTTTATTAAAATGCTTTATCTACACAAAATAAAAGACATAAAAGGGGACCATACCAGATGAATTTGATATATTTCCATAACCTAACAACTTAAAACTACCATACCACAGAATATTACTTGGTTCGGGCATATTCGTACAAGCTGAAATTTATATGGTGAATTATGTAGGATTTTAGTATGTGCCTTCTTCTATTCTTTTTCAAAGCTAGTGTTTTTCTAATATACAGAAATAAGATGAAAAAAAAACTAGTGTTTTTCAAACCTAGTGTTTTAGTATGTGCCATCATTTTTCCTACGATCTAATTTCATCCTTCTCTTTGCCAAACAGGGAACCGAGCTAACATCACCTTGGCAGTCTCCCATAGACTCCACCACATCCACTCAGTGGGACCCACATCCTCCAACGTGCAAATACAGTAATGCATTGAATGTAAATGCTTCACACTATGATTAATAGAAAAGCTCAATTTAGAATGTGCAGCTCTAGCTAAAGCTCACCCCCAAATTGCATATGTGTGCTGGTTGTGAGATACAACTGTGGTCATGCCTCAAAAAAATATAACATGTGAATACAAGGTTAAAAATAAATAGCTATATATAATACATGGCTGCTGCCAACTCAAAAATGTAACCTCAAACCTCTCAAATTCCAAACCAAAGTTTTTAATCTCTCATGATTTACATTTGATCATTTGTGCCTTTGTTTTAGCTTGGTGGCCCGTTATCTCTGCCTTGAGGATTGTATGTGATATGCTAGGTAAAGCATAAGAAACCTTGAGTTAAACTATTGCATAATTTGCAACTAGCACACAACATTTCTTTTATTGAACTACCACACATTTTGGATTATTTGCGACACATGTTTGATCATTAAGGGAAACAAATGCCAAGTAAGCAAGAAATTGAGCAAGTTGTAAAATAGCAGCACTTGTGAAATTATATTTAGTCGTGTATGGCTTTGATTTGAAGATCCAATTTAAGTTCTCGAAACCGACCTTGACTTGGGCCCCTCGTATGCTTTCTGAACCTAAATAGCTATATAGCCTTGTGCACTTCTTACTCAAATTCCCTCTGGTTCCTTTCTTTTATGGAATAATTTCATATTTGCACAACTGTCCCTCTACTTATCTTTATACTCATCTCATCTGAGAAGTACATAATTTTGTGCAGTTCTCTTTTGTGCAGATCGAATTGCATAATCAATTAGGTCTTTAATACCTAGAAACAATGCATTGATCTTATAAAAAATTATAAACAAAACGTGACTAAAATAAATAGTAGAAATTATAGGGGTTTGGTTGCATCTTACCTTCTTCCTTCTTGTTAGACCTTTATATCAGACCTATTATAAAGATGAAGTTTATTATGACCCATTTGCATTGTTTTAAATTTTGGTACTGTGGTGAATTTCAGTGACTCAGTCCTCTTCCCTATAGGTAATTTTAACTTTTACTTATTCTCAATAGTTTTCTTTGAATTTGTTTTGTTTCAGATAGGCGAGCATCTTAAATTTAATCCATCACTAAAAACATATGAGGATAGAACGGAAGCAGTTGCACATGTCATTAAATGCTTAAGCAACCTTATTCCAGGTATTCGAAATGAGGTACTTCTATACTTTCTCATGATTAGCCTTTTGTGAAATTTGCATAGCATGTTTTATATTATGAGATAACTCTGTCTAATAATATACTTCTTTTCTTATATATAATTTAGTTGTGTCCCGTGACATTAGCATTTGGAGTGCCGCCTTTCTTCTCATTGGAGCGTGCAGCTGCCCCTTATTTTGGCATAAAGGTCTAAAATACCCTTCAATTTATTTATTTTTTATTTCAATCCCATAGGTAATTCATTAAACCAAAAGACAATAGTACATATTTCAGAGAAAACCAGAAAATTACATAGATACCAGAAAATACTGGTAAATACCAGAAATTACCGGAAAGTACTGGTGAATACCAGAAATTACCAGAAAATACTGGTAAATACTGGTCATTATGTTACCATGCAAGGAACCATTAACATGTATCTTTCTTCGTGCCTTATTACTTCTTATTTATACATTTCCTATTTTGATCAATTAATTAATATATGATTAGGCTTATGGAGTACACATGAATGGATATGTGGAGATTGACGGTGAAAAGTTTTTGTGGGTTGCTAAAAGAAGCGAAGATAAACCTACTTTCCTGGAATGCTCGATCACATTGTTGCTGGTGGATTGGTTTGTGTTTTAAATAGTATATAATTATATTCCCAATATTTTATATTATGCAAATAAAACCCAACAGTAAAAGTCAATAGTTAAGTGAGAACAAGAATGACTGAATTGCCTTATGTTAACTTAACCAAATTACTCACTATTGGTTTGAGTAATTCTTTTTTCTTTTATGAAAGCGGGAATTAATTCACTCTGATTTCTATTAGAAATCATGAAAAAGTTTTGATACCAACCATCTTGTACCTTTTACAGTATAACAGATATCTCAACATACAGAACCAAAATTCTCAACAAAATACCTAAAAAGAATAGAGATTCCTAACTAGCTATCCTGGATGGTATGGCCTCTCAAGAAGACGAGTTCAAGCTAGTAGATGATACGATGTCACAAGGTGATGAAGAGTTAGAGGACAATCCAATTGAGGAAATTGACGAGGAGTTGGACATGGACCAAGGTGAGGATGAATTTGGTTTCTAGGCCCTCGATGCTTCCGATCAAGAGTTTTAATATTGTTGAATCAATAGTTGTATGTGTCTTGTGTAACAAAGTTTGTACAATTATTTTTGTTTCTAAATGCAAAATTTTTAGTTATTTAAGTATTGAATTCTTATATACTGCTATTATTCATGTTGTTGTGATTTATAATAAAAATCATCATTAAAAGGAGATATCAAATAAGCACGAAGTAAACAATTGCATGGGCAGGAATTAAATTAGTTGCATGGGCAATCCCATGCAATTAATGAGAACTGTCAGTCCAAACTATTTGCATGGGCATGTATTGGACTATTTGCATGGACCTTTAATAAAATATAATATAAACAGGGGGTTAAGTAGTTGCATGGGCATGGGGGTAAGTAGTTGCATGGACCTTTAATAAAATATAATATCTATCATGTGGTTAAGTAGTTGCATGGGCATGAGGTTGAGTTGTTGCATGGACCTCCAATTAATTATAATATCTGATCTTCAAAATGTATTTGCATGGGGAGATTGAAAACAGTTGCATGGTTGCACATTACACATTTACATGGGATACTTGTTGCATGGGCTTTGCCTTGCAACAAGTTTTACGAATTCAGAAATGTCATTTCTTTTGCATGGGCTGTCTCTACCATGCAACAAACTAGTGCTGCCCATGCAATAAACTCATATTCTAGTAGTGTAAGTAGCACACATTTACTGTCAATAATAAAGGTAACGTACTAAAATTTTGTTCAAAGTTCTATAAAATGTTACTTTTTTATATCCAAGCTGTTAGTTGCAATGCTCAACTGAAAAAAATGCTAAATATTAAAAAAAAAAATACTATCCACACACATAAAACAAAAATGAGGTAATTACTCAACTTAAAACATTACAATGCATTAATACTTCAGTGTATAGTTACAACTAGTGCATATACTTCACATGTACTCTTATCCATTTTGTATCAGATATAATAATTAATTAATATGATATGATATATATGATGTCGGCACGTATCAGGTTAATGTCACTTAAAACCAATTATGTGCTAGTATAACTTATAATTTTTATATATATAAACCCCTCATTTTTGTATACAAATGAATAGCATGAAGAAAACTATATTTTTTTCAATTCTCAAATCTCAATTATCAATGACTGTTCGATACAACAAGTGTAAAATTGCTTCCCAGTTTAAATAAGCCATCGAAATTTGTGGGGATAAAAAATTATGTATCAACTTAGTATAATCTCATTTTATTAACAAAGTCAACTATCTCATGACCATGAGTCAACTATAATAACATATTATTATGACCATAATCATATGTAATAACATGAGATAATTATAATTTTTGGCTATATTTGAGTAAAAGTAACCTTCACAATAGCATTTGATTCATGCTCCAGTCTGATCGATGGCTGGTCTAATGATGATAACATTGAATGGATATTCATAATTTGGATTCTATATATACTTACAACTAATTTTAAAATAATTATATTTTATTATAACTTTTGATGAAAAGGAACAATTTATAAAAATAACTTTCAATATTATACAAATCTACTTGATTTTATATATACAATTTTGAATTATAAAATAATTAATTAAATATTTGAAAATATTGAAACAATATAAGATAGAACAGATATGAAATATATATATATATATATATAGAGTTGGGCTATGGTGCATTGTAATATATATGCCATCTTGTACATTGGACTATAAATCGTTGGTTTTGACTTCAAAACAACTGATCCAAACCGTTCAATTTGATATCCATATTAAAAATGTATTTGGAGATCAAATTTTATATTTTTTGGAAATTGTTTGCTGTTTTTTTAGAATTTTTGAAATTCACTGTTTTTCTATGGTACAAAATTTTCTGAAAAAAATAATTCTAAAAAATTCTAAAAAAAATAGTAAAAAATTTTCAGTCGCTTATAACTCGCTCATTTACAGCTCGAGTTGGCTGACTCGTTTAATAAATGAGCTGAGTTTGAGCTTACCCCAACTCGCTCATTTATAACTCGAATAACATTGAATTGGTTACAATAAAATCCCAGAAATTGTTTTTGTTAAGTTGTTGTATGAAAAATTGTTGGTGCTTATGTACTGACAAACTAGAAATTCTCCCATTAATATATATGTTTTAGTTTGTGCTGTAACATTGCGGGTTCCAAGAACAATTTTTCTAACTAAAGAATATGCACGCTTTTGTTTGAAAACTGGAGCACCAAAACAAACTAAGAATATATATAGCACGACTCACAACCATACCAGTAGTTACAATTCCAAATATTGAAGCTAAACAATTTGAATATATGTAAAAGGCAATTAGTTTAGTCTTAGCCTAATTATAACAGGACAATTTACAAGAAAAAGAACATAACCTAATAAAAATCCTTGTAGCAAAGAAAGAGACAACATAATCCTAGCCTAGGACTGAGGTTTCAACCCTAGACAGTATAGATTTGAACCCAGAATTTAAGGTATATCCGTTCAGGGTTAATCATGAACTTCACATTCTTCTTACAGTTGTAGATTTTGAATGCCGGTACAACCTGAACATTCTCAGATTTTGCAATTAGGGGGCACCGGTTTATATCCACCTGCGACCCAAGAAAGCAAATAATGAGTACAATGAAGGAAGTTATATTTTATAAGGATTTATGATGCCAGGGAGAATAGTACCTTTAAGAAGTTAGCTAATGGAAACGAGATGCACAAGGATTCAACAAAGGATGAGAACTCGGTACATTCAGCCTTGGATGGATCCATAAAAAAGACAATTGTAGGCCCTGCATAATGGCATTTACATCATATTATAAGCAGCACTCATATGTAAAATCCATGCTTGCAATGACTACAAGAGTTAATCAACATATTTACTTGCAACAGGTGGTAAATATGGTACCACTAGTGGTTTTGAAAAGTGCTAAATGATATATAGATTGAGTGCTCACCAGGTGCAGATATGGCAACCTTATACTGTTCTATGCTGTTAACCTCCTCAACCCCTCGTTTATATTTGATGTCTGAAATGTCCTCACCGAGCGAAGCTTTTAATGGAACTTGTTCCTCATAATCCTTCACACTTTCATCCGATTTCCCTAGCTAATTTTTTAAATGAAGTATAAATATAATAAAATCAATCTGTAAAAAGTACAAAAAAATTGGGCATATCAGCGATCAATCTTTAACTAAGCATGCAATCAGAATCTTTTTAATGTTAGAACAAATGTTCCTTTTAATTTTTATTTTAACATTTGCATCATGAGTAAAGATAGTGCGGTTTGGGTCTGATGGGCATCGAACGGCTCCGATGCTCATCAGATCCAAATTTGCTTCCCATAGGCATCGGATCCAAACTTTTCTCGAGTTTCGTACTGAACATTATCTTTTTATTCCAAATTAAGTAAGATGAGTGATTCTTTTGGGAAAGAGAATAGCTACCTCAGTAAATGCATTGGAAAATAGGCAGGCATCTAAAGGGTAATTTTGAGAGAATTGAAGGACATGATTGTAAAATTTGTTGTACTTTTCCCATTCACCCAATCTATGGTGACAAGTGGCCAGTTTATAGAGCAATGCAATATTAGGCCAAGCATAATTCAACCCAATCATGTATTTTTCAGACGCTTCCATGTACTTTCCTGAGCGAAACATATTATCTCCTTTATCGCGAGCTAATTTTGCCATGTGCACATGCTCCAATATGGTGTTCACTTCGTCATTTAATGGGTCTAATATGTGGGCCTGCCGTGCCGCTACAACTGCATTCTCAAACCTGACAAGTAAATGCCATGTTAAAACTTCATCCACATTGGAGAATTTTTTTTTTTTTTTGTATTAGAAAACAATAATTATGAAGCCCTGTGTGAGTTCAATGGTCACTTGCTATTTGTAATGACCAAAATCTGGTTTCAGTCAGTATCGAATCAGCTAGTACATACTGGCACCGTGTATTAGTAAAACCCGGTGCATGCCTAAAGAATTGGTTGCAGAGTACAAGTTAGAGACCAAGTTTGCATCGTACCTTCCTAATGCCAACTCAACCTTTGCATGAATGATGCATACGTACGACTCCGATACCATACCGAGAGATAATGGAGATTGCAGTTCTGGTTCCAGCTTGAGAGCTTTGGAGATTGTTTCCTCGGCTTGGTCAGGTCTATTAAGACTTAGAAGAAGGTCGGCCTTAATTGCGAGGATCTGGAAAATACAGATATTATCACAAAAAATTTTAAGCAATTCAAACTATGTAAAATTTGTTATTATTATTTTGATTTTTGAAGGATAGGATAATGTGATACATTTTCTATATCAATTTTATTGTTAGAACTAACAGCTCAGAGTAAAAAAAAACATTGAATTCAGCAAAAATGTGTACATGTTGCTATCTATGCTTCCTGCACCTGAATGTACCAGGATATACCGACTGAGTATGTACCACTGGTAACAGACTTCAGTGCATTTACATAGCATTATCTAAAAAAAAATAACGGTTAATTACATATCGTGATGTCGTTCCAGCTGCAATGAAGCTGTCGACTTCCTTCAGAGCAGTCATGTAAGAATTATCTAGCTGGTCTTCCACTTCTTTTGTTTTTTCAGATAGCTTCTTCTCCAGTTGGTCCTCCAGTTTCTTTATTTTTTTGGGTAATTCCTCCCAGTATTTGAGAATTCTAAGGCTGCAATTAAAATTGCATGGAATGATCAGAAGAATCGTAAGTATTTCTAAGAAAATTAAAGGGACATTAATGCAGAAAATATATAGTATATATTGGGGTGACAGACAACTACCGATGCGCGTGGAGAAAACAGTTTTCAAAAATGGTGTATATTTCTAATAATATTAAATTTTGAAGTACTAGGAGAAAACAGTGAAATGATGAGTATATTTCTTTGATTGTTTATTTTACTGTATCCTGATAATGGCTTGGACAGAAAGGACAAGATTAATTGTACAAAAAATTAAATTATCAGAAAGAAGCCAGTAAATGCCAATTTCTTGTTTGCTTCATATTGAGAAAAGTACATAAGAAAAAAAGCATGTCTGTACACCATCAGCTCTAAGTTCCCACTAATTCAATTTTCCTGAAATCCTTATAACAAACTTACACTAACTATTATAAAGATCAAATCTTTACATGTCGAAAGGTACATAATGATAACAATAATTCAATTTGACTGTGAGTTCTTATATAAGAATTTGAATCTATAATAATCTGACGAGTTATCACAAATATGAAATCTTGAGACATCAAAAACACCAAAAAAAAAAAACAATACCTAAAGTCTGTTAAACCTCACTCTACTGCCTCAGATTGTTATTCACAATGAGACCCCTCACTAAGATCAAGTCTTGAATGAGAGCACAGAAACATGAGAAAAATAATACCGCAAAAAAATAGCAGTTTACATTGTACCACTAACCTTAGATGGCAACGAGAAATCTTATAGTCGACTTCATGATTAGTGGGATCGAGACGGTGAATTTCCTCATACCCTCTCAAAGACTCCTCAAACTGGCCCCCATTAAAGAGAGTATCAACCTGACCATGGTTCAAAAAATCGGCCGATTCCGAGTCAAATCGGCCGATTCAACTCGGAATCGGACGGGACCGGGCCGATTTTTACCCGAGAATCGGGTCTATGCGATTTTATCAGAAAAATCGGATGAACAGTGACGGAATCGGCCGATTTTCCGATTTTTCGGCCGAGTTATACCGATTCAAGGCGATTTAAATCAAATTGAGCCGATTTAAAGCAAAAAAATTCAATCTCGCTAACCTGGACTGTCAATCGCAGAAGAAGAAAGGCGGAGGAGTCTCAATCGCAGAAGAGAAAGGCGGAGGAGAAAGGCGGAGGAGAAGCTGTTAGCTGTGCACCTGTGCCAATGGATTGCCATTCGGAGGAGAAGAAAGGCGTAGAACGGTAGAAGTTATATACAGAAAATCGATAAAATTGAAGCGAAATTGAAACAATTGACCGATTTTTCACTCATTCTCTTCTTTCTAGAGCAAAGGTACATTGTTTTGGTGATTCAATCGGACCAATTTTGGATTTTTTGCAACGACAGTAGAGATGATTTGGGGAAATCGTCTCTCAGAACGAAGGAGGAGGAGGTTTAATCCTTATAAAATATTGTATAGACTTGGTGTATGAATGTTGTACTGTTTTATATTGAAAATATAACATGGTTTACGGTGGACCATGTCCAGACCGGTTATAAAAATGGAGGAGCGGAATTTTTGCACGAATCAAGTACTGTTGGCATCAACCTTACTGTTGCACGAATCAAGTACTGTTTTTTATTATTTTTTCGTTTATATCAAACTTAGCTATTAATATATGCTGTCCTTACTTTTGCACGAATTAAGTTTTTTATTTTATTTTATTTTGACTTAAGAAAAATAAAATATTAATTGATTATGAAATAAAATATTTTCTTTGAAGATAAATTAATGCATACCAAATAAAATATGAAAATGCAAAAGTTAAAATTAAACATTTTATTTGTCATTTGTGAATTTATTAATCTTTTTTATTATTTTATGGAAGTCTATTTAATTTTTTAATTAGATAAATATTAATTTTATAAGTAATAAACTGTAAATTTGATTGTTACTCGTCCAAATTTAATTATTATAAGTGTTGGAGTGGGTTATTTGACAAATTTAGTACAAAACAAGCTTCTGGCAAAAATATCCGAGTTACCGAGTCAACTCGGCCGATTCCGGCCGATTCATCCGATTCTGATTCCACGGTCAAGAACCTGATTCCGATTCCGATTCCGAGTTTCAGAACCATGAACCTGACACATACTATTAATTGTATTTGTCTGAGAGTTGTCTACCACAGGGTCAATGCCCAGACATGCCTCTTTGTACGATTTCCGGCTGATTGTGTTGGCATTGCTAGTGCTTGATGAACCCCAATGAGGGTTTGAACCGCAAATGGGAAATGTTTCCGGGCTGATTGTGTCGGTATTGCTAGTGCTTGATGAAACCCAATGAGGGTTTGAACCACTAATGGTATATGATTCCCAGTTGATTCTGTCGGCATTGGTAGTGCTTGATGATCCCAATTGAAGGTTTGAACTTGATTCCACTATTGTTTTGCCGCCTTTCTTGGTGTTTGTACTCTCTTGTTTCCCAGGTTTAGACATTTTAGATGGGTAAAAGAAATGTGTTTTTTTCTTGGGTTATGGATATCAAAAGGAGGAGAGCAAGAGAAGAGTCATATATATATCGATCGTTTGTTAAATGGTAAGGAGGGAAGTGAGCAGTAAGTGCTTGTAAAGATTCTACTCCAGGCTTATCTTTGTTTAATTAATGCAGCTTTGTAAGAAGAAGTTAGTTAGGACTTAAATTGAGTGTAACAGAATATGTAATTAATAACTAACTCTTCTTACAAGCTTTCTAGACAAAGACAATATTGAAAGATATACTGTGCGGAATCTAACTGACGTGATAGTCCCACTGATATGTGATTAATAACTGCCAATTAATTCTTTTTTGTCACATCGAATTTGACACACAAGATCAATAATAGTCCTTTTTTTTTTTAATTTCTGTTGAACCTTCATGTTAACTGTGGGACATAAACAATATGTGATTAGTAGTTCCGTCCCAGTAAATTATAATGCGCTTTTAGTCAACGACAGAAACAATATTTTGTCATTTCTTGATGCAAAATAAGTACTTTTATTATATTTGGTTGAGAAAATTTAAAATATTGGGATGTTATACAAAAATTACGTTTTGACTTATCATACAAAAATTTAAAATGTTGGGATGTTATATTTTTCTCTTCTTAAAGCAAATATTTTGTCATTTCTTGACAAAATAAGTACTTTTATTATATTGGTTGAGAAAATTATATTAATCTATAAATTTTTTATTGTGTAAAATGTAAGTAGGAATTTTCACTATTTGAAAACATGATTATTTTTAGAGGAGGGATTAAATTACACCCTTTTTTTTTGACACACTTTGACACCTACCATTTTCAAAGTCCAAATAGTCGATCCAAACCGTTCAACATGATGGATATATTAAAATGTGCTTGGAGATCAAATTTTACATTTTTTTGAATTTTTTTTTACTATTTATTAAGATGGTTACAAAATTGTTGTTTTCAGACCATTGAAAAATAACGATTTTGTAACCATCTTAATAAATAGTAAAAAAATTCAGAAAAATGTAAAATTTGATCTCCAAGCACAAATATGGTGATCATGTTGAACGGTTCGGATGGATTGTTTGAATTTTGAAATCACAAAATTGACATAAAAAAAAACAGTGTCAAGATGTGTCAAAAAAAAGGGTCTCCTCTTATTTTTATAATAATAATCATCTTTCATAAATATAAGTATTTAAAAAATCAGCTGTAGAACTAGCTGACCCGTCGGTTTAGGGTTGCTAACGAGCCGAGTCAGCTCAAGTTAAGGGTAACTCGAATTCAACTTGAGAAAATAGCGAGTCGAGTTGACTCGAATTGAGAAGTCCGAACTGAGCTGGCTTGCTAACTCAGACTCAACTCGTGAGTAACTCGAGTTAACTCGTGACTCGTGAATCAACTCTGTATCAATAATCCTAATTACCTACTAGCAGTCTACCACTTCGAATTTTAAGGTGTTTAACTGTTGAATTTTAAGGAAATTAGCATTAAAAGACCGTTAGATGCTATCTTTTATGTTATCAATTAAGTTTCATATGCCCATGTAATCACTATTTCACAAGTACACACATAGTTGTGTACATACATAAAAAATATACAAAAGTACATACACAGAAACGATACAATAGACCCGTCAGCAAGGATATGGAATTGCAACACAGCTAACAAAGTGAAGTGAGAACCTTTGCCAGTGCACGACAACTTAACAAACAATCCACAAATTAAAAACAAAGAAACAAAGACTTTTATGTCATTTTGTTGCATGTCTTTTCAATACAAATCAGGTAATTGACGGAAAATCTCTTTATGGCATCACAATTGGGGCAATGACATACTAAGGCTTGAATTGCAAAACTTGTTCACACATGCTGGGGATCCTGACATCACCCTAGCAGAAGCTAAGCAAGCAAATGTAATACGAGACTTGTTCATACACAGGCTAATACACACGGCACTCGAGGAGTTAGAAATCTTGCAACGGAAATTGGCACAAGTGGCCTTAAGTCTGTTGGAAGAGGATGGAATTCAATGGCATTGGTCGGACATAAGGATATATACAGTTAAAAACGCTTACCAAAGATTGAAAGATGGACCAAGAATACAATCATCAATCCACAGAATTTGGAAATTACATGTACCACCATGAATGAAGGTATTTGGATGGTTGTTGATAAGAAATAGACTATTAATGGTGGACAATCTCAAAAAGAAAGGATTCCAATTAGTCAACAGATGCCCTTTATGTATGACAAACCAATAAACAGCAAGGCATTTGTTCAATCATTGCCCTTTCTCAAGAGCTCTATACGAAGAGATGGCAAGGATGATACCTGGGAAAATGGCAATGGTGCAAGGCCTTAACAAGGGCAAGAGTGGCAGCAGAACAGAGGTCAGCTTTACTAATGACACTTTTCATCTTATGGCGCGAGAGGTGTGCTCGAACATTCACAGAAGGAAGTAAAGGCATTGAAGAACTCAAGTATGAAATCTTTTAGCAGATGCAATTTTTTGAGGCAAGAACAAATAGGACACTGGCATCAACACCGTAGAATAAATAAACATTTCATTTTACTTACTGTCTCCATTTTTTCTTTTATTTGTTTTACCTTACTTATGTTTTTACTATTTACTTTTAAGCTCAATTGTTTTGAGCTGTCTTGTCTTTCCTATTATGCATTACAAAACTTTTGTAATTGATAATTTTTATCAATGAAAATATGGGCTAGACCCATATTTTTCTTCAAAAAAAAAAAAAATACTCAAACTCAACCGAATCTGAGTATGGGACACAGGTGCTCAACCGAGTCCGAGTTGTAATGAGTGAGATGAATCCAACTCGAACTCAACTTGTGAATTGAATGAGTTACTCAACTCGAGCCAGAGTAACTCGAGTTTTTAACGAACGATTTGTTAGCGATTTCGTCTCTGAGCTTAGTTCGAATGGCTCACGAACCACGAGTTTTTTGTACAACCAGTGAACCGATGACCCGAAGCTTTACCAGTTCGACTTTCGGTCCGGTTCTCCAATCCAATCCAAGAGAGGTTTAGATGGATTAGTACGTGGAGAGAATGATAGGGGATTATTTTCTTGGATGGCAACTGATAGTCTTTAAACAAAGAAAGAAACCAAGAATGAGGAGTAACACCTCTTAAGTCATTTTTCTTTTAAAATGTGATTATTTTGTCATACTTATATTGGATCCTGGACCAACACATTTATGGTTATTTGTCCATAAATAAGTAACTACCCCATCCCGAAATCTACAAAACCAGAAACATAACTGTGTGCACTGTGCACGAACACGAGTAGTAAAAAAGACGTACAATAATTAGAAAAGTCTTTATTTTGCATCTTTAGTTGCAACAAATTTCAGAGATATCATTAAGTGACTAGTTTTCAACTAATATATCAAATTAATAAACATTATAATTAAATAGCAATTGCCAGTGCTGTATTTTAATTATGCCTCACATACGTATATAAATTTGTTTAAATATGTATGTTTGAGTTCATTTAGCATTCTTAATAACATGCTATCATATTTGAAAATTTGTGTAAATTTTCAAATATGAAAGCATGTTATTAAGAATGAAGAATTGTTGTCAAAAGCACATATTACACAGAACTTAACCAAAATAAAATGAATGCATTAAGATAAAACTTGAGCATCTATATATTTAACCTGACCCGGCATTAGCAATTCCAAAATTGGTTATCAATATTACAGAGCTAAAGCTTAAAGAAAGAAAAAGAAATCATTGACATTAATAGTTCTAAACCCTTCACAGATAAAATGCCTAGATATATATATGTCCAAAAAAGAAATGCCAAGTTCAGATTCCACAAGCCTAACTGCAACCAGTTTCCTTTCTAATATAAAAAAGAATATTTCGTCCAAAATCAACTAGAAGAACTTTCATTCCCTGCTCCAATTCTCACCAAAAAGAGTCACATGATACTCTTTGAATGCATTCAGGTCTATCAATGGGTTCTCAGCTGATGGTGCTGGTGCCTGCAAATTGTCAAAGAAAAGAATGACGATACTCATGTCATTATGATATTCCTCCATGTCATATTTGCTGGCTGTTATTTTCATCGCTTCCCTCATTAGCTTCGCAGCTGCACCCTTTACAAAAGAAGTATTCAATAGGTTAGGTGATAAACCAACTAATTAAATATGCATATCATATAATATGAAAGAATAAACAATGACTTCGCTTTTCAAGAAGTGAAAGTATTATGTAGTTGGAAACCTTGGTTCGTATACAGATGGCAGCAAACAGTAATAACATTTCATTTCAACCTCAAGCCATATTAAAAGTAGTTCTCTACTGGTAGAAAGAAGTACAGAAAATAAAAAAATTTAAAAAAGTAAAACCCAAATAAAGTCATTCTCTACTGGGGGCACTTACATTGCGAGGGTTGTTTTTGACCAGATCGGCAGCTTGTTTGTTGTTCATCACATCCCAGAGCCCGTCTGAGGCAAAAATGATAAATCTGTCGTCAGGACCAAGTTGGTGTGTTCGAACTGTCGGTTCGGCCTTCACAATAAGCTGGACAATCGGCTCCTCTTGTATGTATTCAGCAGGTAGCGGTGCCCAGTTGAATTCTTCGTATTTCAGATACACATGTCCAATTGCTCTAGTCACCTGAAAAAAAATTAATTTAAAATGATAAACAAGAATTTTTATCGATACATGGTTAATGCTGGTCTGTTTTTCTCACATTCCTTTTTTTTATTTGTGTGATTAATTGGGGTTTAGACTAGACTAGTAAGAGTTGCCATTTTTAGGAAGACTGTAGAACAAAGTGTAGTCAACTAGTCATGTTGAAATGGAAGATATTTTGACAACCTTCAACTGTGCCACTTTCAACCACAAGCACAATTGAAGTATCACAAACAGAGAAGTTGATTAGGACTGACTTAATTACACGACAATCACAGCTCACAGAAAAAACTAGAAATAGAATAACTTCAAATCAATTAACATAAAATAATAGAAAGTAATTACATGAAGAGACCCCCTGAGAAGAAAACTTCCCTCGCCTTCTGGGAAGAGGTTAGTGCCAGGATGCTCCTCACAGACCTCATTCCTTCTTTCTATATGTTTTGCATTATAATCAACTGACAGCTGAATCACCTCCATGTCATCCAAGCCACCCCCGTTCGGCCATCTTGCCAGAACTGCACGAGAATCACCGGCATTCGCTACATAGAGAACATTGTTGAACAGGACCCCAACCAGACAACACGACCCTAACACTGCAAGTTGTGGTTTGTTGTGCCAATTAGTTCTCACGTGATTCACAAACATTAGCTCGGTTCTGTGATATGCCTCCTGGAAGACTTCTGCATTGATCACACCATTTTGATTTGCAATAGCACCTACAGTTAAGGAAATGATAAATTAGCCCATGTTTGTAAATTGAAAGATGATAAATTAAGGTAGTAAACTGTCAAAAAATTAAGTATATATTGCAAAGTTATTTGAACGCTTATCGCATGTTAAATTACCATTGCACAGCAAACCAAAGATAAAATAATTGGTCTAACTTTTAAATTGCATGCGTGACTTGTTTGTTCAAGAAACAGAACAAGTAAAATGAAATTTCTTACGTGCTTTTGCACTGTAAACACTAAACAGATAATTTAAAATTCAAGAAAACAATTTAGATGATAAAGAAATTCCGTTAGTTAAACCAACAAAATTCAACAAATACAATAAAATTTTGCACTTGATCTTTTCCAACAGAGGACTAAACTCTAATTCAAGCAGAACCAAATTTACCACATTGCCCCTCCAGTTCTTTCCAAAACAAGAAATATCCAAGACTCCCTCAAAAGTCAAAACAACTAGAAATTAAAAGAAAACGAAAAAATAAAACTTGAAAAGCAACTCACCCTTGAAGTTGTTGAAGAGATGGTCAAGGACGAACTGAGAGCAGGTGGTCCCGCCATGGCCGTCGTAGATACCGACGAACACCCCATCGACCCCATCTGTCAGAGACCCGGATACCAGCTGGCAGCGATCCTCATTCTGTGAGTTATCAGGTGGTCCCACCACGGCCATGGAAAACATGCCGTACATGTGGCGAGTCAACCCCAATTGGATGAATGTGTTTCCACTGGAACCTTCGCTCGATGTCTCTGTCCTTTGTTGTTCACCTCCGAAGCATGCTAACATAAAGCGTTTGAGAAGGAGAGAGCCGGACATGTTTCCATTGCCATTGGTGTTGTTCAGCTCGCCTCCAAAGCATTCAAACAATAAGCGCCTGAGAAAGTTGCACGCCATGTGCAATCTGTCGAGGTGTTTATTAAACAAGAATTGGAGATCGAGGATAGTTCTGGTTCTGAGAGATGGTACAAGGAAGAGGAAAGGAGGAGAGATGAAAGATCGGCAATGGGGTTTCTTTGAGGATTGAGGTTCTTGCGTGGGATTTACTATGGAGTAGTATATATAGAGAGACCGTAGGATATGTCCACAAGTGAGAACAGAGAGAAATGTTTCGAGTTTGCATCAGGATGGTCCAATAAAACATATCGGATGGTCCGGATCCAAAACAAATAATTTTTACTTTTTCAATTTCTTAATTCAAAAAGTATCTTTTAGCTTTGTTTAATTAACAAGAATTACAAAATCAGAACCGAAGATGCTTTAGTCAATTCCAATCAAATAGTTAATGATCTTAGTCAAAAGTAATGGTAAAAGTTGGCTTTCGTAGTTTTGCCCATTATTGTTTTATTATTCATATATAGTAATATGTAATCGATCGATCGATCTCTTTCCTTGATTTTCAAGTAATCGTAGGACTAACAAAAAAATACTTATATACTTTCTAAAAATAAAAAATTTGAAAATTATGGAGCGATCTGTGCGAATTGAATTACAGTCGTTGGTCTTGTTTAGGAATGAATTAATTATTGTTCTTTATTATCAGCATAATTTAGACTGTAAGGTCATGTTTGATTGTGAAATAATAAGTGGAGTAAACCACTTATTCTACATTTAAGCCATGTCAAATGAGGAACAAAATAGAAATAAGATCGAGTAAAAGGTGAGTTAAACTGGAGTAAATTCATCTCTCAAATGAATGTGTGTAACTTCATTTCTTTAAGTGGATTAACTTACTTTTCACACTTATTCTGCATGTATGACTCACTGTCACAGATAAAGGTTTATTTTCCAACATCTTACTCCTCAAAAATATAGAGTAAAATAAGCTATAATTTTAACTACCAAACGAGGTGTAAAATAGAGTAAGCAATTTAATTCTCGTGAACTTTACTCCAAAACCAAACATGACCAAAGATAATTCCAACATAATCATTACATGTAATCATATAAATGTATGGCATCCTCAATTGTTAATTACCATATAATGAAGTATAGAACAACCAAAGCTGGAGAAGTATATTATTAAATATTAATTAACAACCATATTTGTTGAAAATTGTGACAACAGATGTATAGTTGTAAAAAATTTCTTTTCACTTTAAAGTTGTCATTTTTTTAATAGAAAAAATTAAATTGTTAATCAGTTCTCAAATATCAATAATTGTATTTTTTTTATTTTTTTTTAAATAGAGAGTGAACTATATTATCCAAAATGGGAATTAGTATAATTAATTTTAATTTATGACTCATCAACAGAAATCTCCTGAAGTCCAAAGGAATTTAGATCCCTTAAAAGTAATTCAAAATTTCAGTTGGATATCGGACCGTCCGTTTCTGACCTGGCAAATATTAAAAAGGTGTTATGGATGTTTAAATTGATCCCAATTACATGAATAAGTACTTTAGTGAAGTTGGAGCTCCAATTTATTGATTTTTAAATTGATCCCAATTTATGTTTCCGTTTCAGGACCCGGACCGCAGCTGGTACTGTTGGGAACATAAATTGGAGCTCCAACTTCACTAAAGTACTTATTCATGTAATTTAATATTATAATAATATTTCTTACAGAATTAAAATAATTGCGCGACAGAGAGAGAATATGACAAGTTAGCACCATTTGGAACAAAATGTTTCAATAAAAATTGTAATTTACATATATAAACACTTCTAGATCAACTGAAAGGTTTCGGCAATTACAATAAGAAGCCCACATAACATAATATGTTACTACAAAATACAAAATGCACCATTAGTATTATGCATGTCTCTTATCTTATCATATATTTTCATCAGACTGAATTTAGTAAAATGTCAAGAATAGTAGGCTATGTTTGAGAGAATATATTATGCAGAAAATTTTACTATTTTAGTATAGGGTATCTTAAGAGGTGTTATTTATAAGCTTTTCTTCTTAGAGATTTATATTATATATATATATATATCTTATTTGTACTCTATGTAATAATGAAATAAAAAATACAATTAAGTTTTCTCATAAATTATGTCTCTTGTTTCTCCTTTCTTTCTCGCATCTCTTTACAAACCCTAACAATTAGTCCTAACGGCACAAAACCTATCCGATAGGCCTCAAACAAAGAATCCAAACCATTCAAACCGATCTCCTTCATAAAGAGCTTTGATTACTTAAAAAAAATTGAACTTTTAAATTTATTTAGTATCAAGTCAAGGAGTAAACAAAAGATGAAAATAGAACATTTTCAATTAATTTTAATGCATTAACTTTTCATCAATTTGACAGCTTGATTTAATACTAAATGAATTTGAAGTTCATAATTTTATATGTAAACGCATCACTCAAGAAATAGATCAACTTGAACTATTAGAATTATTCGTTTAAGGCCTAACCAGTAAATTTTTTAGGCTTTTAGTATTATCGTTGAAATTTTAATATTATGACTGAGTCAAACTATAAATTTTTCAATTTATATTTCGGAGTACCAAACAATCTTTCAACTAGTAAGGATATCAATCCGTAAAATTCGATTTTAAAAAAAATAAAATCATCGCCCTAAATAATTGCAATTATATAGACTTCCATCTATTTTTATGAGGAATTGATAACTTGAGTACATTGCATTATGCCTTTTGTTATATTCTCTACCTTTTTGCATCAACTTAGCCAAATTGTTTATTACTCTACACATAAAAAAGACGTTACTCCATTTTTAAATTGTTTTTATGGGAATAAGAACTCGGAAGTTAACATCTAGATATATTGTTAACATAGCTAGATAATTACAATCTCTTGATATCAATCCAAAAAAAAAAAAATTGTCATAATTTTTGTATGCATGTACAAAGAGCAAGGTTCTAAATAGCGTTTATAGCGTCATAGCGGGAAGGCTAAAAAAAAGCTATAGCGAATAGCGTCGCTATAGCGGAAGCTATTCCAAATAGCATTTTTTTTTTTTTACATTCCGTATATTCAATACTTGTACTAAATATCAGCATTATCTAAAGTCTCATAGAACAATAAATAACACCAAAGTAATTAAGAAATTATAATATTCATATTGAACCCGTACAAAGTCCAAATTGCGGTTCAAAATATCCATAGTAATATCATAAACTATCGATTTTTCCTATTAAAAATATCTTAAGCATCATGATTCATGACATAATCTATTTTTTTTTCTATTCAAATTTTAATTTCGATTTGGACTTTTTTTCTATTCAAATTTCTATTTCTATTCCCAATTTCAAATTGATTTATCTGTAACAAGTAGCAACCAATTCAATTTCAGTTTGAGATTTTTTGGATCTTTATTTAAAACCCATATAAATTGCTTTAAAAAAAAACTCATATTTTATAGCGCAAATAGCGGACCGCTATAGCACTGTAGCGGCCGCTATAGCGGCCGTAGAGCAAATAGCGCATTTGATGTCATAGCATAGCGTTTGGGGTCCAAAAACGCTATAGCGCGCTATTTAGAACACTGACAAAAAGTGATAGTGACCTTACCTAATTATTTTCTTTTGATACTTCAACTTAGATTTTGAGTTATATAAATTTTAAAAGCATGAAGATCAGTTTGTACAAATTTGTGGCTCTGGCTTTTTCTTTTTTGGCAATGTTCCTCTCAACAAACAAACAAAAATATCTGGTCTTAATGCCTGATACATTATAACTAAATCAACAATGGTTAGAAAACTACAAGTTTAGACTTATTTCCTCTAACATTGGTTAGGGTTTTCTTTTTATCCCCCTCCAATAGTAATAAGATTATTCTTCCCTCATCTTCTCTCTCTATATTTTTTTTAACAAGAGTAGTATTAATAAAAAAATATTCTTCAGCTCAAGGAAGACCTATCGGTGTCAGTTTTTACAATCACAAGTAAGATTTCTCATCAAGATAATAAGAAAAGAGGTCGAAATTATAATTTCTACTCAGAACTTAATTTAAATTAACATGATTGACATACTCCCTTCTTTTTCCAAAACATCAACCTTGCTTAACACAAAGATGTACATCTGAATTTGTAAATACTATGGCAATAAGACATTGATCACCATAAATTTCATATTCTGAAATCATTCTCCTCGCTTCTCCTTTCTGTCCGACCATTATCTAAATCCCACATGAGCCCCGATTTGTTCACGCTTCTCTTGGCATTGCTAACAGACATATCCCAACTCGATCTGTGGTTGAACGCAGCCCCACCAAACTCCGATAGAAATGCCGAGAGAGACCAACAAAAGTGACATTGATGGTAGTGGTGGGAGTTGTGTAAACTTTTCAAGACAACTTTATGAATCATTTTCAATGCCTAAATTCATTGGTGTCCAAATTAGATATTCAATTTTTATAGATTTTATTTTGATACAATGTCAAGGAATTGTGCCTTTTTTATCTTTAACTATTTAAGAGAGATCAAATTAGATTTTTCTTTTTGAGAACATGAGTATATTTATTGACATGTTTCTTGGTGCTGAACTGGAGTTCAAAATTTATTCGTACGCACTAAATTGGTGCTGCCATCTATAGTTCTGTATTTTTACTTTATTTTAATATAATAAACACAGTACATTTGGTGAGTCAGGATAAAGTATTCCAAAATTTATTATTAATTTTCAGGGTCCATTCATAGAATTTTGACAACACTTTATATTGGTGGTTTGATAAATTTATTTAAAATTGGTGGTGCTATATATACTTCCGTATTTTTTACTTTGTTCTAATCTAATGAACAAACAAATTTAAAATTTGCTATTCATTTTTATTTCAGATGAAATAATAATCAATTCTATTTTGCTTTCATCCAAAATAATATTGAAAACAAATTGCATTGATTTGAAAATATCTATGTGCGATTCGTTTCTATATTGAAAATATCTATTTGCATTTTGCAGTTCCAAGCAGTGTTGTAAAAAATGTCTATTTAGGTCAATTAATCAGCCGATTAGTCGTTGGCGGTGACCAAACCATCAAATAAATTCCCGATTAATCTGCTGATTTTTTCCGATTATGGCCGATTATTCCCGATTAATCGCTTGGTGGTACCTTGTCCGTCCAACGAGCGCATACCATTATTTACAACATTGGTTCCAAGTATGTATAATGTAATAGTGAAGTGAAAATTTGAGATGTGGTTTAGATAATGAATGTAAATATTCAAAACAATTAATAAGTACTTTTAGAAGACGGGCATAACTCAATACTTAATTGCATGCTCTTGTAGAAAATATAAATAACAACTGTCCATACTTGTGTATATTTAAGAAAAGAAAATGTGTACTAATTAAGATAAATTTAAATAACAGCTATTACATAAATTTAAGTACTAAGATAGTACAAAAGGCATCTTTCAATTTACAAATCAAGATGCTATGCAAATCAAGATGCATCGCGTGATCAATCCACAAGTGTTCCAGGAGGCATATATATCAGAGAACCGAGGTAACATTCGTGAATTACGTGAGAAATAAATGGCACCAACCGAGATAACATTTGTGAATTATGTACTTAAGAAGAAGGGCATAACTCAATACTTGTAGAATGTATATCAACTGCATGCTACTTCAATGCAGATCAACTTGTCCAATTCTTTCTGTTTCTGGGCGTAAAACAATCAAGCAATTCACATGAGAAGGATATATAAGAGAGAAATGATGAGGAGGGGAGGCGTTGGAATTAGAAGATCAGATGATATCATCATCCCTATATGCTTGGTGATCAAACTTTTAGAACAAAAAATATTAATATTATTTTATTTAGAAACTTATTGGTATAATATTTCTTTTACGAAAATACCAATTTAATTTGTTGGACAGATTTTATTGCTTGAGTTACAGTCATACCATAAAACAACAAACATTAATTCCATGGCTGATATATATCAGCGAACGTAATCACCTGATAGTCACTATCAGTATTTCAAAAAAAAAAAAAGATATATATCAGCGAACACTGACTAAACTGAATCATTTTTCAAAAGATAGAGCAAAAACATGAAGCGATTTTGCCAAAAACACATAATTCAAAGAACTTCACAAAATTAAACTAAGGAAAATTAAATCGATTGCATTATGTAAAAACTTGAGCATACTATATTTCAATTGTTAAAACCCTTCACAGATAAATTGCCTAGCTAGATATATTCGGAAAAACAAAAAAAAAAAAAATGTCAAGTTCTGATTCCACAAGCCTAACTGCTCCAAATTGTACCAAAGAGAGTCACAAATTAAACTACAGCCAGTACATCTCTATGTTAAGAATTTAGAGAAATGGCTGTCAAAGAAAGCGTTGTCAAAGAAAACGCTGTCAAAGAAAAGAATGACGACACTGATGTCATCATGATAGTCCCGCTTAGCACCAGGATCGAAATATCTTAAATCGTAGTACCCCCTCCCATGTTTGCTGGCTGCTCTCTCCAATGCTTTCCTCATTAGCATCGCCGCTGCACCCTTTACAATAGTAATATTCAATAGGTTAGGTGATAAACAAACTAGAGAATAAATAATGACTTTGCTTTTCATGCATGCTGTACATGGAAACCTTGGTTCGTATCCAGATGGCGGCAAGCAGTAATAACTCAAGTATTAGGGAAAGCTTAACATTTCGTTCTAATCTCAGGCCATATTAAAAGTAGTACTCAACTGGTACCTAAAAATACAGAAAACCAAAACCAAAAACAAATAACAACTCTGTCGTCAGGACTGAGTAGCACTTACATCACGAGTGAAGTTTCGGACAAAAGCGGCAGCCTCTTCGTTGTTGATCTCATCCCAGAACCCGTGTGAGGCGAAAATGACAAATCTGTCATCAGGACCAAGTTGGTGTGTTCGAATCGTCGGTTTGGCCTTCAAAATAGGCCGCACAATGGGCTCCTCTTGTATGTACTGAGCAGGTAGCGGCGCCTCGTTGAATTCATTGTATTTCAGATACACGTGTCCAATTGCCCTAGTCACCTGAAATTTTTTTAATTTAAAATGATAAACAAGAATTTTTATTGATACATGTTGATGATGGCCTTTTTTTTTAACATTCCTTTTTTTAATATGGGTGCTTAATTGGGGTTTAGACTACAGTAGTAACATCTAGTTGCCATTTTAGAGTGCAAAACAAAGCGCAGTCATGTTGAAAATAAATAGATATTTTGAGTTTTGACAACCTTCAACTGTGCCACTTTCAACCACAAGTAGAGCAGTCGATTAGTATTGACTTAATTACACAACAACCACAGCTCACAGAAAACACTAGAAATAGAATAACTAAAAATCTATTAACAAAAATAATTGAAAGTAATTACCTGAAGAGACCCCCTGAGAAGAAAACATCCCTCGCCTTCTGGGAAGAGGTTAGTGTCAGGATGCTCCTCACAGACCTCATTCTTTCTTTCTACATGTTTAGCATTATAATCAACTGACAGCTGAATCACCTCCATGTCATCCAAGCCACCCCCGTTCGGCCATCTTGCCAGAACTGCACGAGAATCGCCGGCATTCGTCACATAGAGAACACTGTTAAACACGACCCCGACCAGACAACACGACCCTAACACTGCAAGTTGTGGTTCATTTTGCCAATTCCTTCTAACGTGATTCACGAACATTAGCTCGGTTCTGTGATACGCCTCCTCGAACACTTCCGTATTGATCACACCATTTTGATTTGCAATAGCACCTACAGTTAAAGAAATGAAATTAACCCATGTTTGTAAATTGAAAGATGATAAATTAATGCATTATACAGTCAAGAATTTCAAAGTTATTTGACTGCTTATCGCATGTTAAATTACCATTGCACAACAGACCAAAGATAAAATAATCGGTCAATCTTTTTAATTGCATGCGCGACTTGTTTGTTGAAGAAACAGAACAAGTCAGATATGGATTTATTGTGAAATTGCTTACTTGCTTTTGCACTGTAAACACTAAACAGATACCTGATAATTTAAAGTTCAGGAAAACAATTTAGATGATAAAGAAATTCCAAGAATCGTACTTGGCTGCCAAGATTTTGAGTTCAAGATTGAATGTTAATTAAACCAACAAAATTCAACGAATACAATAAAATTTTGCACTTGATCTTTTCCAACAGAGGACTAAACTCTAATTCAAGCAGAACCAAATTTACCACATTGCCCCTCAAAACAACGAATACAATAAAATTATGCACTTGATCTTTTCCAGTTCTTTCCAAAACAAGAAATTTCGAAAACTCCCTCAAAACAACAAGAAATACGAAAGGAAAAAAATAAAATTTGAAAAGCAACTCACTCTTGAAGTTGTTGAAGAGATGGTCAAGGACGAACTGAGAGCAGGCCGTCCCGCCATGGCCATCGTAGATGCCGACGAACACCCCGCGGAGCTCATTGTCTCCATCTGTCAGAGACCCAGACACCAGTTGACTGCGATCCTCGTTCTGTACGTTAGCTTGAGCCACGGCCATTGAAAACATGCCGTAGAGGTGGTGGGCCAAGCTCTTATGCCAATAATATTGGCTGAACCAGTCTCCGCTGGAACCTTGAATTGACGTCTCTCGGTTTACTCCTTGGTCTACAAAGCATTGTTTCATCCAGCGAAAGAGAGAGCGGCACATGTTTCCAATGCCATAAGGGTAGTTCAGCTCGCCTACAAAGCATGATGACAACCAGCGATTGAGATAGTTGGCTGCCATGTGCAATCCGGCAATGGAGATGGTAGAAGGAAGTGTATATTACAAGAATTGGTTGGAGAGGGTACGTAGTTCTTGTTCTGAGAGATTGTACAAGGAAGAGGAGTCAGGAGAGGAGGAAAGATGAAAGATTTGCAATGGAGGTTCTTGTGTGGGATTTTGGACAAGGAAGAGAAGAGGGAGGGAGACTTGAGTGCACCTGGCGCATTGAAATGCTTAATGCCTAGGAACGGCTAATTAAGAATAAGCATAATATTGTATTTCTTTATTTTTATGTATATAGGATGAATAGACAAATATTTATCAAACGATGTGGTATCTAATTAAATATTAATAATTATGTAAGAAAATTGTAATTTGTAGGATTTTATTTAGATTGATATAATTTATCTATCATAGTCATCAGTAATAACTTCTTTATTTTAATTTCTTGAACGATTGTAGAGCTTTAATATCTTTGTTTCTTTAAAATATTATTTTTGTTGTTTTTACAATTATTTAAAAAAAAACTCGCATCGTATAATTATTTATATGCAGTAGACAACTAGAATACCTCGTGTAAGTTAATTAACAATATTTCAAAATAAGTGGAAAGTTAGCAGTAAGTGTTAATTTGTATATATTCTACTCGAGCTCCATGCAAATAAAAATCGTAACATTTGATTGTGTATATAATTAAGTTTCTCAGTAAAGCATAAATAATATTAGTTTGCTCTGAGAACCAACATCTAATCTATTAACAAATTATAACATTCTCTAAATAAAAACATGGGTTCAAAATTCAATTAACAAATCCTTATAAATATTTAAAAGTAAAAAAACTTAATTTTATCTTTATCTAAAATATCTTCTCTTATTAAGCATGTAGATAACTTGATTGAGCCCCAGTGACAGGTCTGTCAATAAGCATGTAGATAACTTGATCCGCCAACTGCTGTGATTAAAAGATGAAAATTCGGATTGAATATCAATCCTCTGACCTATTTTTTATTCTTTGCATTTTTTATGTACTTTTAAGTTTAGAAATCTAAATATACTTAGACACATACTTGCCACATGTATTTTCCTAAACTCCCTTATTTGATTGTCAAATGCTCGATTTTTTTATCGATCCAGATTTCTTTCCATTTTTTAAATGTCATCTAACAAATTTTTGGATTGATTGGTAATGGTCATGTCTTCATTTCTTTTTATTTTTTATATATTTGAAGGAATGTATTTGTCGTTTAATATCATTAATAGATATTCTTGAATAATCTTTTTTTTCATTGGTCTATTTTTTTAGAGTGACGCTATTTAGAAATTACTATTTTTATTATTGGGAGCGGAGAGAAACATTTCCCTTTTTATACCCATTGACAATTTTATTCAATAAATACAATGCACCTCACAAGAAAATAATTATTGCACCTCAATAATCAAAATTATGCTCTTATTTTTTTTATGATAATATGTCATTTTGTATATGAGATCTTTTTTATTTTCTTATAATATGTCTCAATTGTAACGCACGGAAATGATACTAGTAAATATTAATAATTAGCATATATACAGTTGACACAAGTTCTGTCTAAACTCTAAACTCATTGTAATTTAAGAAACAACTGATCTAATTCGACCGGAATCCGGCCTCCTTAATTGAGCCCAATTTAAGTGAAAATAGGTCTGTCAAAATGGGTCACACTCTTAAGCCCAGCCTAATGTTAGATCTCAGGCAGGCCAGTTAATTTGAAAACGTAATTATTTTCAGCAAACTTAATTTATAGTAAAATAAATAAAAATTATGGCCATCATGAGAAGTTTTAATATGGGCCTTCGATTTTTAATTTATCTGGGAGAGTTTGATAATGATATTTTTTTTCTTTTTCTTTGAACAAATTAATAATGCGGTTGCCAATTAAATTGCCACTTGAGCATGAACCAAATCAGTCTTTAAAATTTTGATTTGAGTTTTAATTAATCCATGATCTGCAATTCAGTTTTATTAACAAGGAAACTAGCTAGTACACACCGTCAAAATTAAGTACTTTTTTATATTTACTTCTTATTATCTACATTAATTAAATGGCTTGTATCACCGAACACTCACTAAAGTGAATCAATTTTCAAAAGATATATATATATATAGAACAACAACATAAAAACTCATCAACCAATGTTGACAAAACCACATATTACACAGGAACTTTAACAAAAATTAAACCAAGGAAATATAAAACTTAATATAGCAATAAGTCCAAAATTGGATATATTTACAGAGCTAAATGCCCAGTTCAGAGTTCACAAGCCTAACTACTGCACCCAGTTTTCCATTTTAAAATAATAAAAAAATTCATCCAAAATCAACTAGAAGAACTTTCATCTCCTGCTCCAAATCGCACCAAAGAAAATAATGATGGTGCTGGTGCTGGTGCTGGTGCTGGTGCCTGCAAGTTGTCAAAGAAAAGAATGACAATACTGATGTCATCATGATAGCAGCGCTTATCGCTAGGCAAGAAAGATCTTAAATCTAGGTACTCCATCTCATGTTTGGCGGCTGCTTTGCGCAACGCTTCCTTCAATAGCATCCCAGCTGCACCCTATACAATAGAAACATTCATTAATTAGGTTAGGTGATAAACGAACTAATTAAATATGCATATCATATTTTGCAGAGTAAAAGGTTGGAAACCTTGGTTTTCATATTTAGACTTGATATATAATATGAAAGAATAAACAATGACTTTGCTTTCATGAGATGAAAGCATGCTGTAGTTGGAAACCTTTGGTTCGTATACAGATGGCGGCAAGCAGTAATAACTCTAGTATTAGGCAAAGCAACATCTCTAGCCATATTAAAAGTAGTTCTCTACTGGTACAAAGAGAAGTACAGAAAATCAACAACTAAAACAAATGAAGTACTTCTCTACTGGGGGCACATACATCACGAGGGTTGTTTTTGACAAGAGTGGCAGCATCTTCGTTGCTAATCTCATCCCAGAGCCCGTCTGAGGCGAAAATGACAAATCTGTCGTCAGGACCAAGTTGGCGTGATCGAATCGTCGGTTCTGCCTTCAAAATAGGCCGGACAATTGGCTCCTTTTGTATGTAGTCAACAGGTAGCGGCTCCTGGTTGAATTCATCGTATTTCAGATACGCGTGCCCAATTGCCCTAGTCACCTGAATATTTTTTTAATTTAAAATGATAAACAAGAATTTTTATCGATACGGAACAATTGATCATCGGTCATGGGAAAGTAATTACCGGAAGAGACCCCCTGACACAAAGACATCCCTCAAATTCTTCAAAGAGGCTAGTACCGTGAGGATGCTCTGCTGAAACCTCATCCCTTCTTTCTCTATATTTAGCGTTATGATCAACTGACAGCTGAATCACCTCCAAGTCACCCCCGTCCGGCCATCTTGCCAGAACTGCACGAGAATCGCCGGCATTTGCCACATGGAGAACTTTGTTGAACACGACACCAACCAGACAACACGACCCTAACACTGCAAGTTGTGGTTCGTTTTGCCAATTAGTTCTCACGTGATTCAAGAATGTTAGCTCAGTTCTGCGATACGTCTCCTGGAACACTTTTTCATTGATCACGCCATTTTGACTTGCAATAGCACCTACAGTTAACAAAATGATAAATTAGCCCATGCATGTTTGTAAATAGAAAGATGTTGTTTGTCTTATCTTAGTACTTAAATTAATGTAATATATGACTACTCTTTCTGTTCTTTTCTATTTCTTTTGAGAAAAGTGTTAAATTAATAAGCTGCCAGAAATAAAAACTGCATGTGCACCTTTAAGATATTTGTTAATTACAAATGTCAAGTGACCAGAGCAAACAAAGATAGAAAAATTTTAAGGCAGTATACTGTCAAGAAATTAATTAAGTATATTCTGAAGTTATTTGAGCCGCTTATCACATGTTAATTACCATTGCACAGAAGACCAAAGATAAAATAATATATCGGTTTAAAATGCATGCGCGACTTGTTTGTTCAAGAAACAGAACAAGTGAAAATGAACTGTGCTCAACATCTCACTATGTAAAATAAAATCAGATATGGAGTTCTTGGGAAATTGCTAACGTGCTTTTGCACTGTTAACAGATACCTAATAATTCAAAATTCAAGAAAACAACTTAGATGATAAAGAAATTCCAAGAATCGTACTTGGCTGCCAAGAGTTTAACTCCAAGATCGAATTAATGTTAATTTAACGAAGTCCGCATATAAACAACAAAATTCAACAAATACAATAAAATGTTGCACTGTATCGTTTTCCAACAGAGCACTAAAACGTACTCTAATTAAAGCAGAACCGTATTTACAACATTGCCTCTCCAGTTCTTTCCAAAACAAGAAATTTCCAGGACTCCCTCAAAACAACAAGAAAATAAAATTTGAAAAGCTACTCACTCTTCAAGTTAGGGAAAAGATGGTCAAGCAGGAACTGAGAGCAGGTGGTCCCTCCATGGCCATCGTAGATGCCGACGAATACCCCACGGGGCCCATTTTCTCGTTCTGTCAGAGTCCCAGAAACCAGCTGGCTGCGATCCTTGTTTGGGAAGTTAGCAGGTGGTCCCACCCCGGCCATTGAAAACATGCCGTACAATTGGTGGCCCAACCCCAATTGGTTGAACGTGTTTCCAGTGGAACCTTGAATCGACGTCTCTGAGCTTTCTGTCTCGCCTTCAGAAACCAGCTGGCTGCGATCCTCTATCTCTATCTGTAAGTTAGCTTGCGCCTCGGTCGTATAATATTTGCTGAATATGTTTCCATCAGAACCTTGAATCGACGTCTCTAGGCTTTCTGGCTCGCCTCCAAAGCATTCTAACAAAAAGCGCCTGAGAAAGTTGCAAGCCATGTGCAATCTTGCGAGGTGTTTATTAAACAAGAGACAGAGAGGATAGTTCTTGTTCTGAGAGATGGTACAAGGCAGAGGAGAGATGAAAGAATTGCAATGAGGTTTCTTTGAGGAGGTTCTTGCGTGGGATCTGATGTGTTTACAAGGGAAGGGAGGGAGTGCCAGTGCGATTTTAAAAAATAACCGATATGTGTTCAAATTAGTTGTAAAATTTTCTTGATTTTCAAATTAACTTGGTGTCTGATATTGGGCTGGGTTTAAAAGAGTGTGACCCATTTTGACTTACCTGCTTTCAGTTTCATTGGGCTCAATTTAAGTAGGCCAGATTCGGGTCAAATTAATTAGGTCATTTGTTCTTTTAGAATTGCTTAATTTCAAATCGGTTAATTTTCTTCTGGATCTTGTTAAATGCACATATATCGATGTGAGTGAGGCTATGGTACTTCGGCTAGTGTACTATGGCTAGTGTACTACGGCTCAATATGGTACTTTTTAAAATTCTAACGGTCGATCCGAACCGTTCAATGTGATATCCATATGAATATGTACTTGCAAACTAAATTTTATATTTTTTCGAATTTTTTTACTATTTTTTTAGATAGGTAGAATTTTCAGTGTTTTATACAAATTCTGGACCATCAAAATTCTATCTATCTAAAAAAATAGTAAAAAAATTCGAAAAAATATAAAATTTAGTTTGCAAGTACATATTCATATGGATATCACATTGAACGGTTCGGATTGACCGTTAGGATTTTAAAAAGTACCATATTGAGCCGTAGTACACTAGCCGAAGTACCATAGCCTCACTCTATGGATGTTCTCTATTCAAGAGGAAGTCTCAAGTTTAAAAAAAAAAAAGCTTAATCTTTACGAGGGTATGTTTGTAATTTTGCATATTTCTCCTGTTATATAATAGACATATTATAGAGTAGAACTATGGTGTTCTTAAGCTCACCAAGTCCCGTTGTGAGCTTAACTCAAAAACCTATCATATTGACTTCAAACGACACATCCAAACCGTTGAAACCGTTCTACTTCACGAGTGATGCATTTACATGTCAAATTTATAATTTTTCGAACTAGTTGAGTATAAAGTCAAGCTGTCAAAAAATGATGAAAAATGAACTCATTAAAATTAACTTATAAATCATCTTTTTTTTACCGCTTAATTGACTTCATACTGAATTAGTTCAAAAAATTTAAAAATTTATATGAAAACGCATCACTCATGAAGTAGATCGGTTTCAACAGTTTGGATGTGTCATTTGAAGTCAATCCGATAGATTTTTGAATTAAGCTCACAAAGGGGACGGACTTGGTGAGCTTAAGAACACCTTAGTTCTACTCTATATTTTGCATATTGGTCATTCAAACAATATAAATGAGACGAAAGATATAAATCACACTAATAAGAGGTCTCATGACATTATTAAAAAAATTGAAATTTTATCCCGGTGGTACGTACGTCCCAATTATATCCAGAAGTGATCAGCACCACTTAGAACAAAACTAAATAATTTTCGCTAGAGACGTGAGAAGTGACCAATTTTTTTATTAATACCCTAAAAAAAGAAAAAATATCACATATGCCCTCGGGTTTTTTTTTTTAAATATACCCTAACCGCCCCATGGGGGGCGGTTCACTTTCTCACCAAACTGCCTCCCTGTGGGGTGGTCAGCTGTGCACACTGAACCGCACCACAGGGGGGCGGTCCAGTTTTTTTTTTTTTTTTTTAGATTTGAGAGACAATATAAATGAAATTTAACAATAAAAATTCAAATTTTGTTTTTAATATTTGTTAGATTACTTCTTTTGATGTATAAATTAGCATTTTTATACTAAAATATGCTAAATTCTGACATTTTTAAAAATACCCAAAGTTCATTACGAATCGCTAAAAATACCCAGACCCGCCAACTTTTATTAAAAATGCCCAAACCGGCCATTAAATGGCCGGTCCCCTGATTTAATTTTTTTTTTTAGAGACAAATAGCTAAAATGCTGAAATATAACACTAAAAATTGAATTTTTTAGTTAAAAATTTAGTCTCTAAATTTTTTTTATTAATTATCAGTGTTTTGAAAATAATTTTATTAATTTTTAAAAGAATTTTTTTTTTTTAAACTGAGAAATTTATTTTCTGTTGTGTATGTATGCACAAAGAAGATCATCAATATTTTTTTTGGAGATGCAATGTTGGAGACCTTTAGTAGCCAAAGGCATCATGTCATAAATCACATGGACACATCCTTTTTGAATATGTTGGATCCTATACAACTTAGTTTGGATGAAATTTTGGTCCAAGTTGCATCATAACCAAGAATTTTGGCAACATAAGCCCAAAAATGAAAAAAAAAATTTGGATTTTTAGTGTTATATTTCAGCATTTTAGCTATTTGTCTCTAAAAAAAAAAAATTAAATCAGGAGACCGGCCATTTAATGGACTTTGGGTATATTTAGCGATTCGTAATGAACTTTGGGTATTTTTAAAAATGTCGGTGCTAATTTACTTGAAATTATGTTAAATTACGCTAATTAATATATCTAGAAAGGAACTAGATTTGGGATATTGGTTATTGTCAAATCAAATTCTCTCAATTTTAAAATTGAATATAACTGGAAGTTTTTCATATCACACAGACTGTAATCTAACAAAAGAAGTAAATTACGCTAATTGAATATAACTGAAATTTAGCGTTTTAGTATAAAAATGCTAATTTATACCATCAAAGAAGTAATCTAACAAATATTAAAAACAAAATTCGAATTTTTATTGTTAAATTTCATTTATATTGTCTCTCAAATCTAAAAAAAAAAAAATTGGACCGCCCCCCATGGGGCGGTTAGGGTATATTTAAAAAAAAAAACCCGAGGGCATATGTGATATTTTTCCTTTTTTTGATCAGCACCACTTAGAACGTAATATGTTAACTAATCCAGAATTTTTTTTGTATCTATTTCTATATGATTTCAATCGAAACGTCTTTTTGTATTGATAAAAAATCAAACAACAACAAATTTGATTACATTAGAAAAAGAAAGGATTGCAGAGTATATATAGGTTATCACTGGAAATTGAAAAATAAAAATCCTCTGCTGCTTACAGAAAAGATAAAAATGGCTGAAGGTTTCCTTGCAAAAATTGCAGAGTAGCTTAATTTCCTTCGTCCAATACTTGTTGGGTTTTTTAAAATTATCATGCACCAGTCAAAAATATTTCAATTAATGCGTCTTTTATTTAAATAATTAAAACTTGCTAGAAAATAAGCAAAAAAAGGGCATAAGTTGAGTACCAAATTAAGTGCTAAAATATTTAGCTTTTATCATAATTAATGTCAAGTTGTGATGAACTAAACAAGGAACAATTAATGTTACAAAATGATGAAGTCCTCTATCGCCTTCCAATTTTCTCAAAACAAAACTAATTAAGAAAAAGGATATGAAAAAGAAATCTCACTGTGCAATTAGATCACATGTTTAACATGCGAGAAAGTATGTTAATTTTTTTATGATACTCACTTAAGGTTCACTTTGGCATTTTTTTGTGAATGATGATTTTTGTTTTTGAATTTACCTAACTTTTTTAGTGTGTAGTGTCTTTTTATGTAAAGCAATGTTTTTCGTGCAAGAGATCACAGGTTCAAAAACCAAAACCTGTTAAATTAATGAAAAGAGATAATCTTGATCCCTTCCTTGTCTAAAAAAGAAAATGTTTAATTAATGCCTTGTGAAGTGAAACTAAGATCTTGATTGTTCTCATTTATTCAACTGTTTAATCTTACGTACTATTGCCTGTTTTGTGCTTTATATTCTGGTAGTCATACGTTCAAACTAAATATTTGTGGTTAAAATATTGTTTGAATCCTGATTTAACATTTTATGATGCGGTAACGCAAACTGCTCAGCCAACATGGAGCAAGTTAAATAATTATGGATAAGTAGTTTTAATATTATTATCGTTGTTAATGTTGCTGCTAATTATTGTTGTTGTTATTATTAGTAAGTAATTAATTATTGTTACATGGTCTTGATTCAAGAAACTTTTACATTGTCTCACTTCCTGAGGTACTCAAAATGGGCTGCTACAGAATTTGGGTCAATCTAGAATTTATGGGATTAAAGGATTCGTACAAATTAGTAGTGAATGGTTTCGATTTAACTCTACACGGTGAGGTACCTCATCGGCATCTTATGTAGAAATTTTCTGATCGTTCTCTAGAATTCTATGTCTGGAATTTCACTTTCAAAGATGTTTGGTTCAAATAATTTTGGTTTACTTTGTTTGAAAAAGTAAAACCCGTCCCAATTATTTACCTTGTTGCATTGGTATTACATTTATAGTGATTTTTTAAGCACTTCACTGAATATCATTATTATTTGTGACTTTTTGATTGAAAGTTGAACCTAATAAAAACAGCGATTTTCAAACTATCTTAATAAATAGTAAAAAAAATTCAAAAAATGTAAAATTTGGTCTCCAAGCACATTTTAATATAGATTGAACATCTAACGGTTTGAAAATGTCGTTACTCGATCGTGAAGTAGATTAATATCATGATATCATGATATGTAAATACATTACTCGATCGTGAAGTAGATTAATTTTAACAGTTTGAATTTATTATTTCAAGTTAAAACTCACTAAAGAATTTGGTGACCTAAGAACAACCTAGTGAACAAATTAATGAGCCTAATGATGAAAACAAATTAAATATTATCCATTTATATCTCGATCGGCATCTAGCTAGATTTTTAATTGAAAGAATATCTGATGTATGAATATTTGTAGATACGAGTAGATATATATGATTTAAGTAATTAAGTGGATTTGTATGCAAATATGGTTTTAAATTGTGAAAGTGAGCCAAGATGCGGATAATTATCTGTGTTTATATTTTTCAAATATGAGAATATACATTTAATTAAATAGATATGAATATTTTGTATATTATAACTTAGTAATCAAAAAAGTTGGTCAACAAGTATTATATTTATATCCATTTATGATTCAATTTCAATTTCAATCTGTATCCGTATCATATCTCCATTTATGATTCAGATTTATTAGGATCCGTATTCAACAAAAATAATAGTAGAAATAAATACATATATATACAATCTGATCAAGATCCGATCAGTTTTCACGCATAGACGAGCTTGACCATAAGCCCAATCTCCTTTGACACGACCTAAGGTTTCTCAAATTTTGATTTTATATCTACACCGTCCAATCTCCTTTGACACGAATATTAAAGGGAATTGTGCATTTTATCCGGCCCAGATCTACACTCAAAATTTGTGTTACCTCATAAACTGGACCCATCAGTCTGATCTTTTATTTTTTTTAACGTTACACTACACAACAGACTACACCGGTCTAATCTCCAACTCATTATGAACCATCCGATCAGAATCGTGATCAATCCAGATTCCAGACCAACACGAAAATTTACGGTTAGGCTGTAAGATTCGTGCCTATTTATAACGAACGATCCGGATTCAAACTCATATAAAAAACCTGAATTCCTCTCTCCTCCCTCTCCGCTGTGCGAAAATAACCAACAAGAAGAGATATCGCCGCCACCATCACCGCTTTCATCTCTCTCTCTCTCTCTACTCGATCCAGAAAGAGAAACTCATTTAATCGATTCCGATCCTTAATCTCACTCCGACCCGAACCCGAATCTCGATCAACCTTGCCCGCTCCAGTACAGAATTCACTGTGCGCTTTTACTGGTAAGAGGATGTTGTTTCTCTGATAATGATGCATTTTCAGATATTCTCCAAAATTAGCATGAAATATTGCGGGTCGTCTTACTAATCTTATTTAAGAAATTGCGTTTCAGTTGAGAGTTGTATAAGATCTTGATGCAAAGATATATATACCCACCATTTGCTTCATAGATGTTGTAATATTGTATGTGATTGTGTGGTAAATTCCCAGTGGTGGGTATATAATTTTAGTTTAGATAGTTATGTGAAAATTATCTATGAGATTCAAAAGGTGAATTGTGTCAGAATAATTAATCTTGCAACTGATTTGTATTATAGATAGGTGGTAGAAAGAGAAAATTGGATAGTCAAATTGAATTGCGGTGTTAACTGGTAAGAAGTTGTTTGTCTGATAAAATGTGTTGTCGGTGTTTACTGCATTTTCAAATAATGTTATTTTCTCCAAAATTAGCACCAAATATTGCTTGTCGTCTTACTAATTTTCTTTCGAAATTGCGTTTAAGTTGAGAGTTGTATAAGATCTTGATGCAAAGATATATACCAACTATTTGCTTCATACATGTTGAGATATTGTATGTGATTGTGTTGTAAATTCCCACTGGTGGGTATATAATTTTAATTAAAGATAGTTATGTGAAGATTATCTTTGAGATTATTAAGGTAAATTGTGTCAGAATAATAATCTTGCAACTGATTTGTATTTTAGATAGGTGGTAGAAAGAGATAATTAGATAGTCAAATTGGATTCTCAATTTAAAAAGTCTCCAATTTTATTTTATTTTTCAGGAATTGTGTTGCTTCTTTGAAGAGGATTTGAATCAATGGGATTAACTGGTGTGAGGTACTTCTATTTTGTTGAGATATAAATGTTCTTGCTAAATTAAGCAAATACCTTTGACATGCTTAGCATTTTGTTTGTTTAATTGTTAAAAATGATTTTTTTTTAGATCTGAATCAAAAAGTAAAGATTCAAAGAGCAGCTTCAAGCGCAAAGTCGAGAAGAAATTGGGCTTCTATAACAGTACTTTCTCTACAATTTACTCTTTTTAATTGTCTCTCCCTTTGTTCATTGATTGATTGATATATATAAAAGTTGCTGTCAATGAACCTGTGTTCTTTCTTTTCAATTTTCAGAAGTGCAAGATGCTATAGTGAAAAAGGAGACCAAGGTAAATGATATTTACATCTGATTGATTTTTGTATTTAATTGTTAGCGCTATTTTAGTGTTGTGCCACTTTGGACAGAATAGATCTGCAATATTTTTTTTTTCTTTTCTAGGGCTGATGTTGTTTAGCTTTTTGATGTTTTAATTGAGGCTAATATTTGAGTAGGGTTAAAATGCCCCATTATTTCTGTGTTTCAGTCATGACTCACATTCTTATCTCTGTTTTTAAAGTCCAAACAGTTATCCGAACCGCTCAACATGTCTTCATATTAAAATGTTCTTGGAGACCAAATTTAATATTTTTTTTGGAATTATTTTACTATTTTTTTAGATACGTACAAAATCACTGTTTTTGGATGGTCTAGAATCTTCTGAAAAACAGTGATTTTCTACCTATCTAAAAAATAGTAAAAATTTCCAAGCACATTTTAATATGGAGATTATGTTGAGCAGTTCGGATCGACTGTTTAGACTTTGAAAATAGAGATAAGAATGTGAATCATGATTGGGTTAAACTAATGGGCATTTTAACCCTACTCCTAAAATATTATGTTTTTCTTCCAATAGAACGCCTAGACACCTACTTGTACCTATACCTTGATATCAGATGTTATATACTGGTACGGGAAATACTAAGATGCAGTCCCAAGTGTATGGTAAAATCCCTCACAATATTCTGATCTGATGTCAATATTGTATATTTAGTAGTTTTGGTTGAGAATATAATTTGAGATATGATTTACTTCCTAAATTACAGGCTAGATTATAAGGATTAGAATACATTAGATTTAATGTACAGCTTGGAAAGGTGATCTATAAAAGAATGGTCTGATTGAGCGAACAAGTTATTCTCTAATATCTTCGCTCTTGAAACATTCTCTAAGTTGTCAATTTAAGCCATTAAAGCTGATATATTTGTCTTTTATTTTTCTTTTGTGCAGACAAAGAAATTGAGGAGCCGGCAAAAAAAAATGAAGGCGTACAATCTCTCAGCTCTTGCTGAGTTTCTTCCTGACTTGGAAACCTTAGCAAAAACAAAAGAAACAGGCGTAATCAAAGAAGAGAAGATCAATTGCAAGTCTAGACAAAGCTTAGTGTATGTTCTTTTCAACCTTTTTTCTTTCTTCTGAATGCTTTATCCATCATGTTACAGTTTCAGTGTTTTAATTATGTCAATTTGGGTTTGGTATGTTAGGTTTTTTAATCCAGTCATTTAATTTTTTTTCTAGCAAAAGTGATTGCTAAATCTATTTTAGCAGGTTATGGATTGCTTGAACTTGGGTTTGTTGGGTTACTGGTAAATGTGTATTGGATCGGGTTTGAATCCAACAGTTCAGGCTGGTGTAAAAGATTGATCTGATATTGCCAACTCATTGAACAAACAATCAAAAAGTATTTTATAATATGTGGCTATGGTACTATGCATACCACGGATTGGTCCGTACTATGGATCAATATCTTTATTTTTGAAATTCAAACAATCAATCTGAACCATTCATCATGATCTTCATATTTTTTTTAGATAGGTAGAATATCACTATTTTTTAATGATCTCAAATAAAAAAAAATTGTAAAAAAAATGTAAAATTTGACCTACAAGTACTTTTTGTATTTTCACATGGAGATCATGTTGAATGGTTCAAATGGATTGTTTAGACTTTGAAAATAGAGATATTGATCCATAGTACGGACCAATATGCACTGTGCATAGTACCATAGCCTCACTCCTATTATAAATATTAGCTGACAATTTTTTTGTCCCTTTATTTTTAGACAAAGAGAAGCGGCTAAAATGCAAGCAGTACTAAATGACCCTTCTTTCATAAAGGATCCTTTTGAAACCATACACCTGCGACTACTGGAAACGCAACCACCAGGGCAAGAACAAATTAAAAGTGCATTTAAAGGGAAAAGGAGAGAGAGAAAGAAAAGGGTAAAGAAAGCAAAATCAAAAGCTCAAGAAATGGAGGTTTGATTATTAGAGTTTCTAAACTAATTAAGGAACCTTTCTAATGCACTGTTAGTTAGGTAGATGTTTGTATATCTACCAATTTTGTCAAATGTGAAGTGCATGTCTTCTATGCAGAATCAAACGAATGCGCTATTATGCTAATAAAAATAGTTTACTTTTAGTAGTGGTTTTTGAGTTTAAACTTGATAGAACTGTTGATTCTTCATTTTCTTTGAAATGTCAACTTTTGATACACTCACAACAAATTATCAGAAGTATGTTCAATATCAAGTTTAACAGTGTTTGTTACTTTCTGTTAATATTGCCAAAAACGAATTGTAAGAAGAGTGAGACTATGGTCCTGTCTTATGGATTCATATTTATGTTTTTGAAGTTCAAACCATTGATTCCAATTGCTCAACATGATCTCTATATGAAAATGTAGTTGGAGATTGGACTTAAATTAAGTGATTTTCTACTTTTAAGTACATTTTCATACGCGCAATATGTTGAATGGTTTGAATCGATTGTTGGACTTTAAAACCATGATCAATGTGCGCTTTGCAAAGTATCGTAACCTCAACTCTTGTAAGAATATCTGCTTTTCAAATCATGAAGTAATTCTGAAACAGTTTTTGCTTGGGCTTGTGTCTTTTAAGATCACCTTTAGCCCATGGGCTCAAAACTTGTGCTTCCATCATGAACATTTTGTTGTGCGCCATTTTATTGTTTTAATACCTTGTACGGTTGTGGGATTGCGTCGTTAATCTATTGAATTCCAACACCTAGACGATAAGCACATTGAGGAAACTATAAAACCACATTTTCAAAAGAAAGAAAAAACCATGAAAAATCCCATTTGACATCATTTAAATCCGACAGCACGAGAATTCAGACCACGAGACGGCCAGGTACAGGCACTTTATAAAGCTCTTACAGTTCAAGAAGGCACAAAAAAAAAAAATTAAGAAGATTACCGTCTAAATTCATAGCCATGAACCAAAAGGTATAAATGTACCAACAAATTCTATTTACACCCAAACCAGATATTAAATTGTGTGAACGCAAGGGTTAGTGTGTAGTCAGGTATTTCCATGGCGAAACACTTAAGAGGATGAGGTGGCAGTGGGTGATTGGTCGGGTTTCTTGAACTGAACCAGAATCATGGTCATGTTATCACATCCTTCGCCATGCACCGATGATGGTGGGGCCAGACAGTGGTCCATTACCTTCTCACAAATTCCAGACAAGCAGGTCTCCTGCATTTTAAATTAAAAAATTAGCTAGGCCTTCATAAAAGGAATTTTTTTTATGCATTTTTTATTGTTTCTGTAACAGGAGCTTGCCTTTTTTAAATTGCAAAATTAGGTTGTACAATGGTAGTGCATGAAGGCACTAAAACAGGAGCTTGCCTTTTCTAATTAGAGAAATAGCTGACCCGACTGAAGACCCATCCCGAACTATTATAAGAATTTAGACGTCCAAAACAATGAAATATTATGGTACTACGGATAGCAGATATTAGTCTGTACTATGGATCAGTATCTTCATTTTTAAAGTCCAAACAGTCAATCTAAACCGTTCAACATGATCTACATATGAAAAATGTACTTGTAGATTAGATAGTTCGAAAATCACTTGATTGACCATTCAAGTAGTGATTTTCTACCTCTAAAAAAACAGTTCTAAAAAAATATAAAAATTAGTCTGCAGATACATCTCCATATGGAGATCATGTTGAACGGTTCAGATCAACTGTTTGGGCCTTGAACACAAAGATATTGATCCATAGTACAGACCAATAGCCTCACTCAAAAAAAGAAAACAAAATGCAATCTCCTAGATTAAACCAAAACCCCAACAAAATTTTATTTAGATGAAAAGGGAACTCCCATTGCCACACCCAGGATGAGAGAGAATATAGAGAGAGAGAGAGAGAGAGGAAGGAGAGAGATTGATTGCCAGCCGCTGCCAACATTGTCCAAAAAAAAAAAAAAGACAGAGAGAGAGAGCTTACAGTTTTAAGTTGCTCATGAATGAAATCCACCAGCTGCTGACTCGTCATACAATCCCTACAAGTTGCATGTAATAGTTTAATTCACAATTGAAGCATTAAATCCTCATGCAATTATACTCTTACCAGACCTGATTTAAGGAACTGGTTTAAAAATAAGTTTAAAAATAAGAAGACCTCAAGTTTCAAGAAAAGAGATGTTACCAGATTCCATCACATGCCAGGATAAGGAACTCATCTTCATCAGTAATGTCAATCTAGCAAAATAAATGCAATTTAGAAAATACTAACAAATTTAGTTTGCATTGACCTTCTATTTCATATACTACATCTAATTTAGAAAAATGGAGAAAAAAAACTTAAAAAAATTAAGAATTCAGTCACTCCAGTGTGTAAGGTACTGTTACCAGACCAGACTAATACACAGTTAAAACTGTAGAAATGTAACATGAAGTAAATGTCATGTTTTACTAAATGTCCATATCTATGTTTTCAAAGTCCAAAGAGTCGATCCAAACCGTTCAATATGATCGCCATTAAAATGTGTTTGGAGACCAAATTCCATATTTTTTAAGAACTTTTTTTACTATTATTTTAGATAGATAGAAAATCAATTACTTCAGAAGATTCTGGACAATCCAAAAACAGCAATTTTCTACCTATCTAAGAAATAGTAAAACTGTAGACTGTAATACTTACCATTCAAAGACAGCAATTTTCGCCATATTAAAGTTTTGAGGTACTGTTACCAGACCAGACTAATACGCAGTTAAAACAGTATAATGTAATACCTACCACATTAACATCAGGATTACATGTCACAATCTGCTTCTCAGCTGGCAAGAACTTGTTATGCTTAAATTCCATATCACCTGAAACAAAATAAAATCATTATTGGCAGCGCTTTAATTATAAAAAGGGGGAATTTCATGTATACCCCTCAAAATTTTCAGAAGTACGTATTTCCCCCTCTAAAATTCATAATATCATATTTACCCTTCTAAAATTCCATAACTCACATATATAACCATTTTATTGTCTTTTCTATTAAAACTTATTTTAAATTTTTAAGGCACCCATTTTGCCCTTTATTAAGAAAAATAAAAATATGTAGCATGTTTCATAGAAATGTCAAGTCTTCTAATCAAGGTTCTAATCAGCGTTTATCGCATCATCGCGGAAAGTCTAAAAAAAACGCTATAGCATAGAAAACGGCTGATAGTGCTATAGCTTTGAAGGTCAAAAAAAGCTATAGCTAGCTATTGAGAACCCTGCTTCAAATTGGTTGGTTTCCGAGGGCAAATTGGTCATTTCTCCACTTCTAATATGCATTGCAGGTAGCTTGTACCAGGACTCAATAGTTCACAGAACAATTACAGTTTAGTTTCATTTTGTAGTATAGCACGAGGCCGGGAATCCTCAAACATCAACTCAAGTCAGAATAAACGAACAAGAGAGAAAAATAATTGTATCTACCAATCAAATTCTACGTACATACCGATGGCTCTTGCAAGGCTTAGAGTGCCATTAACTCGACCGACATGCACAAAACCACCAGCTTCTAGAATCCTTTCTCTCTCCAATGCAAGGTCTGGCTTGTGATCCTTCGACATATCAATTGCCTAAAACATATATAATAACAAATTACAGGAAAACACACTAGATAAGAGTTGGAGTGAGGCTATGGTAGTATGCATAGCGCAGATTGGTCCACACTACAGATCAATATATTTATTTCCAGATTCCAAATAGTCAAATCTGAACCGTTCACGGGATCTCCATATGAAAATGTAGCTGCAGACTAAATTTTATATATATTTTTTTAGATAGGTAGAAAATCATTACTTATTGAATGGTCTAGAATTTTTAGATAAAGTAATTTTCTACATATCTAAAAAATAGTAAAAAAATTCTAAAAAATGTAAAATTTGATCTACAAGTACATTTTGATATGGAGATCATGTTGAACGGTTCATATCGACTATTTGGACTTTGAAAATGGAGATATTGTTCCATAGTACGGACCATTATGCGTTATGCATAGTACCATAGCCTCATTCAAAGAGCTGTACTATAGATATACTGGTTGTCTAGTCATAACCTGAACCAGATAAACCAGTATTGGTAATACACTATTAATATACTATGCTATCGACCACTATTTCTATGCTGCTAAGGAATTATTAGTACGAAGAAATAAGGATGCTAGGACTATACCTGTCTGTTTCTTGAGAGGACACAACGAGAGTCTCCTGCATTACTGACAAAGAGTTTGTTATCTCTTATAACAGCCACACAAGCTGTGCTCCCTTCAGTGGGGCCTGGGTAGTCAGAGTGTGGTCCCTGGAAAAAGTACACAAGTCATGCATTAGTTTTACATTGCATGCTTCATATACTACTAACCTATTACATAATAAAAACAAAACTTACAAAAAAAGAAGGAAATTGGGTGTCAATTTTATTTTTGTCGGCAACAAAGGCCCTCAACTAAAGAAATTCTGGTAGTGGCAGTTTCATGCTGCTGATTTTTTCATCATTAGCAACAATAAAAATTCCATCCATACCATCTTTTTTAGCAAATTTTGATTTATATCAGGACTGCTGATATTGTATATTTCAACCACGTCCTGGTATAAATCGGAATTTGCTGAAAAAGATGGTATGGATGGAAATTTCTTTTTATTTTTTTGGTGTTATGGAAAAAAAAATTGGTTCATGCTATGTTGATTTGAATTCTAAAATGAATTTCTCTAAGAAAAAAAGCCAAATAACAAAAACTGAACTTTTTTTAATTGCTCAATTACTTGTGTCAAAGAAGTACCTCCTCAAAAGCCCAATCATCAACACGGTTATGAGAATCACCACCTCTTGGGGAATAAATCCAAGTCTCGATCATTCCACTCAATTTATGCATCTTATCTCCTAGAAGAGCAATCTCTCTCCAACCCCTTTGCCCTTGCATCATCTCATCCATCCTATCAATTCACCCATTTATACATCATCTCATCACACATCACATACCAAGTCAACCAAAGAAAGTTTTTTGGAACAGCACATTGGTTATTAATGAGAAATGTCAGTTATTGTTATTAAGATACCACCTGATTGCAATCTCTCTGTTTATTATTTAAAAATCAGACAACTTTATGGTATGATATTAAGCATCACTACTATATATATCAACAAACATATCAATGAATTCACAATTGATGATCAACCCAAAGATATAGCAAACAAAACAGTAAACTTTGGTCACTCAGTTTCCAATTGAGTAACGGTATTTGTAAGTTGTACCGATATTATACAATACTATTTTTTTTTTCATTTGCAACTAACCCAAAAAAATTTAGGGTACTAGTAGCAAGGAAAACAAATTGGTGACTGTAAGTTTCGGTACAATTAGTAAAACAATCCAACATCAAAATACCTGAAAAAGGATTTTCTTAATGACTCAACCATGTCACCAGTGACAGCATCATTCTTCAATGTCTCAGCATGCAAGTATTTTGCACAAAACTTAGCTACAGCTTTACCTAAAATAATAGAACAATATTCAGTTGTATTAATAATATTTTATGATTTTATACATTTTATTAAGGTATTGTTGATGTACCATGTTCCTAGATTCAATAAAGTAGCAACTTTTAAAACAATTAAAATTGCATCACAGTAAAAGAAATTTGAATCAACTAATGTGCGAACACAAACCTCCATGGCCATCAAATACACCAAAGAAGCATGTTCCTTTGTCAAGATCCAACAGAGCCGTGTGCTAAAGATGAAAAAATCAATAGTCAACAAGTAATAAAATATTATTGTGCTGCTAAATGTTGAAAGAGAAGGCAAGGCTAATTGCTTTTGGTTTTATTCAAGTAAATTTGAGTTGCTTTTGGATCTATTTGGGTAATTATTTACATTTAATCATTGAAAAGATGTCTCAACTGGCCACATTTACAGACTGAAAAAACTTCAATGCTTGATTTAGAGCATCAAAAGTGAAAACGAAAGATGAAATCAATAGATTAATTCAACTAAAAGAAAAAACTAACCGCATCTTCCATAGTAGACCTCCAGCCTTGCATGGATGATAAACCGAATCTAAGTCTATTGTTCTCTCCATCCTCTGACGCCTTGTCAGTCTTTGGGGTACTCAAATACACTCCCATTTTACTTTTTATGCAACCTGCTCATTAATTGACCCAATCATATAACAATAGTAGAAATAATTTCATACTTTTTTCCACAAAGAATCAAAACATCTCTCATGCCCCCAAAAATTCCCTCTTTTTGCCTCATTTCTCTAAAATATAAGGTGTCAAGGAGGGTATTTTTGGCATCCCTTGAAGAAAACAGGGACAATGATGCATACATAGAAATTATGTGTAGGCTTGACATCACATATATCACTGTGCAGAATGCATAGCAATTCTGAATTTTTTACAGGGTTCATGGGAAATTTCCCGTGTTATAATTGTCAAGCACTCCATAAAACATAACAAATTGCATCCAGCGAAAACAAAACCCCAATTTAAATTAGGGAAAAGAGGGGTAAATTTGGAACTGAACTTAAGAATTCTACTGAGTTTTACATGATATGTACTGAACAGTATTATCAGATCTTAGTATGATGTGAGTTAGTATCAATAGTTTGTACTAGAAGCAACATTGGGATTCCAATTGCAAATCTATTTCAAAAGAATTGCCAGAAAAATTCAAATCCATTTCTAGAATTGGAATCAGGCGGAGTCATTGGTTCTACCTTCTACGGTACTTGATTGAAGGAGCGAAGTACTTGAATTTCGTTTCAATTAGTGAGAATTCATCGAAAATAACACAGCCAATTGTGAGATCAGACTACTCATCTGTACAAACTTCGTTAAAAAGACCAAAATTAAAATAAGCTTCCAATCGAGAGAAACAAAGACGTACCCAGAGATGAAGGAAGGCGCACGGAAAGGCGGCGTGAGAGAGAGAGAGAGAGAGGGAGAAGGAGAGAAGAAGACTAGGTTTTGAGGTCGGGCGATGGAAGAGAGAGAGAGAGAGAGAGATGGGGGAGACTTCTTGCTGTTGCTATTTTTTGTTTCTGGATTTATTATAGAAATAAGAATTACATTTTGGCGATGATCCCAATTATAACCATTTTACATTATTACTTAGCACACCACAGTTACAAATTAATTATTCGGATTCGGTTCGGCGGGTCAAAAGTTTGTGATTCGAAAATAATTTGTATATAATTCGGTAATGATTTGAAATTATCCGGACCAAAGATCTCATGTCCCACAAGGAAAAAAAAAAACAAAAAACAAAAAATTCACAAATAAGTAGTAAAATTTGCGAAAAAATCATAAAATTCGCGAATTATTCGGTTAAAGTTTGGTCAATCGAATTATTCGTCGTTCAGTTCGCCATTACCAGTAGAGATGAAAACGGATCGTATAGTGGTAAAACTATATATGTATCTATTTTTTTTTCAGATACGAATACGGATCGAATATTGAACGGATACATACAGATATCAGATATCCGTAGATATACACATAAATAGTTTCATAATATATATTAAACTATATGGTATATATTTACTATTCGGATACGGATACGGATAATTAAAATTCAAAATCATATTTGTATCACTATCGGCACGAATATTCAATCGAATATCCGTATTTAATTTTCGAATACAAATTCGGATTCGGTCGGATAGTATCTGATCCGTTTTCACCCTAGTTACTAGGTTAATTAGAGATCTCATAGGTTCGGCAAAGGAGATAATAATAGCGAATTAAGCAAATAAATATCTTGCAAATATCTTTGTGCGGATTCTAATTAAACGGTTTTGGATTTAAACTCAAACTTTGAATTACTTTAGGAGATCCGAACTGATATCCAATACTCCGTACGAATTGTGATTGAACGGTCTGGATATAAATAGAAACATTGTGTTACCTTAGGTGATATGAATTCCAATATCTATCACAAAAAATTCTTTTATTTTTCCTTGTGAAGTTATTTTTCTTCCATTTTTGAAAATTTTGCAAAAGATAAAAGCAACAAGTTGTAATTATTGTCTTGTCAATCAAAAATTTTAAATTTATTATTCTCTTCAAAATATCGTATTCTTAATTTTTTTTTTTTAAATAAAGACTCATGTAAACTCAAGATTCACTTTTTTAATGTATTGTGAGAATAGAACATTTATTTTTTCGTAGAGAATTGAATACAATTTCCCTTAAAAATATCTAAATTACATATTTTTTTCATGTTAAAAAGGAACAAAATGGCATATTTCCTTTCAAACCATCTTAATTCCATCTATTCTTACTTAGCACATTATATTTGATACAATCTATTCCATATGTGTTGAGATTTGTGCGAATGAATATGATTCGATGTCCATTGAAAACATTACCATTTGTCTTATAATTTACATTTTAGAACTAATAAAACATATTCACTTCTAAATATATTTAGTGTGCATTGTTTTAAGTTATGACAAAAAATTTATCAACACATTTTTTTTTAAATAACCAATTACACCATATAATAATTTGTAAATGATTTTCAGCATTATTTTTGCAGAGAATTTGATATATTTTTTAATTAGAATACACATAACGACTAAGTAATGTGATTTTTAGAATATATTTCAGTTCTTGAAATTGTATTGCTTTAGTTGAGACCCCAAATCGATTAGAGCACCAATTATCAAAAAAGTATGTAAAATTACTAACTATAAGTTGAAAAGTATAATTAAAGTGCAAAAAAAAAAAAATAATGTCATACAATTACAAAAACGGACAGATTTTTAGATATATGCACAATTTTGATTTTCTTTCAAAATTAAATAGATAACTAAACCATTATATAAATATTTACTACTTTAATTACATTTATGGATTGTTGATGGCTTTATTTTGTTCATACATGATACATGCTATCTTGCCAATAGAATACACTAATTTATTAATAAATTTCAAAATAATTGTTAAATTGTTAGGGCCTATATATATCTATACTATAAAATAAAATGTGGGTCTAATTTAATTGTGTTTTCTTTTAGTTGCAGTGGGTTATATTGGGCTTGGAAGCATATAATTTGGGCTCTCAATTTTGTTAAATTATAAGAAAATAAAATCTTCTAAAAATGTAAATAAGATAATATTCATTGCCTTTCATTACTTTTGTTTTTTACATTTTGGGAAATCCAATTTATTCAATTCATTCCCTTGTGAACTTTACCTTCTAGTCTCCAAACCATGATTCCCTTAAATACATAAATCTAACCATTTTTTATTTGCTCAACCATAATTCTCCTTCCCCTCTTTTTTAAAAGGTTGTACAATTTTTCTCAACTAAGCTCTTTCAACGCACCGGTACCATGATTTCTCCCGAGGTATGATCTCTCTCTCTGTTTATATATATTTTTTTCAATAAAAATCGGAAATCAAGTCACCTAACTATTTATGTTCACAAAAAATTATGTATTCGGATCGTGTGGATTTCTCTCAAGTTTTCAATTTACATCTCTGCCCCCCCTCCTTACCTCTAATGTATTATGTCCTTCAACGCAACCAAATTGAGAATTTCATCTTTTCTCTTTCTCTAAGCATGTACTACATAGTGATTGGTTTTTCTTCTTCAATTTCTATATTTCTACATTCCTCTCAATGTGTGTGGTTTCTCTCTTTTGAAATTTTAATAGTGACTATCAAGTTTGTGTGGTCTCTATATCTCTCTCTTACTCTCCTTTCTCTTTCCTTCATTCTCATTTTCTAAAGCAATAATTCAAACCATTAATCTTGATCTACTTTACGCTCCACGCATATATTTTCGAAGTTTCTTTAGTTTTTTTTTTTTTTATCTTTTCATAAAATCAATATATTTATACAAATTATACTTTGAGTGTGATCAATTTCAACATCTTTAAGTGCCAATAGCTATGGTAATTAAAGAATGTAGTGTCAAAAAATTTATTTGAGGCAACTTCAAAGCTTGATAGTTGCCTATGTTAAAATGTAGAACAAAAATTTAGAAATCAAAATTAATTTTGTTGAACTTGTGCAGCCATAGGCACATCATGTTTAAGGTAACTAACAATTTGTTGTACATATATATATTGAGACTATATATAGGTTAAAATATCTGGACATAATTTTTTCATATTTTATTTAGACTTCTTATTTTCAATAAACTTCCCTTATATATGTTGATGAACTTGTTTTTTGGTTCACACAATTAGCTGTCTTGCCAATAGAGTACATTTATTAAATATTAATTATTAATTAAATATAATTTAATTGTGTAAATTTTCAGGGCCTATATGTATATATATACTATTCTATAAACTGTGGGCAGAAATGGTAGAAAAAATATATGCTGGTAATTTCAATCCCTAGCTAATTTTTATGGATATACAAGCTTCATCAAACCAAGTATACTCCAAAATAATTAAATTGTCTTCTTCTCAAATTCCAGGTAAGCCCTAAAAATGTAGCAGAGCATTTGTAACTGAATTCACCAACTCTAAGCAAATAATCCAACAAGTTTTTTATTTTTAGAATATATATTATGCATATATGCGTTACCTGATCTACTTAGAATTTCAGCATAAGTTATAACGAGTCAGTTTTTACAGTTTCAAAGTTCAAACAATCAATCTGAATTACTCAACATGTTCTCATATTAAAATGTGATTTGAGACCAAATTTTAAATTTTTTGAAACTTTTTTACTATTTTCTTTTAGAATTTTTTTTAAATCACTAGTTTTTAGAATTTTTTATTTTTTTGTTATCATATCAAAACAATGATTTTCAAAAATTCTAAAAAAATAGTAAAATATAGTAAAAAATTTCAAAAAAAAATGTAAATTTGGTCTCCAATCACATTTTAATATGGAAACATGTTGAGTGCTTCATATCGACTTTGAAATCACAAAAACTGACTCGTTATAACTTTTAAAATTCTAACGTTATGACATTAGCCGAACTCATATTTTCTTAACATTAATTCAATCAATATTAATATCATAACATCCATTCAACCAATTTTATATGACAGCATCATATCTTGCATCAAAATTTAAACCGAAGAGGAAATAGGATGAGCAATATTGGCATCCATTCAACCAATTTTATATATAGTGCTCTGAATTAATTGCTTTCTGCATTTAGAGATTCTACATTTCCTATAATATCGATCATTCTCCCATTTTCATTATTCTGCATTTGGATTTTGAAAGTTCTATTAATTGTTGTGTTTTATTTAGCTTGAATAAAATTAATTTTGGATTCTCAATAATGTTAAATTAATTATAGAAGAAGAAGAATCAAACATAGATATATGCATACATAAAGAAGATTATGTTTCATTGAAAATATGCAACCACCATTTACATTTATAGGTTCCAATTTATTTCTACATAAATTTGTTTCTAATTTGATGGCTATATTATACATTACATTTTATTGATCAACCATGTAATTATCTTCTTCCTCTCTTTTTATTTTCACCTTTTCAAATTAAGGGCTATGCTATAATATTTCTCAACTAAGCTCTCTCTCCACCATTCTACAAAGGTATGATCTCTTTACTTTGTAATCTGATTCTTTTAAAACTCTGTACCCCTCTCTCTCTCTCTCTCTCTCTCTCTCTCTCTCTCTCTCTCTCTCTCTCTTTGAAATCTTCACATAGACTGTGAAGTCGTGCCGGGTTTCTCTCTCTCGAGATCAATCGAACGAACATCTTGGCAGTGATCTTCTTCTACCAATATGATTTGCCTAGACACACTGGCGGACCCAAGAAGGGTCAGGGGTAGGTACTTGCCTACTCCTGGATTCAAATTTTTTTTTAGATCTAGTGGTATTTAATACTTGTGCCTACCCCTGAATTTAATTTACGGTCTAGTAGAAGAAAATTGCGTGAAAATATAAGTCAGCCCAGATTGATTCGCGTAAAAGAAAGAAAGAAAAAGGCGCAGTCCGATTAGCTATTCCACTTAGAAGAATCATTGATTTGTTAGGAGAAAAAAGAGGTCCACTACTAAGGATATAAATATGTACCGTGCTGTGACTAGTTACGTTGTAATTTGGATCACGTGTCGTGTCGTGCCGTGACCAAATTTGGAAGGATGATCATGGTACGTGAATGGTCACAACACATTAATCACGCCATGACCACACATGACGTGTCCAAACGTGACCGGTCACGTTTGGTCACGTTTAAGTTTTAACTATTTTTTTTTCATAATTTAGGTTAGTTTATTTAAGATTCACCACTCGATCAAGATCTAACGGTCCTAATTACACATGACCATGTGTCATGCCGTGACTAAATCTTTTGCGTGACGTGCCTTGCCGTGCCAAATTTTTGAAAGAAGGTCACGGAACCGTGTCGTGTCGTGACGTATCCGGTCGTGCAGTGACTTTTTTAGATCCTATCCACTACTCCGCCCGATTAGTCAGGAGAAAAAAAATTGTACCATTGTCAATATTTTGTGCCTACCCCTGATCAAAATCCTGGATCCGCCCCTGCCTAGACATATTTCTAACATCTTTTTGGGTTTTTTATAAGATATATAAAAATATATATATTAGTGCATTCGTTTCAACTTTTAAAGTGCCATTAGGTACTGTAATATTTCTGACTTTTTATTCAGTCCAAAATTTTATTTGATGCTATTTGAGAGCTTGATTGATAATTAACTATGTGCATACAAAGAACTGTTCATATCTGAAAAATATATACTAGTACAAATTACTAATTATATATGTGCATAAAAGATTTAGTACCTCTTCATATATGACTCGTGAAAAATGCAATGAACCAAGAAAAGCACAATTAAAGACTATTCATTTTTTCACAAAAAAACACCCTTTTTAACAAAATTTCCTAAACCTCCGCTTATTAATGCTCTAGATTGATCAAGATTTTTCTTTCCAAGATTAATTATCACCTCCAAAATTTAAATTGGTAGTTCTAAAATTCAATTCCAAGTCTCTCTCTCTTTATATATCTATCTATCTCTCGCGATGTTGTGTGTGAGCATGTGTGTGCGCTTGTGTACCAAAAGGTGCACACCTTTTGGTACGTAAGAGCAGACCCAGTAAGGACCAGGGGGCAACTGCCTCCCACCACCTCTTGGATTTTGAACTTTTATGGAGATCTATAAGTCCGAACTAACTTTTACCTCTCTTGAATTTTATTTGTCTCCTCTGAAATTCTGATTTGTAATTATAATTAAATTTAGCGTTAAAATTAAGATAGATTTCTTGAATTCTGATTGGTAATTAGAATTAGAATTTAGAGTATTGAAAAATAGAAATCAGTGTATTGGAAATTACCTAGTATCCGATAGTTAATGGGTTTGAATCCGATTATCTATTTAAACCCGATTCACAATTTTTTTGTCCCTCCCGATGAAAATCTTGGATCCGCCTCTAGTATACGCACGCGCACACATATGCAGTAAAGGTTACTCTTATATCATTGACATAAATCACCCTCGTACCGAAAGATACTTGTATATAGGTCATATACATAGATACATTAAATGATTATATTAACAATAGGCACGAGAGTAAATCTAAATCAATAATAATTATATCAGTAAACCTAATTTCAGATTATTTTCTATAATGTCTCTCAACTAGATTAGAATATAGGAAAGCTATATACATCTAGTTATTTTCTTTATGACAAAAATGATAAGTTCAATTATATTGCATCCTTTTTTACATTAAGAATGCATGCTTTAGTAGAACAAAGATTTCTTGACGAGCAGATGGCAAAAGTGTATACATGAATTCAATTATGGCAAAACCATCTACAATCAGGGAAATAATTTGATCATGTTAATCACATTCTTCATATTTTATTTTTTTTAATTTCTTTCCGACAAGATGGCAAAAGAATCGCCGACGGAAGCAAAGAGCCCGCAACCATCGTTGCCCAAAAGAGTAACAGCTTCAGAGTCTACTGATTGCAAACAATCCTCCTCAAAACCCATCGACAAAGCAAGTATTGTGAAGTCACAAAGAGAGATAGATTCACCTATCAGTTCTTCAAATCTGGTAGCAGTTGAAAAAGCAAGCATTGCCTCTTGCCATGAAAAAATTATCTCTGATACTGAGTCAACATCACCTCATGCACCAGCAGATGCCACAACCGGTACCTCTACAACTCAGATTGAACCGAAAATGTCAAATGAAATGCATCCGGTTGTAGTAGCTTTTGAATCTGAACTGGCACTCGAAAACTCTATAATACTTGATGCTCTGCTGGTAAATCAGGAAATGGGTCTACACATTCCATTGGATGTAACTAGTTATCCTATCTGGAATAATTTACGGGAAGTCGAGGACCAATTATATTGGGCCATGAAGGCAGTGGGTCCCAGAGATGATGACGATAAATGCCCCTCGCCGAAGCAGTGAAGCGACGTGTTCGAGAAAACTGACAAATTGGGGATCAAATTGTGTACTGGTCTACCTTTCTTTTATTTTTGTTAAGGGTTTGATGTACTCATCATTTCTGTAGTTGTATCAGTTGTTATATACTTGTTTGTCTATGAGTACTTGACAGTTCTTCATTGGTGTTTAGTCTAATTGTTTGATCAAATTGTGTACAGTGGAAAGGTCCATAGCTTGAATTCAACCCTCTTACACCTGACTCATATTAGACCCGATTCTTTCGGTGTTCCACCGGAAGAGATACCTCTAAGAATATTCACCATGTCTCAACCAATATTACGATAGAGGTGAGGAGATAGACTTAACCTTGCATGATTTAGTTCAAATAATCAATTTATTTCCTGATTTGAGGTGTAACGGATAGAAAGACAGAAAGAAAATTAAATATACCAAAAACATTTGATTAACCGTTTATAATTTTAATTAGGAAGCTGATATGAGTACCCACACTACAATATCCGTACTGTACCCACACCTAAACTGCCATAACTGCTTGTAGGAACCGCAACTATTCCAAAACTGTAATTTTGTTTCACAAATTTAATAGTAATATTGTGAAGTATATAGCTCAAACAGGGAACTACATCTGATATATGAATTTTCCTAAAATAACTGTACCCGCACCTTTTTTTGAAAAATTCTCATGTTGTACCCGCATTAGGGGACCACTCAAACGGCATGTGGGGACCGCAACTGTTTCAAAACTGTAATTTTGTTTTACAAATTTTGATACTGTGAAGTATATAGCTCAAACAGCTCAAGTATTTATACCTATACAATGAACTACATATGATATATGAATTTTTCTAAAATAACTGTATCCGCACCTTTTTTGAAAAATTCTCAGGTTGTATCTGCATTAGGGGACCACTCAAACGGCATATGGGGACCGCAACTGTTCCAAAACTGTAATTTTGTTTTACAAATTTTGATATTGTGAAGTATATAGCTTAAACAGTGCAAGTATTTATACCTATACAATGAACTACATATGATATATGAATTTTCTTAAAATAACTGTACCCGCATCTTTTCTTGAAAATTTCTCGTGTCGTACCCGCATTAGGGAACCACTCAAACGGCATGTGGGAACCGCAACTGTTCCAAAACTGTAATTTTGTTTTACAAATTTTAATAGTAACACTGTGAAGTATATATTGTTCAAACAGGGCAAGTATTTATACCTATACAATGAACTAAATATGATATATGAATTTTTCTAAAATAACAGTGCGGGTACTGTAGCGCGTACAGTGCAGGTACTGTAGCGTGGGTACTGAAATAATTATTCTTTTAATTAATAAATAAAAAATAAAATGAAAAAGAAAATTAAATTTTTTTTGTCTCATTAATTATCCAAAACAAGAAAATCATTAAATATATCGATCTTCCTTTCTATTCCACTACATTCCTTTTTATTCTTCACCTCCCATCCCTTCATCTACTCTCCATCCAAACAAAGTGTACATGCCAAAAAACCTATTGTACTTGCTTGGATATTAATTCTAGAAAATTTTCCGTGTTCGGATTAAAAAGAAAGAGGTCATAACAAGGCTAATAGAATAAAAAAAAAAGACCATCTGGATCAAACATGGTTATACCTCATCTTGTGTCTTGACACTAAATATTTATAAATTATTTTTGTGATTCAACATGATGTCCATATTAAAATGTGATTGGAGATCAAAGTTTATATTTTTTTTGAATTTTTTTTTAGTATTTATTATGATATGTACAAAATTACTGAAATTTTGGACCATTGAAAAACAACGATTTTCAAAAATTCTTAAATAAATAGTAAATAATTTCCAAAAAATGTAAAATTTGGTTTCCAAGCACATTTTAATATGGAGATCATGTTGAACGTTTCAGATCAAATGTTTGGATTTTGAAATCGCAAAAATAACTTATAAACATATGATATCAAGATGTGTCGAATTCAGATCCTCCCCAGTACCGTAATAGGAAATCTTTTACAATTACTGAATCTGGACCGTTCTTTTTAACTTGGCACGAATCTCAAAGTCCAATAATACTGCCCCCTACGCTAGCCCGAATCTCAAGGCGACTGAGAGTTAATCTCAAACTGTAAAGTGAAGGGAATCTTTTATAGTATTGGAGATGATACTTGTCCAGATGTGTCACCTTTATGATATAATTCGATCCTTCTTGTATCTTTTACTAGTATCTCATTCTCTTGAAATATTTTTTTTGCTCTTGGAATATTATCAGATTATGCCTAGGCAAGGCACAAGATCCACCCAATCCAACAAATAAAACGATATAATAGATAAGGCCCCTTAAATTGGAACAAACCTATCTGCATTTTAATTTAAAGACAGCTCCTTCACAACGAAATCATCAATCGACTTCTCGTAATACAGAGCAATTGAAATTTGAAATGCTCGAGTCAGATCGCCAAAATTGCTTTATAAACAATTTCATTTTCCAATTGTTAATTGTGAGTAGTTTTTCTGTAAAATGATGCAAAGCCTCTTCAGGTGGCCATCATTGCTTTATAAAAAAAACAAAACAAAAGGTCTATAAAAGAAAAAACGGAATTGTAAAACAAATCATAAATAACAATTTAAGCCCTGTTACATCTCGAACTTGCAGCAAATTAAGCCACAAGCCCAAGAAACAAAAATCCATGGCTTGCTTTCTGTTCTTACTTTCTTCCTAAGTCTTCTTCTGACAAACAATAAAAATTCAAAACTCACCATAATATTCTCTCGGCAAAATCTAAATATACAACAGCTCATATTATAAATAATCATGCTTCTCACATTCACCTAATCAGTAGTACATCACTTCTCCAAAAACCCTTAATTAAAGTTCGCTTCTTCATTCATCCAAGTTGTTTTCTCACCTCATGTCAAAACGAGCGAGAAATAAAACAGGTGGGTCCCAGGATTTTCATACTAAAAACAAAGAATTACGGAAATAAACTCCCAACAGTAGTTACCCCTCTTAAATTGCCGCCTCAAGCCGAGACGAGGTCCTTGCAAACCTCAATCTCGGCAGAGTGCTGGCCCAGGATTCCCTGACCGGTGGGGCCTGCTGCTTCAATACTCTTCAAGACAGAACTAAACACATCTTCTCTGAATTTAGAATCCTCAATTTTCTTCAAAACCTCCTCAACCACCTTAAAACTCAACTTACCAGAAACAATAAGCCTCCCCACTACATCCCCAAAAAACACCGGTGCTTTCGGCAAATCAATCGCTATATCATCAAGCATTGACCCGTATAGCAGGCAACCGGTGCCTAAATCCCTCGGTTTGAGCACGTTTTTCGAGGAGAGGTACTCTAAGAGTCTGACAAGTGGGTCAATGAAACCCGCGCCCTTGTCAAGCCCTAGGTTGATTGCCTCCTTGACCAACTCAGAGTGGTACTCAGGGCTTTTGAGTTCCTCAACACATTGCAATGCCTCGTCTAGAATGCGCACATGGAAGTATTCTTCCAAGAGAGATGTTGTCTTTTTATTCAACACTGCAATGTTTATTTTGGGCCCACTGGCAGCAGGAGTGACAGTAGGAGGTGGTGCGACAGTGGTACTGACAACAGGAGGTGCTGCCACAGGAGAGAAAGGTTTGACTGTACTAGTAGTAGTAGTACTAGTAGCACTAGCGCTACCTTGTAAAAGGGCACTGGTTTTACCAGTAATAAGTCCACCACTGCCTTGAGGGAGCAACCTAGGGTTTATGTTAACGGGTCGGGCGCTCATAGACGGAGGCTGAGATAACGGGTCAACCCGTCTTTGCATGGACTTGGAGCGGGGAACTTCCCAGCTGTCAGTGTCAAGACCAGGCATGCCAGGCATCTTACGGGTCCCAGGCATGCCTGGCATCATGCCACCTGTACCAGGACGGCCCATGGGGAATGGGCTGCCTGGAGAAAGAGGCCCACCTGCCAGTTGATTGCGCCCGTTTCGCATGTTAGCGGTTGCACCTGGACGGAGCCCAAGGTTCTTCTCAGCCTCAGTGTGGATTTCAGTTATTGTCTTGGCCCTCACCTGTGATATAGATAGAATATAAGTTTTTCCTGAGAGAAATACTTGAAAACTAAAAAGCAAAATGCATTTGATCCAGTACTTGTTGACCCCGTGCAGCACTACTAACTGGTAAGTTGATACATATCCACGATTATGAATGAAAAAGACACTTCTGCATGAGATAAAAAAGGGAAAACAAATGCATTTCATACAGCAACCAAAACCAATATTTATATTGCATTTGAATGAATGCCTCTCATAAAAGTCACTTGCAACCACAAGAAGATCACTCTAGTCCAAAAAATGTAAAATTATACTTGAAACAAAGAAAATCAGATACAAAAATACACATAACTGCAAACCACAGATTCTAGTTGTTACTAATAGAAAATTAAAAAAAAATAGCTGTTGTAATTTGCAAAACACGAAAAATGTAAAAGGGTGTAGGAAATAGAGAAACAAACCTCTTCACGACGTGGGACCCAATTGTTAGAGCGGAGGTCGAGGACATCACGCACCATGAAGCGGAGGCGAGCAGCAAGTTGCGGGTTGGCTTGGAGATCCTTGAGGCGGTTGAAGTAGGTCTCATTGAACCGTTTCGACTTGGGGTTCTCATCCAGTTGCTTCCCTATTGTGTTGAAGAACTGGCAGATCGCTTCTACGTTCTCTTCGGCTGGACATGTCTTACTGTCATGCCCCAGTAATTCCTGTTTGTTTTATATAAATCAGTCAATGAACCAGTTTGCCGAGGCAAGAACCAAAAGAAAATATACAGTCACATTCGCAATTGTCAAGGAAATGATGGGAGAGGAAGGTGCATTAGACATGTGGTATCTCTTCTATTGGAAAATGAGCCAATTCCATCTGTTAGAAAAGGCCAATTCCTCTATTCCACCATCCCCATGGAATAGAGAATTGGCTCGTAGAGGAATAGAGAAGGGACCAAAGTGTAAAAAGCAGGGGTTTGACTGCAAATGTTCAAACCCAATTCCACTTTTCCCAATTCCCCAATTCCACTCAGTTCTTTTCTTGTTCGGCAGGGATAGAACATCTATTCCTCTTTTCCACACTTACCGAACAAGCCCTTGAAGATTTATGAGGAGCCAGAAGTAGATATTAACTTACAGTGAAATTGAAATAAGGATCAAAAGAAAAAGAAAAACCTGAACAATGTGGTGAACAATCTTCTCAGGCACCATTTTTTGCTTGAGAAGCTCACCAATCAAGCGAATATTCCCTAGTGTGCGCAATTTCAAGAGCCTCTCCTTGTCACGCCTCTCCGTCTCCTGGTCGGGATCGGTGAGCTTCCTCATCTCAGCTCTGAGTTCCGCGGCCCCCTCAAAGGCCTCCTGACAGTTGTTCAGGAGAACACGCTTGAAGGTGATCTCCTTACCGCCAGGCTCCTCTGATGGGAAAACCGGTAGCTTGCTGTTCAGGTCTGAGCACAGCTGTGCGTACATTGGGCAAAAGGTCGGCTCAAACACGGCCTTCTCAAAAATCAGCGTGATCACTTCCTGGTAAATGTTACAAAGTAAAACAATAACAAATGACAAAATTACGTCAGAACTGGAGAGAAGGCATCCGATAATGGCGATAAATGATTAGTATAATACCAAGGAGTCTGTATCCTCTGAGATATCTCAAATTTTATCTTTAAGATATTTCAGAGGATATGAATTCAATACCAAGATGGCATGATATTGGGGCTGGAGATGAACTTAAGACCAAGTAAACAACTCTCTTTTTCTTTCTTTCCTAAAAAATCGAATTTAAAAAAAAAAGGAATTTTGGATAGAAGACTACCTTCAAGATGTCAGGAGTGGTGATGCCCGATTCAATCAACTGTCCCTTCAGAACATCAAATTTCTCTGGTGTCAACTTGTTAAGTATACTGTCAAAATAGAAATAGCAGAAAAGTCCCTCAGTACACCAAAAGCAAAAAAGGCACAAAAAATATCATTTCTTTTATCAAGTGATGATTTATTAAAGTCCAATCTGATTGAGTGCAATACTAGAGTATCTACTGACTAGAGCAAACACAGTAAACCTGTGCTTACATTTTCATCTTTCTTTACAAAAAAGCAATGCATGCTACAATATGTAAAATTTTAACTCGCCAATACATCTCATATCCAAGTACAAGGAAAGTAAATTATTACCCCTTAACTGTTTTAAGAACCCTTTCTTTATCAGAAAGGTTGCCTCTTCTCACTGACCATGGCACATCAGCTTTGATGAGCGTACCAGTTGCCTATTATAAATATAACAAGTATAACAATTATATCTTGTGAAACTAAAGCTCTATAACAAAAAGGTAAAAATCAAATAAAAAGGAACATTTAAGAGAAATCTTACTTGGTTGATCGGGCCTTGTGCCCTCTGGGAAAACTGATCTGATTGGGATTTCTGATTGGACCCAAACGACGTATCACGGTCACGCAATGAATCCCAGGACTTCTCCTCGGTCTGGGGAGTAGCTATTTTCTCTGATCGGCCGCGCCAATCACGCATGTCAGGTTCTGAATAACGGTTAAAGGCCTGTGCTTGCACCTGTAAACAAGCACGTAAAAGTTCAATTGATCTTAAAATTCCAATAAATATCTTTTCCCTGCACAACAAATCCCAAGATTTCACTTGCTTCAATAAATATCTTTCTCCAGTAGATAGGATAAATCAAAACTAGAAAGGAGAGATTTGTTTGTTCCCTTTGCTTCAAGTAACCTAAGTAACTAAATAGTGAAATGTTCAAATTTAAATATACCCAAAATATGGCTTTAGCAGCTGATAATTAGATAAGACAAACATGAACTTGTTCAAAGAGAAAATTGCTTGCAAACTATAGTTTTAGAAAAGAGTCAAGTAGAATATTCAAGGTATTTCTTTCCACGAGTTAAATATACAAAAGCAATTATTAGTACATCATTAGTACATTCAAATTATATCATAGAAATGTTAAATCAATTATACACGCATGCAAATTTAGAAAAGAAAAAATAAATGCAGGAAGGTTAAAGACTTACATTTGATTCACTGCGGGCCCAACTTTGGTCTTCACCGTGTAGCTCAGTTTCTATCTCTTGCTTAATTTTCAATATTTCCTCTGATACGTCAACAATCTTAAACCCAAAATAGCACCAATAACAATTAATTCTACATGCTCAAGATATAGTTCGATAGCGGTTATAGAAATATATCTAACAAGCAACTTAATTGTGGCATTCTTGGCAAGCCCTTGCACACACAGCATTCAATAATACCATATGCTAACAAGAATCAACAAACTTTGCGAAACATGCAGAATTTAATACCAACAATTCACACATAAAGTATGCTGGCAAACCATACATAAAGAAACCCTAATGGTGTTTAGTGCTTTGGTGCTGCTCTATTACAAAATCAGATTTCCTGACAGAATAGACATTGTGACTCCGATTTGGGTTTCATTTCTAGCCTACCCCAACTTGTTTGGGACTAAAGGCTTGGTTGTTGTTGTTGTTGTTGTTGTATTGCAACTAAAATGTTTACTAACAACAACTCAATTAGGCATCATTAGTAAACTCCATGATAGTACAGCAGCCATAATCTATATTTACCCAATAACTAACTGCATGTTTAAAAATCCTCACAAGAAGGCAATTTCACAGAGATGCTTTGTCAGATTACAAAATAAGAGTTTTTATTTTATTAAGAGCAAAAACCTTAAACATATCTTAGATTATACCTCACGCAACTGGAGTAGCTGGTCTCTAGTGTACTTAATGCGCTCACGTGCCTCAAATCGATCACCAATCTAAACAGAGAAAACATGTGTTACCGAAATAAATACTACCAAGTTAAATACTAAACAACAACCAACTAAAGAGAGAACAAATGAAACAGTACAGGCCAACCCAAGATTTTAAAAATCTTAATTACTTTGCATCTCATTACAATTAGCACAGAGTCTGAGACTTTGCTTTATGCCAAATAAGAATAAATTCTAAAGTGATAGGTATCCAAAACCTAAATCAACAAACTCAATTTTATTTTACTATTTACAAACTTTGGATCATATTTAATTTACCAAATTGAATACACACAGGGCAAAATTCCTTACAATCGCACGTGCAATTTCAGATCCCAAAGGAACAAGAGAAAACCAAATTTTCCCATGAACCATGAAACCTAGATCCGTAAAGGGATCCGCTACCCGAAACCCAGCAAGCTCACCTTGCCCAACCCGACAGATGCAGAGACGCCATGTGCGGTTGCGGCAGCGAGAGTGTCGGGAAAACGCGGCGCGGTGAATCGGCTGCCTCGGTTCCCACCACCCGGCCTCAAGCTAATCACCGTCTGATCTGTCTGCATAGAGCAATCACAACCGTCCGATCTGATCAAATTGTTGTTCGAAGAAGAAAGAACGAATAAATCCTACTCAACTTTGGCTGAATCCTCTCTCTTTCTCTTCTTTCTTTTTTCTCTCTTTTAGTTTTAATTTTGCGGAGGTAAGGGAGAAGAGGAGAGGAGAGAGAGAGAGACAGAGAGAGAGAGGAGGCCTTTTATCACTTAGGGCTTTGGTAAGGGTAGTTTGGGTATTTCAGCAGAGTCAGCTTATATACAAAAGCGCGGTGTAAACCCTACGCCGGGTCGGACAACGTTACGACGGCTGAAATGACGCAAATGGGTCGCTATGTTGAGTTCTATGCTCTGAGATATCTCATATTTTGCGTGACCGACGTGTCCGTTGTTTATTCGGGGATAGAGCTGGGGCCCAGTATTATTTGATTTTTAGATTCGTGCAGAACGTATTTGAACGGTTGAGATCTTCCAAGAAGTCAAGCAAAATATGAGATATCTCAGAGAATAGAATTCCGCTATGTTTTGCTCTTTCCTTTTTTAATTTTAATTTTTGAGATATTTCGAGATTTGCTTGGGAGGCTGACGTTAGGTCCGTTTTGGCCGAAATTTTTATTAATCGAAAATTTTTTTTAAAAATATCGAAAAAGAGCTGGATTGCTGTCAGATTTTTAAAAGTAGGTAGGCCGGGTTAAAAATTTCCGTCCCATGGGACGAGATGGACCTTCCCGGCCCGATTAAGATTTCCCTAAACCAAGAAAGGGCTAATCTCCGCCAGAAAAAAAAAAAAAATTCCCAGGCCCAGGGACGGGATGGACCTCCCCGTCCGAGGAGAGGAAAAAAAAAAATATATATATATATATATATAAATCCGGGGCCGGGATGGACCTCCCCGTCCAAGCCGCGCGGAAAAAAAAAAAGAAAAACCGGGGGCCGTGATGGACCAACCCGTCCCACGCCCTATTTAATAACCACCTGACGATTCAATTAATCCCTGCCTTTCTTTCTCTTCTCTTCTGCAACTCGCAACTCTTGTTCTACAGAGACAATCAGTTTAAATATTTCATTCTTTAAAGCAGTGAAGCAGAAGCTGTTTAATTATTTCAGTCTTGCTTATTCAGAGCTACTAGAACGTGTTTGAATCGATTAAGTACAGAAGCATCTCAAACAGGTAAATTTCTAATTACATATTGTATGATGATTAATTATATATTATTTATTTATTTACATATTGGTTACATATTTATTTACATATTCTTATACAACATGAAATATATATATTTTTTTTTATTTTATATTCAATGAAATGTATCTTAATCAAAATTGGATTATTATATCTTACAAATTTGTTACATATATGTACCAGAATATATTGTGCACTTGCATAAATGAATTAAATTTTCAAGAAGTACCTTAACTGTTTAAGAAAACAAAGACAATACGTACATTTTGAACAAAAGTGGTACTTTTGTACAAAAGAAAAGTCAACTAATTTTTGTAATATTGTTAGAAAAAAATCACAGTATATCATAAATTTGCATTTTTAAGTAGAAATCATTTTTATTACAATAAATTAAAATATTGTTTTCCGTATGAGAAGTCGTACACTCGTAGGTTTAAAATTTACTATTTGCACTTGAGACGCCTTGAAGGTTTTGACAATTAATTAATGTTTAATAAGTATAAATACAATCACTATAATAATTTATCATATTCGATATTTTTAAATTTTACTTTTTAATTAACATGAGTATTGTTAATCTGTTATAAATTATTTTCGGTAAAAGGGATAACAAAATTTTAGAAAAGCATGGGGCAGAACGTAAGCAAGTCCAGTGGTGGCTAAGTTACCTCCAACATTTCCAATTTTTTTTTATGAAGTACATAGAAATTCAACTCAAATTTGTATTTTTTATATATTAGCCACTCCTATGTAAAATACAAAAAATGTAAAAATACACCTTTTATTTATATATTGTTTGAACGTGTTTAAATTTTTAATTATACATTGTTTGAAGCAGTGAACGTGTTTAAATTTTTAATTATATATTGTTTGAAGCAGTAAATGTGTTTAAATTTTTAATTATATATTGTTTGTAAATTTTTAATTACATGTAATTTATTTATTATTGTGTAGGCTAATTCATAAAAATAATTAATCATGCTACTGGTGAGGATTCATTTCGGTGGTGAAATACGACAAGGTCGTAAAGGAGTGGAGTACAGTATTAGCCCTCAATTCTCATTGAGTGTGACTGGTGAACAAGGTTGGCACGATGTGAAAGGTGAAATTTATCGCCAACTTGGATATTCCGAGAGTGAGTACAACCTAAAAGCACATGCACGGGTTAATGTTGGTACAACAACCCGACGTTATTATGAGAGAATAGAAATCGTGTGCGATCAGAGTTGGAGAGGTATTTATAACCAAAGTATGTTTGCCCAAACCCAGTATTGTTATATCGATTTATACATTGAGTTGGTTCCAATCATTCGTGAAATGCAACAGCAGTTGTTCACTGGTAGTATGGTACCGGAGACACAACCAGAACCTCGACAGACCCAATATAGTGCTCACTATACGGGTCCTAGTGTCTTCGAACCCCATCAGACACAACAAACACCGAGGCGAGACCTTTATTTGCATCCTTATCCCGATGTGAATGAGTTGTCACCGCCTACTCAAACAGAATATAATAATCAGTACAGTCATTGGGTTGATCCGTCGGCAGCAGGTGATCATTATCATAATGTTAATGATGTGCCGTTTGGCCAGACAGAATATAATAATCAGGAGGGTCCATGGGTTGATCTGCCGGAGGCAGGTGCTCGTTATCATGATGTTGATGACGTGCCGCAGAGTGATGAAGATGACGAAGATGACGCCGACTCATGTGAGGATGACGCCGACTGGGATAATGATGATGATTCAGAAGGAGATGTCCGGTCTGTTACCTCGACACAATCGCAACAGACATCATGTGTTCAAGGTCGGCGTCATCCCATATCTGACCGTGGTGTAAGTCACCCTGTGGCAAGTTTTAATGACATCTCAGGATTCCAACCCGCAGATGTGAGCTTCTTCAGTAAGGCCCAACACATCGAGGATCCACTTGCTGTAGGTAAAGAGTACTCTTCAAAAGATGCTCTAAAATACCAAATAAATCATTATCACATCAATGCAAATATTGAAGTAACAACTACGCAAAGCAATAGAACCAGCTTGGTAGTCGAATGCAAGGACAGCCGGTGTACGTGGCGTTTGTATGCCAAGTCTGGATTATTTACATCTAAATGGGAAATTAGAACAGTTTCAGCACCACATACGTGCCATGCCAGTGCTTCTCGCACTGATCATGCACAATTAACTGCAGAAATGATCGCTGAATGCATTAGAGAAGACATTAGAGAAGATGTTACAAAAAATATTAAAAGCATTAAAGGGCTAGTCCGTCAAAAATACGAGGGAATTATTCCCAAATATAACAAGTTGTGGCGTGGCCGAGAGCTGGCAATCGCACAATTATTCGGTAGTTGGGAAGGCTCTTACAATCTTCTCACCCCATTGTTGGAAGCAATCAAAAAAGATAACCCAGGAACCAAGTATGGAGTTGCGCACGTACCCATGGGAAATCCGCGAAAAATGCTGTTTAAGGCAGCTGTGTGGGCTTACGGTCCGTGCATTGCTGCAGTGCCTCATCTGAGGCCAATCATTAGCATTGATGCATGTTTCCTGTCTGGCCGGTACCAGGGCAGACTGCTGATGGCGTGCGGTTACGATGCTGATAACCAGTTACTTCCTCTGGCTTTCGCATTAGTCGAGGAAGAGAGATTCGAGACATGGGGATGGTTCATGAGGTGGTTGCGTTTGGAGGTATTTGGCAATAGGGTCATGTGTGTTGTTTCTGATCGGCACATGGGGATCAAGAAAGTATTCACCGATAGATACGGTGGTTGGTACGAGGAAGGCGGCGAGTGCGTTCACAGATTGTGTACACAACACATCGCCGAAAATTTGATGAAAAAGGTGCACAACAAAAAAACTTGTGAACTATTCAAAATACTTGCATGGAAAAAGAAGCCACGTAGATTCGAAGAGTTCTTCGAACTGTTACGAAAGAAAAGTCCAGATGCAGTGGCATACTTAAACAATGTCGGTAAATACCTAGATTCCAATTGTAATGAGGTCCCTAAACCATGGAAGGTGTACCAATGCATGGACGGCGGCTATCGTTGGGGAATTATGACTACCAATGGATCCGAATCGTTGAACGCTGTATTCAAAGATAGTCGTAGGCTGCCCGTCGTTGCACTCGTGGAAGACACATATTACAAGTGTCTCGCTTGGTTTAGGGATAGACGAGCGAAAGCAGTGGCTCGCATAGCCGATCAGCAACTCTGGCCAGTTAGAGTTGAAGAACTATTGAGAAAGAGAATCAAGAAAAGCTTACCAATGCGTTCAATGCCAGTTGGTGAACACGGTGAACACGAGGTCAGGGTCAATGATGAGAGGGTTGTATACAAAGAGCGAGACGAAAATTTTAGTTATAAAAAAGAGACATTCAAGTATAAGGTCGTCATAAGTGACGGAAATAGAGTCGAATGTGTATGTATTAAACCGCAACTTACAGGTATACCGTGCGCTCATGTACTCGCCGTGTGTTGGGATCGGAGATTCGACCCCAATTTATTCGTGCATCATTTGTACTCCTTGAGCAAACTTGCTGAGACTTGGAGTGGCCAATTCCACGGCTACACCAACCAAGTGGTCTCCTGGATTAGCTGCCTCATTTACGTAGGTCTGGTGCTTAACAGACCAACTTGAGCGTCCCGCATTAGCACTGTGGACAACTTTATGTAACCGGCGTACCTCAGCCTCAGGGAGCGGCGGTGGTGGTGGGATGATATGGAAAAATCCGAATTGACGCATCACACGGTCTGGATAGTGATGCTCAATGATCCAAAAATGTACAAGTGGCACACGAGCTAGCCATACACCACTTTCTTCGTAAACTCATGCCGGCAGCTGAGGTGGTATCTCCTCCAACATCTCTTTGTAAGGCTCCCATCTGACCATGTAATCTTCGAGCTTTTGTAGTTCATCGCGGAAGTAACTGACTCCACTCCGATTGTGACCTTGTCGGTAATCATGGAGACAACACCACTTTGTTCCAAATGCAAGACACTTTTGTGCATTTGGGTCGCCCCATTTTGGAGTCCAATCATGCCATGGACGAGGACAGCCGGTCGGTAAACGGGACCAACACCAATGTTGTAGAAGCACGGTCGGTCCATGCACCGTCTTTGTTTTACGCACAACCGCAACACAAAGGCACCTATAGAGATATGCTAGAACAGCCCCACCCCAGTTGTATTGATCCGGTGAATCAAGATTTTGTAAAAATTGTAAATACATTACCGGTACCGAATCTCCCGACGAATCAGCAAAAAGCATAGACCCGAACAAGTCGAGCACATACGCCCTTGTGTACTGGCGTACCTGCTCCGCTGTGGGCTCACCCGGCTGCGTGTTTGGCATGACAGCAAATTGTTCACGCAATTTCTTCAAATTTATGGCATACCCAGAAGTTGTCATGCGAGCCTCTTCCTCATCGGTCGGTCCCGATCTCTTTTTTTTTTTAAGCAACGCACTTGCGGCCCCATCTCCAAGAAGCTGATCCACTAAGCCGGACCACTCACCGTCGGAAGGGCCCGTCACCGGTGATCCCATGATCGGCAGTGCCCAGAGACAAGAAACATCCTGTAGAGTAACTGTCATCTCTCCAACGGGAAGATGAAAACTGTGGGTCTCCGGTCTCCATCGCTCCACGAGACCAGCGAGGAGTGATGGGTCAATATTTATGTTATCCATTTGAGAAATCTGATACAATCCGAGTCTAAGAAAGAATGGTTCGCAACGGGGGTGGTATGCAATCCCAGTCCGGAGATGTCGAGGATCCACTCCTATATCTCTGTAATCCTGTCAATATTAAAAATATTGATTAAAATAAAATATTGTCATTCAAACTTTTATATCATTTAAAAAAAATAGTAAAATATATGAGCTATTGAGTATCTTACATCGTCATGGATCCGTGAGACCTTATGTTGGTCATGCGGCATCCATAATAAATCGCTGAAATTATTTGCCGATAATTTCGGATCAAACACAACCTCATCCGTGAGACCACGACTGCTTGACATTCTACATGCATAATATTTTGAAATAATTATATAACGCTAGAATTAATAATACTCTCAATTCTATGCTATGGACTAATCAAAATAAATTAATTAGATGAAATTTATTACACCATATCAAATGAGCCTAAAAATATATAATCAATTTTTCTAATTCCTAAGCCATACTTTATCAATTATTCTAAAATCATAAATCCTATACCGAAAATTTTATGTAGTAATCAATAATTGATAGTAGTGAATTATTATCAATTATTCTCAATTATCCAATTATTGATAATAAACCCTAATTTTTAAATTTTTATCAATTATTCTGATTCCTAAATCGAAATTGACAGTAGTAAATACACTAATAGTGAATGAATTATTCAAAGTCAAATGATTTCTAAACTAATTAATTTAATTTTAATTTCAAAATTACCTCAAAACCGGAAAACCGGAGGCAGCACAGTGGACAGACAGGGGCAGGGCAGGAGAGCCGAAATTTGCGGCCACGGACGGGATGGATCTTCTCGTCCGAGCAGGCGTGCGTCGCTGTGGGGTCCTGAGGTGACACGGCGTGCGTCGGTGCGTGATTTTGTGCTCTTGGTGAGGCGCAGCGCGAGACAGAGAGGGAGACAGCAGCGTAGAGGGGGGGTGACTTTGCTGGGCCTGGGACGGGGTGGTCCATCACGGCCCCCGAATTTATATATATATATTTTTTCTCTCCTTGGACGGGGTGGTCCATCCCGGCCCCCGATTTTGAATTTTTTTTTTCTCTCCTCGGACGGGGTGGTCCATCCCGTCCCTGGGCTTGGGAATTTTTTTTTTTTATTCCGACGGAGATTAGCGGGGGGTGGGTTAGCAAAATCTTAATCGGGCCGGGAAGGTCCATCCCGTCCCATGGGACGGGAATTTTCATCCCGGCCTACCTACTTTTAAAAATCTGACAGCAATCCAGCTCTTTTTCGATATTTTTTTAATTTTTTTTCGATTAATAAAAATTTCGGCCGTTTTGGGTGTAAAGATTTTAACAGAACAGTTTTCACTTCATGCAGCGTATCTACTATTAGAATTGAATAATTGTTGTATATAGTTTGTAGCTTTGTGTGCTGCATAAAGTCAATACTACTCTGTTAAAATCTTTATCCCATTTGGGGTTGGGTTCAGTTCAGCCTATCTAATGGGATAATTGATACTTCCATAATAATTTTATAATTTTAGGAGGATTATTCAAATAATTTAAATATCAAAATAAAATCGTTATTTAAATTGTACCAAATTTGTTACATAATCTTTCTAAAAATAAATCTTCGATTTGAATTTTTAATTCTCACAATTTCTGATGTTGTTTTGTCAAATAAAATTTTTGGCTATAAATATAGTACTTTCCTTTTTCTGAGAAATGTATTGGGCGTAGCAAACTATATCATGAGAAATATTGCTTTTAGGTTGTTTTAGAGTCGAATTAGTATTTAAATGGAAATATTATGCTAACTTACTACAAAAAATTGAACCCTGTACTGGTACAGTAAAAATGTATTAATTCTATTGTATTATTTCAAAATTTTAACTTATTAGAAAAAAAAAAATTTACAAAAGAACAAATCTGACTTGCAAATATTTATATTCATTGCAGCTGGAAGATTATCAAATCAGTGGACTTCATGCGCCTCAAGATTAAGCTCTCATACTATCTAAGAAGTTGGAATGGTGCAAGGGCTTGTAGGTTCTGTTGATATGATCATGTAAGTATGCTTATCGGATAAGTTAAGTGTTAACTTAGATTTCTGTGCAAGGGCTTGGTATGACTTGATTGTAATATTTGTAATATCAAATAAAATAATATGAATATTAAGGAGGGTTCAAATGCCTCTATTTTTTTTGTCTCCATTATACCTCTATTTTTTGAAAAATTTAATAAAATTTAAATTTTAAAATCAAAATGAAACAGTTAGATATGATCTACATCATTTTATATATGCACATGCAAAAAAAATATGATATTTGAACTTTATTTTGATTGTCCTCAAGAGTTTGTAAAAATATACTAATGTGGATAATTTCTAGACATTAATTTTTCAACTTATTAATTCACATAAAAACAAAATCAAAATGTGATAATTTTTTTATGAGCACATAGAAAAATAACATAGATCGCATCTAACGATTTTAAAATGAAAGTATAGTGGAGACAAAAAAAATTGAGGCATTTGAACCCTCCTCATAAATATTTATGTGATTTTAATATATGGTTTTTAATTTATTTTTAATGTGAACTTTAGAAATAAATGTTATGAATTTAATGAGCTTTTTTATATACTGCTATTATTATTGTTGTTGTGATTTATAATTATATTCATCATTCAAAGGGAAACATTTACATTGACAGATAGGAAACATTTGCATGGTTGTACATCACGGACTACCCATACAAATAGTTTTACGAATTCAGAAAAGTGATTTTAAAATTTACACTTGTGCTGCCCTCCCATTCTAGTTCTAGATCTAGATCTAGAAGAGTTGAGTACAACTTGAAACCGAATGATAGATTAAGATTGTGGGTGCTGCTGAAGCCAATCCTGAATGGCAGAACGAAGCACCCGATTTTGAATCAGAGTGCTATCTGAAAGTGGTAAGTTGGTCATTGGAGATGTGTTGTGCCCTCTACTGAGCCACTGTTTTATTGCATCTGCTTCATATGTGAACCCATCTGCTGCAATACAAGGATTCTGCATCACTTCCTGAAACTCAAGTAACAAATATGATTCAATTACAAATTCTATATTTTTCATTCAACTAATTAATTTCCTAAAGTAAAAGCTATTGAGGTCTGAAAAATTAATGGTTTACATTTATCCAAGCGCGACAATAACCAAATGATTCCCTAACTGAATTAAATTTTATGCACAACATATCTAAAACTATAGAAAGTATATCTACCATTTTACTTCTTATATTTTTATAATCATTTTTTAGGTTGTTGGACGTGGTTAACGAACTAATATGGCCGTCAATATACCCCTTCTCATATGGGGCAGATACACGTATTTCTTTTCATTAATAATTCATGCACAACAATCTAAAATTTTATGCACAACATATCTAAAGTTTATCCACGTATTTCTAAAATTATAGAAAGTATATTTACCATTTTTTGGAGCTCCATTAAGACCATAACATATTTTTTTTCATTAAAAATTCAAATTTTTAATTTCAAATTAGGTTAAACAAACTCTTGTTTCTTCATTTAACAGCAAATGAGCTCCTAAACAAAGAAAAAAGAAAATATAAATATTTATAGTATACACGTACTATGTATTGTGATTGGGAATACAATATTTCAAAATTATTACCTGATTTATTGGACAGATGAAGTGTGATGGTATGCTCTCTTCTCCAAGCTCAGATCCACGACTCGGTGGTTCCACGCAAGTAGAAGCAGCCTTCATCAAAGGTTCGACCACTGCCCACACCTCATTAACAAGATCAGGTCGCCGGCTTCTAGACAACTCAGCACATCTTAGGGCCATCTTTGCCAACTCCTTAGCTTGCTCAAAGGGCCATGTCCCAGCTGTCTCATCAATCACTGACAAAAGGATCCCATTTCTCATTGCATCTTGCACTTGTCTTGCTATGTTCATTGGAGACTTTCCTGTTAGGAGACGAAGGATAATGATGCCGAAGGAGTAGATGTCTGATTTTGGTGTCAGATACCCAGTTGATAGATACTCAGGGTCAATGTATGAAAATGTTCCTACTGGACGACTTGTTTGGAAAAAAGCAGTTGAGTTGGTGTCCGGTTGTTTCAGGAGGCGAGAAATGCCAAAGTCGCTGAGTTTACTAACCAAATTGGTGTCAAGGAGAATGTTTCCGGGCTTGAGATCTCCATGGACTACTAGTTGGGGCTTGTTTGAGTGGAGGAAAATGAGAGCAAGGCAGATCTCACCGATGATGCGGGTGCGTGCCTGCCATGTCAGAGGTGGGGTGTTGTTGGCACAGGTCAGACGGTCCTCAAGGCTGCCATTAGATAAGTACTCGTATACAAGTGCCGATACTTCTGAGCAGGCTCCTATGAGGTTTACTAGGTTTGGGTGCCTCACTTTAGTGAGGATTGTAATCTGTAATTAAGAAAGGAAAAAATCATATAAAGATTAAACTAAAATTAACAAGGTTATAATTTAATACAAGGTCAAAGAAAACTAGGGTATATCGAGGATCACCATTATAGATGCTACCCTAGAATAACATTCCATGTATTTTTCTTCACTCAAGTGTACAACTTCTTTTTTCGTAGATTAAATATACCTCTTGTTGGAATTGTGATATGCCCTGTAGGCTCTGGGAATGCAACAGCTTAATTGCTACCGTGGTTCGACGAAGAGAGCCTTTGTAAACAGGTCCAAATCCACCTTCTCCAATCTTCAATGTTTCACTAAAATTCTGGGTTGCTTGCTGCAGTTCTTGCAAGGAAAACTCATAGTTCAATGCTGTAGAGGAGCCACAACAATGCATATTTTCTTTTTGTATGCACAGCTCCTTGACAAGGAGTTCAAAATCAGAAACTTTTTTTTCTAATGCAAGCCTCCTCTCATTTGCCACCTGAATCTGGTTGAAATGTTCACCTCTTTGGGTTCTGAGGAGGTCATTCTCTACCTTAAGTTGTTCAATTGTGTCTTTGCTTTGAAGTTTCTCATGCTCGTTCTTGTCATTTTCTCTTCTTAATTGATCTTTTTCTTGCTTTTTCCTCTGTAAAGTTTCCTTGAGCTCCCTAATTTCTTCCTCTTTTTGCTGCAAATTCTTTGCCAGCTTGTTCTGCAATGTTTAAGTCTTAAATTATGTAGTATTTATAATATAATACACTCAAAATGTATATATATTGTAAGAAATCATTATTATTCTATTTTAAAAGCCATATTAGGATAAAAGTCTTGAAGTCATTGCTACTAAGCGGGCTATTTTCTTGTGGTCCCCAAAAATTTCTTCAGCCATCTTTTTCAAGTGGTGAGCTTCTGTGGATGCTTCATGATAGGCATAAATTATATATACTTTTGGATAGGGTTTTGCCTCTAAAACCAGACAAATTTCCTCGACTTTAGAGCAATTTAGTTAGAACTGGTAATTTCCTTGACTTTAAGAGTAATTTAATTCTAAGACCTGTAATACCTGGATTTTAGAACTGGTAAATGAACATGCCTAAGGGCTTTTAACCCAAATACAAGGAAAATCAGGTACAAATATTAAGTTACCAAATGTACACATAACTGCAAACCACAGACTCTAGTTGTTACTAATAGAAAATAAAAGTAAATAAAATTTTTGTAATTAGCAAAACATGAAAAATGTAAAAGTAGGAAAAAGAAACATCTTCACAGCCGGGGACCCAATTGTTAGAGATAGATTACATATGCCCCCCTCCCCCCCCCCCCCAAAGAAAAGGGAGTAGGAGGAAGAAGAAAAAAGAACCTCTTCACGACGTGGGACCCAATTGTTAGAGCGGAGGTCGAGGACATCACGCACCATGAAGCGGAGGCGAGGAGCAAGTTGCGGGTTGGCTTGGAGATCCTTGAGGCGGTTGAAGTAGGTCTCATTGTACCGTTTCGACTTGGGGTTCTCATCCAGTCGCTTCCCTATTGTGTTGAAGAATTGGCATATCGCCTCCACGTTCTCTTCAGCTGGACATGTCTTCCTGTCATGCCCAAGTAATTCCTGTTTGTTTTATATAAATCAGTTGATGAACCAGTTTGCTGAGGCAAACCAAAAGAAAAAATATACAGTCACAGTCGTAATTATCAAGGAAATGAAGGGAGAGGAAGGAGCATTAGAGATGTAGTATCTCTTCTATTCAGAAATACATGTTCCTGCATGCTTTGCGTGGATGGGCAGTGTATGTATTATTTTATGAAAGCAGGAAACAGAAATGTGGGGCCCGTTCAGCAACATGTGGAATAGTGAAAGAATAGAGGAAAAGTGGAATTTGGAATAGGTTTCTATTTCGTACTATTCCTGGCGTGTTCGGTTGATGGGGTAAGACAGTAAGAGTATTGGAAAATGAGCCACTTCCATCTTGGAAAAGGCCAATTCCTCTATTCCACCATCCCCATGGAATAGAGAATTGGCTCAAAGAGGAATAGAGAAGCGACCAAAGTGTAAAAAGCAGGGGCTTGAATGCAAAAGTTCAAATCCAATTCCACTTTTCCCAATTCCCCAATTTCACTCAATTATTTTCTTGTTCGGCAGGAATAGAACATCTATTCCTCTTTTCCACACTTACCAAACAAGCCCTTGAAGATTTATGAGGAGCAGACAGAGATTAACATACAGAAGTAGATATTAACTTACAGAGAAATTGAAATAAGGATCAAAAGAAAAAGAAAAACCTGAACAATGTGGTGAACAATCTTCTCAGGCACCATTTTTTGCTTGAGAAGCTCACCAATCAAGCGAATATTCCCTAGTGTGCGCAATTTCAAGAGCCTCTCCTTGTCACGCCTCTCCGTCTCCTGGTCGGGATCGGTGAGCTTCCTCATCTCGGCTCTGAGTTCCGCAGCCCCCTCAAAGGCCTTCTGACAGTTGTTCAGGAGAACATAATTGAAGGTGATCACCTTACCGCCGGGCTCCTCTAATGGGAAAGCCGGTAGCTTGCTTTTCAGGTCCGAGCACAGCTGTGCGTACATCGGGCACAAGGTCAGTTCAAACACAGCCTTCTCGAAAACCAGCGTGGCTACACCCTGGTAAATGTCTCAGATGACAAAATTACATCAGAACTGGAGAAAGAAAGCATCCCATAGTGGCGATAGATGTTCAGTATTATACCAAGGAGTCTGTAATTCTGTATCCTCTGAGATATCTCAAATTTTCAGTTTATCTAAAACCAGGCCAATTTCGCCTATTTGGTATGCAGGGGGTCAGTATTATTGTTCTTTGAGATTTGTGCAGAAAGGATTTGAACAGTCCGGGTTTTCCACAAATAAACTTAAAGTTTGAGATATCTCAGAGGATGTGAATTCAAAACCAAGATATATGGCATGATATTGGGGCTGGTGATGTACTTGAGACCAAGTAAACAACTTTCTCTTTTTCTTTCTTTATTAAAAAAAAAGGAATTTCTGCTAGAAAACTACCTTCAAGATGTCAGGAGTGGTGATGCCAGATTCGATCAACTGTCCCCTGAGAACATAATATTTCTCTGGTGTCAACTTGTTAAGTATACTGCCAAAATAGAAAAAAAGGAAAAGAAAAGCCCCTCAGTACACCAGAAGAAAAAAAAAGGCACAAAATATCATATATTTTATCAAGTGATGATTTATCAAAATCCAATCTGATTGAGAAAACACAGCAAACTTGTGCTTATATATTCATCTTTCTTTACAAAAGAAGCAATGCATACTACCATATATATAATTTTAATTTTTAACTCACCAATAAATCTCATATCCAACAAGTACAAGCAAGGTAAATTATTACCCTTTAACTGTTTTAAGAACCCTTTCCTTGTCAGAGAGGTTGCCTCTTCTCACTGACCATGGCACGTCAGCTTTGATGAGCGTACCAGTTGCCTATTATAAATATAACAAGTACAACAATTGTATCTTTTGAAACTGAAGCTCTATATAATAAAACATTCTAACAACAATAAGGTAAAAATCAAATAAAATGGGGAATTTCATGTATACCCCTCAAAAACTTTGAAATTAGATATTTCCCCCTCTAAGTTCGTAATATCATATTTACCCTTCTAAACTTCAAAAACTCACAAATTTTCCCAATTTATTGCATTTTCTTTTAAAACTCATTCTAAATTTATTAAATACCCATTTTAGCCTTCAGAATAAATTCTAAAGTGATAGGTATCAGAAACCAAAATCAACAAACTAAATTTTATTTTACTGTTTACAAACTTTGAATACACACAGGGGCCAGGGCATATCAAAGCTCTTACAAAGAAAGTGACATAATTCCTTACAATCGCACGTGCAAATTGGCCAATCACAGCTAAATAAATTTTGTCATGAACCAATCCCCAAAGCAAAGCAGCCATACTTCTCACTTCTCCCGAACCAAAAACAGAACAATCAAAACCCAGACCCGTGAAGGGATCCGCTAGCCGAAACCCTTGCTCACCTTGCCCGACCCGATAGCTGCGGAGACGCCATGTGCGGTTGCGGCGACGGTGAATCGGCTGCCGCGGTTCCCACCACCCGGCCTCAAGCTATTAACCGTCTGATCTGTCTGCATAGCATAGATCAATCACAACTGTCCGATCTAATCAAATTGTTGTTCGAACTTCGAAGAAGAACAAACGAATAAATCCTACTCAACTTAAGCTAAAGCCTCTCTCACTCTCTCTCCTCTCTTCTACGGAGAGAAAAGGCCTTTTAATTATCGCTCATCACTCCTTTACTTACTTTTTGTCAACTTTTTAAAAAGAAAAGTATTTACTTTGGTTCATAAAAGTGTTTATTCTTTTGTATGCAAGCTCATTAATAATGTTATATTTCTAGTTTGCCGAATTCAAATAATATTGTTTGTATTAACATTTGAATCAAGAAAATTTTAAATTATCAATAGTTAATGAACAAAACAGTTTTAAAAGAAGACGAGATGCACATTAAATTTTCAAGAATTATCAACTACTATCCAGACTCAATATAAAGTTGGAAAACATCAACACAAAAATAATATGAAAGATTAAATGATTCATCAACTTTTTGATAGCTCTAGTTATATGTATGTATCAACAATCTAAATTTGATATTTGAGAAACCAACACTCAATTTACCATGCTATCCTACATAATTATATAAAATACTTACTTTAATAGCAAATATAGCAAAAATTAGAGTAATAGCAAGACCTACTTTAATGCCAAAACTATTTGAATGATATATGTTTTTTTAGACAGAATTGAATATTTGATCATAAATTTTTTATGTTGATTTCATCTAAGGTGATCAACATCTCATAAAAAGTTGAGAAAATAATCTTCAAGTTTTATAATATTTTCCTTTTTAGGTCATAATCAATTATGATCAACAATAAAAAAAACAATCAAGGCGGAATTAGTATTTGAATGTAAAGTAAGCTAACATAATTTCTAAAAAAATTATTTTATATTATATTATTTCCTATTTTTAGTGATTCTTTTATGGTTCAAATTAAATTAAGAAAGTAACATTATACTACATAACTACAATGATATTAATTTCTTTCGTTTTTTTAGACTAGCGCATGATGAAATAAAAAGGCTACTACATGCTAAAAAGAAAATGTCATTTATAAATTCTAATACGCACTATTAAGGTTTTTTTTTTTATGAAAAAAGGGTGGCTTAGTCACCATGAGTCCGTATCCTCGGTACCGAAAAATTTGAGTTTGAAATCATAACCGTCCAATCATAATCTATATCAATTTGAACCAGTGTTGCAAATAACGATATACGCTCATCGGACGGACAGGGTACCACCAAGCAATTAATCAGGAATAATCGGGAATAATCAACCATGATCAAGAAAATCCGTGACGGTTTGGTTGCCGCCAATGATTAATCAGTTTAAACGGCTGTTTTTTACAACACTGATCCGAACCAATTTAAAAATTTAAGGGGCTCATTTAATATTCATTCCAATTCAAAACGGACGATCCAAATGTTTTATGAAGTAACTCAAAATTGAGTTGAGAATTAGCTTTTTAATCTAGTGACAAAGACAATAAACTTCTACTCAAATATCTCAAAATTGAGTTACCGAAGACGATACTAACTCTAACCACCGAATTCGCGAAGCATTGAAAACCAAAAGCATTGCCAATTTATTTTTGTACAAGTGGTGCTCAATGCCACCATTTTCATTAACTCAGAAATAAAATTAAATACATCCAATCTTTTTATCTTTGAAATGGAAAATTTTACCTTTTTTATTTAATTCAATATGACTTGAATTTAATTCTACGTTTTTTATTTTAAAATTTTCGGGCTTAAAAATGACTCATTTCCAAAAAATAACATTTTTCATCGATAAAATATGTTAGAAAATGATTCAAAATTAATTAATAACAAAAATAATTGAATTTTTCATCTGAATTAGCAAATTTCATATACTTGCACATATAAAGATTGTGATTAGATATGGCAAATCATACATGTCAATTTTTTTTAAATATGATTAGGTCAGAACAAAATTATCAGTTTTGGAATGCTTAACTTTGTTTGATAACTATCTCATTAAAGGAAAGAGAAGATACAAAAGGAGAGATGCAACAAGTTTACCTTCTTTACACTTCAAATTGACGGTTACAAAATTACTAATTTTTCGTTTAATTTGTACACAAAACTCATCTTTTCTCTCCTTCAACGGCTTTGGTCAGATACAGTCACGCCTTCGTTCCCTCCCTTTCCTCTTCTCACTGTTTTCTGAGGAACGAAATTCACTGCTATCCAAAACCTTACTATCATCTTTTTCTCTCTCCTCTTTCTGATCCATGTTCAGGAACAACCCATTGATATTAGTTTACATCAAATTTGATCTATTTTTGAATTTGAATATCTTAAAAATTAGAATCATTCAAGTCAAAATTTAATCAAGTTTTCAAACAAATTTAGAAGCATGTTAACTTCAAATATTAAGCTAGACTATACTGTATAATGAGAGTAAATCATAGTGTATATTTGAGTCTCACAAAAATATTTTTGTTAATAATAAATTGTAAGGAGGAATAATATGTCCTTTATTATTTATAAAATAAAATTGTCCGAAATATCAATCCGTATATTCATTTAACTAATTTCAGAATTTCGAGGGTCATGGATGCAAATTATCTTGGCAACTTGCTCACTCCCCTTGCCTCTATCGTAAACCCTAGTTAAACAGAGACTAGATTCTTCTCTCTTAGCTCGGAAAAAAAAAACCATGGTGCGATCCTCTCTCTCTCTCTATCTCTCTCTCTCTCGCGTAAATCACCACGAGTTACTCTTCCAATGTTGCAATAGCTTCTTTTCTCTCTTAATCGTTGCTTTTGAACTCGTTTTATTATTTCATTTGATTTTGTTGTTGTTGGTATCACTGAGTTGGGAAAATTGAGCACATATGCAATTTGAATACTTCAGGTTATAGATAGAATTGTAGAATGATTTCAAAAGAGATATAAATGTAGAAAGTTTTAATCCTCAATTGTCCTTGTTGGGTTTTGCTGATATCTTAATTTCTCTTTTTAATTTTACCCCTTTCAATTATCTCAATATATCCTCTATTTTTTTTAATCTCTGTTTCAACAATTTTATCATATGAGTACTGAGCAGTGAAATCCCTTGGGAACTACCTGTTATTATATTATTGAGACCCATGCAAGATAATAAATTATCATTTTGGATCCCCTATTTGAGGGATTCAAACCCTAAATGTGCAAAACCACAACATTTTTGTTTGATTTTTGTAGAAATTATGTCATATTATATATGATTTATATCACTTGAAACTCAAAAGGCTGTGTATTTTTGTTGCCTAACTTAAAAGCCTGCTCTCATTTTCAAAAAATGTTTGCAACTTGGTATGAAGCAAGTTTGTCGAAACATGCAAATGGATTAGTCAGTTCATTCAAATAATTGTCTTCATTTGACTTCTTCTTATTATTTTTTTTGTTTCTTATAACGAGTGTGAAGTCCTATGTTAGGTATTTAATAAATTTCATGTGCTATGGAGTTAGTCAAGTTTCTTAATTTAAATTTATAAACGATAAACAGTATATATATTTTGTTCTTCCTTTTGTCGCTCTTGTAATATTACGTGCTTTTCTTGATCGAATGGCTGTCATGTGCAAAAAAAAAGTACGACAAAAGGAAGTTGACCCTATTATTTATGTTTCCTGTTAGAATTAGCCGTTAAGTATTTAATAAATTTCATGTGCTATCAAGTTAGTTAAGTTTTTTTAATCTAAATTATAAAAGATAACATAGTATATGTTTTGTTCTTCCTTTATCCGCTCTTGTAATATTACTTTATTTTCTTGATTGAACGGCTGTCATATGCAAAAATATGTACACTGTTATTTTTGCTTCTTGTTAGAAGGATGTTCTAACCAAAAATAAAATGTTTTTGTAGGCTGCTAATAACAAGCACACCATTATACTAATGCAACCTACCCTGAATCGTTTGACGAGAACTTTTATGGATTATAGTTCCATTGGTCAAGCCATGGAAGGTAAGTTTATCTTAGAAATATGTATTGCAAGAAATTCTTGGTGTAGTAATAAATAGGGTTTTTTGGTAACAAAACCAAAGAAAAAAATGAACTGATAAATGAGTGAGGCTATGGTACGATCGCATATTGGTCCGTACTATGGATTAATATCTCCATTTTGAAAGTCCAAACAATTGATCTGAACCGTTCAACATGATCTCCATATGAAAATGTACCTGTAGATTCAATTTTACATTTTTTACAAAAAATTTTAACTATTTTTTTTTTGGATATGTAGAAAATCACTTGATCTAAACCATTAAAAAATAGTAAAAAATTCTAAAAAATGTAAAATTTAGTCTGCAAGTATATTTTCATATGGAAATCATGTTGAATGGTTCAGATCGACTATTTGAACTTTGAAAATGAAAATACTGATCCGTAGTACGGACCAATCCACGCTATGCATAGTACCATAGCCTCACTCATGATAAATAATAAAAGAAATGAAACAATTTCATTTGGATTTGGTACAGGTACGTACTGGTATGCTTGGCTGTGACTAGTAATTCATTTTTTTTTGCTAATAACGAGGTTTATTTAATTAAATGGCAGCTCTTTGTGGAATGTATGAGAAAAAACTCAGGGATGTAAACCCGACTGTTCAAAACCTAACTTATGACATATCTGATCTGTTCAATTTCATAGATGGCATGACCGATCTCAGTGCTTTGGTGTAAGTATCATTTACTTTTTTATTTCTTCTACAAATTTAACCTTGCGAATCATGAACTTATTTCTTTGCTAAAGATTGACTTACTGCTATGCATTTAATGTTTTTAATTTGTATTAACTCTGAAAGCAATTGATGGAAGGATGTGTTGACTTTAAAGTTTAAACGAGCAATTTGACCTTGGTGAAGGGTAAAGATTTTAACAGAACAGTTTTGACTTCATGCAGCGCACGAACCATACGCAGCGCTGTTTTGATTCTATACTCCGTGCGCTGCATGAAGCCAAAACTGCTCTGTTAAAATCTTTACCCCTTGGTGAAGTATTCAATTTATACAGTTTTCAATTGGTCCTCTCTTTTCTTGGTTTGTACTATATGCTTATTTACCTTAGAAATTGTTAAAATATTCTGCTTTTTACATCAGGGTTTTGGTTTTTATCAGTGCGATTGAAATCACTGTCTCTGTCAGGTCACCTAACCTGACTGGTAAAATCCAAATCACCAGAACGGTACAGTAGCAAACTTACCTGACTGGTAGGGTCTGTTACGGTGCCAAAATTCTCTGACTGGTTAATAGGTCTCGATTTGATTAGTACACTACAGTTTTATATATATGATGCAATTCATAGTTTATTGATCATTGACCATGGAAAATTGGTTTCAACTTATAGGTACGATTATACTATCCAGGCGTACCTGCCATGTGACCGGCAGTGGATAAAATCTAAGTTGCACCGACATCTCCGTTGCCTTGCCAGAGATCATGGTCAACTTTACTGATCAGTCAGTCTTTATGTACTGTAACATGTTTTATCTGGTGAAGTTAACAGTAACTGTTAAAATAATATATCAGTGGATTGATGTGACTTGTAATATACACTTTGTTGTTTGCAGTTGGTTTGTTTTTAATTTGGAATTTGTATTGCTCTGTCATTATTATTACAATCAATGGTGGGCTTTAGTGGCCCCAAAAAAATGTAAAAATAGAGAGAGGCTATGGTAATATGTATATTACACAGTGGCCGTGTTATGGACTCATATCTTCATTTCTAAAGTTCAAACAGTCAATCTGAATCTTTTAACATGATATTCATATAAAAATGTACTTGTTTATAAATTTTTTATATTTTTTGAACTATTTTTTAGATAGGTAGAAGATCATTTAATTTGAAAATTGTGAACCATCTAAAACATTGATTTTCTATCTATAAAAAAAATAGTAAATTAAAAAAAAAAATGTACAATATGCTTTCCAAGTACATTTTTATATGAAGATCATGTTTAATGGTTTGGATTTATTGTTTGAACTTTGAAAATAGAGATGGATTTATAGCATGAGTTTGATCCGTAATAAGCATATTACCATAGCCTCACTCTTAAAAATATGCTCCTGTTACTATATTTGCTTCAAAAGAAATTGCAAAAACATGTTTGTTGTTCAAATAATTATAAAATTATGTCCCATCCTGAATATTTTGCCTCATCCTTTCACACTTTTTGGGTCTGTCCCTTGATTACCAGAAAAATCTTTTGATGAATTACCGTGTTTTTTTTAAATGGGGATCTGATATGAACTGGTTCTGCTAGTTTGCATGCATATAGAAAAATTGAGGCAAATCATGTTTGATTTAGTGACTTTTTGCTTCTATAAGTAGCAATTTTTTTTGTAAACAAAATGAAATTTATAAGCATCCAAACATAACTTCAACCTATAAAGTTTCTTCACTAATCACTATTCCAAGTGTACATGTTGTCAATTGTTGAAGCCTTAAGGAAACTAAATATGTAACGCCAAGTTTATTTTAGAGAACTGGAGAGGAAACCAAATATCTCACTGATTGGGAAGAGTTAGGATTAAGAAGCAAATCACATGCTTATTTGTATTTCATGCAATAGAGAAGGAATACAAAATGCAAAATGCAACATGAATAATACCAAATCTTTCCATTAAAGCAAAATAAATCATCATAGATGTAGACAAACGTTTGCCATACTTAGAGATTTAAGCATGATGTATTGATGTTTACTTTTAAACAGAGAGGGGGGACAGATGGAAGGGAAAGGGAGGGAAGAAGAATTCCACTCAGATCGCAGCTGACTGGTGTCATTCACCCGCTCTAGAAAGAAATCAGAGAGGGAGGAGCAGTACTGTGCTGAGGGAAACTCCATGTACAAAAGCTCTGAGAGGGAGTAACCGGACTTCACCTTCTTACTTCTTCCCCTTCCATCCCCTTCCTTTGTGCGCTACATTTCTAGAGCACTCCCTAAGATAACTCAAATTTTGAGTTTGAATACAGACCGTCCGATCAACACCCGAGCCAATGTTAAAATTTTAATTTGTAAATCTTGTAATGTTAGTGACCTGTGCATCTCAAGTCTCAACTGAATGAAACTTGGCCTAATGTAACAACAACTTAAAAAAAGAGTAAAAATCAAGACATGCAGCAGTTTTGTCTCTATTATTTGCAATGTCTGACTGTCTGAGTAAATTACAACCTACTTGTTAGGGGTATTGCAAACAAAATTGGATATTATTAACCATTTGAAAAATTAATCATTCTAATGACCAAAGACCAATCAAATATTTTCACATGCTACTTCAAAATGCTGCAAAAATCATAATAATAAAACCAACCCACCACATTTTCTTTATCCATATCAGTACAATCATCAAACTCAAATCTGTTTGCAATCTTAAACATACTCTATAATCTACCACCAAGCAAATAAAACCCCACAAAATCTCCTAAATTGGATAACAAAAAATACTAGTAAATGAAACCCTATTATAGCAACAATTACTCTTCCATCGGTTTCGTTTCCGTTTGGGTATAGGAGACCGTGACCTTTTGCTTCGGAAGAGTGAGAGTAGCATCCTCTTTGAAAGCTGACGGCGCTTTTACCATGGAAATGCTTTGTTCTAATTCCTTCCTTGCTTCTATCTTTCTCTTGGTCTTACCAACCTTCAACCTGTCAAACATTTTACAGATTTGCCATTATTAACAAGTAAAAAAGTTTTAATATCCGGAATATATTCATATTCTATGTCTGTTTTTTCAATATCCATTCATATTCATTTAGTATCCATATCGTGGGTAGACGGCCCAAAAAGTATTTTCGGTGCCTATTTAGATGCACAGGGCAGTAATAATATAAAATGGGTTGCTTTCAGACTCGTGCTGAACGGTTCATATTTTGTAAGGATCAACTCAAAATTTGAGATATCTTAGGGGATATGAATTGTCACTACAAATGGTCTCATGTGCAAAGCACCTTTAATTACTTCAATTACAAAAAGGAATATGAACAAACCTGTTTGTGATATGGTCGGCCTCTCTCTTAGCCTTCACCTTAGAAATCTTTGGAATGGCTTGAAGTACCTTCTCTGTGTTGATGCGATCGTACCTCAGTGGCCTATTTCTCTTCCTCTCAAACTCAAAGGTCGAATCCTTTTCAAATAAACAAACAATATGACAAAAAGATACATGAGAGAGAGGGAGAGAGGTAATATTGCTAATTGCTATTTCTGAAAAAAAATATTAAGATTCATTTAGGCTATGTTTAGTTGTGGAGTAAACCCCTTACTCCACACTTGGAAGCAGCCAAACGAGGAATAAAATAGAGTAAGAGGTGAGTTAATCTAGAGTAAGTTACTCCACCTGTGGGGCCTACTGTCATAGGCAGTGGTTCATTTCCCAACATTAATTTTAATCCATGACTCAAACTACCAAACGAGGTGTAAAATATTAGTAAGATGGAGTAAGCAATTTCCTCATTAACTTTACTCCATAACCAAACATGACCTTAAGCAGTATCCTAACAAGGTTGTATTCAAGAAATGCAAATATTTTGATACTAATTCTCAACAAAACCAACTTCCATGCATACAACACCTATACCTGACACCAACCATGGTAAACCAGATCAAAGCAGTAAAAACAAAAAGGTAGAAGAACTGTAGTTGGATGTACCTTGGTCATGTCCTTGCCATGCAAGCGACGGTACGCTTTAGTCCACTTCACCTTGCGAGGGTTTCTCTTCATCTTGAAATTCTTGTGGCATTTTGACCGGCAAAACTTAAATATCTGACATACAATTAAAAGACAATCAAAACACAATAGGAGAAAAAAGAAGACGCAGGTAGGCAAAAAGATAGCACACATGTATCCCAAAAGTTGTCAAAATTGGTAATCTTGTACACAGAAATTGGTACTGGTATATGAACTGGTACGCAAAAAAGATTGCACACACGTATCCCAAAATTTGTCAAAATTGGAAATTTGGTACACACAGCAAAAGGACTTAGGAATAAGAGTGAGAAGGCAGTTGCAAAACTGTACTGTTCCTGAACATAACCAATTCGTATACCCAGTAAGATTGGTACGGGTATATGAACTGGTACGCAAGAAGATGGCACGCATGTATCCCAAATTTGTCAAAACTGGTAATTTGGTTCATACAGCAAAAGGCTTTGGGAAAAAGAGCGAGAAGGCAGTTGCAAAACTGTACTGTTCCTGAACATTACCAGTTCATATGATCAGTCAGATTGGTACTGGTATATGAATTGGTAATTTGGTTCACCCAGAAAAATGCCTTAGCAATAAGGGCAAGGGCAGTTGAAAAACTGTACTGTTCCTGAACAGTACCAGTTCAGATTGGTACTGGTAAATTGACTAAGAAATTCACCTTAGCATCGTTTCTCACAAATTGAATACCATGGCCAGGATAGATAGTAGAAGAGCAGAACCAGCACTTCTCTAACCTCATTTCTACTCAAACCCTGTAAAAAAATAAATCTATATTAAACAAAGAAGAAAGGAGAATAGTTATTTGAGTACCTAGTGTGCACTGAATTAAACAAATTTATTTTTTATAAAATAATCCAGGAATATAGACAAATAGCTCTATTATCTCCAATTTCAACATACCAGCAAAATTTAATATGCTATTTTGTGCTGTATATTATAAGAAAACAAAAAACCAACTATTAATTAGATAAAATACTCAGTTTTTCTAAGAAGAAGTTGAATAATAAACAGAAACCATTAAGGTAAAATCAAGGAAAAGGATTTCAATGTGTTACAAAGCAAAACCTAATTGCTTCCAGAGAAACCAAACCAAGAGGAGATACACAGACCCAAAAGACCTAAGATTTTTTTACTTCGAAAGAAACTAGAAGGAAATACCAGATTCAGGTTTAAACAAATCACGCGATTTTCCATGATTTGATAATACTGGTAAAAGGAGGCAGAGGGAGAGAGCAAGCGTACCTGAGAGAGGAGAGGCGGCGGAAAGAGAGAGGGAGAAGAAGAGAAAGGAAAGGGTTTTATTTCGGAAACCCTGTGTTTTAAGAATTAATATCACCTGTGGTAACATAATTTTTGAGTATATATCTGGACCGTCTGATCTGCTTTGGCACGAATATTGAAGGGGCCCAGTGCATACCACCTAGGGTCGGATTCGCCCGGAGTCTGATCGTACGGTCCGTATCGAAAAAGAAATATTCTGTTACCTCAGAGGTTTGTACTCGTGTTTTAATTCCTACCGTCCGATCCGGGACGTTGTGTTTCGTACCGTCATGAAATGAGATTTTCACGAAACAGTGCTATTAGTTGAGTTTTATTGGGGAATTTCACTTATACCTCTCAAAAACATTTAATTACATATCCTATTTCTAAAATCATAATATCATATTTACCCTTCTAAATTTAAAAAACTCATAAATTTACCTATTTTATTGCCTTCTCTATTAAAACTCATTAAATTTATAAGTACAAAGGTTTTCTTAATTAAAAAAATAAAAATGTGAATACTCATTTTAAATTTATTAAGTACACAATTTACTCATTATTCAAAAAATTAAGAAAAATGTTAGTCTTTTAATTGCTCTGTATTCGATGACAAATGGTTCATTTCTCTACTTCTGACGCATACACATGCAGAGACAGATGTACATAGTCCAAATGGGGGTCAATTGACCCCATTCATTTTAAAAAACTGAATATTATATATGCTTTTTTTGTATAGTTTATAGTAAAATATTATGGGTACCTTAAAAATGACCCCCATTAATTTTGTAAAAATTATGTATGATTGACCGCCATTCATTTTCAAGAAAAAAATAAACTATTAATTATACAATGTGTACAACTTGGAGACTTGTAGCATTTTATATATTTTTTTCCAAAAGATGAGCAACTCACCACTCTATATTTTTTACCCCATTACTCAAAATGCTGCCTCTGCCCCTGTACACATGCATATATCTAAATATCACTGTGTATACGTTAGAAGTAGAGAAATGAACCTGTCCTCGGAAAACCGACCAATTAGATGACTGACATTTTTTCTTAAAATGCTATATATATATATTTATATTTTTAATAAAAGATAAATGATAAATTGAATATTTTACAAATATAAAAATGAGTTTTAATATATAATACAATAAAACGAGTAAATTTGTGAGTTTTTTAAGTTTAGAAGGGTGGATATGATATTATAAATTTTAGAGGAGAAAATATGTAATTTTGAAATTTTTGAGTGATATGCGTGCAATTGCCGCCCCCCCCCCCCCCCCCCCCCCCCCCACAACAACAACAACAAATCAGGAATCTGATTGGGTTGTTTATAAATAACATTTTTGAGATTATTTTTGCACTTAATCCCACATTTCTTATTTGTACTCTAAAAATCTTTATACTAAATATAAAAGATTACATATTTCGAAAATCGTAACTATTTATATTTAATATCAAAGTGTTCATCATCTTTTTTTCTGGATAATTATAAATAATTCAAGTAAAATATTTTATTGAATAAGTAAAATTATAATTTTCAGAGTCTTTATTACTAGCAATGTTGGTACAAATATTTTTATCATTAAGTAAAAAATGCTTTTTGAGAAGTTTATAATACAAATATTAGTAACCACAATTTGATAGTAACACAAAAGAAATTAAATTTGCCCAAATTGATTTTGACATTACTATTTACTTAATCCCCCGTTAAAAAATTAACGAAAAAATTCGAACCAAATTGATCCGGATTCTAATCGGACGATCCGAATATAAAAGAAATATTCTGTTACCTCAGAGGACGTGGACTCATGTAATATAAGCAGCCATTCTTATTCTCTTTCATAATTGTATATTTTTTCAAGCTTTTATTGTTCTTCAATATTGGTCCTACTGTGTATATTTAGTTGATTTTTTTTTTTAATACCATAGCAGATCTTCTTTTTGTTAAAAAAAAAAATGGTACATTACGTACCACCAGCTTCTTTACTAATAAACAAGCAATTTACATCTGATACTATCTTCTTAGTCATTACAAAAATAAATTGTTGTTAAGTCATCCCTCATCATTTCAAATATCTCAATGGATTGTTTTTTCTCCATTATAACCAGCAAAGGAATATCATTTACCTCATTACTTAATTCTTGAGCACTTTCTTATTCATGTTGCATTTTGTATCCTACGTATTAAAAAAAAATCATTAAAGAAGTAAAAAAGAAATATATCATTTTCTTCTAAACAAAAGAGAAATATAACATGTTAGAATTGCTAAAAAATCTCAACTCTTTCCAATCAGTGAGACCAACTCACTTTCTTCTTCTACCACCTCTAGTTCTATGTCATTTTGTTTTTCTATAACATGTTCACTATTCTCCAAAACAATATCAGAAGGAAGCATTGCAAAATTCTGATCACTTGTCGGTATCAAAAACAAAAACCCAAGTGGCAACAATCTCGAAAAATTCCGTACCAGTACAGCAATCCACAAGTTGCCGAATTCATCTCTGGTAACCTTGAGCAAGTGAAGGAGAAGGCCACCGGCCCAAGAAGAGGTCAAAAAACCGGCATTGTCAATAGACATTAAAAGCGCGAAGAACGTCCCCTCAACTCCTGGGGGACACAATTTGTAGCTGAGAATCATAAGCGGCATCCACTTAAGGTTCCCAACAAATGACGAGATACCACTGTCTATGACACCGAAAAGATGATCGGGTATATGTAGATTTAGATTTAGACGGAGTAGGAATAGCAAATCGAGCATGCCTGACATGCTAGTGAGTATCTGGGCCCACAAGAAAACGCTCCGAAAGGGGTGATCTTTGAGTTTACTTTGATAGAGCAATACCCCGAGGAGAGAACCTATTGATCCGACTGAGTAGATAAGCCCAATGAAACTCTATAATGAAATAAACAATAGTTTTGTTATATCATGTAAACCTAACAAGATACAGGTTAGCGTAGATACCAGCTCGAAAGATAAATATCCTCATCTGAGCCTGTATCCTTGCAAACTAATCAATTATAGCATAAATTGGAGTATATGTTACTTATTTGGAAAAATAAAGGAAGTAGTTTTAATGTACTTGGAGATCAAATTTTACATTTTATAGAATTTTTTTACTATTTTTTAAAAAAGTAGAAAATCACCTAATTTAAAAATTCTTGACCATCCAAACGTAGTGATTTTCATCCTATCTAAAAAAATAGTAAAAAAAATCTAATAAAAGTAAAAGTCCGTCTCCAACTACATTTTCATATGGAGATCATGTTGAGTGGTTCAGATCAACTGTTTGAACTGTGAAAACAAAGATATGAATCCACCGTATGGGCTGATTTGCACTTTGTAAAGTACCATAGACTCACTCTAATAGCTTTACCTAAACAGTTCCAGTTTAACCTTTCAACAGTTAAAAATTTGTATGGGAAGTTCTGGTACCTCAGAAAAAGCAGGCCCTGCTGTAGGGTTGCTGTACCAGTAGAACATGCCAACTGAGATATCCAGACTCAAAGCAAGAGAGAGGTACATATAAAGACACGGTCGCCATACTTCCGGACACTTCAATGCCGACCACATACTTTTATTAGCTTGTAGAAATTTCTCATGAACCTAATTGAATGAAAATTATTGACATAAAGAAAAAGTAGAATATTCTTTTTTTTTTTTTACCCCTGGTAGTCTTAAAATACCTATGAAATATGAGAATGTTAAATATGTTTGCATCATTATCTTCAGAATTAAAAAAAAAATTAAACCAAAAGGTCCAAATTGCCCTCCAGATTAGTTTATGAAGAGAGTAAGTAGGATTACTTAAGCATTTTTTTCAACAAGTGGAGAAATTGACCCATGAACCTAATTGAACAAAATATTTTGATACAAGGAGAAGTAAAATATTAGTTTTTACCCCTGGTAGTCTTAAAATACCTATGAAATATGAGAATGTTAAATATGTTTGCACCATTATCTCAGATTTTTTTTTATTACCAAAATGTCCAAATTGCCCTCCAGATTAAATAGGGTTGCTTAAGCATCTTTTGCAACAAGTGGAGAAATTGACCCATAAAAAAAAAAGGTTAAGAACTACATATAAGTTGAGATTTGGTAGGCGAGTTTATACAAACAAACCTGATTATAAGAGAAATCTTGAATGCGCGTCTCCTTCAGTACAATCCCAATTGAAAATACAAGTGCAGAGGGAATGCTTAACAATCCAAGAACCCCCTTTCAGACAAACATCTAGTATTATTAAAAATACAAAAACAAATGATATAATACTATAATAGAGAACTCAGTAGCACATGCTGGCATGGTTCCAGTTTTTATCCAATCTAAAGGTTCTTTTGACTTCTTTGTTTCATTTTAGGCATTTCTTGGCTTAATTGAGACTTGATTTATCATCTAGTACCATATAAAGAGAGCTGTGCACAAACTCAGGCACCATAATAGTCCTTATCTAGGGTAAAGATATTGACATAGCAGATTTTGCTTCATGCAGCGCACGAGTCATATTGGTTCTATTATCTGTGCACTGCATGAAGCAAAAACTGCTCTGTCATTATCTTTACCCCTTATCTAAGGTCCCAGTACTATAAGAAAAGTACATAATAGAAAAGTTATTAAAATGAAACAAACAAATTAATTAAACAAATTGCTAACCTGAGATCCCATGTGTTGAACAAGAAAACCGCTAATGGAGTACCCGACAAGGCCTCCAATGGACTCACACAAGCTGCACATGCTCTGCATGTGAGAGGTAAGAGAGGGATGTGTTATGCTCTTTTGTGCCACCAATGCATCAATGGTCACATCAGATATCGCCGCACCGGCACTTTGCAGTGTCAATGCCACTACAGCAAGAGTTATGGGAAGCATGCTGTCTAGAGATATAGTTAGAGTAGATATTATCCCCATTGCACCTGTGAAAATATATATGCCAGTATGGGTTTAGTTTTGAGTTATATGATTATTGGCAAATTATACCTAAATTTATGCCTTTTAACCTCAATTTAACACATTTGAGTCCCGAATTAATCCGAAATTAGACAAACCTTTCCTTTTAAGCCTCTAATTTTGTTCTTTTCTCTATGCACTGCACAATAAAGCCTCAAATTAACCAAATTTATCTTACTTTTCAACTATGGTTTTACAGTATATGCAAGAATCTACTGTCGGTTTTGTACCAATGCATCCACAAACCAACCTGACACCTGACACCCGAAACCCAAAATACACAAACTTTATAACATTCACTTCTCATATTGATGTTACTTAACCATTAACAATACAATAATTTTCAAATATGGTTTTTCTGCTATGCAAGCATCTACTATCGGTTTGATGGTTCGGTACCAATGCACCGACAAACCACTCGAAACCCGAAACCGAAAACCAAAACACAAACTTCATAACATTCACATCTAATATTGACGCTTGTATAAGCAAATGTACCTGCCAAGATGAAATAAGGTCGTCTCCGGTACCCTTTGACCGGTACACAATCAGTCAAAAGGCCCCAAATCGGTTTGACAATCCAAGGAATCCAAGTCAAACCATCATAAAACTGTGCCTGAGAAGGTTGCAGCTTTTGCACATCCTTCCAATAGAAATTGCTAGCAACTTCAGTTACACCACATCCCAAGCCCTGGCAGATTCCATAGGCCGAGACCACGCCGTACACAAAAGACCAGTGTAGTTGGTCTGAGAGCATTGTAAGCCAGCTCCATGGCCATTTTGAATCGTTTGAAGCATTCTCTTGTTCCAGTGGATCATGCATTTTTTGCTTTTCATTCGTCCTAAGGCGCTATATAGTGTTAGAAATTGTAAGAATAAGAAGGATTTAAAGTCTGAACCAGTTGAGAAGGGGAGACCATGCAAGCATTTGAATGAATCTCTAAAAAACCTTTGTTTAATTTTGTGATTAGTGGGAAGAGGGTATTTTAACAGAGTATATTTGGCTTCATGCAGGGCAGGAACCATATGGCTGTTTTGATTTTGTCCGCTGCATGAAGGCAAAACAGATCTGTTAAAAATGTTTACCCGAAGAGGAGCTTTTGCACAGACAAGATTTCTATTATTGGAAAATGTTTGGGTAGAAACGCAAAGGAGAAGAGAAGAAAGGTGTTTACCGTAAAGAGATTTTTATTATTATTCCTTGAGTTGAGTATTTGCTAATTGGGTGCTCCAATGAGTTCTTCTAGAAGTAAGAATTGCTTTTGAAATCCATGTTGATGACTCGGTTTGAGCCAACCAAACTATTTAATTAATCCGGGGTACAACAAAACCTTTTTAGTTTTAAACAAACTACTTGGAGTTGGAGTTGGGGCCGACATTTTTATTAATACCCTAAAAAAAACAAAAATATCAAATATGCCCTCACTTTGAATTTTTTTTCAAATATGCCCTAACCGCCCAGGGGCTGGGCGGTCAGCTTTCCAACAAACCGCCCCCCCCCCCCCCCGTCGGGCAGTCCAAAAAAAAAAAAAAATCACCAAACCGCCCAACTGTGGGGCGGTCCACTATTTTTTTTTTTTTTTTTTTTTTTAAGATTCATGAACTACGAAAAAAATTGAATTGATATTTAAGATCAATTGATGAATGCTTTGTTTATTAGATATTAATTAAGCACTTCAAAATTATTGGAAACATGGTCCAATTTAACAAGCTTGGAGATTTTAGACCTTTCTCTCAACCACCTGGACGGAAGCATCATACATGATTTAGCAAGTGTTCCATCACTTCGTAAACTCGACCTCAGTCCTAATAATATAAACAACAGCAACGGTAACAAAATTCAATTAATTAATGCTTTATTCAAGTGAGCCGAGTCTGGTCAAACCAATCATACCACAAACAAAGGACTCTGAAACGAAAAGACCGGTGAAGGAATCACTCAATTTGAGTAAGCCAATTGGGAATAACAGCTGATCAAAGTTCATACTCAAAAAAATATGAAAAGCTGTAAAATTCAATCAAAGATATGCATACTGTTGCAACTTTGCCCCTTAGTTAATCACAGCTACACATCTCATAAAAATTTGATACTCTGCCATCTGATAGATTATATGTCAAGCTTTAAATCCATATAAAGAACTTCCAAAACGGCCAAGTAGATAATTCACAATAAAAAAGACAAAATCAGAAAAACTGTAAAAATATGTAAAGTTGTTGATCAGGTCACTAATTCTTACCTTCATCTGGGATAGCTAAAATCATCAAAAATCATAAAATTTGGTTGACTTATAGTCTTGACATCATAATATAAGGCTGTAAAGTTTCATCAAAAAATTCCGAATGGATAAGAAGATGTTAAGTGTCAAAGATTGGCCAAACTGATAAAAGCGTGCATATGAATCAGCATGTCCCAAGTTTACCCCTGCCTTTGCATGGCCTTTAATAACTTTAGTTATGTGTAAATTCTCTATGGAACTAGAGAGTTTAAAGAAAGAACAAGACCCGAAGATCAAATTGAAAATGAGGCACTAGCAATTTATCAAATTGTTTACAAAAATGCTCAAACTGCTGGTAAAGCTGAGAGACGCTGGGTTTTCATGATGATGATAATATTATTAATTATGTATAACATTACATTGACAGAAGTAAAAAAAATAGAATATTCATTTTATCCACATTGGTAAAAATCAATCGCGTGATATTCTAGAAAATGAATTTAAGAAGCAGAATATCTCTAGAGTTACGGATGGTAACAAACCTTTAAATATAATTTAGAAAAGAATATAGGAATTAATTTAGACATATTAAAATTAATATGAAAATCCAGTACTTAGTATTTTCTTTTCCAATAAAAAGACTTTACCTAACAAAAGATAAGCAAATTATTAGAATTCATTTGATTTTTCTAAATTTGATGTATTTTGAATAAATATTTTTCTCATATTTTTGGTTCAGATTCTTAGTTACTTATTTATGTACTCCTCTAGTTTCCTTTTTGGTCATTTACACCCTTGTAATTTTGATATTTCAATCACTTGAATAAAGCATTAATTAATTGAATTTTGTTACCGTTGCTGTTGTTTATATTATTAGGACTGAGGTCGAGTTTACGAAGTGATGGAACACTTGCTAAATCATGTATGATGCTTCCGTCCAGGTGGTTGAGAGAAAGGTCTAAAATCTCCAAGCTTGTTAAATTGGACCATGTTTCCAATAATTTTGAAGTGCTTAATTAATATCTAATAAACAAAGCATTCATCAATTGATCTTAAATATCAATTCAATTTTTTTCGTAGTTCATGAATCTTAAAAAAAAAAAAAAAAAAAAAAAAAAATAGTGGACCGCCCCACAGTTGGGCAGTTTGGTGATTTTTTTTTTTGGACCGCCCGACGGGGGGCGGTTCGTTGGAAAGCTGACCGCCCAGCCCCTGGGCGGTTAGGGCATATTTGAAAAAAATTTCAAAGTGAGGGTATATTTGATATTTTGTTTTTTTTTTAGGGTATTAATAAAAATGTCGGGAGTTGGGGTTGTGGATGCTGAATGTCATGCAGTTAGGCTGCTATATAATAATCCGATGCTAATTAATTGGACCAAATTTAATCCGATGCTCAATCAGTATTGAGATTCGCGCATTTCTTTAAGATTCTATTTTAATAGTAGTTTAGAGTCATGGTGGGAATCGAACGATAAAGAATGGGCACGGATCAAATTTGATCCAATACTCAAATTGGTAGCCTGGTTGTAAAATAAACTTGTGGTAGTGTTCGGGAAGTTGGGTAGGATTAAAATTTAAGCTCCGTTAAGGAAGAGGTGTTCGGCAATAAAAAGTTAAAAAAGTGCATGCTTAGCTTTCTTAAAAAGCCTCAAGTTCTTCGGTCATGTAGAATGGCTCCTTAAAAATGTGGACAAGCTTAAAAATATGGGCAAAATGAATCTTAAGAAAGTAGTTTTAAGTTTTACAAAGAAACAAGCATTTGGCAAGTTTAAGACTCCTTAGTCTCTTAAGGAGCTCTAAGGAACTCTAAAGAGGGTGTGCCGAACATGCTCTGTATGTTTCCCATCCTGAAACATACAAGTTTTTAACTCTCCATAAACTGGTAGCCTGGTTGGTGAACATTTAGGAGTAGGACACATTTAAATGGAACTAATGATGCTGTTTTGACTTTACTTCCGTACCCAATTTTGCTTAATTTTGAATTGTAACGTAACATGAACTATATTTGAGTAGAACTAGGGTGTTCCTAAGTTCATTCGGACCAGTATCCTCTGCGGAGTTTTCTCCTGCGGAGCCGTGCGGAGCTCAATTTGGTCCGTTCGTTTTGATCGGACGGACCAGATCAGATCTTATTGGGACAAGGGAATTTTATTTTATTTTTTCAATTTGGACAAGATCTAATCTGGTCCGTCCGATCAAAACGAACGGATCAGATTAAAAGCCCCGCACGACTCCGCAGGGGAAAACTCCGCAGAGGATGCGAAGTCAAGTTCATTCTTGGTAAAATATATTCCCGATCGAGGTGGCTTAAAAACCGTTACACATATTTTGGTAAAATATAATTTAGAGCCGTTAGGTATTATGGTTTTTTTTTAGTAAGCTTGGAAAAAGGGAAGAAACATCAGTGGGTTCCCGCACTCCGCATTTATTTTCTCACATTCCAAATGGCCTTCTCAAGCAACGACATAAAAGAAATTTAAAGCGAACTAAGTCCCTATTCGCCCTATATGCCTCTTGTGTTTGGCCAAAATCTTGCAAGTATAACTGCAATGCAGAGAGAACACCAGTAGTCATGTTATAAAGTCCATGGTCATAGAATCCCTCACCAATCATCATCCCTGTTATTTGGTCATGAAATTTAACATTTTTTTTGAAAAAAAATACATCACAATTAAATTATTGTGTAATTTTACTTACTGAAATTAAATTTGTTTTAAATGAGTCTATATATAAAACATTTTTAATTTCTTTGGAGAGGAGATTAATGGTGCCTATGCCAGTAACGGGTACCTTGGTTCCATTAGCAACTAAAATATATTGGTCATTTTTGTACATTTCTAGGGTCTTAAACAAATTTTTATTCCACATCATATGGTCAGTAGCACCCGTGTCTATTATTAATTGACTGTTAGGTAAATATTTAACTGAATTTAATGCAATACCACATGAATTAGTGTTTCGTCTGGAAAGCATCACAGAAAGCTGTTCCATCAGTTGCCGCATAGAATCCCCGCCAGGAGAGGAGCTCGGTTCACCTAGACCGTGCTTTTCTGTTGCGCCAGAAGAGGAGAAAGGTCCATGCGCCTGAACCGGTGTTTATGGTTTATTAAAAAACAATTTTGGTCAACACCTTTCTTTTCTCGTTTGCGTTTCTACCCAAAACATTTGTACAAAAATAGAAATCTTGTTCGAGCAAAAGCTCTCTCTTCACAAGAGTAAAATTTCTATAGATATTCAAATGCTTACATTGTCTCCCCTTCTCAACTGGTTCAGACTTTAAATCTTTCTTATTCTTACAATTTCTAACACTAAATAGCGCCATAGAATGAATGAAAAGCAAAAAATGCAAGAGAAAACTTCAAACGATTCCAAATGGCCATGGAGTTGGGATGTGGTGTAACTGAAGTTGCAAGCAATTTCTATTGGAAGGATGTGCAAAAGCTGCGACCTTCTCAGGCACAGTTTTAATTGTGATGGTTTGACTTGGATTCCTTGGATTGTCAAACCGATTGGGGGCCTTTTGACCGATGTTCTACCGGTACAAGGGTACCGGAGACGACCTTATTTCATCTTGGCAGGTACATTTGCTTCTACAAGTGTCAATATTAGATGTGAATGTTATAGAGTTTGTGTATTTTGGGTTTCGGGTTGGTTTGTCGTGCATTGGTACCAAACCATCAAACCGATAGTAGATGATTGCATAGCAGAAAAACCATAGTTGAAAATTATTGTGTTGTTAATGGTTGAGTAACATCAATATTAGATGTGAATGTTATAAAGTTTGTGTATTTGGGTTTCAGGTTTCGGGTTGGTTTGTGGGTGCGTTGGTACAAAACCGACAGTAGAGTCTTGCATATACTGTAAAACCATAGTTGAAAAGGTAAGATAAATTTGGTTAATTTGAGACTTTATTGTACAGTGCTTAGAGAAAAGAACAAAATTAGAGGAATGCTTTGTCTAATTTTGGATTAATTCGGGACTCAAATGCATTAAATTGAGGTCAAAAGGCATAAATTTAGGTATAATTTGCCAATTTAATCATATAACTCAAAACTAACATACTGCCATATAAATTTTCACAAGTGCAATGGGGATAATATCTACTCTAACAATATCTCTAGATAGCACGCTTCCCATAGCTCTAGCCATATATATTTATTTATTTTACTGTTACAGACCAATATCAAAATTTTAATTTATTAACATAAAATTACAATTTACAGACGGATGACAACGAAAACGGCTGAATGTGCCAAATCCATAATAGAAGGATGGGAAAATCAGATGGGCCGAGGCTGCACCCGGTATTCACTTCCTCTCCTTCCATTTCCGAATGGCCTTCTCAGCCAGTAACAACAGTGCCTCTGCCAGTGCCATGACATAAAAAAAATTTAAAGCGAAGTCCCGTTTCGCCTTATACGCCTCTTCTGTTTGGCCGAAGTCTTGTGAGTATAGCTGCATCGCAGATAGCATACCAGTAGTCATGGCAGATACGAGCTGGAACCAGTAGAAAAGCGTCAACTGTTGCATGTTATGCTCATGGTTGCCGCAGAAAATGCGGATGGCTACGAAGAGCAATGTCAAGGCGACGAACACAAAATCCTTAATTTGTAGCGTGACTGCAAACCCACCCTGCAGCATCGCCATCGCCCACCCAATCTCTAGCTTTCCCAGTCCGCTGGCCGCCCATTCCAGCATCGCCATTACATTCTTCGGCTCTCCTTCACCGGGAATGTTTGGTTGGTTGATGTCAATTATTGCATGATCCGCTGGGCTGCAAGAATATTACATTTGTACAATTTGAGTCAAATATTACATCAACCAATCCAATTTTATTTATTATAGCATGAGAGATACTAGCTTTGTAAGCAATTAGTTATTGAAATTTGGTATATTCCTTATTAAATATCTGATATATTTTATGGAGGTTGCTATTTTAAGCGCAAAATTTGAAATATTGAGCACAGGAATTTTGTATCAAGTCTGCCTCTAGTAAAAATTCTTTGTATATTTCTTGAATGCTGTGAGCAACTAAGTCACTATTAAATAAACAATTTTAGAATGGTAAATTTTCTAATCCTTTTCACAGCTATTTTATGGAGGTTGCATGTTATTCCAAAGGAATCACATGACCTGTTATTCTTATCCGAACTGTTCAAACTTTTTCATGCACGAATCTCAAGAAAAAAAGTTTTTCGTGCCTGAATCTCGACAAAGGTTAACGGCTGGAATCGGAATAACAGAATGCTGTTATCCCTTTGGAATAAAAGCAGATTTATTTCCGTTAACATAACATTATTTCATTGGCGCACGACTAATTAAACCCCAGCATATATAGAGGGAGTAGAATATATAGACGCTGTTTTATATCATATACATCAGTTCGAGAAAATACAATAAGAAGATTCTATAACGGTGAGAGAAAAAACTCGTGCTATTTTGACACTAAAAAAACTGAAGCAAATGAGCAATTATGTAGTATTTGTAGGAACTTATTCAAGTGACACTAAAAATACTCAACCAATTATGTGGTATTTGTAGGAACTTACACCACAATACTTGGCGGGGACCCAGCTGCAGTTCCGAGTCTGGCCGTAATTCTGGAGCCGGCCACAATCTCAGATCCAGGCCCAGTCGGGGACCCGGCATTGCTGGCTTCAGCTGTATCATCACTTGACTTGTTAATGAGCACCATTACAACCTTGTCGCAACACGGTGCTCTCCCCATTTCTCTCTCTAGATTTCTTAAAGTAAGAGAGAGAAACTTGAGTTCGCGTCGACAGGGTTTATAGAGCAAGAGAGAGAGAGGTGAGAGTTGAGTAAGTCCAAACGAGTTGGTGGGTGCAGGGGGGTTATTATAGGCGGTCTGGTATGGTATGGAGGGAATGCTGAGACGGAAAAATGAAGGGTAAAATTGTAAAAGGTAGTGGTGAAGGGGACGAGCGGTCATAGAAAGGGACACGTGTTAAAGGTAATGGTGAAGGTAGTTGTAAGTTCCTACAACCAGTCCCCTTTCTATGACCGCTCGTCCCCTTCACCACTACCTTTTACAATTTTACCCTTCATTTTTCCGTCTCAGCATTCCCTCCATTTCATTTGAAACAGCTAATATCCTTTTGTCTCCTACAGTTCAAGCGGATTAGGTTCGATGCCAATATGAAGAGATAGGAGTAGGTCCGATGGACATCGGACTTACATTTAGGTTCAATTAGCTCTAGGACCGTACGATGAGCATTGCACGGAAATTGATACAGACGTATACGGATTTTGATGCAGAGCACACGAATCTTGATGCAAATCGAATGGTCATTACACCCATCGAACCAAGGTAGGTCCGATGGGCATCGGACCTACTCTGATTCCGAGAAAGAGAGGTGAAACAGCTATGTGAAGAGAAATCGGATCCCTAAAGTAACTTAATTTTGAGTTGTAATCATAACCGCCCGATCTACCTATCACAAATATTGAAGGGCCCGATTCTTGCGTTCATTTTTGTATACCTAGATGGGTTCCCTCCATGGGCTGCACGTGCATCCAACCCCCTACCCGGGATGAAATATGATTTGACTTGATTCTAGGTATACAAAAATGATTTGACTTGAAATATGATTTGACTTGATTCTAGGTATACAAAAACCAAAGATGAAATATGTGGGCTCCACTCAAGAGAATAAAAGTAGAACAAGTACCTCTGATATTTCTCTCTCCCGTTCTTGCGTTCATTTTTCTCGGAAGACAAACAAAATTGTTAATAGATCCAGCAGCGAAGAAAGAACAGTTTCCTGTAATTTGCGCCTCTGTTCAGGTTAGCAATTGCCTCTACTCTGTCAATCCTTGCTCTTTCAATCACTTGACATTCAAGGTTTCAAGTTTTGTAATGGCAAGTGATTGTTCCTATAACTATGTCTACCGCCCCTGTTCCTATTCATATTTTCCTATTTTATTTTGCTCCTAAATCGTTACTTTATTCTTATTTCCAATCACATTAATTAATTAACTGGTTGCTATTCTTCCAACTGCAATCATCAGCGTAGAAGATGGTGCTCATTAACAAGTCAAGTGATGATACTGAAGCCAGCAATGCCGGGTCCCCGATTGGGCCTGCAGCTGAGATTGTGGCCGGGTCCAGAATTACAGCCAGACTCGGAACTGCAGCTGGGTCCCCGCCGAGTATTGTGGTGTAAGTTCCTACAAATACCACATAATTGGTTGAGTATTTTTAGTATCAATTGAATAAATTCCTACAAATTAATACTACATAATTGCTCATTTGCTTGAGTTTTTTTTAGTGTCAAAATAGCACGAGTTTTTTCTCTCACCGTTATAGAATCTTCTTATTGTATTTTCTCGAACTGATGTATATGATATATAGAATCTTCTTATTGTATTTTCTCGAACTGATGTATATGATATAAAACAGCGTCTATATATTCTACTCCCTCTATATATGCTGGGGTTTAATTGGTCGTGCGCCAATGAAATAATGTTATTTTAACGGAAATAAATATGCTTTTATTCCAAAGGGATAACAGCATCCTGTTATTCCGAATCCAGTCATTAACCTTTGTCGAGATTCACGCATGAAAAAGTTTGAACAGTTCGGATAAGAATAACAGGTCCTGTGATCCCTTTGGAATAACACCAGATTTATATCCTATTTTAACAACTCATTAATCATAAACTTATAAACTGCTTGGTCAAACGACCGGTACTGTAGCTACTAGCGGAACTGGTTTAGTCACGTCGTCACATGACTCATGTGTTGTTTGACGTGTTTATTCGCGTGACATGTCCCTATTTGATTAATTTATTAATATTGCTTGAAGCACCATCAAACAATATTTCAATTGTAAAAAAAAATGATTATTAAGCTATCTACAAAGATACTTTCAAAATTCAATGTTATTATATATTTTTTGAAATATATTATCACAATTGTAAAATATAATCATTATGAAGTGATTTTTTTTTTCGTTTTACACCTAAATCTATACGCATTACCATTATAGCATATCTGGGCTTTGGCGAACTGTTATTGTTCGTTGGGCCAAATTGTTGCAGATCTGAGCTTAGTATCGGTTGGAGCAAATTTGGGCCAACCATTTATCAATTTAACTTTTTACTATTTATTTATTTTTAATAGAGAGGCCGTCCGGAAATTTTGTTCGCCTTTAGGTCCAGCACTTCGCTTTAAACTTGCTATTAACTGCAATCAGCATAGAAAGATGGTGCTAATTAACACGTCAATTGATGATACTGAACAGCGTCTATGTGTGCTTGTGCTGGTCTGGTCTGGCGCCAAAGATATTAATATTTTTTGAAAACCCATAATTATAAGCTTATATGTACTGCTTGGAGGACGGATGGTGATACAATAAAAAGGTGCCAAGTTTCCTATAAATTAAAGAATTGTAAATTTTTTCATTACTTTTTGTAATTTTGATATGCATGAACATTTTTTATTCTCTTATAAAATAAAATTACACTACATATTGATGTTTTATTTAGTCTCTGATGTCAATTTTCTAGTTCTGCCCCCGAACTGCTTGATCATACGGACCGTCAATTCTTTACAAGTAGACAACTAATTATAATTCGCTACATATTTCTTTTGTGTTTTGGAGATTCTGTAAATGGGTGATAATTAGGGCTGCACAAAAAATTCGTAGTTCGTAATTCGATTCGAGTTTGATTCGAAAAAGTTCGTAAAAAGTTCGATTCGAAATTGAGTTAGTTCGAAATTAATTCAAACCAAACTCAAATTGGACCTAGTTCGTTCGAAATAGGTTCGCAAACCAAATTTAGTTCGAAATTAACTCAAACGTGAACCGTTAATTTCTGCTGATAACTTATGTTCACTGATGAAAATATAAGCCGTCCAGTCCATAATTGCTTTGAATTCTGACTTCTGAAACAGAAAGTCCGGTCCAATTACAAGCTCAAATAAAAAAATTCAACAACAAAGCCCAAAATAAAAAAATTAAACAAAACCAGCCATAACCCATAATCGTTGGTTGCGAACTTTTGGTATTCTCACTGTTGGTTGCGAACAAAACCAGCAATAAAAAACCTAGCCAACTTTCCATCTTTGTTGGTTGCGAACTTGTGATACCAAAGTCCAAACCCTAGAGTTTCCCTATGTTGGTTACTTGGCTGCGATACCAAACCGGGACCGACCGTGAGGAGAGGCGAGGCGACCCTCGTTGATCTCTGCTTTGTTGGTTGATTATTGGGACCGGCCGTGAGGCGAGGCGACCCTTGGTACCGGCCGTTTCTCTTTGCCCTTCTTGCGATTTGCTCCTCTCGGGTAATTAAAAAACACACCCTTTTTTATTGTTGCTTGTTTTATAAATCAAATAGCAAAGCCGATTTCGCAAATCAGAAAACAAAAGCACAGTCTGCTCTTAGAAAGAAGGGTTTTTCAGTAGTAGCTAGTGCCTAGTTGTAGGATAATATTTGGGTTTGTAATAATTCTAAGACTTTGGTGATTGTTCTGTACTTCTATTGATATTTAAATCGTATTTTGAATACTTTAGAGTACTTGAGTTTTTATTTAAATTGTACTTTGAATACTTGAGTTTTTATTGAAGTGCTGTAATTTCACACTATGGCCCAATCATAAGTCATAACTTGTAAGTCGTAACAAAGTTCGTAAAAGTTTGAAATTGAGTTCGTAAAAAATTCGGTTTGAAATTGAGTTCGTAAAAATTTCGGTTCAAAATTGAGTTCGTTCGAAATTAATTCAAACCAAACTCAAACTAGAAGTAAGTTCGATTCAGTTCGGTTTATTTGCAGCCCACTGATAATAATTGTAATGTTATAATATTTCTAATATTTTTTAAAAGTTGATAATTGTCAGCATCCATGAAAAATTATAAACGTCAGCATTATGCTTACAAGTCAAAAGTAACAAAAAGCCTTATTTTAGATTTCTAAGTTTATAATAAAGGTACCAAAACTGCTGCCCATCATACAGGGCCACAATGTTACTGATGAAAGTAGATTTGCTGGTATGGATCCCCTCCATCCAGGGGTGTTCATCGGGTCCGGTTTAATCGGTTTTAAAGCAAATTGAGAGAATTCAGTTTAAACAGTTCGCTTTTTTCGATTAAATGAATCAGTTCGGTTCATTTTTAAAAGACAGTTTAATAGTTCGGTTTGGTTTAGAAATTGCAAAACTGATTAGACCAAACCGACTGAAATTTTTAATATCATCTCCGTCTGAGCCAAACATTAAAAAAAAAAATATATCAAAATTACGATATAATATATATTACTTAGTTCGGTTTAAAACCAGTTAAACCGAACCAAACAAAATTTTAAATTCATATTTAAAAAAATTCAAAAAATTAACAAAAAAATAAACATATTTTTATGATTAATATCCTATTTCGGTTCAAACCAAAAAAAACCAAAATTTACTTCATTTTGTTCGGTTTGATTCTTATTCTATTTCATTTCGGTTCAGTTTGATTTTTTGAAAACCGAATAAAACTTTGGTTTGCCAATTTTAATTCGGTTTGGACTGAACCGAACCGATGAACATCCCTACCTCCATCTCCATACAATATAAATGAATGAAGTGTTGAGAAATTGCAAATGCGATAAAAACACCCATTTATAGAAAACGTACCAACACCGCACTAATGCCCCAGAGGAAATATAACCAACAAAACAAAAACAAAATGAACTAATTACAAAATAATAAATCATTTATAACCTGCCCGCCGCCCGCCCGCCCTTTTATTAAAGAGGAAAATAAACGAAAATAGTTCGTCTTTTATATCTCACAGATTGAGAGGTGGTGTATTTGCATATTTCCAGCTTGTATGCTCATATCCACCGTATGTTCTACTACCTGCTACATCATCTGCATTTAACAGGTCAGTTAACTCTTTCATGTCTTCATCCGAGAGTTTCACTTTCACTGTGCTTATGTTGCTATCCAAGTTCTTAATTTTGCCGGTTCCTAATATAACGCACAAAAAGAAAATTATTAGTTTTCAAAATTGCCAGTCCTATTATTTTGTCTATTGTTTTTGGATAAATATCTCCATTTGCAAAGTTCAAATAGTTGATGTGAACTGTTCAACATCATCACCATATGAAAATGTACTTGTAGATCAAATTTTACATTTTTTAGAATACCTTTTACTATATTTTAGATAGGTTCAAAATCACTTGATCGAAAGATTCTAGACTATTCAAAAGGAATATGTTTGCTTTCTAAAATAAGCATTTCAAAAGCAAACCTGGGATGGGAACCACATCATCCCCTTGGTGAAGAACCCATGCCAGAGCTAGCTGAGCAGTTGTGCATTTGTGCTTCTTTGCTAGGCTCTCAAGCCGAAAAAACAACTGTTTGTTCTTCTCCAAATTCTCCCCTACAAACCTTGGGTGATTTGTCTACTTTCCATGAAAGAGCAATAATTAGTTAGTACCAGCGACATGTACTTGTTTTCAAGCTACAAATCAACACACACTGTTTCTGGTACTATGAAGGATGGTCACTGTAACTTCGTATCAATATTTTGTAGAGCTTTTAATAGGTAACTTCTGATTTTTGTTTCAATGGGGTTTAATTTTCATACAATAAAGTTAAAATCAGAAGGAAAAATAGTACGAGATGATTGGATAACCGTGCTAATGACTGTTACTGTATAAAGTGTAGCTATAAATCAAGGGTTGCAAATGGAATGTTATACCATACCTTTGAATCTCTTTACCAGTAAGGCAATAGTGGGACCTTCTGAATTAAATACTAGGTATAGTAATTTGTTTTATTTATTATTTGATTAATATTACTAATTTAAGTGTTGAATTAGTGCTTGTAGTATAGTTCTTGATTATCTCAATATGAAAGATTAACAGAATCATTCCTACATATTTAAACTGATATAAGAACTGAAGGTGAATTGGTCAGAATGAGCAATCTGGTTTTTAATTTACCAGATATGAGACGTCCTTTAATTCTTCAACGACTCCTCTTCCACCAAAAAATCCACGGCCAAGGGGGCTGTATGCTACTATTCCTATGCCAAGTTCTCTGTACAACCAAAATGCAACTAATAAGTAACCTTAACAATAGTACAATACTCATATGAAAGAACTGCATATGAAAGAACCTTCAGCTGGAACCATATAAGGTAAAATTCATCACAGGTACTTGTCCTATTCTACCGTATTTTAACACGTTTGATATAACAAAAAAGAGAAGAAAAAAAGTATCACCTGCAAAGTGGCACAATTTCTGACTCGATATCACGAGTCCAGAGGGACCACTCCATCTGCAAAGCAGTGATTGGATGCACCGCATGTGCACGCCTAATTGTATCGGGACTTGCCTCCGACAATCCTATATACTTCACCTTCCCCTCTTCGACTAGCTTCTTCAGTTCTCCAATCTATATAGAACAAAAACTCCATCTCATAAGTCTGCTGCCTACTGATTAATATTTTATTTCAAGATTAGCAGGAATAAAGAATTAATAGGATAAGAACTTAGTTACAGTTTCCTCGATTGGAATGGTTGTATCGATTCGGTGCTGATAGTAGAGATCAATGTACTCTATACCAAGTCTTTTAAGGCTTGCCTCGCAACATGCACGGACATAATCTGGCTTGCCGCATATCTCTATATTTCCAACAGCATTTCTTAAAAGCCCAAATTTGGTAGCCACTTGCACCTTTTCCCTTGGCAAATTCTTAATAGCCTAATAAATGAAGGCCTTTGTCAGTTGAATTTCCCCAAAATAAGATATTTAACAAAAAAACTTGAAGTGTAGAACTAACCTTGCCAACCAAAATCTCATTGGTATGAGCTCCGTAGATATCCGAGGTGTCAAAGAAGGTGACGCCATTGTCAAATGCGTGGTTTATTATCGATATGCCGACGCCGTCAGACACTGGAGAGTCGTAAGCTCCTGAAAGCCCCGAGCATCCAAAACCCAGCTTTGATACCTACAAAAATAACCGTAATTTTTTGTGTAAAACTGTACATGAAACAGTTTTAAAAATATATATATTACAAAAAAGAGTCAAAATAGTACCTACCTCTAATCCCTGGGATCCCAATTTCACTCTAGAAGTGGTCATCTGCGCTTGCTCCTGTTTTTCCTCCTCAACAAGTGTTGATTCAAGTACTGAAGAGGTGCTTTGGTATTTATGCTGTTAGGGAATGATGCTTTTACTAATTGATTAGGGAAGCAGTTATTTATCCTGCAATTATTCACAAGGTTTTGCTAAGTATCTCCAACTTAGAGGTCGCTAATGAATAGAGGCGGTTATGTATCTCCAAGAGTTACTAAAGAAGAAAAACTAAATTGCGGTTGAATTTAACACTTTTGGTATTTTAATGAAAAAAATACACTCAATTTGTAGTCAGTTCTCATCTACACTCGATTTATTCAAATTACAAAAGGTAGAAATTCACTTGATATAAAATTTCGACACCATCTGGAAGCAATAATTTTCTACCTATCTAAAAAGTTAGTAAAAATATTCTAAAAAATGTAAAATTTGGTTTCCCAAAACATTTCCATACGGAGATCATGTTTAACAGTTCGGATCGACTATTTGAACTTTATTGTACCGTAACTAAGGAGGAGGCAAACTTCTAAGCAGCACTCGGTGCTGAAAATAGAAGTTGTATTTATATCTTATTATCCGGTTCTGATTTGATCCTGATTCAGATTCAAAATCGGAAACAATTAAATTGAATAGACTATTGTGTCATTAAAATTACTTATTAAATTATAAGTACGTTTATAGAATTAAAATTTCTATGTTCAGATCCACTTTACTGCACTGTAACTAAGGAGGAGGTAGTAAAACTCAGTTTGGTCCAAATCAAGAAATCAAGTAACTTTCTTAGAAAAAAGGGGGGAAGGAGATGTTACTAGCGATGGAGAGGCGCAAGGTGGCTGAATGCGCTCCCGGCTCTCTCACGTGCGACCTGGACCAGAAGAGGGAGAGGGGTAAGAGGCTATGGTCGACCGTCGAGAGTAGGAGCGATGGCGAGAGAGCGGCTGTGAGAGAGCGTTTCTTTTCTGATCGCTGAGCGAGAGTGAGAATAGGAGGCGTCCAGTGTAGCTCTTAGATCTGCACGATTTTTGACGGAGATCGGATGCTGCATATTTTTGGAACTGATTATGATATAAAACAGCGTCTATGAAATTAATATTTTTTTAAAAGCAAGAATCCCAGGTACCGTAAAATATGTATTCCGATCCTCCCCATACCGTAACAGGGAATCTCTTAGAATTAGTGGATCTGGACTGTCATTTTTAACTTGGCACGAATCTCGATTCCAATAATACTGCCCCCGCGCTAGTCCGAATCTCAAAGCAGCTGAGAGTTAATCTCAAACCGTAAAATGAGGGGAATCTTAATTAGAATTCGTGCCAAGTTAAAAAGAACAGCCCGAATCCACTAATTGTAAAGATTCTGTTTTCAAGTACCTCAGTGGATACGTTATCGAATGGTTGCTTGCAAGAGAGAAATGGTAATACAACAAGTGTGCTCATCTACGAATTTTTTTTAAAAATCATAATTAGAATAATCAAAGTTAGGAAACCAACATGATTACTTATTTTTTTACAAAAATCATAAGAACCGAGATTCCAATTCGGTTTCAAGTTTTTTTTTTTCTGGAACCGAATTGGAATTTCGGTTCCAATCCCCATTTCACAATTTTTTTCGAAAATCGGTGTGGCATTTGGTGTGCACAGCAAAACCCGAGATCCCAATTCGGATTGACCTTTTTTTTCATTTGAAATCGAAACTAGCTTTCGGGTTTTTTTTTTATTTTGATGGAACCAAAAGTAGAATTCGGGTCCAAGGAGGAATTGTGACCAGAGATATGTATTCCAAGATCCATCGTATATAGTTGGAATTAATATAATATATAAAAATGAAGAAACCGAATATAATAAAAAAAGGTACAAGGTACAAAAAGGTACAAAAAAACCGAATATAATATATAGTAGGATTCGGGTCTAAGGTACAAAAAGGTACAAAAAAACCGAAGAAACCGAATATAATAAAAAACCTGAATTGTGATTTCGGGTTTATGTTACAAAAAAACAAAAAACCGAATTTTAGTTTCGGGTCCAAGTGCAAAAAATAAAAAACCCGGACAGGGATTTCGGGTCCAGGCTTATTTTGGATTTTCTGTGGCGGCTCTTCGGAAAAATTGTGAAATGGGAGTTGGAACCGAAATTCCAATTCGGTTCCAGAAAAAAAAAAACTTGGAACCGAATTGAAATCTCGGTTTCTTATGATTTTTGTAAAAAACGAAGTAATCATGTTGGTTTCCTAACTTTGATTATTCTAATTATGGTTTTAAAAAAAAAATTCCTCATCTACATCACAGCAACTCAAATGAGTTTTCAAATAACTGTTAATCACTTTTTAGAAATTAAGATCTATAAAATTTCTAACTCTTACATTCCTGAAATTAATTTTAGAGTTTCTATTAAGCCAAGTCAGCAACAAATTAAAAAGGAGAAATAATTTGAGCCAATTATTTAGCCAACATAGAGTTTATAAAATAATTTTTTAATAAGAAACTTTACTGCATAGTTTCTAAATAAGAAACTCTCTCGTATCTCTAAAATTGAATTAGAAACTGCCACATCAGATTAGAAACTCTAATAATACGAGAGATGTTGATACTCTAAGTTTCCATGTAAATTAAAAATTTGTGAAATTTTATATGCATCAACACATTTAACTTTTGGGGAAATTGTGAAAATGCCACTCCAAAATCTCCAAATTGTGAAAATGCCATCCCGAACTTTGAAATTGTAAAAATGCCACTCTAAACTTCATTAATTTGTAAATTTGCCACTCCAAATAATTAATGACTAAAATGCCCTCCCTTCTTCTTCTCCTGCCTCCTCTTCTTCTTCTGGCCCCCAGTTGTAGCTTGGTAGAGCCTCCTTTAGTTGCATCAAGAGAGAAAATGAGTAATGTGGAGACCACCGAGAGAGGAGCAGCTTCAAGCAAAAGAGGTAGGCAAAGCCCATTACGAAGGATGCTCGATCCTTTACTCGGGGCCAGAAATGTTGTACGTGCTTCTCATCACGAATCGACTCCGGTTGGGTTGCATAGACCCCTTAGTTCTAGCTTCAGTTCGAACAACAAGAAAAAAGAGTGCCACACCCGCCCTGCTTCAGTTTCCTGGAAGAGGGGTATCAGCGACCGGTTTTCGTTATCAGCGACCGGGATGAGGCATCAGCGACCAGCGACTTAACCATCAGCGACCGGTTGACCGGTCGCTGATGCCCTAGTTTGCTGTAGTGAGATCAGGGGCGAAATTATAAAATTTTGATAGAGGTGGTTGAAAATTAAAATGTACAACTGTGGTGAGTGGGATTTGAATCCAAAATCTCTCAATTATAAAATAAGGCTTTAACCACTATGCTACAACTAAACATGTATCATTTATTGAGGGTGGCTAGACTATATAAAAAGTTAAAAAAAGAAGATAAAATTCAATTAAATTCCTATAGGTATAATTAAAATTTTAAAATCATAAGGGTGGAGTAGCCACCTTTGGCTAAGCCTTAGATCCGCCTTGATTTTCTTGAGAATTGATGAAATAATTTATGTGATCACATAAATTATGATGCATCACATAATTTATGTGATCTTATATATTTAAACTTGTTTGTACATCAAACTTTACTAAAACAACAACAGATTTTTTTCCCTAATTCAAACAATTAAATCAATATTATGAAATATTGGAGAAGACTAAAGTATTTGTAATTATTTATAATTTTTTAATTAAAACAAATATTTATATTTAAACATAATTATTCACAATCTAAAAAAATATGTTAAAAAAATAAATCAACCTTTAAATAGATAGTATAATATATTTATTAGTAAATTTTTTAAGAGGGGAAGAAGGGAGGGTATTTTAGTCATTAATTATTTGTTCTGAGGTGTTGTTTGTTTGCGGAATTATAGCTAAATCAGACTTATAAATGCTTCATTTGGGGTTCAATTTTTCATAATGGGGACAATGTATAATTTCTATTTTAATCCCCCCTGGCTGAAGATACTCTCCATTTCGTACCTTAAATTTCTGGTTGTGATTTCGTCTCTTACCCTATTTGAAAGGCCTTCTAGAGAAATTTTGTCAAGGAACCCACCATTTTAACTTCTGTTATCTAGGCAGTTTTGATGAGAGAAAATTACAATGTTAGTTAATAACATAATGAGGGTTCCATAGGATATTGGGTTCTTACTTTCTGGGTTAATCTTTATATTTGAGGATGATTTTAATTATTTCCACAGCGGGTTGGTACATAAACTACATATAATGGCATAGATGGACCTTTAAATTTTTTATTGATTTGCAAATATTAGGGAGGAGTTGCTTGGGCCGAGCAGAAAACCAGCTGATGAAGTAAACCGAGCTAATGACCTTCACAACGAAGGCATTGTTATTTTACAGAGGCAAATAATGAGAGGTACAAACATAGTTTAGATTTTAGTATATTTGGCTGTTTCGTGCGAGTGGTGTGAATATGATCTCTGACTTGTGAGATTCCTTTCTTGGGCCAATTTGAAACATGATGAATAAGCAACGTCAAAAGCACAAATAATAGAAAATTAGTTCAAGTGATCAAATAATAGAAAATTATTTCAAGTGATTAAAATTATAGCTTATTAAATGTCATCTTTAAAAATAATGACTTCTTGCTTTTGTGGCACGGGTTGACTAAAAATGTTAATATATGGTATTATTTGGTTGGTAGTTTCTTGGTTTGGTCAACAATACATTTAATGAGAACACTCTTGTGTAAGAAAGGATTCACTTTGAAAATTAGAAAATATATTACTCAATACCTCTATGTACTCTCTATGTACTATTTATCAGCACTGTTGATGGCAGCATAAAAAAAATGGTATAACAACGGCGAAGTAACTCTCATTTACTCTAAGCCCATATATCTGGGAGAGACTTATATTATGATATTGTAGTTTATGATAAGGCCTACATCTGAATGAGAATGCCAGACTGAAATGCATTGAATGAATTACAAAAATATACCGGTGGTATCTCAGGGATGCCTATGGTGGCATCGAAATTTTTTTTTATTTAATTTGATCACTGATTGGTTTATTTCTTACCTGATGATTCACTGAACAAGATGAATGTCTTGAGAAGTTAGAGGAGACTGTTATTAGCACTAATAAGCATATTGCCTTGGCTTTGAATGAAGAATTGGATTTGTACACGAGATTGATCGTAAAAAATTCTCTTGTCTATTTCATTTTTTTACTTGGTAATGTTTTGTATGTTTTGCTGGTTATATGTTGGAGGATATTGTTCTCTGCTTCCCTGGGTACAAATTCTCCCTTTTTGTTTTCAGTAATTTTTGTGTTCTCGATTGATATTGAGTTGATTGTATTTGAGAAATTTCAGTATTGTTCTGTTCTTTATTTGGGTACAAAATCAGATGGATATTTTATAATAAAAAATAGACAAGATTAATGTATTACTATAAACAAAAATTCCATGTGTAATTGCCCTAAAACACCATTTTAGATGCGGGTATTACTACTACAAACAAAGTTTGTATAATGTATATTACCATCAATTTATTTCCACACGTGTATTACCAAAAAATTTACGATCTGGTTTTTACTATAAGAGAAAGAAAAGATAGTTGTATTACTAGAAAGACAATTCATGACTATGTAAAAATTGAAGCTATCTGGATCTCATAAACAAAATGTAACTCATGTGTGTTACTATCAAACGAATTCTGTATCATTACAAATAAATCTCCACCTTTGTTTATTACCATAAACAAAAATTTCATCTCTGTACTAAAAACATAATACAATATTTGTTTTTTACTCTTAAAATGAATTTTAGTTTTATGCTTTCATTTATTACTTTGTTTGATAAAAAATCATTTATGAGGTGTCGCTCGGATTTATAGTTTTCGAAAAAAGAAGTGAAGCATAACTGACAACATGTCATCTTAATTTTCATATATTAAGAAATTATAATAATATAATAATATCAATTTCCACTGCAACGCGTGGGCACATGACTAGTATATTTCAAGTGATTGAAAGTTGAAATTAACGGTCCTTTGATGTATTATAGAAATATACTTTAATTGAAAAAAAAATGATAGTTAAATCTATAAAGTTACTTTTCAATTTTCAATTTTATTTGATTTTTTTATAGAAAATATATTATCAAGATTGTCAAAATAATAATCCTCTTTTCTCTTTACACCTAAATCTATACGCATAACCATTATCGCAGATCTGGGCTTCGGCTTTGTCTGTTGGGCCCAATTGTAGCAGACCTGGGCCCAAATTTTTATCAATTTAGCTTTCGGCGATCCATTTATCAATTTAACTTTCTATTTTTTCTTTTCTTTTTGTTATATTGAGCCGTTTTTTTAGTTACCACAAAAAAAAAGAAATTAACTGATTACCACCCCTGTGGGGTTAATTCAAAACATACCACCCACGCATGTTCAGTACGCGTACCAAATTGGACGGTGTGCGGACTGGGCAGGCGCACCGATTGGTGCGCGTACTGGGCAGGCGCACTGCTTGGTGAGCGTACTGGGCAGGCGTACCGACCCGGTGACCCGGTGCGCGGACTGGGTAGGCGTACCCCAAAGATGCTGATATTCAAATTTGGGTGCAAACGACTCGTTTACCAAGACACGTCTTCACGTATTCCAAAGATTTGCCAAATACCCTTAATTTTCAATCCAACAGCTAAATCTGCTCTTCACGTATTCCAAAGATTTGCCAAATACACGTCTTCATCTCCTTTTATTAAATACCCTTAATTTTCTCAAATATTACAAAGATTTGCCATTCATGATTGTTCCCATCTACTAAATTGGGGTACGCCTACCCAGTCTGCGCACAGGGTCACCGGGTCGGTACGCCTGCCCAGTACACGCACCAAGCAGTGGGCCTGCCCAGTCCGTGCACCGTCCAATTTGATGCGCGTACTGAGTACCCGTGGGTGATATGTTTTGAATTAACCCCACAGGGTGGTAATCAATTATTATTTTTTTTTTGTGGTAACTAAAAAAAACGGTATATAGAGAGGCAGTGAGGACAAATAGTGATTTTGTATCAATACCCATTGATGTTTTTTTTTGCTAACCATTCATGATTTGAAGAAACTTGTTACATGGTGTATCTTGGAGATACTTAAGAAAGCCATACTAGTGAGAGATGCATCAATGGAGTACACTTAGCAGCCTGGATGTGAATTTTAAGAAAGCCATACTAGTGAGCTATCGATAAGTTATGATGGGTATTAGGTATATATATCTATATTTCTCTTATTATCATTATTATTATAAATCGGTGGTGATTACAACAAACACCAACGGTTTGATCTGTACTCAAACGGTTGATACATTCACCAACGGTTAAAACTGTAGGTGATGTGTGTGTGTCTATATATATATAGAATTTGGCTAATATGATACGCGTAGCATAGAGGGCCTCCGTACTACGGCTCAATATTTGAGTTTCCAAAATCCTAACGGTCGATCCGAACCGTTCAACATGATCTCCATATGAATATGTACTTGCAAACCAAATTTTATATTTTTTAGAATTTTTTTACTATTTTTTTAGATACGTAGAAAATCACTTGATCTGAAAATTTTGTACCATTCAAATCAAGTGATTTTCTACCTATCTAAAAAAATAGTAAAAAAATTCTAAAAAATATAAAATTTGGTTTGCAAGTACATATTCATATAGAGATCATGTTGAACGGTTCGGATCGACCGTTAGGATTTTGAAAACTCAAATATTGAGCCGTAGCACCGTAGCCACTTCCTATATATATATATAGAGTGGCTAAGCTCAAAACGTTTGCACCAAGCCCTTGGTGCAAACAATTTGGTTCTCCGACTTTTAAAGTTCAAACGGTCGATCCAAACCGTTAGATATTTAATCCATATTAAAATGTGCTTGGAGACCAAATTTTACATTTTTTGGAATTTTTTTGCTATTTATTAAGCCACTTTGAAAGTTGCTGATCCGGGTGAACAGTAAAAACAGTGCAATCAAATTCTAGACCATGTGATCAGCAATTTTCAAAGTGGCTTAATAAATAGCAAAAAATTCCAAAAAATGTAAAATTTGGTCTCCAAGCAGATTTTAATATGGAGAATAACTTGAACAGTTCGGATCGACCGTTTGGACTTCGAAAATCCGAAAACGAATCGTTTGCACCAAGGGCTTGGTGCAAACGTTTTGAGCTTAGCCACTCTATATATATATATAGAGAGTACGGCTAACGCGCTTCCTCTAGCATTTCGGCCGAGGTGCTTCCGGGGGCATATCTTGCAATTTGATGTTCAAATAACAAATTCAAACCGTTAGATGTTCAATCTATATTAAAATCTACTTGGAGACCAAATTTTACATTTTTTGGAATTTTTTTACTATTTATTAAGATGGTTTGAAAATCGCTGTTTTCCAATGGTGCAGAATTTTAATAAAAACAGCGATTTTCAAACCATCTTAATAAATAGTAAAAAAATTCCAAAAAATGTAAAATTTGGTCTCCAAGCACATTTTAATATAGATTGAACATCTAACGGTTTGAATTTGTTGTTTGAACATCAAATTGCAAGATATGCCCCCGGAAGCACCTCGGCCGAAATGCTAGAGGAAGCGCGTTAGCCGTACTCTATATATATAAATTTTTTTGGTTAATAACCCGTAGGTATTGTTAGGATTTCGGGTAGGTTAAAGTACAACAATTCGATTCAGTTCAACATTTGTTACTACCCGAAAACTAGAATCCAAGCATAAAATTAATTCTAGGATTAAATAGAGTTTACCACTAGACGCGTAGTGCAGCGGAAACTTCAAGTCTAGTCTAGCAGTAGCCTTCTTCTCCTTTCCTTCTCGTGTCAGATTCACGCAACAGCCCAGCAGTCACGCCTCTATCAGTATCCACACGAATAGGTTGACAAACTTCTGTAATTCGGTATGCTAGTACCGAATTAACAGCCCCGTCTTTTCTCTTTCTTTCTCTCTTACGTTTTCTGATGTGTATATAACAGAATTTCTGGAACACCTTTAAAAACCGAACTCTGCATGTATATTTATAATACTATGCACCTGTTCAATCGCACCATTTCATTGCACCCATTCAGAAAACGTGATCTGATCTGATTAGATCAGATCAGATGAGAATAAGAATTCGGGCCTAGCCCATTAAGACCTGATCCATATTAATTATTAATATGGCCCATAATATTCTGACCTATTAGTACATTTCTAACAGGTATTTCATTAATTAGGACAAAAACTGATTACATCCATCTGTTCGTACCAGTACATAAGTATACCTAAAGTAGCTGTACCAGTACTTTAAATATTACAAACAGAGCCCTCTTCTATAAAGCTAGACAAGAAAAAACAAAAAAACAGAACCGTGCTCTGATTATATAATGATGAGCGGTGACCAGATCCATTAATTAGACGACATAGGCTCGAACAGAATGAGGCGAGGTGGACCAGGTGAAGGAGGAGGCGGCGGGGCGGGGCGGAGGAACTGACTGAAGTTGACGACTCTCAAAACTCTGTCATCTCTGAATCGCCTTATTTGCTTTAAGCAGAGGTTACAAGTGATGTATATACATTCACCTACTGTGCTAATTTTAGATGGATATGAATTTGAACCTCCTTGTTTACACATAGTGCCTCCATTGAGAACTAAAAACAACTTTAGTAACCGCCAGATATTACGACAAAAATTGGAACCAATATTAATCCTCGGTACATTTCTAAGCAAAATACAAGGATTATGCTCATATTTGATGGAGAATCCTCGATACATTTCTATTTATATTAACTTATCAATATCTCAATCTTTTAGCAGCTGGAGGAATTTAGTTTAGTTCCTTTGTTTCTTATTAAATTTCAATGGTATGATTTACAATGAAGTCAAATATCGATCACCTTATAGTGGCTCGGAGATGTGCTGAAATAAATAATTTTGATTTTATTCAAAACTTTACTAATTTACTGTAGAGTAGGGTTAAAATGTGTCATTGGTTTTGTGTCCCGTCATGTCCCAATATCGTTATCTTTATTTTTAAAGTTAAAACAGTTGATTCGAACCGCTTAATATAATATTCATATTAAAATGTACTTGGATACAAAATTTTATATTTTTTGAAACTTTTTTGCTACCTTTTAAGATAGGTATATAAAATCACTGTTTTTAGAAGATTCTGGACCATTTCAAAAATAGTGATTTTGTACCTCTCTAAACAATTAGTAAAAATTCTAAAGATTTTAAAATTTGCTACCCAATTGCACATTTTAATATGAAAATCATGTGGAATGGTTTGGATCGATTATTTAGACTTTGAAAATAGAAATAACGATGTTGGAGCATGATGGAGTACAAAATCAATAAGGCATTTTAACCCTACTCTTTACTATATAGTAGCTAGCTTTAACAGTTTTTTAAATTCTTTGAAATAATATCACAATATATATAATATGTTGCATAACTTAAATTTCTTATTTCTCACCTTTGGTCGAAACTAAAAGGTAAAAAAGAAGTAAATCATTATATTATTGCAATACAATTTGTAGTAGTAGAAAACGGACTAAAACTTGACCAATTAATACTACATTATTTTCAATATATAATATAGTTTTGGAAGCTAATGATAAATATTAATTTCAGGATGTCAAAATTTAAAAATATTATATTTTTATCAATCCAACAATATAATTTAGTTTTTGCAAATTCAACATTATAAAAATTTGAAATGTATAATTTTGATAGAGGAGGGTTCAAATGCACCATGATTTTGTGCTCCAATATACTCCACATCTTTTATCTCCGTTTTCAAAGTACAAATAGTCGATCTAAACCGCTCAACATGATCTTCATAATAAAATATGCTTGAATACCAAATTTTATATTATTTATAATTTTTTTACTTTTTTTTTAGATAAGTACAAAATCACTGTTTTAAGGAGACTATGGACCATTCGAAAAAGTGATATTGTACCTATGTAAAAAAAATAGTAAAGAAATTCTAAAAAATATAAAATTTGGTCTCCAAGCATATTTTATTATGAAGATCATGTTGAGCGGTTCGGATCGACTGTTCGGACTTTGAAAACAGAGATAAAATATGTTGAGCATATTAGAGCACAAAATTATGGTGCATCTGAACCCTCCTCATTTTAATAATATAAAAATTCAAAATTATATACTAAAATCTCAAATTCAAATTCGACGAGACAACCCGAATAATTTATTGTAAACATTGTAAGCATGTAATTATTTTACCGAAGTATGTCAATGAAGAATAACAATGTTCCGTATGATTTCTCTGTTATGTCAATGCATAACATGTTTGCATGTTTATTTTCTTTCGAACTATTTGATGAAATAACGTAAGATACAAAATATTACCAATTGCTACATATTGTAAATTTAACGCTTAAAATAGCATCCTCCATGATAAATATCAGATATTAGGAATGAAAAAAATACCAAATTTCAACACTGAAAAAGAAGAATTTTGCGTTCATCACCAATTGCGGACAGCACAACTAACATTGTTTTCCGAGCTTTACGAATTATGTGTGTGTGACAAGGAAGTGCTTGATTTGTTCTCTTTTTGTAAGGGTGCTTATGTTCGGCAAGACACTACAACAAAACAGAACAACAGCGACCGGTTCCGTCGCCGGTCGCTGAAAATTCAAAAAAAAATTAAAATAAATAAAATAAATTATTTCGGCGACGAACCCTTCAGCGACCGGCGCTTCAACCTTCTGCGACCGATTTTGCCCGGTCGCTGAAGGTTGCCCCTAAAAAATCAGCGCCAAGGATCGATATCTTCTTTCTGACTCGCGCCTTTTAGGTTTGAGAAAAAAAAACGCGCCGTGCGCGATCGGATGCCTTGCCGCCCGACCCATCTCTCTCTTGCTTGCTCTCTCGCCTCAGACAGGCGCCAGACCCCGACACACCTCTCTCGCTCTCTCACCTCATACCTTCTAGCCGCCAGACCCCACCCTTTTCGCCCCGCCCTAGACCCTCTCTGCACCATCCCGACCCATCTCTCTCGCTCTCTCTCCTTAGATCGGCGCCAGCACAGATGCACCATCTCTCTCTGGATCTCTCGCTCTCTCGCCTCGTACCCCGACCCCAGCACAGACGCGCGCCGTCAGCTTCACCCCCACACAGACCCTCACCCCTTTTCGTGAATTGAAGCTTTTCTTAGGTAAATCCCTCTACGCCTCCTTACTTGCTGATTTTGCTTGATTGGGGCTCGAATTGCTTGATGACCTTGAAATTTAGGGTTTAGCCTTTTGTGTTTGATTTCCTTGTTTTTGTGTTTCATCAATTCTACAAACTTATGAATCTGAGCGCCAGCCTGTATGACTCCTATAAATCCACTCGTAAACTTGTAGGCACAGCCATTTTACCAGAATATCTGTGCAAATTCAGGTATCTGTGCAGATTAATGCGGGTTTCGAATTGTTTGCTGTCCTGGCAATGCACATCCCACTACCCCCTGCGAGCTTTTGCTTGGTCCAGTACCAAATTTGTAGATGTCGCTCCATATTGGCCAAATGTTTTCGAGATAAGTTTTTTTATTGACATATATCTTTCAATTTTATTGCATGCATCAAGCTTCTGTATGGCACTTTAATGATAGAGTTGGACAAAGACTGGAAAGTCTTTTGTATTTGTGTAGAGTTTGCGACACAGTATATCTCTAATATGACAATGAATAAGAATACTTAAAATGTAGTTTCAGTTTTGGCTATTATCCACAAAAAGAAGAATACTAACTCATATGTATAATAGCATAACTGTTTATATGCCTTGTCATGTACAAACATCTTTTCTTTTTGCAATATTACCTCGCTTCATTAGTGCGTAACGATGAGTTTCCTTATGTCAGTCCCACTAAAAACTGTCTGATATTGCGGTTTTGCAAGCTTGAGGAGGAGGGAAAGCTTACGCCGGGAGATGAGGGAGATTTGTACATGAACAAAGTTCTGACCTCAAGTCTACATGCCGAGATAAGATTTTTTTTTTCACTTGTTGGATTTTCGCTTTAGAGCTGACCTATCTGGTCATCTAGTTGGTTGTTGGTCTTTTGTGTTCGATTTAAATCTTACGCTGGGAGTATGGCTTATTTGAAACTTGAACATTAATTGTACTGGACAATTTAAAAACAAAAGGAAATGGAAATATGATTAATATTATTACCATGTCCCTTAAATGTGGTATCATTATGTACAGCATCAAGTATTGGGATATCCTATAATTAAACTGAGGGCAGCATCAATTGCAAATTCTTAGTTGCACTGTTATGATTTATTTTACCCTTTACTGACTTTGTTGGCTTGTTTTGTGCTATATATTAAAATGAGGGTAGTATTGGGATATCCTATAATTTTTATTTTTATTTTGTCAGCTATAAGGAAGGAGCACTTGTTTCTGGTACCAGTGACAGCACTCAGAGGTGTGACAGAGCTGGATCTGATACGGTCTCAAGGGACTATATACCTACTGCCAGGCTCCCGGCTTCCCCACATGCATTATGCTGTAGATGTTCCTACGGTCTCAAGTTACTAAATATAATTTTTGCTTCTTTGCTTGTAATTGTTTGCTTTTTATGTTGTGAAAAATACGAGGTAGGAACAACGGGCATGTGCTAATTCTCTTCTCCTCTAGTAGAAATGAAACTAACAGCATGTGAATAATAATAGCAGTAATTTGTTTATGTTTAGATATTGTTTATTGTTTGTATGTTTATATTATTGTTTATGTTTATGTTGTATGTATCGTTCGATTTTTATATTTATGTTGTATGTTGGTACGTGTGGTACCAATTATTAAATTGGGAAAAAGTAAATAACAAAAGAATTCATAAACCTGTTAGAATAGCATCAGCGACCGGTTTTGAGTATCAGCAACCGGTTATTTTGGTCTCTGATGCTTTTACATGATGTCATCAAAAATCAACAGCGACCAAAAAAATTGGTCGCTGAAATGTCATTCAGCGACCGGGATGACGTCATTCAGCGACCGGTGACGTCATCAGCGAGTATCAGCGACAATACCTTCAGCGACCGGGATATCAGCGACCGGTTTTTGTTATCAGCGACCGGGATGAGGCATCAGCGACCGGCGACTTAACCATCAGCGACCGGTTGACCGGTCGCTGATGCCCTAGTTTGCTGTAGTGAGATCAGGGGCGAAATTATAAAATTTTGATAGAGGTGGTTGAAAATTAAAATGTACAACTGCGGTGAGTGAGATTTGAATCCAAAATCTCTCAATTATAAAATAAGGCTTTAACCACTATGCTACAACTAAACATGTATCATTTATTGAGGGTGGCTAGACTATATAAAAAGTTAAAAAAAGAAGATAAAATTCAATTAAATTCCTATAGGTATAATTAAAATTTTAAAATCATAAGGGTGGAGTAGCCACCTTTGGCTAAGCCTTAGATCCGCCTTGATTTTCATGAGAATTGATGAAATAATTTATGTGATCACATAAATTATGATGCATCACATAATTTATGTGATCTTATATATTTAAACTTGTTTGTACATCAAACTTTACTAAAACAACAACAGATTTTTTTTCCTAATTCCAACAATTAAATCAATATTATGAAATATTGGAGAAGACTAAAGTATTTGTAATTATTTATAATTTTTTAATTAAAACAAATATTTATATTTAAACATAATTATTCACAATAAAAAATAATACAACACAATTAAAAAAATATGTTAAAAAAATATGTTAAAAAATAAAATCAACCTTTAAATAGATAGTATAATATATTTATTAGTAAATTTTGAAAATTAGTAACCCTTTTTCATTTGCAATTGTTAATTGTGCAAGATTAATTGTTAATTTTTCATTCTTAATTATTTTTTAATTTTGTATATTAATCTGTTAGCAACACTGGTCATCGTGAAGCAGAAACATGTTTATTGTGATTTGTACCAAAGAGTTAAAGAATTGATTTTTGTTCTTAGTTTTACAAAGTTGCATTAGGTTGTATAGCCACAACAACTCAATTATTGTTATTTTTTTTAAAGCTGGCGGTCCTATAGTTACTCTGATTTTGTTGAGTTATATGCATGTGACAATTAACTAAATTCTAAATTGGTCTACTTGTACATATTACAGTAATATTACTACTATTTCTTTGGATATGTGTCCCTGACAAATATTTAATAGTTAGCCTTTCAATTTTATATATTCATATATATAGAGAGAGTGTGGCTATACCGTTTTTTTTTAGTTACCACGAAAAAAAAATAAAAATTAAATGATTACCATTGCTGGGGCCTATTTCGCATTCTACCACCCATGTGCACCCAGTCCGCGCATCAAATTGGACGGTGCGTAGACTGGGCATGCGCACCGTCCCCCTGTGGTATTTTGTTCCGATTTTTACCCTTTTTATTAACCAAACCACCAAAAAAGCCCTCAGAACCAGAGTAATACATCCAGTTGTTCAGCGATTCAAAATTTATCATAAGTATATGCATATAAATTCAAATACCTCATAAGTAGCACAAATAAACTCGAATACATCATAAGTAGCACAAATAAATATTACAAATAAAGTGAAATATATTATCCAATTGTTCATGAAACCCTATTGAGTATGGTTCCTAGCATCCCTTCTCTTTCTCGCATTCTTTTCGAGAGTTGCTCTGTTTGGTTGGTGACCATTTTTTCTTCCTTCCAGTATGTCCATCCACATTTGGATTCGGTTGTGTCTTCTCCTACCCAACTTTATTAACCGAGACTCTGGAACTAAGACCGGTCCGTCGTACGCCGGCCACTCACTTTGATTGTCATACGTGTGGAATTCACCACTCCATGTGTCGATGAGTGTTTGAATGTTGTAATAGTAATTTACGAAGACATTTGGATCGTAATTCCTACATTTTTCACACATTTGTAAGTGACATCATCCTCAAATATAGTAATGATTATCAAATTTTTAGAGGATATTTGTACCTTAATTTACACACTGCCATCACATGTACACATGGTATTCCGGTGAGCTGAGGCTTTTGGCACGAGCATTCCATCTAATGGTCGTTCTTCACAACGACCTTGTACCTGCAGTCTCTAGACGTGTACACCCATTTGCTGCTCTCTATGTCAAATGTGATTTTCTCACCATGTGAGGTGACCATAAATTCTCCACTTCTGTTCATTGCAACCGCGCTCATTTTTTTAGTCTTATCGATGTGCTTGTTCAGCTTTAAGTACGTACGAGTGGAGAAAAGCTGACAATCATTTTGGTATTGCACGGTCTTTTATATCTTTGAACAAACCATGTGACACACTTGTAGAATGTCTCCTCAATAATTGCAGCAAATGGTAACCTACGAGAATTAAAAAATCAGAATTAAATTAAGAGAACCCTCAAAAAAATATTCTCAAGGTCTTCCTGTAACCTTCTTGGTTTCTTCTTTTTAACCATTCTCTTGAAAAATTTAGAAGTAACTTTATCCTGAGTGTGCTTTCCAAAATTCTCAAACACATGTTGAGAGCAGTACCGGTAAGCACATTCCCCGTTTGCCTCAGACCAACCCAGGTCATCTTGTATGAACACCTTTTTAATGCCCTTGTGTCGGTTCGACACCACACACATGAATCTACCTTGACCAATTACAAACTCTCGCATCCACTTCATGAACCACCCCCAATTCTCAAACTCCTCGCTCTCTACCAATCTAAATGCTAGCGGGATTAATTGGTTCTCCGCATCATATCCGGTAACAATCAACAACCTACCCTTGTATCTACCTGACAAGAAACAAACATCGATGCTAATGACAGGTGTGAGGTGACCTACCGCTTCTATACATGGTCCCCGTGCCAATGCCAACCTCACGAAATACCGGTGCCTTGCCTTTTCTGAAGGCTTTGAAACAACTCTATAGTGGGTGCCCATATTTGCCCTTTTGATTGCCTCTAACAAAGGGACAATCAGCCCGTAAGACATTTTTTAGCGGATTTGCTCTTTTGAGCAACCAAGTCACTAACAGCTCTGATACTAATATCAGCATTTTTTTCCAAAGACATTTTTATGCAGTTGGCAACCATAGCGGATGTCAATTGCGCATGATCTGACCTGGATGCATCAGCGTGGCATGTGTGCTTTTCCTCATTCTTCGTGATGGTCCAAGAATTACCAAAGCCTGTGGCCCTCGCAACCAAACTCCACTTGCACTGATTGCTCTTGCACTTATACCTCATCCTTTCTGTGTCGCTGTGTGTCTGTTTGACCTCGATATTCTCATTTATGTGCTAGTGGTGAATTTTTTCTTTCATTTGATCTTTGTCGTGATACGTCATCCTCTCCGACAATTCATGTATTTCTCCAACCTAATTGAAAATTAAAAAAAAAATTAATTTATAAATTTTAAAAGTAAATTAAAATTATAAATATAAATTAACAAACGAACCTCTGAATCCGCAAAAAAGACGTCAGCCTCTTCAAACCCCGATGTGTCATGAAATGCTGGGAACGGGTATCTTTTTCCACGACCCGATATCGACCACTTTCGCACACCAAGCACAGAACGACTAGACTCCTCATCACTATGATCATCGTTTGCAGTGTCAGCATCCCAATTTTCCTCTGCCTCCCGTTCTTTGGGATCCTCGTCTGTAGTGGGATAATAACGTGTTTTCGGGGTATTAGATCAGTCCCGGCTAGAGCTGTAGGATGGAACCTGAGATTGGCCCCGACTAGGACCAGCCCCTACGGATGGGGACCGACTAGTACCCGCTAAAGTCAGGGCCCGAGTAGGACCTGTCATTGAATGCTCAATGACCCGACCTTGGGTCAACTGCATTGATGGTCTGTTGTTCTGTATGGGGTTGACAACCACATACAACTCTAGGAACTTGAAAGGTGTTGTCAAATTCATAGTCATTTGGGTATACAACCCCCAACTACTATCGTCTAGTACAGGGAGTTGTTGGAACCATGTTTGGCTGCCTTGGCCAATATTAATCCTTGCGGACATTACCAGTTCGTAATAATTCGGGTAAATACCCAATTCCTTGTAGACTTCCCTAGTTATACCTCTGAAATCTAAACCTGGGCTGATATTGAACATTTTCTGAGCTTAGGTATTGTAATAAGCACCATTTGGCCCTTATAATACTTCCCCACCGAAATAACAAGCAATTCCAATCATAGTTGGTTGAATTACGGAACAAACCTAACAATTAAATAATTTATAATAAATTAAAAAATAATTATATAATTATAAAAAATTAAAGGACTAAAGTGAAAAAAACTTACTCTTTACTGTGCTGAGGGCTTTAGAAGTCTCTGTCTCGTTTGTGAAGCAAAAATAATAAAAATCGGGAATAAATAGCACCAGGGGGTCGGTGCGCCTGTCCAGTCCGCACATCGAGGGATGCGCTTGTCCAGTCTGCGCACCGGGTCGATTAGATCGGTGCGCGTGCCCAGTCCGTGCACCGTCCAATTTGGTGCACGGACTGGGTGCGCGTGGGTGGTAGGATGTGAAATAGACCCCAGCAGTGGTAATCATTTAATTTTTATTTTTTTCGTGGTAACTAAAAAAAACGGCTAATATCAAAACGTTTGTTCCTAGCCTCTCGGTGCTACCAAGTGGTTTTCCGATTTTCAAAGTTCAAACAGTCGATCCAAACTGTTAGATGTTCAATCTATATTAAAATGTGCTTGGAGACCAAATTTTATATTTTTTGGAATTTTTTTCACTATTTATTAAGATGGTTTGAAAATCGTTGTTTTCAATGGTGCTGAAAAATACTTCAAAACAGCGATTTTCAAACCATCTTAATAAATAGTAAAAAAATTCCAAAACATATAAAATTTGGTCTCCAAGCACATTTTAATATAGATTGAACATCTACCGGTTTGGATCGACTGTTTGAACTTTGAAAATTGAAAAACCACTTGGTAGCACCGAGGAGCTAGAAACAAACGTTTTGATATTAGCCACACACACACTCTCTCTCTCTCTCTCTATTTCTTTAATCAAAATTTAAAACATATATCTTCCAACATGTGAAATTAACCACTAGATCAAAAAGTAGTTCTCCTTCAATATAAATTTTGGACAAAGTCTTTTAACACAATAATTGAGTAAAAGATATGTTTGATAACCTTTTAAATGCGTTTCTTATTTTTTTGTCATTTTAGTTATTTTAAAAGTGAAAAGTTGGCGTTAAAACCAAATAATAACTTTTTATTCATATTGACAAGAATACATGCATGCCGTAGAAATACATCAATTTAAGATATTGTGGGAACACTCTAGGCGTGCGAAGGGAAAGGATTGTGATATAATTTTTGTCTTACCGATTTTTCTATTTATAAAAATGAAAAGATAAAAATTCAACCGGTGACACATTATTTAAAATATAATTCCGAATTTTACAAGGCTTAATTTAAGGTCAGCCGTAAGAAATTATAGCGGCCGAGATAAGAAAAAAAAAAAAAAACGGGTAAGGCTACAGTACGCTTTTTGTCGTTTTGTATTAGATCAAAAAGAAAAGGAAGGTCCAAAAGAAAAGTTTATGCAAAAACCTAGTCTAGAATTAAATTTGTAGTCCAAGAATATGAACTTCAGATTATGTTGTGCATAAATTTTTGTATTACGTACATCCATATAAAATTATAAATTATGTTAGAAATATTATGTCAATGAGATAGTAATAATACAACATATTTCAATAATATTAATAAAATAGTCACTTATAGTTAGTCAATAATTTCTCTTTTTTTAATTGATACTAGAATATGTTAAAAGTCGTTCATCATATGTGTTTAAGATAATAGGATAAAGTCTGTTCAATCTCAATCTTAGCACAATACAATTAGTATTTCCTATTCTCAACAAGTATTGTGATTTAGAGTCTGTTCTCAAATATATATTTCAGATCTCGCATCTATTCATAGCCCTAGACATTTTAGTAAATTCAATAATTTGGTGATTATGTGGCCGCAGTCAGATGTTCAATAATAGAACAAACAAATAGTAAAACTATACCAAAATAATACATCAATATAAACAATTAAACTTAAATTTCTTTGTAGTTTATACTTATGAAGCAATAGTTAAAACAATACAAACAATCAATCATTCAAATTGCAATATGATTATAAATAATTCTCTTACAAACCGACTTACTCTGCACTCTGACGATGAATGAAATTACATGTTTCAAACAACTGTAAATAATTAATATCTATTACAATGCAAATAATACTATGAGTAATAATAGATGTAGATAATCTCAAATATAATGCAAATAATTATATACATAATTATTGACAAAATCATATTTATTAATTCAATGTAACCGTCAATTTCCAATATGCCGAGATAATCAAGGAACAAATAATAAGGATACAAAAACCAACACAAAAATATTTATTTTATAATTATAAATATATTTACAATTAAGTTTTTTAGTTCATGTAAGTCTCAACTTTAGTTAAAAAATTATATATATCTCGTTCATATATTATCAGAAGGAAAAGAAAGAAAAAAAAAAAAACAATGCATTGTGGTGTATGGAGGATTGTTAGACCATGTCTAATAATGATAAAAGGAATTGTAATTTATAAAGTCGCATTGCACTAGAGTCTCCATTAGTCCAGCGAGTTCATATGATGGGAAACAAACAGTCAAAGATGCCTAACTTTGACTCCGAAACATGCATGCTATTAATTTAACAACACACTAGATGTACTGTGGCAGTATATCTGTAGTCGCTCTGAACACTGACCCGCTACGATTTCTCACGGCTTACTACTAGTTACTGGTCTATTCGGCCGAATCAGAAAATTAAAGTCGGAGAAACTGAATGAATAAATAAGTGTTATGTAATTTGATTTTAAGAAAAAAAAGCTAATAATATTATTAATTAATTTAATAAAATTTAGAATTTTTGAAAGACAAAATAAAATTTTCCAATTTATAAAGATACTTGTCACTATTGCTTATACATCCCTCCGCCCTTACTAGCTAGCGGTTATGAATTTCCATGAATGGTTTTATATTTACATGCTATGAATTTATCAATCTCTATAAGGAATATAAATTTGTGTCAGGTCTGTGTTGTATTGTGACTATTTATGTTGTGATTTGAATCATGTGTCATGTTTTGTCATAATTAAAATCAAGTAAATTGATCATAGAGACAAGTAATGCTTAGCCTTAATTTTACAATTTAAAAGTTTCATAAAAATTATCGAAAACTTCATAAGACTTTATCTTGAAATTTGCAAGTTTTTTTCTTAAATATTACTAATTTTAGACTTTATTTTTTGAAATTCTTTCACGCTTATAATTCAATTAATGTTCAATCAATTGAATCCCTAACATGTATTTAAAAAGAAATAATAACACAAATATGATATTATTTTGGATCGTCTAATTAAAGTCCATTTAATCCTATAAACTCTTGTTAGACTTGACCGTGTAATTTTTCTTGGGTATAAACGCTAGCTGATAATTTATTAGTCGTAGCAAACAAATTTAATTTAATGTCAAAATAACAAATGTTAAGTGGCGTTATGGATTTGTAATGCATGCGTATGTATCTTGTTAGGTGCCATTAATATGTCAGCAATTTTGATTTTGCAACCGATCGATCGAGCTTATATATCCAGCCTACAAAATATATATAATTAATATAAAGTAATATATAAGAACACTAACTCTCATATATATAACTCAAACAGATCACCTATCACCATACACACCCACCTCAAAAGGAGTCGGGAGGAAGGCAGAGAGAGAGAGAGAGAGAGAGAGAGCAAGATGGAAGGCATATCTCACAAAACAATGGAGGTAAACGGCATCTCCATGCATGTAGCCGAGAAAGGACCGGCTGATGGCCCGGCGATTTTATTCATTCATGGTTTTCCGGAATTGTGGTACTCGTGGCGGCATCAGATATTGTCCCTGTCAGAACGCGGTTACCGTTGTATTGCACCCGACATGAGAGGATATGGTGACACCACTGCACCTTCCTCAATCTCCTCCTACACCATTTTTCACCTCGTCGGTGACCTCATCGCACTTCTCGACAACCTCTCTCTGCCCCAGGTAAACATTTAGTTTTGCAAAGTTTATTGCAGGCAATTTTGAGGGTTTGAACACCTTCAAATTTTGAATATTTAAATTAATTTTGTAGTACATCATGGATTGTTTAGGAGATCAGCAATATTTTAAAGGGTTCTCATCAAAATTTTACACTTGTATTGCAACTTGTCTTTTCTTTTCTGAAAATGACCTGCTTTAATTCTGTCATTTTCTTTCTTATGACCTTGCGTTTTCAAGTTGGATTTCTCAACAAGTTAACTATAGCTAGCTTTAATTTTAGATCTGTAGATACGGTGCTAAAAATTCCTAAACTAATCTGTTATCATAGGAAATTCAATATATTAAATTTAAATAAATAAAAACCTTATCCTTTCTATTAGTTAAGTAGGATCTAATAATTGGAAATGCAACCTCAATTGCTAAACATCTGCAATAAATTAATAATAAATTAACTTTTGAGACCATTCATGGATCACCATTTCTCAGCTTTCTTTGGAAGACTCCTAAATATAATAAGAAAGTACTCTACATTTGCTAGGTTTTTTTTTGTGTGTGTGTGTGAATGTTGTATTGAAATATGGAAATATTATGCTCAATTATCTTCATATCATAGAAAAAAAAAAGGATGATTGAAAAATGAAAATGACATATATATATATGTTGAAACAGGTGTTTGTGGTAGGGCATGACTGGGGAGCCATTATCGCGTGGAACTTGTGCATGTTCAGGCCTGATAGAGTGAAAGCACTTGTCAACCTAAGCGTCGCTTTTATACCTCGCAACCCAGCTGTCAAAACAGTCGATCACTTTCGATCTCTTTATGGCGATAACTATTATGTCTGCCGCTACCAGGTACGTTCTCCCTCTATTACTAATATAATTTACCAATTATGAGATGCATGTTACTAGTAATTTGCAAACCTTGCCATCTAATTTTATATATAGCATGATGAGCAAAGCTAACTGATTAAATTTTGAATTAGGAATATGGTGTTGCAGATAAAGAATATGAGAGCATGGATTCCAAATTGTTCTTCAAAATAATTATGACAATGAGCGCCGCGGGAGGGCCGATATCTTTATCAAAGGCATCAATGGAATCTTGTAAAGAGGCATGCGAAGTGTTGCCATCTTGGCTCTCAGAAGAGGATATCGAATACTATGCATCCAAGATTGAGAAATCTGGCTTCACTGGAGGGATTAATTACTATCGTTGTATGGACTTGTAAGTTAATTATATTTTATTTCATTTTCTTCTAACTACTATATATCTCCGTTATAACCTCTCTTAGGTCATGAGAAGCTGGCATAACATAGTTGGAAGAAAAAAACTTATTTATTAGATTTAATTGCAATACTCACTTTTTTTGTTTCCTTTAAATGCATTACTTTTTACTTAGCCAATAATTATTTGTTGGTACCTCACTCTAAGCAAGTTGTTATAGAGGTATAATTCAGGCTGGGGTTATTGACAAAGATGTTTTTTAAGCTTATTAATTTGACCAGAAAAAAATATTTATAGTAATTAGTTTGTCTATAAAATATCTAGGTGAAATGAATTATCAACCTACAGTACATGTCATTAATGTTAAGTACGAACATTTGAAAAATACAATTGTGCACATGCTAGTTCAGTGGAAATCAATTAATTAATTAGTAGGTTCACGGACTCTCTGTTCTCAATCCTTATGTAGCTAATATCCTTATTTTACTCTTAATTCTTAATAAAAGTTTTCCAGTTAATGTTTGAAAATTACTCTGTTAACAGTTTCTGATACTAAAACAACTATTTCTTTGTTATTATCTCTGATCAGTTGTTCAGTTCATCTGATGTAAATGTAATTTCACAGGAATTGGGAGTTGACGGCGCCGTGGACAAGCGCAAAGGTAGAAGTACCGACAAAATACATCGTCGGCGATCTCGATCTTACATATCACTATCCTGGTATCCAAGATTTCATTCATAAGGGTGGATTAAAAGGCCACGTGCCTTTGCTCAAGGAAGCAGTTGTAGTGAAAGGAGCAGGCCATTTTGTACAACAAGAGAGAGCACAAGAAATTAGTGATCACATCTATGACTTCATCAGAATGTTTTGAGCTAGCTACATATATATCGTGTATTGAGAAGAAGTTTGATAATACTCTCTCGAATATGTATTTTAATTACTTTGATAATTAAGTATTCATTTTGGTTTATTTTAATGGTTCCCTAGGATTCAAAAGTAAAGGTTTGTGATATATTTTTTGTTTAAGCTACTAGAGCAACCATCGATTTAAAATTGCTAAGAATAAACATCACGTCGTAAACATCACATCGCAAACAAAAAAGAAGAAGATTAAACTACACTATAGAAATAAAATATTGAAAAAAACAAGATAAGAAGGCCAGATTTAAGCACGTGACTTGCATGAGAAATCATAAAATAACTATGAAGCATAAGGCGGATCTGTTTGTTCACAGAAACTTGGATGACAATAGCTTCAAGCTGTCATTGCTTCGATCAGCTCCACATGTCACAGAGGTGAGGATAAGGAGGCCGGTGGTGTCAGCAAAGGAGGTTGCTTTATGCTAGTTCCTCGCCTAACGGAATTCAGTTTTTTTCACATTATGTATTTTCACATATTATGTTTTTTTACGCTTGAAATTTCCTATCTAAATTTTCTAATTCTGCCCCTGTAGACATGATACGTCAACTTGCACTTTGACAGGGTTTGTTGCAATACTTTGAGTGAGGCTATGGTGCTATGCATAGCACGGATGGCTAGTGTACTACGGCTCAATATGGTACTTTTTAAAATTCTAACGGTCGATCCGACCGGTCAATGTGATAACCATATGAATATGTACTTGCAAACTAAATTTTATATTTTTTCGAATTTTTTTACTATTTTTTCAGATAAGTAGAATTTGATGGTCCAGAATTTTCAAAAAACACTGATTTTTCTACCTATCTGAAAAAATAGCAAAAAAATTCGAAAAAATATAAAATTTAGTTTGCAAGTACATATTCATATGGATATCACATTGAACGGTCGGATCGACCGTTAGGATTTTAAAAAGTACCATATTGAGCCGTAGTACACTAGCCATTGGTGCTATGCATAGCACCATAGCCTCACTCATACTTTACCTGATAGAAGGATGCCTTGATATGATCGGTGCACAAGAATCCCGAGGAAGCTTTAAATATGACTGGATTGTACGAAGCTGGGTAGACAGGTACTGGACAGGTCCACTGGATCAGAAAACCTTCAAGCAGGGTTCGTATGTCATGCCCGAGGGATCCTGGTTTCTCAGAAGTGGCTCTCTCTTCTATCCCGCTTGGCTTCAGCTAGTTTTCATAATTTCAACTAAGAATTTGCATTCCATGCATAGCTAAGGTTATTTAATATATCTGAATTGGAACTCAGATTCCCAATCTGCATCTTATCATCAGATCGTCAGTTTCTGTACCCACCAAATGAGTGGGGTGTATTGTCAACCGTGCATTCCACTATGCAAAGGCAAGTGCATGGAAATCGAAAATACTGAGCTGGGCCTGATTGCTACAAAATGTGTTGGGCTTGAAAATAGAAAATAAGATAACTTGGGCCTAGATTAAAGACCTGATCGGATCTTATGTGCTAATTGGATGGGATTTTTATGGAGCTATTAGAGGCTTAGAAACAATTGACCCAACATGTGTTTAGAGCAATAGGGGTAATAGGCAGATCTCTTGGCTCAAATTTACGGGGTACACATTTTTTTTTTTTAAATTCATACAGAGCACGAGCATTAGAGTCAAAATAACTGTGTATATGATTACTGCCCTGTATAACTAAAAACTGCTTGTCAAAATATATACCTAATTTACGAGTGTGTAATCCTGCGATACAGTAGGAGATAGAATGAAGTCTCAGTCGAATTATAAGAAATACAGATTTATTTAACATATAGACTCACTTTAAGAAATACAGATTATCACTACTACAAAAAAATCATTTACCATTGGTTCAAATTACACTTCATTATTTTCCGAACCAATGACTATCACACCCATAGAAAAAATATATACATATGCCATCAGTTGAAAACATATGGCGTTGATCACTTCACCATCTGTTAAGACTTATGAACAGATGATGTTGGTCACTTTCACCATCTGTTCGTTTTAACGATTTAACAGATGATGTTGGTCCCATTCACCATCTTCATTGCAGATGGTGTTGGTGCTTACAACACCTGTTTTAACCCTTGGTGTTGCCATTTTGACAGATTTTGTTTTTTTTAATGTTTCGCTCTAAGATGTAGCAGCCTCCAATTTTGCTAGTAAATAATATTTAACAATCACAATCCCAAAAATAAATCAAACTATATCAACTATGTCACTAAATAACAAAATAATAACACTGAATTATCAAACTATCACAATTACACAGAATCATCTAACTAGTGTTTGTACACTAATTTATAACTATATCAAACATTTCATATAGAAACAATTTAGCACAAATCTAAAACAACCAAAAATGTCTAAACTGAAGCTTCTTTGCTTAAAAGAAAAGTTTTAAATCATTAAACCTTTTTATGGCTTAGTCCAAATTTCCTCGTAAGGTTATCAACACTCTTGATTGATCGCACTGCAAAGAACAAAAATAAAAGGGAATTAATAAGCAATTATAAACCACTATATATTGTTATATAATTCCAATATAGAATGAACAAACAAATTCAGCATTTTTAATACAGCTCAGCTTAGAAATGAAGAATTTTTTTTTTCTTTCAAGTTAAGTAGACATCAAAACAGAATCATATATAGACAAATCTTATTTAAATTTGTTACCTGATCAGAGCCAAGAGGTGCATCATGCCGTCCTAAAATATCCTCTTTGCCAGAACGGAAAACATACCGAGAAGATACTTTAACTTGGATAAGTACGCTCTCATACATTTTTCAGAAAATATAATATAAAATAGGGGCAATTTCATGTATACCCCTCAAAAGTTTCAAAATTACATATTTTCCCCTCTAAAATTCATAATATCATATATCGATCAACGGATGACATATTTATGTATTTCTTCATTAACTCACATAAATCTAAGAGTTTATGACTTATATCCTATATATATGCATGAACATGCAACATGAACTCTAGTTGTGTGAGTTAATGAAGACACACATAAATATATCGTCTGTTGATCGATCTAAACCGTTCAAATTAAAGAGCATCACATTCATTTTATTGTAGCAAAATTTTATCAAATTTTATTTTCATTTACCTATCCATCAAGTTGACGGAAAATTGAAACATCAAAGGGCTATAAACACTTCACATTGGATCGAAACTCAGACATAATCAAACTTCAGAACTTTTATGTTGGTTATTTTCAATGTTTTTCCTTGATCATTTCAAAACAAATTTGGAATCATTTCATTTCAGATCGACCGTCCACCGCTCATGTGAAAATGAACGGCCACAAATATTGGCACACGTTGAAAGAGCAAATAATGATGAAATTCTATAAAATTGACAATTATAAGTATGATTTGGCCATAGAAGATATAAAAAGTTTGACAATATTTTTTTTGAATTTTTTTTCATATTATTTGTAGTACATGCATAATCTTATTTGTACATATGTAAATTTGAGTTGTCTGATAGGTGATATGTTGTCTTGATTATCAATGGACGTCTCCATTTAATAGTCATTTTAGAACAAAGAAGCAATTTTAATTCACACACACAGAGGCGGCTGTGGGAGAAAAACTAAGGAGCACCTTATTTTATATTTTGATTTCATATCTATGGACAGTTGGTGTATATGTGACCTAGGTTCTAAGTATTTACAGCATTGTCTCCGATAACACATGCCATCTGTTCAATACAATAAACAGTTGGTGTTGATCTTACCAACACCAACTGCTCATATGGAAAACCATTGGCAAAGGTGGACCCATCAACACCATCGGTTGGTTATCTCAACTGATGGTGTAGTGTTAGTCTTTACCAACTGTTGGACAAAATTAACCAATGTCAAAGGAGGGGGCCATCAACGCCATCGGTTGGTTATATATCTACTACAAAAAAAAAGATTGCACACGGACATAAATGGAGGAGCTACACGAATTTCCTACCTTGTTTAAATCGAGGGTGTACGAATAGGTCGATAACTACACACGGATATTTACCCGTATGCGATTATAATGATTTCTACACGGATTACTTTATAAACAGCCGTGTACAAAGACCTGCCCGTGTCACTCTCCATGTTACCGAGCTACACGAATATTACCTAAACAACCGTGTACGATTCTTTTTATACACGGACTTTTAACTAAACATCCGTGTATCTTGCCTCTTTCTACACGGACATTTAACTAAATATCCGTGTAGCTCTCCTCTTTCTACACAGACATTTAACTAAATATCCGTGTAGCTCTCCTCTTTCTACACGGACTTTTAAGTAAACATCCGTGTAGCTCTCCTCTTTGTACACGGACTTTTAACTAAATATCCGTGTAGCTCTCTGAACTATCATACACGGACTTTAGTTAAATATCCGTGTAGAATTAACTAAATTTTTTTTTTTTGTATTCATTCATGGATTATTTTATAAATTACTATTCTTACACGGAATTTTGTTAAATATCCGTGTAGGATTGTCTTATAATTTTTTTTTTTGGCTAGCCTCCTGTTTTGCTAGCCAGTATTAAAATTTTTCAGATAGCAATTTAAAATTCATGTACATGAAATTATACAAAATTATACAAATCCATATTTAGCATTACAAAATTATACAAATCCATATTTATCATTACAAAATTATACAAATCCATATTTATCATTACAAAATTCTAACCGAAACCATAAAAGAATAAAATTCTAATATCAACATATATAACAAAAAAAAGCATAAAAGCATCAACATATATATACATATTACCTTTTGTACATATACAATCACATGTGATCCACATATAACATATACTCCTCAAGATCCAATACAATATTTGTAGATCAAGTTATGTCCTTACCACTTAGTAAGCATGTGATGAAGCTTTGGCCCATGATCTAGTTGAGCTCATGTTGCCAAAACGTTGAGCTATGATCTAGTTATGCCCAAATTCCGTATAGTTGGGCTCATGTTGCCAAAACGTTGGGCTATGATCTAGTTTGGACCAAAATTTCATACAAACTAGTTGTATTAGATCCAACATATTAAAAAGGAGAGTGCCCATGTGATTCATGACATGATGCCTCTTGGTTAAAGATCTCCAACATTTCAACTCCAATAAAATACATTGATCAACATATATGTGCATGCATGCATAATAGAGAATAAAAATTCTCCTTTAAATTCAAATTTTTTTCAAATTTCAATTTTTTTCAAACGTGGCCGCCCCCACGCTTCGGCTCCCCACTCAGCCGACTTCCCCCTGCTTTTGCGTGGCTGCCCCCACGCTTCGGCTCCCGCTCAGTCGAACTTTCCGCCATTTTTGCATTATCTTAAGAAATCAAGCATGCATGAATTACACATGACCTAAATAAGCAATAATAAGTAACAGAAAATTAGAGGAATAAAATGAATATATATACTAACCTTAGAAAGATAGAGAGGAGAAAATAAAAACTTCAAAGATCTCTGATCCCAGCTGCTAGCCTTTGCAGAAATTAGATCAACATTCAATACAGAGATAGCGAGAGAGACAGTATAAAAGACTTGATCAAAACGGCGCTGGAAGGAGCACACAGCCTTTTATATACGGATTTATACTTATTAATCCGTGTAGCTCTCCAAATAATCATACACGGCTATTTATAATAAAATCCGTGTACATTTCTACCATTTCTACACGGATATATTATCAAAAATCCGTGTATATATTCCTACACGGATTTTTAACAAAAATCCGTGTAGCTCTCTCAATTTTTTCCACACGGTCTTCTTTCCACATAGATTTTTGATCCCTAATAACCGTGTAGCTCTCTCAAACAATTCTACACTGATTCTTAACTAAATATTCGTGTATAATTCCCGTAGATTTTTTGGGCTTTCAAAAAATCATATTTGGTACACGGTTTTTATATAAAATTGGAAAAACCGTGTACAATGTGCAGTGTAAAATTACCATTTCTATAGTAGTTAGACTGACCAGTTGGTAAAAAGTTCCAAATAATTACAGCGTTGCCACTGATTACAAACACTATCCATGCCAAAGGACATCCGATAGTAAAGGAGCGATAGTAAATGTGTTTTTTGTAGTAGTGTATGTGAGGTGCCTTACATGATATATCACAAATTTACTCCGACCTTCAAGTGCTTTGTTGATCATAATTGTTCATCTAGTGGCTTATTAGATTTGAGTGTTTGATCTTTTAATTTGACCGTTGTTGGATCAGAACATCAAATAGGAATGTGATAATTTAATAATTATTTTTTATTAGACATAATATTTTTTTGTAAGACTATTTTATATTTACAATGAAAAAAAAATTCAATACTTGAATGTGTTTATGATTATTTTTACTATAAATAATTCGGAGTTACGAACAGTTGATTAGTTCTTAACTTCAAAATTACTTTTTACATCTTGTTCAATTCATCTTATAGTTTGTTTGCTTGCCTTAATTCTCCTATTCTAACAAAAAAAGAATGATTTAATTATTTTTATTTGTTTTCTCATTTCAGTTTGTACCAATCAAACCAGTCATATAATAAAAATTAAAGTTTTATAGTCAATATACTTTGTTATTCGTAATATCCTGAAAAAATCATTTAATACAGTCGGTTTTTCTTTTGAGGACCTTTTTAAACATGCATGTAATATAATAATCAATCTTTAATTTAGTGATAAAAAACTACATATATGCTCTCTCCACGAGAGGTTGCATGATAAAAAACCGACTTAAGAGATCCTCATAGACATTAGACAGTTGAGTGACTTGAACTTCAATTAATCCTCTTATAAACAACCTAATACAAAAAAATATTGAACGCAAGGAAATCCAACCAAGAAGGGAGCTGGATTTTAATCATAGAGAGCCAAGTAAAATAATTAATATTAATGATTAAAATTTTAATTAAAACAAATTGTTTAAGAACATATATATATTTGACGATCAATTAAACATGTGTTATGTATAGTTATGAGTACAAGTTTTTAATGTCTGAACATCACTTTTTAACAAGTATAAATACTTGAGTGAGGCTATGGTACTTTGTAAGGAACACGTAACTCTGTGCAGTAGATTTGTATTTTTTTTTTAATTCAAAACCATTTAACACGATCTTCATATGAAAATGTATACTTGGAGACCAAAATTTACATTTTGTAGAATCTTTTAACTATTTAATTAGATAGAAAATCACATGATCTAAATATTGTAGACTATCTAAAAGTAGTGACTTTCTACCTATTTGAAAAAATAGTAAATAGTTTCAAAAAACATTTTCATATGTAAATCATGCATGTTGAGAGGTTCGGATCGATTGTTTGGACTTTGAAAATAGAAATATGCATCCATAGTTCAAATTGATCTTCACATTGCGAAGTATCATAGCCTCACTTTATTTTTAATTTATCAATAAAATATAAGATTAGAGGCTTGACCCGTATCTTATTTAAAAAAAAAAGTATCGTAGCCTCACTATTAGTACTCAACACCTAATTTTCACATCTCAAACATAAAATTTTGCATTGTATGAGCTTGTTTGGAAAATTGCAAGTATGGATACTAATTTATGTAAACATAAACATAAAAATATTGGAAATTAACACATAAAACATAAAATCTTAATTTCATAAGCAATAGTGAGAAATATATATGCAAGTCCAAACATTGTTTTTTTACAAATAAAAGTAAAAAGTATTTCGATATTAACACCTAAAACATAATATGTTAATCTCATAATTAAGCAGTAGTTAGAAGCTGTACGTGTAAGTCAGAATACGGGTTTATGCAACTATAAACATTCAAAACATGACCATATATTTGAAATCTTATTCATACGTACGTATAAGAATTTAAATGACCTTTTTTTCTGACATGTACTAACCTTTTATTTCATCGTACATATAAAAAAATAATATTATTATGATCATGTACTGTTATTTTCTTAATTTAATTTGAAAAATAAGAAATCGTTAAAGAAAAAAAATAATAAAACATAAAATAAAATATAAGAATGCAGAAATAGAGGACTTAACAATGAATAACACTAGCTACCTACAATTAGTACTCCCTCTTGTTTTGTTTTATACTTGATTTATTTTTTGTAACAGTGCTCACAACTTGCAATTAAACAACATTTCCCACATGGATTTTCTTATCAGTTGCTTTCATTGTCACCTTCATCTTTCACAGTCAACGCTAACAATGATCATGTTATTTTATGCGTTATATTATTTTATGCAAGTGTTAACCATATGTTCACAAAAATATAAATAATGAATCGTTGTTAGTTGACTTGCTTCGCTGAATCGCTGACGAGGCAACACACTATCAGTACGCCAGTTTAGAATAAAAATTTCCTTAATTATTGTTAGTAATTTATTTTGTTATGAATTAACAAAACATAAAATATGTATTTTCTAGCTGTTTCTTCATTACACTACCAAAAAATTAATGAATTCTTGTTAACACAGTTAAGGATTCAAATTTTGGAATAAAGAGACCTAGTCAATCATTTTTGCGTGTTCTAGAATCTCTTCAATTATACAAAATTAAAGCGGACAACATGAGCGGTAAAAATTGAGCCTAATTATTGCTAAAAGGGATTCATAAGACCAAAGACCAGATCTCAGCCCTACTGCAGCACAGTAGACCACAAAAAACAGTGTCACAATAAAATGGTGCAGGAAAACTATTATATTTCCTCTGGCCTTCAAAGTTCACTAAAACATGATTAACATAGGCCAAAATAGAATTATTCAGAATGCTAAGTAACAAAGCAAGGAACAAACTAAAATCTTATATTTTTGTATATTTTGGTATAATTTCGTTTGTATATATATTTTTTTGATGAGAGAAAGAAATGAATGAAGAACGAGAGAGAGTTTCTATTCCATTAATTGTTTTCTTACAAATTCAGGAGTATTACCAACTTCTCCTCAATATAAGATACAAATGCTTTTATTGTCAAATTGCTCACAACAAATCAAATTATTGAAGAAAACATGATATATATAGCTTGCTCAAAACATTTTGATGAAGTCATAAATGTGGTCACTGATTTCTTGTGCTCTCTCTTGCTGAATAAAGTGTCCTGCTCCTGGTACTACAACTGTTTCCTTCAGCAAAGGTACAAAGCTCTTCAATCCACCCTTATGAATGTAGTCTTGGATACCAGGATAGAGATATGTAACGTCACGATCGCCGACAATGAATTTCGTCGGTACTTCTACCTTCGCATTTGTCCATGGCGCCGTCAGCTCCCAATTTCTGTTGAAATATATTTACATTAGGTCACTGAACAATTGAGAGCTAATTGTAGAGAAATAGTTGTTTTAAGTAATTTTCTACCAATCATTCAATTATTTTCTAATAATTAAATGTTCCGGTTGTAATTTATCTGACAAAACTGTATTTGTTTTTTAATAAACAATCCTAAGGTGGCATTTATGTTACAACCCGGAACAATTTCATTATGAAAATAATTTAATTGATTGATTTACACACCCGGAATATTAGCAACTTATGGAATATTACCTCTAGCTATAAAACAACTTAGAGTGAAGAACCAACATATAAATATTTTTAGCTCAAGTAACAAGTAATGCACTTAAATAAAAACAAAAGAGTGAGTATTGCAATTAATCCAAATAAATAAGAGTTACAAATATTTAATTTTCTCCCAACTATGCTATGCCAAATTCATGCTAGCTTATCATGACTAACAGGGAATATAACTGAAAGCTTATCATGACTAACAAAGAATACAACTGAAATAGCTAAAAGAAAATGAAATAAAGAATAAACTTACAAGTCCAAGCAGCGACAGTAATTGATCCCTCCAGTGAAGCCAGATTTCTGAAACTTGGATGCAAAATATTCAATTTCTTCTTCTGAGAGCCAAGATGGCAACACATCGGGCAATTTACAAGATTCCATCGATGCCTTACACAAAGAAAATCCTTTCGTGTCACTCATTGTCAGAAGTGTTTTGAAAAACAACTTATGATCCATGCTGGCAAATTCTTCATCTGTGACTCCGTATTCCTGATTCAAAATTTGTACTAGAAAATTAGAAGGCAAGGTTCAAAGTACAATGCACATATCATAGGTACGTCAAACTACAAATCACAAACCAAACTATTATTTATGATGACCCATGCTAGGTTAATTTATCTTGTGGTTTTATAATGTGCAAATAGGGTAAATCATCACCTAATTTGCATTCAATTTGATACTTTTTTTGGTTTTGTCACTTGAGACTTAAAATCTATGCTAGAATACTAGAGCACATCATCAGTATTAATAGAGAAAGAACCTGGAAGCGGCACATGTAATAGTTATCGCCATAGATAGATCGAAAGTAATCAATTGGTTTGACAGCTGGGTTGCGAGGCGCAAAAGCGATGCTTAAGTTGACAAGTGCTTTCACTCTGTCAGGCCTGAACATGCATAGTTCCCATGCGATCTTGGCTCCCCAATCATGCCCTACCACAAACACCTGTTGCAACAGATATATGTCATTTTCACTTTTAATCATCCTTATTCTTTTCTACGAATAATGAAGATAATTGAGCATAATATTTCCGTATTTTATGGCTAGGAGCTCATGACACTAATGATTGTCTAACTTTTATCCTTGGTCATCCTATGAAGTGGACAATGTAAGAACTTTATGAGAAACCCTAATTTATTTTACTGCTCACCTAAACAATTATTAAAAAACTTGGGTCTCAAAGGCTCAAACATTACATGCAATAACTTTTGTAAAACTATAATATTTACCTGGGGCAAAGAGAGGCTGTCGAGAAGTGCGATGAGGTCACCAACGAGGTGAAATATGCTATAGGAAGAGATTGAGGAAGGAGCACTGGTGTCGCCGTATCCTCTCATGTCAGGTGCAATACAGCGGAAACCGCGTTCCGACAGGGATAGTATCTGGTGCAACCATGAGTACCATAGCTCCGGGAAACCATGAATGAACAAAATTGCCGGGCCATCAGCCGGTCCTTTCTCGGCTACATGCATGGAGATGCCGTTTACCTCGATTGTTTTGTGAGATATGCCTTCCATCTTGGTCTTTCTTTCTCTCTTCCTCCTTGCCTTGCTTTGATGTGCATGTGTGTATGGGGATAGGTGATCTGTTTGAGATGTGAGAGTTAAGTCTTCTAGCTTGTATTATATTTGTAGGTGATCTGTTTAAGAGAAACTCTTGTGAAGTTTTAGATAATTTATAATGCTACTACATTTTATATTTAAAGCTAGCTATACATGTCTTATTATTTTATCAAAATTGAAAAGCTCAATGAGTGAGGCTGCGGAAATATGCATATTAAGGATTGACCCGTAATATATAACTTTATTTCAAAGTTCAAACAGTCGATCCGAACATTTAAACATGATCTTCATTGAAAATGTACTTGCAGATCAAATTTTACATTGCTTTTGAATGATTCAAAGTGGTAGTTCCAAGCCCGAAGAACTACCATTTTGGTTTTTATATTTTCAAAATTCAAATATTCAATGCAAACCATTTAACATGATCTCTATATTAAAATGTGTCTGGAGATCAAATTTTACATTTTTTTGAATTTTTTACTATTTATTAAGTATTTTACAAAACTGTTGTTTTCAGTAGAATAGTTTTGTAAAATACTTAATAAATAGTAAAAAGATTAAAAAAAATATAAAATTTGATCTCCATGCACATTTTAATAGAGGGATCATATTCACGGTTTAGATCGACTGTTTGACTTTAAAAATATAAAAACCAAATTGGTAATTCAACAGGCTTGGAACTATACCACTTTGATCTTGGCCACACACTCTCTCTCTCTCTCTCTCTCTCTATAAATATATATTGGGTGGGTATATAAGATACAAGTAGTGAGCCTTCGTCCAAGCGCTTCATTTTTGTGATGTTAAAATTCAAATAGTCTATCTGATCGCTCAATATATTCTCCATATTAAAATGTACTTGGACTCCAAATTTTACACTTTAAAAAAAAAATACTATTTATTTTGAATTTTTGAAAATCAGTATTTTCGGTATTTTTCTAATTAGTATTTCTTTTCCGTGTTATAACAGTGATTTTCATAAATCCTAAAAAAAAAGTACAATACAGAAATTTTAAAATTAAAAAGTATTGGATTCCAATACAGACTGGCCCTGCAAGTCCACTCCTAAAGAAAGGATCGAACATGCCGCTCCTAAAAGAAAGGATCCCAACGAATCTGAACAAAATTATATATGAAATGTTTAAAATAATTTATAAAAATAATCTTTTTACGTGATCACACAATTTTTTATTTTCTTATTATTGTCACTTTTTTTTTTTTTTGGTCTTACACTTGACTTAATTTATGTAACAGTGCTTACGAGTCACACCTTACGAACAAGATTTGCCACATGTGCTATCTTATCCGTTGCTTTCATTGTCCCAAGGTTTGATACGTCCTATTTAGGAGGAGTAGGCCGTATGGGAAGAGAGTTGTAGGTTTGGGCTCGTCCCGTCTAGGGAAGATGGGGCGAGATTAAGAGAAGTGGGAAGTTGCAAAAGTATTAGTGCTCTATCCTCTATAATACATTGTTTTTGGAAAAAAAAATCGATCATTGTTTTAAGGACTGTTTGCCATAAATAGATCGCCCTTAACCGTTAGTACGCGTTATCAGAACGGTTAGGGGAGTTCGCATGAAGAGCGGTGACACTCGCATACGTTTTGGTGACGATAAACCGAAACTGGGCTGGGCCGAGTCCGACTCGGCCCAATCTGATCTCGTAATTGTTTTTGGGCTTGATTGGACGAGGCCCTGTCCAGAGCTCGTCGGACCGCCAAGCTGCTGGGCTGCAGGCCTCATTTCTTTTAGTCTCGGGCTGGCCCCGGGAGGGGGTCCGGATCCCGAGCTGTCTTTTGGGCTTGCTCCGCACGACCCAACTGAGCCTCGTCGGGCTGGCTTATCGTCGGATCATGGGCTCTATCGTTTTTTATCTCGGGTTGGCTCCGACAGGGGAGTCCGAATCCCAGACTGTTCTTGGCCTATGATCGTCCTATTGAGGGCCTTGTTTCCTTTAACTCCGGGTTGGCCCTTGATGAGGTCCGAATCTCGGATTGTTTGTAGGCCATGATTGAGCTAGTTGAGAGCAATTGGTACATGGACCTATCAGTCACTAACTATGAATAATTGAAAAAGATTCTTTTCTAACTCAGCAAATTTTTTTTTTTTTTGTTGTTGCAAATTCTCGCTTTCATAAGTAGATGAAATATCAAAATTTTTTTGAAGAGAAATGATTTTCCTTGACGGAAGAATTTTGCCTCTATACCACTTATATATTTTATTATCTGTAGCATTTAAAAAAATAGAAATGAGTAATTGAGTATCATCGAATCAAATCAGAAATTCTTTCATTCATATATAGCCGAAATTAATGTTAGCAATCAAATCAGAAATATTTCCATTCATGACATGCTAAAGTTTCGGACCTCATGAAGCGGTAGTATTGCGAAATATTGAATAAATCCAGTGTTTTGTCATAAACATTTCAAACCATGTTTGTCATAATAGAAATGACAGTTAGCATTTCAAACCAAATTTTGAAAAATAATTCACAAACGTTTCAATGGCAAGATGCGAAACACTGATATTCCTGATATTTCGTCAGCACCAACAGCTGACGGTACTTGCGTTTTAATATTTCTACAAACGTGAATCATGTACTAAATATATATATATATATATATATATATATATATAGAGGAGGTATCCACTTACACTGTTTTTTGTGACATCCAATTACACTTTACATTTTCAAAGTTTTCAAAGTCCAAACGGTCGATTCAAATCGTTCAATATGATTGATATATTAAAATGTGCTTGCAGATCAAATTTTATATTTTTTTGAATTTTTTTATTATTTATTAAGTATTTTACGAAATCGTTGTTTTCAGACTATTGAATTTTTGTACCCATCTTAATAAATAGTAAAAAATTAAAAAAAATATAAAATTTGATTTGCAAGCACATTTTAATATATCCATCATTTTAAACGGTTTGGATCGACTGTTTGGACTTTGAAAATGTAGAGTGGATCTCTCCTCATATATATATATAGATATATATAGAGAGTGACTAAGGTCAAAGTGGTAGTTCCTAGCCCCCGGTGCTACCAAGTCGTTTTCGGATTTTCAAAGTCCAAACGGTCGATCCGAACCGTTCAAGTTGTTCTCCATATTGAAATCTGCTTGGAGACCAAATTTTACATTTTTTGGAATTTTTTTACTATTTATTAAGCCACTTTGAAAATTACTGATCTGGGTGAACAGTAAAAACAGTGCAACCAAATTCTGGACCATGTGATCAACAATTTTTAAAGTGGCTTAATAAATAGTAAAAAAATTCCAAAAAATGTAAAATTTGGTCTCCAAGCAGATTTCAATATGGAGAACAACTTGAACGGTTCAGATCGACCGTTTGGACTTTGAAAATCCGAAAACGACTTGGTAGCACCGGGGGCTAGGAACTACCACTTTGACCTTAGTCATTCTCTCTCTGTATATATATATATATATATAGAGTAGGGCTATTGTGCTTCATGAAGTAAAACGAAGTTTTACTTCACGCTCATTCTCCCATTTCTAAAATCCAAACGGTCGATCCAAACCGTTCAAGTTGTTCTTCATATTGAAATGTGCTTGGAGACCAAATTTTACATTTTTTGGAATTTTTTTACTATTTATTAAGCCACTTTGAAAATCGCTGATCCATTGTGAATAGTAAAAAACAGTAAAAATTTCTGGACCAATGGATCAGCGATTTTCAAAGTGGCTTAATAAATAGTAAAAAAATTCCAAAAAATGTAAAATTTGGTCTCCAAGCACATTTCAATATGGAGAACAACTTGAACTGTCGGATTGACGATTTGGATTTTGGAAATGGGTGTATGAGCGTGAAGTACAATATGGGTTTTACTTCATGAAGCACAATAGCAAAATTCTATATATATATATACAGAGAGAGAGAGATAGGCTACGTGCTTTGGGAAGTAAATTAAGAGAGTGTTTTACTTCCCGCTCGTATCTCCATTTTGAAAGTTCAAATAGTCGATATGAAGTTCTCAACATGATCTCATATTGATATGTACTTGGAGACCAAATTTTACATTTTTTGGAAATTTTTTACTATTTTTTTAGAATTTTTGAAACTCACAACTTTTCATTAAATAAAAAAATAATAATAAATTCAAAAAACATTGATTTTCAAAAATTCTAAAAAAATAGTAAAAAATTTCCAAAAAATGTAAAATTTGGTCTCCAAGCAAATATCAATATAAAGACCATGTTGAGAAATTTAGAACGACTATTTGAACTTTGAAAATGAAAATATGAGCGGGAAGTAAAACACCCTATTTACTTCCCAAAGCACCGTAGCATCACTCTATATATATATATATATAGAGAGAGAGAGAGAGAGAGAGAGTGGCTAATATCAAAACGTTTGCACCAAGGCCCTCGTGCAACCAAGTCGTTTTCGAATTTTCAAAGTCCAAACGGTCGATCTAAACCGTTAGATGTGATCTCTATATTAAAATCTGCTTGGAGACCAAATTTTACATTTTTTGGAATTTTTTTACTATTTATTAAGCCACTTTGAAAATTGCTGATCACATGGTCCAGAATTTTGTTGCACTGTTTTTATTGTTCACCTAGATCAGCAATTTTCAAAGTGGCTTAATAAATAGTAAAAAAAAATTCCAAAAGAATGTAAAATTTGGTCTCCAAGCAGATTTTAATATACATTGAACATCTAACGGTTTGGATCGCATGTTTGGACTTTGAAAATCCGAAAACGACTTGGTTGCACGAGGGCCTTGGCTATTCTACTTATATAAGCATATGATGGCATATGCTTATAAGTCAATTTTGTGTTTTTAAAGTTCAAATAGTCGATTTGAAGCACTACATGTTCTCCATATTAAAATGTGCTTGGAGACCAAATTTTACAATTTTTGGAAATTTTTTACTATTTTTTTAGAATTTTTCAAAATCACTATTTTTGAGGATTTTTTTATTATTTTTCTGAATTTTTATATTATTTTTTTGAATTTTTATAGCATATGGAAACACTATTTTAAAAAATTCTAAAAAAAATAGTAAATTTTTTTCAAAAAATGTATAATTTGGTTTCCAAGCACATTTTAATATGGAGATCCACTAGTGGAAAAACACAAATCATGATCGGTTATTTACGTACATCAGGAGTGGACCTAGAGGCGATACTGACCCAGGCGATACAAATGTGGAAACTAATCTGTATCGGTTAAAGAGCCGATACTAAAAGTTTGAATTAGTATCGGTTATTTACAATTAGGATCGGTTATTGTAAATAACTGATACTAATTTTTTTTATTTTTTTTTGCTGGTCAATAATTAATATGCCACAATCACAAACAAAAGAATTATCAAAATAATATTTAACAATCATGATTCCAACAATTAATCAAACTATATCAGCCATGTCACTTAACAAAATAATAACAATGAATTATCAAAATATCACAATTACATAGAATCATCTAACTAGCATTTGTACACTAATTTGCAACTATATCAAACATTTCATAAAGAAACAGTTTAGAACAAATCTAAAACAACCAAAAGTGCCTGAACTGAAGCTTCTTTACTTAAAAGAAAAGTTTTAAATCATTGAACATTTTTAAGGCTTGGTCCAAATTTCCTCATGAGATTATCAGCTCTTAATTGATCACACTGCAAAGAACCAAAATAAAAGGGAACTAATAAGCAATTATACACCACTATTGTTATATATATAAATTGATTTTCTATTGGTATGCTCTCAAGTGTACAGTTCTACCTGGGCACAACAGAAAAATTCTGGTATAGTTGGTATGCTCTCAAGTGCATAAGAACAATGGTATTAAATCCTATACCAGTACACTTTTTGAACCCTTCTTTGAGATTTATCTACTTAGCCATTTTGAGAGTTCTTTGTATGATTTTATAGAGGGGAGTTCGATCTATTACTCTACCAATTTTCATGAATTTTGGGGATCTATTTTTATGCCTAAAGATTGTGCAAAGGCAGGGCTAAAAGCAAAAAAGCTGCGAACTTGAACTATGCAGTTTTCATTTTAAGGTAAGTGCTACCTTTAGAAAATCATTCTGAGAGATCTACTAAACCGAATTTAGTGTTCTTTATATCAAAATGCTCAGGAGATGACATTCTACATGCTGGTAAAATTTCATGAATTTTGGGGCTTCCTAGCTGTACCAGACAGGGGCTTGAATGCAGGAGTAAATCTGAAACAGCAAGGGTATTTTTACTGGTTTTTTCATATTTCAAAAGCTGAACTTTGAAATTCAATATAAAATCAATGAAAAATCCAAATAATATGAAATTTGTCCATTTTATGTATTTTGAAGTCCTTTACATGACTGTGCTGTTCTTTTTGTATTTTGGTCCTTTTAATAGTTCATTGGAACAGATTTGCTGACAGAGGTCATTTCTGAAGTTCTTGAGGTACATCATTGTATCAGCAGCAATTTTAGTGCATTCTATTGCTGAGTTTGGGCCCAACATCATACCAAGGATTGGCTCAAGGTATTATCAATATGGGCCAGAGCTTGGTTAAGACTTGGATGTGGTTTTAACAATATTTTGGCAACAATTTTGGTACAAGTAAGCATGGAGACAATATCAAAGCTCCAAAGAAATTGAATAATTGGTCGATGTCATACCTAATTGGATAAATGCAATTGGATAATTGGTCGATGTCATACCTAATTTATGTTGAGAATTGAAACCGCGCAAAGGTTAGATGTTGGTTTATTTATTCGCTTATGTACAATTTTACCAAGATAAATGAAATAATTAAACGAAAGCTAAACTTGAATGAGTCTCTTAATAAGTTGAGCCCAAGTTTGCATGAATTCAATGTCGGTTGTGGAATGCATGTTAGTTTGTAATAATCTAGAAGTCAATAATACGATAAATTTGTTATATAAAGCTTTGTTCATGAATTAAATGTTTAATCATTTTGTGTTTAATCATTTTGTTACCTTGAGTATTATTGAATTATGAATAATTTCGAGTTCATGACTGGAATTGTGAAACTTCATAATATAGATGATAACACTCTTAAAAGTCTCTAACCAAGGTAATTAGCAGGAACACTAATTACTGCGATAAGGTTAGTGTGTGGATTAAATAATGGTTAAGTTTTACAAACCATAGACAAAGAGTTGTCATTTTAATCACACGAATACATATTAGAGAACATGATATTTGACAGACCCCAAATGAAACATTAAATGGAATTGTGTTTGTGTCATTAATGTTTTCATTTTAGTGTTAAGTTCTAAAGTATGAGATATTCATTTTTCCTACATAAGAGATGTATATGTGTGATTGCTATCTAACGCTATCCGTAAAAAGTAGCTATAAGGGTAGTTCTTCGGTATACATAGCTTATGCGGAGGAAAAGATGATTTATCAAAAGTACTATTGTCCCTCGTATCTCAATAGGAGCTATAACATCACTGGGCTCCTTGATAGAATATGATTATCTGGATCCAGTATGATTACAAGAGTAAACATATTTGATAATCTATTCAGGATCAAGAAAAGATTAAGTTTGCAAGGATGACACACACCTACCTTGAAACTAATCTGATAGCTATGAGACAAAAGAATTAACACGAAGTAAATCATTTACTGGATCGTGATATTGTACCGTACAGCATCATCTGTGTAATTGGTGTCATAATGTACTTGCCAGGTGCCACCTATGATTATAGAAGTTAGAACAGTTCTAATTCTATTTGCCAACATAATACAGATCCTATAGGGTCACACCAATAGGAAAGTAATCAGAGAAATTTTATGATTAATTATAAAGTGTTATAATTAAGAATAAAATATATGTCATGGAGATGACATGCTTAAACCGAATTAAATTTATAAACGTGTATGACACGTCGTATAAATTTATCGCAAACGCAAGAAATACAATTATTCAGAATAATTGTATATATATATATATGGATTAAAATATTAATTATGAATTAATATTTTGGATCCAAAAAGTCCAATTTGAATTTATGCCTTAATTAAATTTAGAATTTAATTAAAAGCCTAAATTAAATTAAAAGAAAATGTTTAATTAAATATATTAAACAAATATAGCCAAATTCAATTTGGTTTTGACATCTCAAAACCGACTTCTAAACCGCCACAAATATATGGCTATATAAAGGGTGGAAATGTGAGAGAAAATAAGAAATCCAATTCCAAGTCCAAATCAAAGTACGAATCAAAATTCGATTCGATTCGTATCTAATTTTCTGTCCCAAATAGTGATTTGCAGAAAATCTGATTATCCATATATATATTTTTGCGAGAATAAAAGTTATTCTTGTGAATAGTGTTTTGTCAGAAATTTTGTACTTTCGGTGAATAGTGATTTACCGAAAACCGCGACTTTTCGAATACCGTTGGTATAGTATTTATGGCAAAAGAAATACCAACTCTCTGGTAGTTCTTGGTGGATAACCGATAGAGGCACTATATTTTTGGTGCTTGCTTAACCGGGTCAGACAGCCGGGTCAGACTGCATTCCATTTTGAATTTGGAAGCAAGGTAAAGAAATGTTATATTAATCTATTTAATTATTAAATAGATTTAATCTTTTAGAAATCAATCAAAGGAGTAGATCTATAAAGTGATTAAAATACAAGTAAATACGGTTTTACTACTTTGGGTCTGTACAGGATCAATCTGGTCTGTAACTCTCGGTAATTATCTGACATACCACTTGATCTATGATCTGAATAAGTAAAGTTTTATTTATGACTTTTAATCTAAGAAAATGATTGAACAGGTCTGTAACACTCGGTAGATAATCCGACACACCACTTCAATCCTTTTGTGTTGAGTTAGAAGTAAAATTTTTGTTTTACGGTCTTTCCGCAGCTTAAGCCTAATGGCTTTGGGTAGCCTCAAAACCCAACAATGCAATCTACTACTAGTGACCTTAACCATGCACACTCATTCCTAATAAGAGTGCAATTATTCAAGAATACCGATAGAAATTAAATGACAACAGAAATTATTCAACCAAAAAGTAAACTCATCTTCATGGCCGCCTCACAGAGTCGGAGTCGGAGTCGCCTCACGGCCGCCTCACCTCGCCTCACGGCCGTCCAAGGTGGCGCCTCGCGGATCCTGAGAATGAGCCACGGAGAGAGGTGTATTTTGAAAATCAGCGGTTCTAAAGACTAGGGTCGGTTCTAAAGACTAGCTAGGCGCGAAATGAAAATGAAGACCATCAGGGTCGGTTCTTTTGAAAACCGATCCTAAAGACTATCAGGATCGGTTGTTTGAAACAACCGATACTAATAAGGACATAATCAGGATCGGTTCTTTTCAAAAAACCGATCCTGATTTGGCCAGCACTTTTAAGATCAGTTGTTTATATTTAACCGATCCTGATTGTCTCTTTCAAGATCAGTTGTTTATAAAGCCCGATCCAGATATAGATCAGTATCGAATTATTGAAAAGTCTGATCCTAATAGGCCGATCCTGATGTGCGTTTTTCCACTAGTGAGAACATGTTGAGTGCTTCAAATCGACTATTTGAACTTTAAAAACACAAAATTGACTTATACGCATATGCTATCATATGCTTATATAAGTAGAATAGCCAACCTCTATATATATATATATATATCTCTTCATTCCATTATTAAGCACGTTGGGTGTCCGATCCGCCAACGGCTACGATTGAAAGATGAATATACGGATTTAATCTCAGCCCTCCAATCACATAATCTATCTTTTTTTGATTAAATGCATCTGGTTTATGTGTAGAAATCTAAATTTAGCTACAAACATACTCGCCACACATACCGCCACACGATGTATTACAATTAAAATTGAACATACTCTAAAGTTTAGCGATATAATTCTCCGTTTCCTTATTTATTTATTTATTTCTCCCTCTCCAATTAAACTGACTCCACCTTCCATTTCTATAGGGCGGATCACAATAGAAATCAATTTTTTATTCACTTCCTTATTTCTATACATATTACCATGACAAATCTAGAATATATTTTTAATTTTGTTTCTATACAGATCTAAGGGTGAGGATTTTAACAGCAAAATTTTGGCTCAAGGCAGCAACAAGGTAAGAGAGATTTTTTCTTTGGACCATTCTGTCCATGTTTCTAAAACGAAAAATAAAGTAACACTAATATATGGGCAATCTGCATTAATGGCGTAATTAATTATTCAAATAAATTGAAAGATTTACTTTCTTGAAACCGGTGAAGTCAAATTTCAACAGCTTGGACTTTGAAAACGAAGATATAAAATATGAGGTATGATGAGCTAAGAAGAGCATGAGGTATTGAAAACTTTTTTTTTTTATATCCATGAATATTGTTAAATAAATATTTTTTTATTGATTTATTTTTTTATGAAAATTTATTATTTTGTATGAAAATTTATTTTTGTTATTTTATAATATATTCCGTTGCAACGCACGGGCACGATACTAGTACGCCTTGGTTTGACTTGATACTAAAAAATCATTCTATATCGTCAGTTGCTTTGCTTCGTAGATGAGTGACGAGGCAACACACTATCAGTACGCCAGTTTAGAATAAAATTATCCTCCAATTATTGTTAGCAATTTTTTTTTTTATCGTTATAAATTAACAAAACATAAAACATGTATTTTCTTTTTGAGTCCCATGATGGGTATTTTCTATCTGTTTCTTCCTAAAAATACCTAAATTATATCATTAAATCAGAAATATTTTCCATAGTTATCTTGTTAGTATTTCGGATCTGACAAAACGCTAATATTAACAACATTACTCTTTATTAGAATTTTTAAAAAGGAGTTTCACCAACTTTTCACAGACAGTTCAAGATGCAAAAACACTAGTAATTTCGCTAGTCCGAAATGCTAGTGTTTTATCTCGTTTCACCTCATTCTGAAACACTCGCATGAATGTTACACTTAAAAAATCGGTATATATCATGAGCACCAAACCCTCAAGATATATACTATGCGTTTATTATATCTACAAGCGTGAATCATGAATGACGAGGCAACACACTATGAAAAAATGCTCTCCGGCTAGTATGACATTATTATTCACTACTAGAAAAAACATATTTATCATCGCTCCATCATCGGATGAGGTAAGGCACAGATAGTGTTTGCATTAAGGGGCAGTGCTGTAATTCCTTTGCAACTTTTTAACAACTGTTCGCATCTAACCCACTGATGGCGTTGATGGGTCCTCCTTTGTTATCGGTTAAATTTTAACTACAATTGGTATTGAGTGACTCTTCGACATCGGTTTGCCTCCACGGACCAATAGCGTTGAGGGGGTGACCTTTACTAGCGATGGATAAATATGAGCTGTTGATGTTGAATTGATCAACATCAAGTGCTATCTTTACAGAATTTCGATGGCGCCTTTTTGAGTGGCAGCGCTGGTAAATAATTCAAAATTTCTTGAAAATTCAGTTAATAAAATCGGTTTTCCTTTCAGGACTTTTTTAAACGTCTAATAATGAAAGCATATATATAGCCGCCTTTCATGGATCGCCAACTATGTATATAGCCTTTCTTGTGGACATTAAAAAGTTGAGTGGCTTGAACTCTAATTAATCCTCTTATAAAAAAAAAGCCTAATATAAAATTTATTGAAAAAATATTGCACGTAAGAATGAAATCCAACCAAGAACAGAGCTGGGTTTTAATCATGGAGAGCCAAGTAAAAAAGTATTAATGATTAAATTTTTAATTAAAACAAATTGTTTAACAACATATATTTATATTTGACGATCAATTAAACATGTGTTATAGTTATTATGAGTACAAGTTTACAAATTTACCGATTGAAATAATTAATATCATATAAGTTTAAATTTTAATGCTCGATCACTAATATCATACAATTACATGCATCTATGTATTAACTTAAAAAATAAGCAAAACAATGTATAAATTCAATATTGTAATTGATCAATTTTCGAGAACAAATGATTCATCTTCTACATACGCTTATGCTTGTGAGCTGTTAGGATTCATTGCGATCCACAAACCACAAAAAATCTTTATTACCAACTTCTCATCCTCAATATGCAACAACAACACTTCTATTGCCAAATTGATCACCACAAAACAAATTATTAAAGAAAACAAGATATTATAGCTTGCTCAAAACATTTTGATGAAGTCATAAATGTGATCACTAATTTCTTGTGCTCTCTCTTGCTGGATAAAGTGTCCTGCTCCTGGTACAACCACTGTTTCCTTGAGCAAAGGCACATATCCTTTCAATCCACCCTTATGAATGAAATCTTGGATACCAGGATAGTGATATGTAATATCACGATCACCGACGATGTATTTCGTCGGTACTTCTACCTTTGCATTTGTCCACGGTGCCGTCAACTCCCAATTTCTGTTGAATTATATTTACATCAGATCACTGAACAATTGAGAGCTAATTGTACAGAAATAGTTGTTTTAAGTAAATTTCTAACAAACATTCAATTATTTTCTAATAATTGATTTTTTTTTTTTTAGAATAAACCATCCTTAGGAGGCCTATATGTAGTTTCTACACAGCCTGTCCCAAGTCAGTAAAAAGGAGGAGAATTGTGATAAACCTGGCGAGCCAACGTAAGATATAGCTTTTTATGGAAATGAAACCCTCGCTTGATTTTGGGATTAAAGACTTGGTTGTTGTTGTCATATTTAGAGACCCGGAATATTAGCAACCTATAGAATATATATTACCTCTATAAAACAACTTGGAGAGAAGAACCAACAAATAATTTTTTTTTAGCTCAAGTAATAAGTAATTCATTTAAAGGAAAACAAAAGAGTACATATTGCAATAAATCCATATAAATAAAAGTTACAAATTTGTAATTTTCTTCCAACTATGCTATGCCAATTGCTTCTCATGCCTAAGAGAGAATATAACCGAGATAATTAAAATGAAATAATTAAAAAAATAAACTTACAAGTCCATGCAGCGATAGTAATTGATCCCTCCAGTGAAGCCAGATTTCTGAAACTTGGATGCGAAGTATTCAATTTCCTCCTCTGAGAGCCAAGATGGCAACACATCTGGCACTTTATAAGATTCCAACGATGCCTTAGACAAAGACATCGACCCTTCCGCGCCACTCATTGTTAGAATTGTTTTGAAGAGCAGCTTAGAGTCCATGCTTGCAAGTTCTTTATCTACTACTCCGTATTCCTGATTCGAACGGAGCAATTCATCACGTAAATTACGTTTTATTTGATTATTTCTATTTTGTCATTTGAGACTTTAAAATTCTATAATACACAACTAGAGCCATCAATATTAATAGAGGGAGAACCTGAAAGCGGCACATGTAATAGTCATCACCATAAAAAGATCGAAACTGATCGACTGTTTTGACAGCTGGGTTGCGAGGCATAAAGGCAATGCTTAGGTTGACGAGTGCTTTCACTCTATCAGGCCTGAACATGCACAGTTGCCACGCGACCATGGCTCCCCAATCATGCCCTACCACAAACACCTGTTGCAACATATATATGTCATTTTCATTTTTCAATCATCGTTTTCTATTCTATGAAATGAAGATAATTTATTTTGATTAAAATGAAATGAAGATAATTGAGCATAGGATTCAAATCTGCTGAAATCCGAGATCGTCAACAGTAACTCTGAAATTTCGAATCCAACTGTTGAACTGTTTCGAGATACGTGCACAGAAAAACTAACTGTTTCGAGATACGTGCACAGAAAAAGTTGAACGGCTGGATTCGAGATTTTAGGAATTTCAAGAGTACTGTTTATGGATCTCAGATTTGAGCAAATTGGAATCCTTAAGCATAATATTATTTCCATATTTATGGCTAGGAGCTCATGTCGACTCATGATGCTCGAACCTTTATCCTTCTCTTTACAATGTAAAAACTCTATGAGAATCCTATAGAAGATTGCTCACCTGAACAATTATTCAAAAATTTGAATGCGCTAAAACATTACATGCAATAACATTTAAAAAACTAAATATTTACTTGGGGTAGAGAGAGGTTGTCGAGAAGTGCGATGAGGTCACCAACAAGGTGAAAAATGGTGTAGGAGGAGATTGAGGAAGGAGCACTAGTGTCACCATATCCTCTCATGTCGGGTGCAATACAGCGGAAGCCACGTTCCGACAAGGACAATATCTGGTGCCGCCATGAGTACCACAGCTCCGGAAAACCATGAATGAATAAAATTGCCGGGCCATCAATCGGTCCTTTCTCGGCTACATGCATGGAGATGCTGTTTACCTTGATTTTTTTGTGAGATATGCCTACCATCTTGGTCTCTCTCTCTCTCTCTCTCTCTCTCTCTCTCCCTCTTTGCCTTCCTTACTCCCTTTGGGGTGGGTGTGTGCCGGTGTGGGGATTGGTGATATGTTTGAGATGAGAGTTAGTATGTGTTCTTATATTATATTTTGTAGGTGATCTAGCTGTATCAAGAGCAAGTCTTATGAAGTTCAAATAATTTATGATCTACATTGTGAATTTAAGGTTAAACAGTAGTATTTTATTTTTATATTATCATTCAACAAATTGAAAAGCTCAATTCTTATCAAATATATATATGTTTCTCTCAATTTGTATTAATTATTACGCCGCCAGTGACGCGTTACAGTAATAATATTGAAGCTAATAATAATAGTAGTAACAACAACAACAATAACAACAACAACTCAGCAGCAGCAAGAAGAAGAAGAATAATAATAATAGTAACAATAATAATAATAATAATAATAATATAAAATCAAACGATCGAGAGCTCTAATTAAAAAACTTGTGCTAACTAGCTAATTGGACAAAACCAATCAATCTGAGGTTAAAATTTTAAAATTAAAAAGTATTGGAAACCACTACATGAGTCCCTGACTACTCGCCTATAATTAATCAAGTCAGATGAACATGCAGCTGCTCCTAATAAAAGAACGGATCCAAACGAATCTGAATAAAATTATGAAATGTTTACAATAATTTATGAAAAGAATCTTTTAACGTGATCCACACTTTCCTCCTCGTGCCTATCAAAAAATAATAATATTATTATGACCTACTATTATTTTCTTAATTTTAATTTGAACAATAAAAAATCACTAAAGAAAAACAATATAATTTATCATAAAATAAAATTTAAGAATGCAGAATAGAGGACTTAGCAATGAGCAACACTAGCTACAAGTACTCTCTCTCATTTTGTTTTACACTTAGATTTATCTTTTGTAACAGTGCTCTCCAGTCACTACGGATTTATATTTTCATTTTTTAAATTTATATAGTCAATCCAAACTATTCATCATGATCACTATATGAAAATATACTTAGAGACTAAATTTTATATATTTTTAGAATTTTTTTTTTTTTAGATAGGTAGAAAATTCAAGTAATTTTGCACCCATCTAAAAAAAATTGTAAAAAAAAAAGACCTAAAATAAGTAAAATTTGATATGCAAATCTCCATTCCATTATTAAGCACGTTGGGTGTCCGATCCGCCAACGGCTACGATTGAAAAATTAATTTTTGAATTTAATCTCAGCTCTCCAATCACATAATTTTTCTTCTTTTGATTAAATGCATATGTTTTATGTGTAGAAGTTTAAATTTAGCTACAAACATACTCACCACACATACCGCCACATGATGTGTTACAATTAAAATTAAACAGACTCTAAAATTTAGCGATATAATTTTCCGTTTCCTTATTTTTTTTTTGTTCTTATTTGTCCCTCTCCAATTGAAATTTTATAGACGGTGGATCACAATGCAAATCAATTTTTTGTTCACTTCCTTATTTATCTACCTCCTTATTTCTATAGATAAATGTAGAATATATTTCTAATTTTGTCTTTTTATGAAAATTTGTCATTTTGTATGAGAATTTATTTTTGTTATCTTATCATATATTCCGTTGCAACGCACGGGCACGATACTAGTATATTTTTATACAGATATCATGATGAGTGGAACGGATCGACTATTTGAATTTAAAAATGAAGATGCATCTATGGTATGGACTGAAGTGCGCTATGTATAGTACCATAGCCTCACTCTTTTTTTCCATCATTATAAATTAACAAAACATGTATTTTCTTTGGAAGTACCTTTTCTTGAATTGAACCTAAAGAGACCTAGTCAATTCTTTTTGGGTCTCCATTCTACAAAAGCTGAAAACATGAGAGGTAAAAATTGAACCTAACTATTGCTAAAAGAGATAAAAAGAGAAAAAGAAAAGGGAGTTTGAAAAACAAATGAAAGTATTAAGTTGTTTTTGCTACACTTTTGGAGCACAAAATTTATAAGCCCAAAGACCAGCTCTCAGCCATACTGCAGCACAGTAGACCACACAAAACGGTGCCACAATAAAAAGGTACAGGAAAAGTATTATATTTCCTCTGGCGCGCCTTCAAAGTTCACTAAATGATGATTAAACAAAGGTCGAAAAGAATTATTCAGAAATGCTTAATAACAAACCAAGGAACAAACTAAACACAGAAAGGACCACACAAGCAACTGTCACAAAAGATCCAAATTACCACCCCCTACCCGTCGGCTTCCTTGGCTTCATTGACTTAGACGCCATGAGTGCAACCTTGATGGACTCAGACGGTTCCATCTTTAGTTCCTTCATCCATTCGACAACCCGCTCCGCATCATTTATGAACCCGCCCGATATCAGCCCCTCTGCAATCCGCTCCAGGTCCTCACTCTCTAATTCCTCTTTAGACACCTCTAAAATCTTAAGTGACTCGCTCATTTTCGGCTTAGACTTGACCCGAGCATACATGTCACACAATATCACATGTAACTGTAACTCGTCCTCACCCTCTTCCCTGGCCAGACCCAAAAAGTGCTCTGCCTCATCAACCAATTGCAACCGACCCATCCAATCCACAAGTGCATAATTTGTATACATGCCGGGCTTGAACCCCTTTTTTCCTAGGGTTAGCAACAAATCTAGGGCTAAATCCAAGGAGTTCTTCTTCATGTAAGCATGTACCATGCTAGCGATACAAAAATCATCGGGTTTGTGACCAATTTTGACCATTTCATCAAATAAGTTCCGTGCCTCTTCAGCAAAACCCAATTTACCATATGCTTCAATTAATGCGAGATAACATTCATAATCAGGATCCATCTTTGAAAATTTCAACATATTCATCACAACCTGTGCATTAGTGACATCACCTTTTTCGGCAAATGATTGCACTAACTCTTCATAAATTTCTTGGGTTGGCCTGATATTCTTGTCCTTCTCCGCCTCCATTTCCTTGACAAGTGTTAACCCTTCTTTTGGCCGGCCTGCATTTATGCACGCATCAACCATGGAGGTGTACAGACCCACATTGAGTTGGCCAGCATCCTTTAGGGATTTGAAGTGCTTCCGAGCGACCTCAAGATTGCCTAATCTGGAGTACATTTGAAGGAGGGCTACATGGATTATATAATCGGGTTCCAAACCCGCTTCAGTCATTTTTGAAAGGATTTGCTCAACTTCTTTGATTCGGTTTGCTTCAGAATAATTGAGAATTAAAAGTGAATAGTCCCGAATAGTTGGTTTGTAGGTTTCTTCGTTTAGTAGTAATTCAAACACCTGGAAAGAGTACATGTGAACAAAATAACCATAAGCAAGAATAGGGGTTTTATTATTTTGTAAAATTAAAACTCATTAATTGTTTAGCTTGCAGAACCTCCAATATTTCTTAGGTTCACACTAGTTGCATTCGTTAACTATGGGTTATATGCAGATAGACAACCAACAGTTGAAGCTTATAAATATGCAGCATGAGCAATATACACAAAAAAAAGGAGGCTATTAAAGTCAAATTCCACCTAAAATCTATATTGTCCAGTAATTACTCAAAGTTCAAATAGTCGAGATCCAAATCACTCAACATGATCTCCATATTAAAATGTGCTTGGAGACCAAATTTTAGATTTTTTTTTACTAATTTTTTAGATTTGTACAAAAATCACTGTTTTTTCAGAAGATCCTGGACCATCCAAAAACTGAGATTTTATACCTATCTAAAAAAATAGTAAAAAATATCCAAAAAATATAAAATTTGGTCTATTTGTTTTATACCCAGGTGCTAACAATCACAACCCATCTTATCACAAGATAGGGGTATAATCTCCTCTATGGCCTAACCAGGACAGGATTTGTAGGCACGTGACATTTCCCTCCTGAGTGAGGCCATGGTACTTTGCAAATAGTCGATCTAAACCGTTCAACATGATCTCGATATGAAAATGTACTAAGAGACCAAATTTTATATTTCTTAAATTTAATGGTCCGGAATTTTAGATCAAGTGATTTTCTACTCGTCTAAAAAAATTAGTAAAAATATTAAAAAAATATATAAAATTTAGTCTCCAAGTACATTTTCATATGGAGATCATGTTGAACAGTTCATATCGACTATTCAAACTTTGAAATCGAAGACATTGATCCATAGTACGGACCAATCCGCGCTATGCATAGTACCATAGCCTCACTCATTCCATAAGCATTACAAATGTACAAATACAAGTACCAATATTACTAAAACAAGTTGTTGTAGTTCTTACCTTATAAGAAAGATAAACCAAATTCTTTTCTGGTTTCTCTTCTTCTTTCTTTTCATGTATCTTTTCTTTAATCCTCTCAAGCAAACCTACCCAATCAACCCTCTTGGGCCCCTCCATTAGTTCTTTCCACTCAGTCAATAATGGAGCCGGGTCCTCCTTATCTGGATTCAGATCCATTAACCTCTCCTCTAACCGTCTACACCTGGCTTCCACCAGTTTCGGTTCTTCGGGCACGAATTCCTTGTGGGCCATCTCAACCCGCTCCGCCACATCAGCCCATTTCGGGTCAGATAAATCCAACCCGTATATCTTGTACTTAATCCGACTCTTTCTCTCTGGAAGAGCTGTTAAGTTTAATCTCTCTACTGGCTTTTCTTCTTCTCCTCTCTTCTTTTTAGTACCTTCTTCATGCATTTTTTCTAGGTTAGCGTAGAACTGTACTTCCTCATGCTTTTCACGGGCCCACTTGAATCGAAGCTCTCTTAGTAGTGGGCCCCGAACGCCGATGTCAGTCGCAAAACGGCACATTTCTTTAACCTGTAACAGCAGCTTAAATCATTTTTTATATGAATCCTAAGATGACAACTCGTCTTGCATGATTTATAACACTGAAATTGAAGTGTATGTATAACAAAACCAATCTAATGATTTTATCTTGAAAAAATGCGGTAATTACTACAACTAAGTCTGACTTTGCATGCTAACCATACAAGACAACCCAATTATATTTTTTTCTTAAGTAAGGGCTGTCATTATAACACAGCATCCATTTTGTTTTAGATGCCTCTTGCAGGAATTTCAGAACCACATTTGGTAATAAATAATTTAATTTGGAGGCAATAATACATAAAACCCAACAAAAACTTTTATATGAATCCCACAAAGACAAGCAGAATCATGCACCAAGTGAATTTCACAACCAAATCCCTATACTCTTCCCGATTTAGCCCTCTTTCATAAAAATCCATGAATTGCATCCAAGTCTCTATATAATTCCTCTAATTGCACAACATTTGATTTGAATTGACTGCAAAAAAGAAAAACATTACCTCATCACAATGTATATACTTCTTCAATTCCTCCCGCATCGCATCCCTTTTAATGGTTGCATTAACCGAACTACAAATCTCCCGAATTGTCTTCCACAAATCTTCACTCAGTTCAATATCCGGATCATCGCTTGGGGCACCAGACCCATCAAGCCTATGTATTACTTTCTGGCAAATCAACAGTAGCATTTCATCGAGCACGTGGCGTGCATGGTCGGGGAAGGCTTCGGCAAGCTTAGGACGGAGGAAATGCACAAAGCGGGAGAGGAACTCGTTCATGGGTTCATTCTCGATTAGGGTTTCGGAGGGAGATTCGGTTGTTTGGGTCGGGTTTGGGATTTGGAGGATTTTGGAAGGGAGAGATGGAGAGGAGGGCTGGGAAGGGATGGTGTGGAGGTGGGAAAGAGAAGAGAAGAGAAGTGGTGGTGAGTGGCGAAGGAGAGAGAGGCGCGAGCGGAGGTGGCGCGACAGTGAGAAGGCGGCTCTCATGGCGCAAAGCAGAGGGGAGAGAGAGAGAGAGAAACCCAGTGAGAAAGAGGGGTTTTACAAATAAAACCGTGAGAGATATTCCATTGGAATAAGAGGAACCTGTTATTCCGATCCCGACCGTTGAACTTTTGTTATGATTCGCGCATGAGAAAATTTCTTGATTATGATTCGCGCATGAAAAAAATTGAATGGTTGGAATTGAAATAACACGTTGCTGTTATTCCATTGGAATAACAGCAGATTTATGATTTATTTCCGAGAGAGACGGACCGTAAACCCAACTTCTTCCGAATTCGTATTACCTAAGGTAACAGATTATTTCTTTTTGAATCTGGACCGTCCAATCAGATTCACACGACTATTAAGGTGGACCCGGGCGATCGGACGATCGTCATTCAAACAAAAATATTATGTTACCTCAGAGAATATTGATACAGTTCTTCTTGTAATTTTGACTCGGAGTTTGGATTAATGGGTAAGCGGGTTTAATTCATCCTTTTCTTTTACATCCGCTAACTAAAAGGGTAGCAGTAGGTGTAGCCGTGTAGGGGTAAAACGGATCTAATATGGATTAGATAATGGTACAACCATATCTTTATTTATTTTTATTTTTCGGATATGGTTACGGGTCGTATATTAAATGGATATTAATACAAATTGAATATCAAATGAATAACGGGTAACGGATTCTAAACCCATATAGAGAGAAGGTGTTTTACAAAGAAATTGTGAGAGAGATGGGCCGAGTAACGGGTTCGGATCCTTAAATAACTCAAAATTTGAGTTTGGATCCAGACCGTACAATTAAAATCCGGACTAATTACGGAATACTTTAATATTTGATATTTGTGTAGATTTTGAAAGGACGGTCTACATCTAAATTTAAAATTTGAGTTACTTAGGAGGTTGGATTAAATGGGTTAGCGGGTTTAGTTCGTATTTTCCTTTTACATCCACAAATTAAAAGGCTAGTAGGATTAAGGAACTTTTGTTTGTTCAATTTGTTTTTAATAAAATGAAAATAATATCCTTGTGTTAATTTTTTTATAATTCCATATTAATTTTCTAGAGATATGTTGTGAAAAATAATATTTCAATGCATTTATTCACGTCATATTGTTTACAAACCATCTTAATATTTTGTCTAAATGTTCAATATTACGAGCTTTAGTATCATAAAATATCACAACTTCATTTTTAATTTTATTTTTATGTTTGATATCCAATGTCGAATTTAAATTAATATCATGTATATTTTTATAAGTTAATATTAAACATAAATTAAGGACCATATGTGTGTTTGTTCACTAATTATTTTAAATAACTATTAATATATATTATTTGAAACAAGGAAACTTATGCATACAACATTTGTGTGTTCATATTCAAATTAAATTTTGAAATGCAATTAAAATAGTTGTTGTTAAAAGGTATAATTTTAAAAGCACGAAAGGTAAAATGAATTTTTAAGTTTGTGAAAAATAAGATTTAAATTATAAATACTCGATTATTTCTTTTGATAATTAACTTACAAAAAGAAGAGAAAGAATGAATTAATATTATCAAGTATATAATAACATTTCATCAGTTGGAAGTTTAAAACATGCGCTTAAATATTTCTTCCGCTGCCATGTAAACTCTTTTTTATTCGTTTAATTAATTAAAATTTATAATTTGACTACAAATAATAAAAATTCGCTTACAGTTATTAATAGTCTTATTATTTGTGTTAGAAGAGCATTCAAAATATAACTTAGATTGAAAATCTAGTAAAAGGCTTTTATTTTCATATTATTTAAGATTTTTCAGCGACATCAGTGTACATATGAAGGGTTAAAATAAAGAAGCAAAGAGAATAAAATTTCGGAATACCTGCTGTAATAATTTTTTAAACATTTTGGGTTGACGAGAAAAAAATACAGATATAAACCCTGAACCCCTAGTCCAAATCCTCTGAGGTAATAGAATATTTCGCTTTAGATTAAAACCGTCCGATCAAAATCCGGAATGCACGTGGCCCTTTAATATTTGTGCCAAAGCAGATCGAACGGTTCAGATCTAAACTATAAACATTATGTGAACTCTAAACCCCGAACCCTCTCTCTTTGTCGCTCCGTCTTCGATCTCTTCTCAGTCCTCTAATTTAATTTCTTTCCTTCTTGGACCATTGTAAAATAAATTTATATCATAAATGGTATCCTTGAAGAATATGTGGTCAATCAATATATGGTTATGGAAAAAATGTGTGCATCCTTGAAGATACGAGCTTTGCTTTTTGGTGTTTTAAGCTTGCATTTTAGAAGTTTTATGCATAATGGTACGGTGAAGGTACCACTGTACCAGTATGGTATGGTTTTGTGGTGTATGCTTATTATGGTGTATCTCATATTTGTGTCTGAGTACAATCACATACTTCTTAGTAATAAAAATTTACAGAATTTTGATAACCATAGGGGCTTAACTGAATATTTCCTAGCATTTACAAATTGTTCTTTTTCTTTTGCTAGACAATTTCTGCAATTTCTTTTGACAAAATTGCCCTGTGTATGTACCCCGGTCTGTACCAGTCCAGTTATGTACTGGTAGGATACTATATTTTTTCAAGGTCCTAATTGTAAGAAAAGCATGATTCAAGCTCATTGTGTGTATATAATTTAAAGGAGCCAATAAGTTGATGTTACCTGAAATTTTTAAATTTGAGTTTTTGTTTATCTGTCAAAATATGGTGTGATTTTTATTTAATTAAAGTTTATAAAACTACTGGGGCTTTAAGATAAAGGCTGCATTTGTTGCTGCGTCATTTTATGAACATAGCGAATGTGCTGTTTTACTCTATAATTTGTAAATGAGTGAGTCTATAGTACTATGCATATCACGAGTTGGTCTGTAATACAGATTAATATTTCCATTTTCAAAATCCTAACGATTGGTCCGAACCGTTCAACATGATTCTCATATGAATATGTACATGCAAATCAAATTTTATATTTTTAGATTTTTTTTACTATATTTTAAAATAGGTAGAAAATCACTTGATCTGAAAATTCTGAACCATCCAAAAACAGTGATTTAGGATTTAGGGTTTAGGGATTTAGGATTTATCAGTTGATCTGCATTGGCTATTAGTGCAGTGTCATTCGCATATTGAAGTGCAAGTATCGCATCTCGGATCTTTTTCAATGCATGCAATCTCTAAAATGAAAAGTATTACAAGTATATTTTAGAATAGCTTGATTTGTTTTGGGTTCTGTTCTGTTTAGGTCAACTTCAGTTCATTTTGCAAAAGTATATAGGACAGAAGTCTGAATTTTCAGATGCTCATACTCATTTCTTTGTGTCATACATTTGAAAACAGTAGGTCTGATTAGCATCACACCTACTTTTAGGTCTGATGGATTTCAGATGCGTCTGATTCACTTTAAGATCCGTATACACACAAATTTATGTGAACGTGCATAAATATTAAAGCAGAGCGCACAAATTTTAAAACGAATCGGACGGTTATGGAACCCATCATACCTAAAGTAGATTTGTGCATGAAATTCAAACGAGAAAAACATCATCAAATCAAAACAACAAAACACACAATTGATTAGAGCTAAATTAAATTTGAAATTCAAACCAACAAAACACACACAAGTAAATTGTTTGGGTCAAAAATACTAAATCCGTACATGATCTATTTACTAATCGAATAGTTTTCAATTGAGTTGGAAATTGAGACTCAAGTATATAACCCACTTTGGCCGGCCTAGTTTGGTTGTGGAGTAAGAGGTAGAGTAAACCCCTTACTCTACACTTAATTAGCTAAACGTAGAGTAAAAGAAGAGGGATAAGGTGGAGTAAGATGCGAGTTAATCCGGAGTAAGACTTACTCGACCTCTCCAGGTAGATTAACTTACTCCACCTGCAGGGCCCACTATCATATAAAAAGGCTCATTTTTTAACACCTTACTGATTCTCTAGGTTGATTAATTTAAGTCATGAGCTAAACTATCAAATAAGATGTAAAATATGTAAAGTAAGATAGAATAAATCATTTAATCATCATTAACTTTATTCTACAACTAAACATTACCTTAATTTGTCAAAGTACCGAGTAACAATGAGAACAGCCGAGCAGGTCTACCCCTGCTAGTGTTTTGACAAAACCCGTGGACCGCCAAATCCGCCGGGTTTTCCCGGACCGGCCTGGACCGTGCCCCAAACCCGCCCCGGACCGCGGTTCGGCATGGTCCGGTCCAGGGACGGGACGGTTTGGTTTTATAAAAAAAACCCGCACTAACCTGGACCGGCCTAACCAGCGATCCCGCCCCGGACTGGACCGCCAACCCGCGTAACCCGCCAACCTGCCTAACCCGCTAACCCGCACCCTTTACCCGCCTAACCCGCACCCTTTACCCACCTAACCAGCCAACCTGCGCCCGAACCCATGTGACTCGCCCCCTGGACTCGCTGGACCTGCCGGACCCGCCTGCTTTACCCGCCAGACCCGCCTGACCGTCCAATTTGACATATTACTGTAGCAATTCGAAATTTTTTGAATCCAACGGCTCCAAAATTACTGTAGCAATCCGAATTTTTCCCCCAATCAAAACTCTATAAATTACACCCCATTCTTCTCTCATTTTCACACCAAACTCTCATTATTCTCAATCTTTTATTCTCTCAAATTCTCAATCTCATACTATCATTATTTTATTTTCATTGTTCCCAAATTTTAATTTAATTATTAGGAAAAAAAAATATAGTTGCAAATTTATTTTATTTCGCAAAGGCGCAAGATTTAGTTGCAAATTTATTTCATCCCGCAAAGGCGCAAGATTTTCCCGCAAAATTTGAAGGTTAGATTTGTTTCATGTTATATTTATTTTTTGTTAGATTAAATAGGTTATATTTATTGTAAATAGGTTAGATTTATTTTAAATTCGGTTTTATTTTTTAAATATGTTAGTTTTGTTATAAATAGGTTAGATTTATTTTTAAAATAGGTTAAATATGTTAGATTTATTTTTAAGTATGTTAGATTTATTTTTAAATAGGTTATATATAGTTTAAAATATGTTAGATTTATTTTTTGAATATATTAAATATGGTAGATTTTTTGAATAAATTGGTTAGATTTCTTTTAAATTCGGTTTTATTTTTTTCATAGGTTAGATTTATTTATAAATAGGTTAGATTTATTTTTGGTATATGTTAGATTTATTTTAAATTCGGTTTTATTTTTTTAATAGGTTGGATTTATTTTTAAATAGGTTATATTTATTTTTAAAATAACTTAAATATGTTAGATTTATTTTTAAATAGGTTATTTTTTTTGTAAAATAGGTTAGATTTATTTTTTGAATATATTAAATATGGTAGATTTTTTGAATAAATTGGTTAGATTTCTTTTAAATTCGGTTTTATTTTTTTCATAGGTTAGATTTATTTATAAATAGGTTAGATTTATTTTTGGTATATGTTAGATTTATTATAAATTGGTTAGGTTTATTTTAAATGCGGTTTTATTTTTTTAATAGGTTGGATTGTTTTTAAATAGGTTATATTTATTTTTCAAATAACCTAAATATGTTAGATTTATTTTTAAATAGGTTAGATTTATTTTTAAATAGGTTATATTTTTTTGTAAAATAGGTTAGATTTATTTTTTGAATATATTAAATATGGTAGATTTTTTGAATAAATTGGTTAGATTTCTTTTAAATTCGGTTTTATTTTTTAATAGGATAGATTTATTTATAAATAGGTTAGATTTATTTTTGGTATATATTAGATTTATTATAAATTGGTTAGATTAATTTTAAATGCCGTTTTATTTTTTTAATAGGTTGGATTTATTTTTAAATAGGTTATATTTATTTTTAAAATAACTTAAATATGTTAGATTTATATTTAAATAGGTTATATTTTTTTGTAAAATAGGTTAGATTTATTTTAAAATAGTATAGATTTATTTTAAATTCGGTTTTATTTTTTTAATAAGTTAGATTTATTTTTAAATTGGTTAGATTTATTTTTGATATATGTTATATTTATTTTTAAATAGTTTAGATTTATTTAAATTCGGTTTTATTTTTTTAAATAGGTTAGTTTATTTTTTAAATAGGTTATATTTATTTTTAAGTAGGTTAGATTTATTTTTGAAATAGGTTAGATTTATTTTTAAATAGGTTAGATTTATTTAAATTCGGTTTTATTTTTTTATTTTTAAATAGCTTAGATTTATTTTAATTTCGGTTTTATTTTTTTAAATGGGTTAGATTTATTTTGAAATAGGTTAGATTTATTTTTAAATAGGTTAGATTTATTTTTGATGTATGTTATATTTTTTTTACAATAGTTTAGATTTATGTTACTTTCGGTTTTCTTTTTTTAAATAGTTTAGATTTATTTTTAAATTTTAATTTTAAACAATATTTTAGATTTTAAATTCGGTTTTATTTTTTATTTCATGTAGAAAAAATGTCAGATTCTCCCCGTCAATCGGTTGAGCAAGTAATTGAGTCTTTTGCTGCTGATATATTTGGCAGTAATCCTAACCCTACTCCACCGCCACCACCATATTTTCCTCAATGAGAGAACTATTATTCGCAAAATCCTCCTCCACCACCGTATCAACAAAATCCTCCTCCACCATATTATCCTAACCCTCCTAATTATTATCCGCATAATCCGTAAAATCCTCCACCGTATTATCCTCCTCAAAATCCTAACCTTGCATATAGTGGACCGGGAGCTTCTTCCTCCAACGCATCGAGTCAGTACCCCGGGGCACCCTCTCATTATAACCCTTTTCTACCATCGCTAGCACCGCATGCTGAGATCTCAAGTGTCCCGCCGTCACAGACTCCTTCCACAGCGTCTCCTGCCGCAAGTGTCCTGCCGTCACCACCAACTGGAGCAGAAGCTGCGGGACCCGAAAAGAGGAAGAGGACAGCAACACCCAGATACGAGGTAGATTGGTGGCAGTTTTTTGACCAAACCGTAAATCAAGATGGTACGATGCTCTCCGGCCGCTGCAAGGTTAGAACTTGTAGAAAAACTTTACACTATAAATAGAAAAATGGTTTGTACTCATTTAAGAAACACGCCGACAAGCATGAGGCAAAGGGTGAGGAACCACAAGAAAATGCGGGCCCGTGCCTCACCCAAACTCTTATCAACCCGGATTGTACTAGAACCCACCAAAAGTATAATGAAAAAGAATGCTTAGTGAATTTGTCCGGTACATTGCCCACAAAGAACAACCAATAAGTATGGGTAATTGTTTGAGTTTTTCCCGGTATTTGTCGTGCCCGTGTCAACCGTCCCTTCCAAATCATGTTTTAGTTCGGCGAACAGGATCCTCACCGATAAACGCAGTAAGTTGGGTGCACATGTATTCGAGAGGCTTGTGTGCTTGAAAGATTGGATTGATGCGGAAAATTGCACACAACATGGTGGAGTACAAGTAGAATCATCCGGTGTCGAAGCTTCTCCAAGCGGTTACCAGCTGAACGAGGATTCAAACGGTGAGCAAGAGAGCGATGATTGGTATATGCACAACAACTTCTAGATAGGTAGTGTCGGTATAACTCTCGAAACTCTTTCAATCTTTATATTTATTTTTCTAAAATTAAAATTTCAAACATTTCAATTACTTTTTTAAATTATTCATTACTTTTTTAAGAAAATTACTAACAAAAAAAAAGTTAGAACTCCGCCTATGTTATTTTACATAGCCGGTCCCAAGCCTGGAATAAAGGAGGAGGGTAACTTTTGTTTTTAAATCAATTGTTTTAAAATAATTCGGTTTTAAAGATCAAATAATTCGTATTTTTTTCCTAAAGTAATTGATTTAAGGAATTTTTGTAATATCAAAACCGAATTTTATTTCCTATTATTCTTATGAAGTAAATATTTTTTTAAATAGTTTCTTTTTAAATAATTTATTTTTGGGCACTGGACTGACAGCATAAATATGGTGGTCTATGAATGACATAAAACATCCTTGATACACCACCATATTCATGCTCTCAGTCCAGCGTCCATGATACATTTTCGAAAAAAATAATCTAATTCGGTTTTGTTTTTAAATCAATTGTTTTAAAATAAATCAGTTTTATTTCCTATTATTCTTATGAAGTAAATATTTATTTTAAATAGTTTTTTTTATTTCCTATTAGATTTATATTTTATTATAACAAAATTTGTTCGGTTCAAAACTTCAAATAACAAACATATTGAATTGGAAAAAAAAAACAACAAAAAAAAACAAAAAAAAAACAGCAAAAAAAAAAAGAGAAAAAAAAAAACCGGACCGGACCGCCCGGGACCGTGGACCGTGGACCGGACGGTCCAAAAACGGGAATGTCCTGCCCCCCCCATTTGAACCCGCCCGGGACCGGACCGTCCAACCTGCCGGACCCGTGGACCGTCTAACCCGTGGACCGTGCGGGTTTGGACCGGACCGGCCTAGACCGGACCGTTTTGAAAACACTAACCCCAGCTATGAAGATACCATACCTAAACAGCTAACCAGCTACCAAAACAGGCTGTGGGTTTAATGGGTCAAAACGTAGCCTCTTTCACCGGATGAAACGTGGCCTTTACTTTTTTGACATCCGTGTTTCCTTATCCAACATAGGTGTATACGATTGATTACAGGGATGATCAACAGAGGATCGAGCACAGGATGCCCATTTCGGTGGGGACGCGTCCGATGCTGCGCGCTTGATTTTTTTGAGTCCATAACGCTAATAATGAACACATGTTGTTTATTTGTAGACCACAAGATTTATATTTTGTCTTAATCATTTCCTTTAATCACAATATATAATTTCAAACAAAGAAACAGTGATGCAAATATGAAGGATAATGACACAATTCAAGGAATACGGATGTATATATAAACATATCGCGAAAGGATATGAATGCATTAGCCCACCAATTAGCAAATTTGTGCTTAATTTAACGAATGAGCCTATGAGCAGTATGGTAAAAAAAAAAAAAACTTGCTCAAATAATTGATGTCAACAACTCAATATCTAATTAATTAACCAAGAATTCGTTGGAGATGCAAATGGTTTTTGCGTGCCAAATCATTAAAAGCACGTGGTTTTTCTTGTCGAAGTAGATAATTACGGAAATTAGCTAGAGGCACCTCTCAAAGAATTCGCATTCTATGAGATATCTCATATTTTGAGTAACTTTTTGAAAAATCTCAACCGAACACTTTAATTAAGATAAGGATCACTGAACCGATGACTAAATAATTAAGGCTAGTATAAAAATATACAAGCAAACCAACAAAATGATAATATATATAGTTGGACTATGATACAAAAATATTACAGATTCGTACAGTTTTAGCGATTAATTGACAGAGGTCAGAATTATTGGACTGCTCACTGAAATTTCAGCTTTTCTGAATTCTGACCTCTGTCAATTAATCGCTAAAACTGTACCAATCTGTAATATTTTTGTATAGAGAAATTATATTATCTGGAAACTAGACTTTCATACCTTTATTTTGATATAAAGAACACAAAAATCCATGTAGCCATTTTCTCTAAAATGAATTTTGAATCTGATCAAAATTATTGGATTTCTGACTTAACACAGCAGAAAAAAAAATTGATTTTTTTTTTTTTTAGGGACGTTGTCTGGGATGGCGTCCCGTTTTTTTTTTTTTTTTTTAGGGACGTTTTCTGGGATGGCGTCCCATTTTTTTTTTTACGTTTTTTCGCGGGACGTAGTCTGGGATGGCGGCCTTCTTATTTTTGAAATTCTGGTGAACAGTTTCTTATTTTTAATATTTTATTTATTTATTTTCTTATATATAAAAATCTCGATATTTCACATCTATCTATCTACAGAGAGAGAAGGGTTACAATGCTGCATTTTTTTATAACTCGAATCCTTATCTATGTTTTTAATATCCTGATAAGCCTAAATTTGTTAGTGTAATAATCTAGAAGTCAATAAAACGATAAATGTATCATATATATTTTGTTCATGAATTGAATGATTAATCATTTTGTGTTTAATCATTTTGTTATCTTGAGTATTATTGAATTTATGAATCATTTCGAGTTCATGACTGGAATTGTGAAACTTCATAATATAGATGATAATACTCTTAAAAGTCTCTAACCAAGGTAATTAGCAGGAACACTAATTACCGCGATAAGGTTAGTGTGTGAATTAAATGATGGTTAAGTTTTACAAACCATAGACAAAGAGTTGTCATTTTAATCACACAGATACATGTTAGAGAACATGATATTTGACAGACCCCAAATGAAACATTAAATAGAATTGTGTTTGTGTCATTAATGTTTTCATTTTAGTATTAAGTTCTAAAGTATGAGATATTCATTTTTCCTACATAAGAAATGTATATGTGTGATTGCTATCTAACGCTATCCGTAAAAAGTAGCTATAAGGGTAGTTCTTCGGTATACATAGTTTATGCGGAGGAAAAGATGGTTTATCAAAAGTACAATTGTCCCTCGTATCTCAATACGAGCAATAGCATCACTGGACCCCTTGATAGAATATGATTATCTGGATCCAGTATGATTACAAGAGTAAACATATTTGATAATCTATTCAGGATCAAGAAAATATTAAGTTTGCAAGGATGACACACACCTACCTTGAAACTAATATGATAGCTATGAGACAAAAGAATTAATACGAAGTAAATCGTTTACTGGATCGCGATATTGTACGCTACAGCATCATCTGTGTAATTGGTGTCATAATGTACTTGCCAGGTGCCACCTATGATTATAGAAGTTAGAACAGTTCTAATTCTATTTGCCAACATAACATAGATCCTATCGGGTCACACCAATAGGAAAGTAATCAGAGAAATTTTATGATTAATTATAAAGTGTTATAATTAAGAATAAAATATATGTCATGGAGATGACATGCTTAAACCGAATTAAATTTATAAACGTGTATGACACGTCGTATAAATTTATCGCAAACGCAAGAAATACAATTATTCAGAATAATTGTATATATATATATTATATGGATTAAAATATTAATTATGAATTAATATTTTGGACCAAAAAGTCCAATTTGAATTTAGGCCTTAATTAAATTTAGAATTTAATTAAAAGCCTAAATTAAATTAAATGAAAATGTTTAATTAAATATATATTAAACAAATGACAAAATCAATTTGATTTTGAATTCTTCAAAACCAACATATGGAACCGCCATATATTTATATTATAAATATGCATGAAATTGGAGAGAAAAATAAGAAGTTGCATTTGAAGTCCAAATCAAAGTACGAATCAGAATCCGATTCGATTCGTATCTAATTTTCTCTCCCAAATAGTAATTTGCCGAAAATCTGATTATCCATATATATATTTTTGCGAGAATAAAAGTTATTCTTGTGAATAGTGTTTTGTTAGAAATTTCGTACTTTCGGTGAATAGTGATTTACCGAAAACTGCGACTTTTCGAATACCGTTGGTATAGTATTTCTGGCAAAAGAAATACCAACTCTCTGGTAGTTTCTGGTGGATAACCGATAGAGGCACTATATTTTTGGTGCTTGCTTAACCGGGTCAGACAGCCGGGTCAGACTGCATTCCAATTTGAATTTGGAAGCAAGGTAAAGGAATGTTATATTAATCTATTTAATTGTTAAATAGATTTAATCTTTTAGAAATCAATCAAAGGAGTAGATTTATAAACTGATTAAAATACAAGTAAATACGGTTTTACTACTTTGGGTCTATACAGGATTAATCTGGTATGTAACTCTCGGTTATTATCCGACATACTACTTAATCTATGATCTGAATGGGTAAAGTTTTACTTACGGTTTTTAATCTAAGAAAAGAATTGAACAGGTATGTAACTCTTAGTAGATTATCCGACATACCACTTCAATCCTTTTGACTTAAGTTAGAAGTAAAAAATTTTGTTTTACGGTCTTTCCACAGCTTAAACCTAATGGCTTTGGGTAGCCTCAAAATCCTACAAAATTATATATATTTTTTATTAAGGTTTAATCTAAAAAACTAAGCCAATTTTTTGTATTTAAGTGTAATTTTGTATTAAAATATGTCAAGAACCAAGTTATTGTCAAAGTCTATTTAAATTACAATAAATGAAGCAAATTGTAGATCTTCTCACAAGATTTCCGAAAAGTGGTAGAACACTGAAAACAGAGTTACGGATGATGATCTATGCCCATTTGAAGTTCAGTTTCACAGAAATCCAGAGAGTTCTGCGGCCTGTACAAGCATTTCGTGCGGGCTACACAACGGGCCGCACGAAATTACAGCTGTCGACACATAGTTCGTATTTTGGCCATATCTTAGTCATACGAACTCCGATTTGGGTGAATCAAATCTTGACGGAACCAAGACAAAAAGATCTACAACTTTCATTAAGGAAACAATCTAAATTCAGAATGTAGAATTTTGTGCAGTGCACCAATGACCGCACCAACCTAGATTTGGACAGATTTTATTGCCAAATTTGCCCGATTCACTTCCAGATTTTGTTTGCTTGCTCCCAAAGTCACAAAAACTGCTATATATTGGCAGGGGAGCAGCGAAGAGAATTCATCTTTCATCTAACTTTTAACCTATTTTTTATTCTACACATCTCTCTACATCTTTTCTATCTTCTCCAAGTGAATCAAGGCGATTGGAGCAAATGATTGAAGTTCATCTCGAGCAAGAGAAAGTGAAGACAAGAGGCAACAAGCTAGGAGATTGGTTTATTATATTATCTTTCTTGTTTTTCTATATTTTATCATGTTTACTCTTGTATTTTTTTTTATGTTAGCGCACCCATGAGAGGCTAGATTTCCTCTCTAGGAGCTTAGGCTTTTATCATGAATTTGTGTTAAAATCTACTTTACTTGGATAGTTTTCTTTATGATGATTGTTTGCTTGCATGTTTGTTCTTGTTGATTTATAATTCATGTGATTGTGTAATTTGTGTGCTTGTTAATTAGCGTCCCGCTTAGGTTTAATCAACTTAAGGTGTTAGGATCAAATAATTGATGGTACCAAATTATATACATGAATAACCTTAGGATTGAGATTAGAAATTAACAAATCTATTTCTTAGTCCGGAACCACAAGAAACAAAGGTTGAATTAAGGTGAAGGACTTAACCGTGAAGCCTTACATTTAGTTGGGACCCCTAGAATTGAACCGAAAATTGGTATGAAGGACTTAATCGTGAAATATTGGTATTTAGAGATAAACTAGGCTAACATGTGCTTATGGTCTAGATAGCTAGGGTGAAGGACTTAATCGTGAAATTTGAATTGTCTAGGCACGTCATTAATTCACGAAAATGGTCATTTTTGATATTTAAGGCTTAGAAACCCCATAATTGCAAATATGAATTTAGAAACCGAGTGTGGATTTGACCAAGTGATTGTATGCCGATAGCCCCTAGATTCCTATCTCATTAATTCACAAAACTCATTTTATTTGTTTGTTTTAAATTGTTTTGTTTATATTCAACTCTCAATCGGGTATTGAACCCACAAAACCAATTTTACAACAAACCCCCCATTTACTTTTATTAGCACTATTTTAGGATTAATTAATTTAGTAAAAAGTAATATTTCCTGTTATCTTTGGATCGATACCTATTTTACAACATGTCCAAATACTCGATCCGAATTGCTTAACATGATTTCCATATTAAAATGCATATAGACCCAATTTTATATATTTTTATAAAAAAATTATTATTAAGATTAAATGATTACATACAATGTTAAAACAGTGATTTTGTACCAATCTTAAAACAGAGAAAATTTATGTCTCCCAATGTTCTCTCCCGTCCCACAACTTCCTCTCCATCAACGCAATTATATTTTTTTTTCTTTTTGTATCCATTCCCTCCTTGCTCCCACTTCACCTTAGTTCCCACTCTCATCCCGTCACCGTTTCCATTCCATTCTCTCTCCTCCTTGCTGCTCCCACCTACGCCTCCTCTCTCCTCCGCCCCGTCGCTTTTCCACCACCGTTGTTGCTCCCACTTTACTCTCGGTCTCATTCTCGCTCTCGTTGCATCGTTGCTCTCAATCCCCTCTTGTTCTCGCTCTCGCGTCGTTGCTGCTCCCATCTCCACCTACTCCCTCCTCAGTCCGGTCGCTGCCTCCTCTCCGACCTCCGTGCCATCGACCTTTGTCCCACCTACCTCCGCCTCCTCTTCGACCGATGCACCACCTACCTCTTCTTCCAGCCTCTTCATCCTTGCCGATTTACAAGAGGAAATAAGATTTTTTTTATGAATAATGAAAGGGACGTGGAGATGGAGAAGAACATAGACTATTAATACTGTTTTGGAGCACTAATAAAAATTTCTGGAAGAACTGTTAAAACTTTTACAAAGCAATATTAAAACTTATGAAATGAAAAATTATGGTATGAGAAATCCACTGTGGTCTTTCTAAAAACACTATTAAGACTTGTTAAAATAACTATTAAGACTTTCTAAAAACACAATTAAAACTTATGAGAAACACTATTAGTACTTACAATGTGAGGTATAAGGCCTTGAAAAAAAAAACAACAACACGAATATAACTCAAAAGTAATTAATTATGGATCTCATTTGAGAGATAAAATCGAGTAGAAGACATATGTACTTTTAGATTCACAAAATGTTTCACAATTCGTCATAAAAATAGATGAGAATAATCCGAGGAAAAAAAATAGTTGGGGAAAATATTTTATTTATTTATTTTTGGCTTGGACTTGGAAATAAATTGATAGAAAAAATAGTTATCACTATTAAGACTTTAGTAAAGCCTATAAAAACTTTCGGATTTTCTTTAAACCAGTTGATGCTGACTTCTATTCAATAGGTGTCAAAAGTTGTCTAACCGTCAAAGTCTTTCAGCACCGTTAGAGTTGGAGAATTGCTAAGGAACTGTTATCACGTCCTTAAAAAAAGTAAAACGATTCTGCAAAATGTAAAATTTGCTATGCATATTTAATATAAAGATCATTTTGAGTGATTGGGATCCGCTATTTTTCTTTTGAAAATGTAAATTAAAATGTGAAGCATAATTAGAACAAAAAACAATGAAGAATTTTAACCTTACTCATATACACGTACATACGATTGTGTTCTGACGACAGACTAGTTAATTTGATAAACGAGCACAAGCTAGGTGTGTGAACCGCTTTAATTAATCTTTTGTTATATATAAAACCTAATATATATAATCAATCTGAATATTCTTAGACAATTTGCAAATTATTTGTATGTTATTTAGTCATAATAATATTAGGCAGAAAAAGAAACATTTCAGAACTTCATTACGCGACTAAAATCATATACCCGCACAACCATTCTATGCAGGGGCGGATCCAGAATTTTTGTCAGGGGGGGCAAAAAAAATATCGAATCGGGTTTAAATACCTAATCGGGTTTAAATCCATTAACCAATTGAGTACTCGATAAAAAACAATATTTTAACTTATATTTTCCAATGCTTTGACTTGTAATTTCTGATGTTTTGACTTATAATTCTAATTATCAATCAAAATTCAACAAATTTATTTTAATTTTAACTCTAAATTTAACCCGAATTACAAATTAAACGTCCAGAGGGGGGCAAAAAAAATTTCAGGGGGGGCAAAGTCAGTCAAAACCGATAAATCTTCACTAAAACTCAAAATCCAGGGGGGGCAGCTGCCCCCCCTGGATATACCTGGGTCCGCCCCTGATTCTATGCATTACTTGGGAAAGTTTTGATAGAAAATAGCACGCGTCTCAATAAAAAAATAGTAATCACTGACGTCGTAGGCGCATTCGGAACTCGTCATAATTGACTAACCAAGACAGACTCTTAGGTTGTGTTTGGATTGGCAAGAATAGAGCTAATCCAAGTTAGCTCCACTATTCTTAACATTGGGTGATCCAAACAACAATTAGAAATTTGGAATAGTTCAAGAATAGCTCTATGAGGTTATTCTTAACATTGGGTGATCCAAACAACAATTAGAAATTGGGTGATCCTCGCCCGTAGTAGCTATGAAGCCCTCGAAGAGTTCTTTTCCAAATCTGGGGAATCTTTGCTGAATGAGGCTGCCGAGAAGTTCGGGCTCTCACGCCATGTGGCACTCCACAACCTAATCTTTATGACCTCGTTCAATGCGAATGCTGGTTTCAAAATCTTCATGCCGATCATCCTCAAATGGCTCACGCAAGCCGGGGCAACACTGCACGGCCTATTAGCACAAGAAATCCGATCGGTGGTTCAGTCCTATAACGGCACAATTACCTTGGATGCTCTCGAGAAAATGGAGCTCACCAAATCAGTCGTCTGGGAAGCATTGCGCCTAGACCCGCCTGTAGAGAATCAATTCGGCCATGCAAGAGCCGATTTCGTAATAGAAAGCCATGACACGGCTTTCAAAGTGAAGAAAGGAGAGATGATATGCGGATACCAGCCACTCGCGATGAGGGACGAGAAAGCATGGTTCAAAAAATCGGCCGATTCCGAGTCAAATCGGCCGATTCAAATCGGAATCGGACGGGACCGAGTCGATTTTTACCCGATTTCCTCGGTTGTGCGATTTTCTGAGAGAAATCGGATGAACAGTGGCGGAATCGGCCGATTTTTCCGATTTTTTCACACCGATTCAAGCCGATTCAAGCCGATTTCCATCGATTTAAAGCAAAAATTTCCATCGGCCGAGAAACACCAATTTAAAGCAAAAATTTCCATACAAAACTAACCTGGACTGTGCTTCACCAGGAGGACTGGAGGAGAAGAAAGGCGATCGAAAAATCGGAAAATCGCGCAGAGAAGAAGGAATCGCGCAGGAGGAATCGCGATCGGAGGAGAAGCTTCATCGCGCAGGAGCTCGGGAAATCGCGCAGAGAAGAAGGAGATCGGAATAAATGGTTATTTTACAATCCAGCCCTTATTAATTTTACTATTTTCAAACGAATAAATGATTCATTTGTTTTTTTCAATACAGCCCCTATTTTTTTCAATGCAACCCCTATTTCTATTAGCATGTCTGTGTCACCTTCGTATGATTTTATTAGCATGTCACGAGCAAATGATTTTATTAGCATCATAGCTGTGGCCCTCATGCATGTGACTCCCACTAATCAATTTTTTCCTATTTTTTGGCTACAAAACAAGGCTTCTGCCAAAAATACCCGAGTTACCGATCCGATTCTTCCGATTCCGGCCGATTCATCCGATTCTGACTCGGCGGTCAAAAATCCGATTCCGATTCCGATTCCGATTTTTTGAACCATGCGAGAAAGTATTTAGAAATGCTGAAGAATTCGTAGCCGACCGATTTGTTGGCGATCAGGGAAAGAAGTTGTTGGATTATGTGTACTGGTCGAATGGGCCCGAGACAGTCACGCCAGCAGTGGGGAACAAGCAGTGCCCGGGCAAGGACATGGTGATCTTGGTTGGTCGATTGTTCGTTGCAGATCTATTCCTTCGCTATGACACATTCTCGGCAGTGCATGATGGAATGCTTCTCGGGCTCGAGCCGAAGATAGTAATAAAATCTGTCAAGAAGTCTTCAAATAAATGAACACGATGTATCTTTGTTTTGTTGAAATTAATATTATGTGTAATTTAAGTTATGCTTCAATAAAAGATATCTTCTTTGTGTGAACATCTCTAAACCTCCAAGCAAAGGGAAGAGGAAATGAAAAAGGACGGTTTAATTACAACAAATATGTAGTTTTTCTAAAAACAATTTGGAAATATATAACAATATTTTAGGTCAAAATCTAATTATTAGAGGTTTAAGCATCTGCAGTTTCTATGGATGAAATGAATGGGTGTCAATTTCTTTGTTTTGCTGAATCGTATTGATAAAATTGACACCCAAAATATAACACATAAATTACGCACTTTGTCCAAGTACTAAATTTAATCCTTTTGTTTTTACACATGCTAATACAAACCATTTTCTGGTTTGTCTCATTCATAGTACCAGTCAAGAACAGTGCTAATAATACAGTAGAATTTATGCTGGAGTATAAGTAATATCTTTTATAAAAAATTGTACCAGTATAAAAAATTACAAACCTGGGAAAAGTTTACTCATATTTTGACTCCATAAATCTTCAATTAAACCAGAAGCAACAATCTACATAATGAAAAATTAAAGTTTTAAAGTTAACAGTATATTTGGATCGTTGAGCAACCTGATATATCATATATGAATGATATGCTGTATTCTCTCGCATGCCTAGCTAGCTTTAAAACTAAGAAAATCAAGTAATTAAGAAATAATTTGAAACAATATATATAAACCTAAAACATCATGAGTGTACCTGCATATGACAGAGAATGGTGTCTGAATTTTTCCAGAAATCGGCATCATAGCATGGGGCCGGGAACTACGTACCTTTCGTTCAAAAGATATGATCCCTTTTGGTATATCTTTGCAAATCCTCTGAAAGTAGTGCACCAAGCACTTCATCTTTTGATGTTTGAATTGTGTTTGTCCATTGACAATTAGCAAAAACTACAGTTCTATATAGGTTGCAATTTTATGCAAATTTCATATGCATATGTAGGCTTTCCGGATGATTATTATTGTTTATCTTCTCAGTGTCATACACAACATGAGTTTCATTCAAGCACATTATCATTTTAAGGTTTTCATTCAAGCACATGTTTGGCTAATATTAAATTTGGGGTTAATTCAATACAAGATTAGAATATCACTGGCTGGACATTGCAATTACGTACTTTCCTGCGTTGATGTTTTCTCTTTTTGATCTTATACTATATGAACACTTAAATTTAGAATATGCTGAACAAACATTAATTTATCTTCGCATAGAATATGGTTAATGGTTGAGATTTTTTTTTTTTTCAAACTTAAAACTTGAATTACTAATAAATGAAGTGTTTTCATGATGCATTGCCACAAAGAGAAGTTTGTTGGTTCAGTCTTGGTTATATATGTCCTTTGTTCTTTTAAGGTACTTAGTATGGCACGATTGAGTTATGATAGCATGCATACACCTTACAAATTAGGGTTACAGGCTTAGTTTTTTGAAGGTTACAGGCTAATTAAGTTACTCGCTAATAATTTGATCTTGAGAAGTACGTAGTTTACGCAACAATTCGCCGAAATTAACGCGTGATAGATGTGTTCTGACTCTTTCTTTGGTCGGGAAGAGGCAGAAAAATGCACAAGCAAGCAAAGCATCTATAAGTCCCTAGAACAACATGAGAAACATTCAAGTTACATCTTTCTGAGAAAAGGTTGGCACTGAATACTACCCCAACTTGCACTTTTTTAAAACAAAATGATAACAATTTGCAACTTTTATATGATTAACACCAACTACCATGCATCACTAGTGATAAAGAAACTTTAAAAAAATCATTATAATGATGATGATCAATAGTTCATTTAATTACTCTTAGGCAGGGCAGTCGGGATACATGTTTAATTCTCAAATAACATCTAAAATAATGCTGAGATGTGTAATGAGGCACTTAAATAAAGCAACAATTTACAGTTTGCTTGTTAGTTTGTTACCTGAGGGTTTCACAAATTAAGGCCCAGAAAAGAAATCCAACGACCCTCGGCTTTCCTATTAATCCTAGCTACTCGTTAGTTGAGAATCAAACGGCGTAAGCTATCTAGAGATTGGGGTGATGATCTTTGCAGAACAGTTGTGCAAGGCTTCACGCAGCACACGGACTATATAATATATATAGAATCAAAACAAGAGTAGAACTAGGGTGCTCCTAAGCTCACCAAGTCCTTCGTGAGCACGACTCTAAAACCTATCGAATTGACTTCAAACGACATTTTCAAACTGTTAGATGTTCAATCTATATTAAAATGTGCTTGGAGACCAAATTTTATATTTTTTGGAATTTTTTTACTATTTATTAAGATGGTTTGAAAATCGCTGTTTTTATTAAAATTCTGCACCATTGGAAAACAGCGATTTTCAAACCATCTTAATAAATAGTAAAAAAATTCCAAAAAATGTAAAATTTGGTCTCCAAGTACATTTTAATATAGATTGAACATCTAATGGTTTGAAAATGTCATTTAAAGTCAATTCGATAGATTTTAGAGTCGCGCTCACAGAAGGACTTGGTGAGCTTAGGAGCACCCTAGTTCTACTCTCAAAACAACATGTCAAAACTGCTCTGTTAAAATCTTTACCCAGAGATTGTATACGTCATTGAAAAGGATCCAAGATATTTTATTTATTCCTTCTTACAGATTGACCCTAATAAGATTTATAATTCAACGTATATGTGTAAATTAGGATGATTCCTTTTTTTTGGATTTGGTTGCAATTTCTTAAAACGTTTCTCTACATTTTTTTAGTTTATTTCCGAACACAATAAGTATATACTAAACATGATTTATTTATAATATTTTTTTTTTGGCATTTTTTAGTTTCAAACTCCCAAAATATGGAAGGTTTCTACAACGAATTAAAATTTACTTTTTTTATTTTGGATAAATTCTTTGCTCTAAATTTAGAGAATTTGTATATCGATCGGAAGATAACATACTTTGAGAAACTGAATATATTGTACATCATATATACTCAGACCTTTTCATTAAATTAAGAGAAATAAGAAAGACAAATATTTTTCTTTCCTTTTCCTGATAAAGAAACTTAATTAATTACTCTGATTTTCCAGTATTTGTCGTTTAGGAATGAAGATAATTATTATTCTGATGATCCACAGACTTTCGGGAAAAAAAAATTGATAGACACATGATTCGTAATGAAACACAATTTAATTAAAACAACAAAATTTATCACAATCCGACATTTATGAGAAGATATAATTAAACAGTTAAACACGGGTCTTTTATGAAAATACACCACGCGCATGTGTAGTGAACAAAATGTAAATTATTTTCTAGCTGGGACAATTATGCAACATAACCAGTGTCACAGAAAATCAAATGAAGTTTTCAACTTATTTTAATTAAATGAAAGATTGGAATAGGACTGCAAACCAATCAAACCAAATCAAACTTATTCTAGTTTGAGTTTGAGTTTGAATAAGATTCGAACCGAACTGATTTAATTTATTTCAAAACGAACTTCAATCGAACGAGTTAATTGCAAAAAAAAAAAAATTTTGAATCGAAGTCAATTTTGTGAAACAATTAATTAGTTGGAATATGAGATTTATTAACAATTGAGGAAACAATATTAATGTTCTGTGTTGGTGTCTTTTCTTGTAATGACTATTAATTTTGTGAAATTTCTGTGTATGATAATGTTATTTATTTAGGTCTCAGTAGTATGGCTCGTAAACTCGGTCAAATAACTGATTCCGATTGTGTCTTTACTCTAGTAAAGTTTAGACCTAATTAAATTGATCTTAACACAAAATAAACCTGAAACATGAAAAATTCATTTGTACAATTAATGTAAAAGCTTAATTAGCTGCTAGCTAGGTAGATGAAAATTATATTAGCTTGAAGTTTGTCATGTGAAAATGGATCTGATTTATTTTTTATGTTAAGCTCCCAATTCAACAAACTTTCTTGGTGAGCTTAAGCTCATTTAGGTTGTTTGTTAAATTGCACTCTCTATTTAGGAGAGTGCACTCACTTGCTTCTCACTTGGGATGTGTGGAAGACTGGAAGCGAGCGCCTTGCTAAAGGTGGAGATTCAGATTTTATTATATCTAACAAATGTTCATACTTTATATTTTGTTTGATTAATGTTATTACTCTTAACTAGTAACTACTATATATAATTGAATAATGATTATTTCGTCCCCGTGATTTAGTCCCCCTAACTAACGATCTAACTGATCGTACTTTGCTTAATCCCCTAATCGTCCTCCTATCCCAAGTTCCCAACTTAGCTCACTAACCCACTCTTTCTTCCCCGATAGAGAAAAATAGCTCTAGAAAACACTAAACAGCCCTAGTGTCTCTCCCACCCCACGCCTTGCGACGGTCGACTGCCTCACCGCTCTCCTCTTTGACCTCCTTTCCCTCTCCTATCACCCACCACTCCTTCGCTCTCTCCAACCTATCATTTCCCTCCTTTGCGATCGCATCCCCTCCGCCCAAACAAGATCCTTCATCGCCTCCGGAGGGAGAGAGAAGGTAGAGGACCTGCTCTTCTCATTGGGAAGATTTAAGTGGCTTAATTGACCCCGATTTTGGGACCTCTTCTGATCGAGAGAAGCAACCTCCTCACATGTCTCTTTCAGCTAAAGATTTCACCTTTTTAAAAGAGACGACTAGTAAGAGGTTGCCTCTTGATTCGGCTTCCTTTAATTTCTCACCTGATTCAATCCTGATTTCAAAGGTCGTAAAGGCAAGTAGAAGCAACACGTTTGACAACAAAATCCTGAAATTCTGAGGCAATTCAGAGAAAATTTGAATGATTCTTTAGTGACTGAGGTGATTAATTGTGTCAAAAACTCCGAATTATGTATCAAGTTCTTCATCTGGGTTGGCCGGCAAATTGGGTATGTCCGTACCCAATCCACATACGATGCCCTGATTGAGATTCTAGGGTTTGATGAAAGAACCAGGGTCTCTTATGAGTTCCTTAAGGAGATCAGAGATGATGACCACGAGGTGCTCGGTAAAATGCTCAATGTATTAATTCGCAAGTGTTTCTATATATAATGGATTATGGAATGGGACTTAGAAGAACTAGCCCAGTTAAAAGAGTTCGGTTTTAGGCCAACAAAAGTCACTTATTATGCATTAATTCAAGTTATCTCTACTGCCGATCAATTGGATATGGCTTTCTCTATCCATGCTAAGATGTCTAATTCAGGATTTTTCTTGAATAAATTCACCATGGGGACTATAACTATACTAATAAGTTAATGCAGAGGATGGCTTCTTATGGGTGTAAAGTCTGTAAACCCGGTTATGTCATATTTATTTATATTTATTATTAGTATTTGTGGGTCAAATGGGTTGTCTGGCCCTGAATTGCAAAGAATGATTTCAATATGATACCAGTACCATATCCATATGCATCCACATAGATATTGATACGAACCGGTATGATACTGGTATGAATACAACTAACAGGTACGAACTGCTAAGTTACTAGTACGAATACTACAACAAACTCGCTTATTTCTTAATATGTTGTGTTCTGTAGTCGTGTCACTGTTTTATGTGTTAATTTGTTCATTAATTATTTTTCAATGAATATTGAGCCTAAATAGTGAAAGTATGTAAATTAAATTTGAAATTCATCTCTCTTCACAATATGAAAATAGGAATGGCAAATATCTTCCACAAATGCAATTGGAACAATAGTTTGCATTGTTTGACCTTGAAGCCAGACATAAATAGCTTGAACATTACGTATAATTAATACTTTTTAACTACACTATAGAGTGCATAATTGACATCGATTGTAAAATAATTTCTCTTAAATATACAGAGCTCATTATTATTAGCTTGAACTTTTGCATATGCTAGTTAATTAGGGACGGACCCAGAGTATTGCAGGGGGCAGCTGTCCCCCCCTTCGGATTTTGAGTTTTGGTGGTGATTTATCAGTTTTGACCGACTTTGCTCTCCTTTGGAATTTTTTTTGCCTCTCTCTGAATGTTTGATTTGTAATTCGAGTTAAATTTAAGGTTAAAATTGAAATAAATTTGTTGAATTTTGATTGGTAATTAGAATTATAAGTTAGAGCATCAGAAATTACAAGTGAAAATATTGAAAAGTATAAGTTAAAATATTATTTTTTATCGAGTACTCAATTGATTAATATATTTAAATCCGATTCGATATTTTTTTGTCCTCCTGATAAAAATCCTGAATCCACTCCTAATGCTAGTATTACATTTACATCTATAAATGTTTAAACCAATGAAGAGTTCATCTCAAATTTCTCATCCATAGATTTCTCACGTGAAATTACCAACCAAAACTAATCCATAAGAACTATTCGCAATTTGGCCAATATGTAAACCATGACACAGACTTTGCTAATAAAACAAAATAAGATGAAAGCTATATACGTACTAAAGCAAATTATGGCGGTGACATGTGGATCCACTTGCTTATTACAAGACTTTATATCATTTTCCAACTAGACGTAATATAATAGAATTGGACAAATTAAATAATCTATGACGACAAAGAGAAATTTGATATCTCATGGAAATTACCAAGCAAGTGAATCAACCCATGATTAATGAAGTTTAATTATCTTTACTTTTAGGGCAATTTTATTTTTTTAATAATTGGAGCATAGAGTATATATATATGAGGAGGGATCCGATTACATCTTTTTTGGTGACACACTTTGACACCTACCACTTTCAAAGTCCAAATAGTCGATTCAAACCGTTCAACATGATGGATATATTAAAATGTGCTTGGAGATCAAATTTTCCATTTTTTTGAATTTTTTTGCTATTTATTAAGATGGTTACAAAAATCGTTGTTTTCAGACCATTGAAAAACAGCGATTTTGTAACCATCTTAATAAATAGTAAAAAAATTCAAAAAAATGTAAAATTTGATCTCCAAGTACATTTTAATATGGTGATCATGTTGAACGGTTCGGATCGACTGTTCGGATTTTAAAATCGCAAAATTAACCTATATAAAAAACAGTGTCATGATGTGTCATCAAAAAAGGTGTAATTGGATCCCTCCTCTATATATATATATATATATATATATGCTGGTCATCGGATCAAATTAATTCTATTTGATGCATGGTCTTGATCGTTCAATCTATGTCGAGATTTGTGCAGAAAAATAAAATTAGAAGCCGCCCTAAACAGGTGCTCAAATCTTAAAGTGGATCGAACGGTTCATACCGAATTAGGTCTGATGCCCAGATCCCTTCGCTCCACTTATTAGAGGGCTATAAATCATATATATCACAAGAGCTAATTAATGCAAATTAAATTCTCATACTACAGAGTGTCTAAACTAAACTCTCTCCTCTATCTTATCTATCAATATTTTCCCTTTAATGGATGACCTCTCCGGTATCAAATCAATCTTACCATTTCTTCCTATATCTCTCTCTCCAACATCTTCCTCCTCTCATCTCACCTGGCCTGAGGAAGCCGAAAGGTCTCTCTGTGTCCTGACCAAGGGTCCTACTGTCAGCCATGTCGACTCCGGCTCCAAATTCTTCGACTTTATAGATAACCTCCGTAATGAACTTGATTTCTCTTCACAGCCTCCTCTTGCTTATGCCACCTCCAATGGTTTATCTTTCTTCTTTGATCAAGTAAATTGCTGTTTCTAAATTATTACTTTGATCTTTTTTTGGACTTTGGCACTTTTTTTTTGAAGAAAATAGGGGTCTAGCTAGCCATTATTTGATTCATTGAAGTTTGAGTTACATTGGAGATGTAAGTCCCGGATAATAAAATTACAATTTGCTCAAGATGATTGAGTCTTTGGCACTAAATAATTTTTACATGGAGGAATTGTTTTCTTTTCTTGAATTTTGACTACAGCACTTGTCTAGAGATGAAGCAAAAGTGTGGTTTGACGAGGTTGTCCCCAGCTTGGCTGCACTGTTATTGCGCCTACCTTCTCTGCTACAGGCTCATTATTGTAAATCCAACAAACTAGTTGCAATCGACAAATGCGAACTTCGTGTTCTGGGTTCACAAGAAGCAGGAATTGTGATTCTAAATCGAGTAAATGAACTATTGATCATCATCATTATCATACTTTTATAGAATTTCTTTATCACTATTGGTCGTAGTTGGTGTTAACCAGGGAAAAAACTGCAAATTGGTATCTTTTTTTTTTTGTTTAAAAAAAGGTGCAAGTTGGGGTAGTATATATAAAGCTTTGGTGGTGCAGCATTAGTATATTTAATAAGAAGTTGGAATAGAAGTAGCTTCAGTGCCAAATTTCTTTTTCTCTATTGGGCATTATTTTCTCAGAAAGTACTAAATTGAAAATTTCCAATTTTGTCCTAGGAACTGATAGCTGCTCTGCTTGCTTGTGCATTTTTCTGCCTCTTCCCGACCAAAGATAGAGTCTCAACACATCTATCACGCGTTAATTTTGACGAGTTGTTCGCGTAAACTACTTCTCAAGATCATATTATTAGCAAGTAACCATTGATAATTATGGGCACGTGGATTGTTCTTGCAATAATTAAACAATACCAACATGAAGTTGCCTCTTTTCATTTTAATATTTGAAAATAAATTGTTAATGCAACGAGAAAACTGAATCCTTTAATATGAATACAATAAAATGATAATTAATGAGCTTGCATCCAAGTCATGTTGTGTATGACACTAAGAATATTAGCATTAATAATCAAATGGAAAAGCCTTTATTTACATGTGAAATTTGCATAAAATAGCAACCTACGGAACTGTAATTTTCGCCTAATCGCATGTCATTTACACAATCAGGACCCTCATCAATGGCCGGAGACAATTCCAGCATCAAAAGATGAAGTGCTTTGTGCACTACTTTCAGAAGATTTGCAAAGATTTACCGAAAGGGATCATATCATTTGAACGAAAGGTGCTTCCCCCATGCTATGATGCCGATTTCTGGAACAATTCAGACACCATTCTTTGTCATATGCAGGTATACTTTAGGTTTAGATTGTTTTAATCATTTCTTACTTGATTTGGCTAGTTTTAATCTTTAATATTTCATTATGTAGATTTTTTCTTCGGGTTCAATTGAAGATCAGCATCATGAAGCTCTTGAAATTGTCTTTTCAAATAAATATTATGGACTCAATTCAATTTATATGGGCTGCGTACAGGTTCTTCACATTTCTATTTTACTTCTTTTCATATATACCCTAAATAAGTTGCACATTTTTACTTCTTTTCATATTTACATTTAAGTTAGGTAAAATAACACATAACGTTATTCTGAACACCATATTATTTAATTTAGCATAATTTTTGAAATTACAGTTTCTAATTTTCAATTATGAAACTACAGGAGCAAATCAGGTTCATGACAAATCCAGAACTTGTTGTAGGGTTGTTGTTTATAGCTTGCATGGAAGAAAATGAAGCTATAGAAGTTGTGGGAGTTGAAAGATACTCACAGTACACAGGGTTAGCAGCATCTTTTCTGTTTTCCTAACAACAGTTGTTCCAGTTTAAAACAGAGGGCTTACTATACCAAAAAAAGATATAGAAGAGTATTAAACATATATATATGACTAGAAAGTTCTAACTAACCAGACAACTGTACTATAACTAAGTCTAACAAGAAATTTAACCCGAATTCATTTCACCAATAGGTATGCTTCATCATTTCGTTTTGCCGGTGAATACTTGGATACAAAGCCTGTTGATTTGATAGGAAGAAGAAAGAGAAGGATACTTGCCATGGACGCGTTGAATAAACCGTTAGAAGTGCAGTACGAAACTAAGTTTCTTCTAAGGTATATGGGTATGGTACAGTAATGGTACAAATGTTTTTAATTCAGACCGTCTTCTTTTATGTGTTCCATGATCACTATAAATTAGGACTAGGCTGTAATTAAACAATGTTTTGGAGAGGTTGTAAATAGATATATAGTGAACAAATAAAAATTGGATTGCTTTACTAATTAATTAGTATAAATAATATTTAATATATTTTTGTTCATTAGTTTTTTACTTATTTTAAATTTGGTTCAATCATCAAGGATAATTTTTTTTTTTTTACAATTGTTACAGGGAAGTAAACAAAGCATTTGTTGGATTTATGGAATCAAAATATGAGTCTAACTTTGTTGATTCCCAGGTTTGTAATTTTTTAGAATGGTACATATTTTTTATAAGATATTCCTTAATACTGCATAAATTCTACTGTTCTTGACTCGTAATATAAATGAGACAAACCAGAATATAATGTACCACTATGTAACCTCAGTAGCTCTCTTACATATTATATGATTCCAGCAGCATTTTGACAAGGCTTCATGGCTAATGCAATTTTCAGGAGTGCAAACCCTCATCTATGAATTCAGATGCAAATGCAAATGTTGGAATTGCAACTGGAAATTGGGGGTGTGGGATATTTGGTGGGGACCCACAAATTAAATGCATGATTCAGTGGATGGCAGTTTCACAGGTACTTCATTTAGGTGAAAATCCATGAAAACCTGAATTTCATGTTTATGGGCAAGTGCAATAGATGTTCTAGGATAGTTAAAAAATAATAATAAGTATCACATGTACAAAGCATTTTTTGCTTTATTATTGGAGAAGAAAGCATTCCATGTTTTGATTGCATACAATAATTTTTTTTTTTTACAATTGTTATATTTTAGGGTTTTAGTCAAAATATTTAACTCAAGCAGCAAAGGAGAAAGGAGAAGAAAATTATGGAAATCCTAAGTGAAATACTTTCATCTCTCTGGTTCTACTTAATTTATTTCAGCCCCAGCTGGAAGTTTTAATACAACTTTACCAGAAAGACCCACAAAATGTAATAAATTGTGTTAATATAAAATTTAGGACATTTATAAATGGTTATTTTAACCCACAACAATCCTAATGTGAGAGTATGTTTGATATTTCTTTTTGTGGCACAGTCAAAGAGGCTGTTTATTCATTATTACACATTTAATGAAGGATCCATGCAGAGCGCCGAAAAGGTATTCCAACATGAGAATTGCATCTGCTATTATTATATTAATTAAATTTTGGGCAATTTACACTTTTATGTGTGTGTAAAGAGACGAATTATTAACTTTAAAAGAGGAATGACATGATTTTGTTTCATTTATGACAGGTAATTGCATGGATTGCAAATCAAAATTGGAATGTTAGTGATTTGTGGAACAAAGTCATGGATTACACTTCACAAAAATTAGAAGGACAAACTGTGCTAGACTTCTTTTCTTGGCTTCAATCTGAGAGTACTAATATCATTCATGTGGGCCCCAATCCCTTGTTCGGATCCAAATGAGATCCAGACCCGATATGATAAGATGAACTGTCGAATCATGCCACTGTCAGACCAACCATGTCGCTGTGAAGCGTTGATATGGAAATAAAATATGTTTTATTTTCTTAATTTGGATTCTAACCAAACCAAAGATGAAAGAAATATGTCAAGTAATGGTTGTTTAATAAATTTTCCAAAGACTTAATTTTTGTATGTAAATTTATCTATTACTTAGTTTCCAACTTTCCATTGAGGTTGTCAAATATACTCTAGACCTCTGTCCAACTTTTAGATTTAAAAAAAAAAAAATTTCAAAGATTACTTTCCAGTTTCCATGTCCTTTTTCGGAATGAAGCAAGGGTAATTCTGCCTGATTCCAGGGGTAAAGATTTTAACAGAGTAGTTTTGGCTTCATGCAGCGCATGAACCATATATTGTGCAGTTTTGATTCTATAGTCCGTGCGCTGCATGAAGCCAAAACTACTCTGTTAAAAAATTTACCCCTGATTCCATTTACTAGGAACAAGTGTAAGACACTTGTTCCTTGAAATTCAGATAACAACATTCAGATGACAACCCCTCGTACTGGTACTGGTAACAACATTCAGCAAAAATAGAAATCAGATAACAACATTCAGCAAAAATTCAGATGACAACCCCTCGTACTGGTACTGGTACATGCTGTAGCAGCATTTTGAAATTTCAACATTCCTTGAAAGGACAGTTTACATTGATTTTCGTTACATTTTATGTTTGTCATCGAGAAAACTTAATCATACCAGCACTGTAAGTAAATTTTACAATTACAGAAACTTGACGTATCACCGCATATCGTTACCTCTGTGCATCCACAGAGCTGATATGTCTGATTTTGTATTGGTCCTCTGATTGCATTCTTCTCTGTAACTCTGGCGACGGATGAGATATTTTTAGAGACTGAAGAGTTCTCACCATTTGCAACTCAGGAAGCATGCACAGATTGTCGCACCAGTCAATTTTAAGGTGACAAAGCACAGGCATGGCTCCCTCCTCTATGTGCCAATTTTGTAAATTTGGCAAACTTTCAAGCTCCAGTTTTTGGAGGCTAGGGAACCCTCCGGTTGAACAGATCAGGTCTCTCCCGACATATGAGTCTTCCAATAACCGAAGTATCCGGAGGCTTTCCAGCCTCTCTAATACCGGCATCGGATCTTGTCGAAGATTAGCGCTCGCAAGTGTGAACTTGGCGAGGTTTGTTGGAAGCATCTCTAAGGTAAGAACAATGCCTGTTGGCCACATGCCTGCAAGGTATAGACATTGTATCGTCTCATGACATGGCATTTCATTTGTGCCAACAATCCCAAATTTTACGTAGCCGCTGTCTAACCTTATAGCAAGCGAGTCCAATTGCTCCATTCGAATTAGCAGGTCCTTTAGAACATCCCATTCTTTTCCGGAACCCGTACTGAGCTCGAGCCCTATTTTGCGCAAAACAATATTACATTCCAATGCATGAAACTCTTGGAGCCTTGCCCATTTTAGGGTTTGTAGATTTTTAAAAATATCCCATCTTGACGGTAAATACATTGGGCTCTTGGAAATTACATGCCGCAGCTTTGGAATTTGCCACAGAGAATAACAGGTACTAGGATCGTCGTGGGAAACTTTTGTTTCCTTCAAATCAAGTGTTTCTAGATTTTTAAAGGAACTAAAGGAAAACTCAAAGAATCTTTGTGGCAGTTCGCAGTATCTAAAACCCAAATATCTCAAGTTGATCAAACCCTCTAGCCCCCCTTCATAAATGGCATCTTTTTCACTTATACGGACACGCTCAATGGTTAACACTCTGAGTAGCTTGAAGCCATGATATTTTGTAATACATTGCCCGAAAAAGAGTAAAGAACGGGTATGTTTTGATTGGATGTCATGTACCGTCATAGTGCAAAATTGTAGTGCTACACGGCGTGCCGGTTTGGCGACCAGATGGCTACCATCTTCCTCTTTCGAGTATACGGTAAAAAAGTTAGTTTCCTTTGCTTCATGGATAGCTAAATCACGTAAAAGATCGTGCATTCTGCAAATTTTGCAGTCTCCATTCCAAGATTTTTGGACAACTTGAACCAAGCACCTGCATCAATATTTTACACCCAAATTAAATGATATTAAATAAGAGGGAAAACCGGAAAATTTTGCTATATGATCGTTTGTGATATTTACTATGGTAAATTAATAAAATTTAATTTGGATATATAGGAGTGTTTTTTATATTGTGTTTAATTATTTTACACAAAATCAAACTCAAATATCAAAAATATTAATTTCAAAAAATGCACCTTTGCACTAGCTCTTGAAGAACAACCTCAGCTTTCTCCTCTAATGTTGCAACTCCATCTTTTGGTATGAACCCTTCGGCTATCCACATTCTAATAAGATGTTTTGCCGACATCTCGTAATCTTCAGGAAAGGATGAGAAGTACAAGAAACATTGTTTGAGATTGTATGGCAGGTCTTCGTAACTCAACGCGAGTATTTGCATGCACTTCTCACCATCTTCCGAGTGCCAATCCAAGGTTTGCTTCACTTTGTTCCATGCATTGTAACTAGGTTCTCTCCTCGAGAGGATACCACCAACCACAACCAATGCTAACGGCAATCCACCGCATTTTTTTGTTAATTGTTTTGCGACTTTCATGAGACCTGGAGGATTATAGTCAGGTTGTTTATGTGGAAAAGCTTTTCTTAGGAGGAGATCTAGACTCTCCTCTTCATTTAGGTAAGGTAGTTTGTAAGGGGTTGTTTCAGGATCAGCCGCCGTAGCTACATCAAGAGATCGGCTAGTAATTAGCACACGGCTTTTGTTTTTCGTATCTGGTAATACTGTTCTCAGTCGATTCCACAGATCAACTGTCCACACATCATCTAGGATTATAAGGTATCTCTTCTCATTCAAGAATATCTTAAGCTCCATGGGTAAATCCTCATCTTTAACGGGTTGAGGTTTGAATTTTATTTGAGGATCGACTGAGTAAAGAATTTCTCTCAAGAGGTTAGTTAGATTGAACTTTTGAGAGATTGACAGCCATGCGCAACAGTCGAACTGCCTCTCCAATTCAGCACTGTGGGTACAAACACAATTTGACAGAGTGAGAATAAAAGAATTATTTTGAAATTTTCAATATTACATAATTAATTTTATATATTCTTAACAACATGTGAGCCCCCATGGTTCTGCAATGCTGGTTTTTCTGGTATTTGTGTGTTTGAAGTTTGAACTAGGCAGGATGCACTGTTTTATTTTATTTTACTAATATTTTTGAGAAATTAGTAACATAATGATGGTATTTGACGGTCTTCCTGGCTAGATTTGTAACTATCTAATTAACTAAGAAAAAAATATTTTCATCATTTCCTAAAAAAATAAAATAATAAAATAATAGGACATATATAAAGTTCCAATTGGTAACTTTAGCAAAAATGGATGGATTCAGCCAGTCTGGATTTTTCTGGTAAAACCGTGAGTACAGCTCCAGAAATTAAACCTTACAAAAGTACATTCAGATTTTGTATGTATTTAAATCTATGTTCATATATAACCTTTTATAAACCTTCTGAGCCAGTGTAGTCTTCCCGAGGCCTCCAATTCCCACGATCGAGAGAACAGTACGCCTTTGAATGCTCCTATCTAACAGGTGCCTGATAATTTGGTTCTTGTCAGAATCAAAACCAACAACCTCCGAAACATCAATGTCGCAAAGTTGGGTCGGCCTAAAAGGTAACCAATCATTGTCGACGCTATCATCGTTCATTTCTGTTATCCCCAAGTGTATTCTACGCTTATAGATCATCTCGAGGGTCTCTTTGATGTTATTAATCTCATCACTGTGCTCGAGTTTCGAGGGAATCTTTACGAGATTCTTAAATATACTTATAATGCCAGAACTTCTTGGTTGGTTCTCGTCGATCTCTAATAGCAAGGTATCAATCACATCTTCTATTCTGTAGGCGACATCTCTTATCTCATTTACCCAATGTTTCACCAATGGATCTCTCTTTCGTTTGGAATCGGCATGTCTAAGAAAACATTGAATCAAGCGAAACTCCCGTTGTATCAGGTCTACCTGATCCTTAACATGATACACCTCCAAAGCGTTGTTGAGTGCGACATCACGAAGCTTCTCCAAAATAAAGTTCACAGCTGCCTCTGCCATTTATTTCAGATTGAGCATGAGATTTCTCTTTTTTTGTTTGAAGGTGGGTTAATTGGTTATATTATAGGGGGAATTTCATGTGTACCCCTCAAAAGCTTCAAAATTACGTATTTCCCCCTCTAAATTTTAAAATTACATATTTCTCCCTCTAAACTTCCAAAACTCACATATTTACCCATTTTATTATTTTTATATTAAAACACTTTCTAAATTTATAAAATACCTATTTTACCCTTTATTAAAAGTATAAAACCCCCATCGAACTCAAATTTGAATCTAAATGGTTCCTCTACCGTCCGATCCGCACGCATCGCAATAAGATATGTGTGTGTTCGCTTCAAGATTCGTGCTAATCTAGTGTGCACGGATCTTAAAGCAATTTTGATTCGTGTGCATTGCATTAAGATCAATGCACGTTGCTTCAATATCCGTGCGCATTCACTTCAAGATTTGTGCTGACCTAGCACGCACAGATCGTAAAGCAATTCGAATGATAGAGAAACTTTTCAGATTCAAATTGGAGTCAGATGGACGTATTATGTTTTTTAATAAAAAGGGTAAAATGGGTATTTTATGAATTTAGAATGTGTTTTAATATAAAAAACAATAAAATGGGTAAATATGTGATTTTTTGATGTTTAGAGGGGGAAATACGTAATTTCAAAATTTAGAGGGGGAAATATGTAATTTTGAAGTTTTTGAGGGGTATACGTGAAATTCCCCCTATATTATAAGGAAGCTCCTCCAACCGATATTTTTATTAATAATCTTAAAAAATATATATATATATCACCTATGACCTCGATTTTATTTTATTTTTAAATATAACCTAACCGCCCCCTTGTGGGACGGTCCATTGTGTCTAGCTAACCGCCCCCTAGGCGGACGGTCCAGTGCCTATAGCTAACCGCCCCTAGGCCGACGGTTCGCTTATTATTTTTTTTTTTATAGATATATTAAGATATCTTTTTATTAAGATATATTTATAAGATATATATATATAGAGTAGAACTAGGGTGCTCCTAAGCTCACCAAGCCCTTCCGTGAGCGCGACACTAAAACCTATCGAATTGACTTCAAACGATATTTCCAAACCGTTAGATGTTCAATCTATATTAAAATGTGCTTGGAGACCAAATTTTACATTTTTTGAAATTTTTTTACTATTTATTAAGATGGTTTGAAAATTGCTGTTTTTATTAAAATTTTGCACCATTGGAAAACAACGATTTTCAAACCATCTTAATAAATAGTAAAAAAATTCCAAAAAATGTAAAATTTGGTCTCCAAGCACATTTTAATATAGATTGAACATCTAACGGTTTGGAAATGTCATTTGAAATCAATTCGATAGGTTTTAGAGTCGCGCTCACGAAGGGCTTGGTGAGCTTAGGAGCACCCTAGTTCTACTCTATATATATATATAGTCCGACTAGGCTACTCCATGGAGTAAAACGACTTGGTACTCCACGCCATATCTTCATTTTCAAAGTTCAAATAGTCGATTCGAACCTTCCAACATGTTCTCCATATTGAAATGTGCTTGGAGACCAAATTTTACATTTTTTTGAATTTTTTTACTATTTATTAAGCCACTTTGAAAATCTGAAAATCCTTATGAACAGTAAAAATTTCTGGACCGCCGGATCAGTGATTTTCAAAGTGGCTTAATAAATAGTAAAAAAATTCCAAAAAATGTAAAATTTGGTCTCCAAGCACATATCAATATGGAGAACAACTTGAGCGGTTCGGATCGGTCGTTTGTATTTTCAAAATGAAAATAATGAGGCGTGGAGCACCAAGTCGTTTTACACCATGGCTTAGCTAAGCCCAGCACTATATATAGAGATGGGCTATTATACATTGCAATGTATTGACCCCTCTGTGCATTACAATCTAGACTGTTGGATTTGTTTCAAAAAGTGTGCGGATCAATGATCAGATCATTCAAAATTTTCGGAACTGGATATCTCCAGTTCTCTCTTTCTCCCCCAACCCAACATTTCGATATCTAAAGAAAAAACAAAATCGTGACAACGCAGGTGGCCGTGTGCAAGACAATGTGAGATTGTCATCGAAATTGGTACATTAATAGGCATATTATTTTTTAAAATCTGCACAGAAATTGGTACATTAATAGGCATATTATTTTTTAAAATCTGCATAGCTCTTCCTCTCTGTTCTTTACTGCTTATAGGCCCTCTGTACCAAACCTTGGAAGAGAGAAAATGTGAGATTGTCATCTCATTTCGTAGCAGGTGGCCGTGTGCGAGACAGAGGGAAAACGCGACGGAGAGGGTCGACGGTGGAGGGGGCGAGAGGAAGAGCACTCGACAGAGTCGGGAGATGAGGGGGCCGGGATAGAGAAAGGAAGTCTCAAGCACGAGTGGAGGAGTGGGAAGGAGTCGACAGAGTCGGGAGCGCGCAGGGGCCGCTGTGGAGGAGTGGGCGGGAGTCTCAGGCACGATTTTGTATTTTTTAGATATCGAAATGTTGGGTTGGGGGAGAAAGAGAGGACTGGAGATATCCAGTTCCGAAAATTTTGAATGATCTGATCTTTGATCCGCACACTTTTTGAAACAAATCCAACAGTCTAGATTGTAATGCACAGAGGGGTCAATACATTGCAATGTATAATAGCCCATCTATATATAGAGAATGGCTAATATCAAAACGTTTGTTCCTGGGCTCAGGAACAAACGATTCCGTTCTCCCATTTCCAAAGTTCAAACAACAAATCCAAACCGTTAGATGTTCAATCTATATTAAAATGTGCTTGGAGACCAAATTTTACATTTTTTGGAATTTTTTTACTATTTATTAAGCTGGTTTGAAAATCGCTGTTTTTATGAAATTTCTGCAACATTGAAAAACAGCGGTTTTCAAACCAGCTTAATAAATAGTAAAAAAATTCCAAAAAATGTAAAATTTGGTCTCCAAGCACATTTTAATATAGATTGAACATCTAACGGTTTAGATTTGTTGTTTAAACTTTGGAAATAGGAGAACGGAATCGTTTGTTCCTGAGCCCAGGAACAAACGTTTTGATATTAGCCATTCTCCTATATATATATATATATATATATATATATATATATATATATATATAGAGAGAGAGAGAGTGGCTAATATCAAAACGTTTGTTTCTGGGGTCTGGAGCAACCGAGTTTTAAACCGTCCGATCTGTTCTCAGATTCGTGCTTGATCAGATTCATAATTGTCGCTGGAATTTGAACTGGACGGTCCAGTGGAGTAATCCCCACCCAAACCCCGACCCTCTCTCTCTCTCCCGCTTCTTCCTTCTCTCAGCCCAGGCGATTTCTACCCTAAATCGCACCGGGCGAACCTCAAATTCCCACCAGCACCAGCGCCCCCCGCCACCCCAAAATCGCACCGGCGACTCAGACCTTGACCCTCTCTCTCTCACGCGACTCAGCTATCAGCGCCACGCCCGCTCTCTCTCACGAGGCTCAGACTCCGACCTCCCCCTTTCTCTCTCGGATCTCCTTCTCAGAACGGAGAAGTCAGAGGAATAGAAAACCTATCTCTCTTGACTGAAACCCCACCTCACTTTGAGGTACGACTTGGTTTGATTTTACTTCTGATAGTAATCTTCTTCAAGTGGTTAAAGTCAATTTTGTAGGGATTAATTTGCTTTTGTGTGTGTTAAATTTACAGCTTAACTTCTTGGGGCGCTTTCTGGGGTCAGGATTCCTCGAGCATGCTCAGGTAGACTACAATCGCTCTTTCCATCTGAGTGATTAATAATTTAGAAAATTGTATCATCTATTTATTTTGTTTATATTAAGATTTCTCTGGCCAAGGTTTTAGATATTGCGATTTATCACCACTATATTGCATTTTATCATACTTTCAAGTCCTATTGCACATGATATGCAAATATGCATTTTGATTGTTTTTGCCGATATAGAGGGACATAGAGAGGCTCATCTGCTGTTTGAATACTAGAAATTTATGGTTCACTTGATATAAGATAACTATTGGCCCTGTAAATTCGTAATATCCCATTCCATCTTAGAACAAAAGAAAGAACAGAACAGCAATTGAGGAAACCTAGAGAATGATCATCTAATTTTTTGTGTCATTTTTATTTTCTATACTGCAGTTGTCCTCGTATCTGATTTTTGTAGAGAAAAGTGAGAAAAAAAAGCTTAATTTAGCATTTTCTGAATACAATATGAAAATGGAAACCGTTAGATTTTTGTCATAGATGATATGTAATTTCTTTAGCTTTAGAGGCATGCATGATTTTTTTCATTTTTAAGTATACATGATCTTTCCAAGGTTTTGCAAGGGCACATTCGAAATTGCTTCTATTTTCAACATTTTTTTCAATTGGGGATACTGATTAGCTTATTTTATTTCTTTTTATAGGTTGACAAAGTGCAGGAAAAGAGGGGGGGAGGAATTTAAGGTGGGGAAGAAGGTGAAGGTAAGTTCTCAATTATTTTTTCTTGAATCGTCTAACATTTTTGTTTGGCAAAATTTTACAATATTGTAGAAGATTCATAGGTCAGAAGAGAAGAAGGAAAGAGCTCTGAGATTGAACAAAGACCGAAAATGGCTCAGGTAGGTCTTCATTTTGACACTATAACATTTTCCATCTATTTGTGCAATGATTATCTCTAGTTGTTTGTTTTATGTCACTTGTGTTTTATTTTTATTTTTTATAACTCAAATAGGTGCTGACATGTTACTGTTTCAATAGCCATACGCAGCAGGTCCTTTACCAATAGATTGCTGAAGATGATGAAAAAATTTCATCAATGGAGGAAATATCTCAAGAAATTAATTAAGCATATATATGGAGTTGCATCATGAATCCTTCCAAATTTTATATATGAATTAAATTTTCATGATTCTGTTATATATGCAATGAAGAATAAAAAAAGTCTTGTTAAGTTGAATGTATGATCTGTTTTTTGAGAATTTCTAGTGAAATCTTGCTATACATTGTAAATTTTTGTTAATTTATTATTTGAACGAAAATTTCCTTATACTGCCTATCTAGAGTTGACTAAAAAGATAATTTTGGAGTATAGTGGAAATTTTCGTTATGTGGCTATACATTATGTAACCTTTTATCAAAATTTGTATCTGTTCCATGCTTAATTCAAAGTTACTTGAATAGAAACATAAATACTTGAATAGAAATAGAAACAGAAACATAAATAATTGAATAGCGTCACAAAGACACATAACAGTGTTTTCAAGGGCATTGTTGTCATAAATATAAAATTTATAAAGATTCTATACATCAACAATCTCCAAAATTTACAAAGACACAACAATGCCGCAAATAGAAATAATCAACAATCTCCCAAATTTATAAAGCTCATTAATGTAATTCTTAACAGAATTGTGCTTCTCTCTGCATAATCTCTCAATAACTTGGTCCAGCAGTGGATCTCCTGGCCTTCTATAGGTCTGATCACCAATAGTTCATACTAAAGTAATACTGTCAAAGCCACTGGTCAAACAGCATGAGAGCCACAGACCAAAACCTTACTAAGCTAGAACTACAATACACTAAATTATTACATACATTGTTTAACAAAAGACAATTTTAGTCTGTCAGCTGCTACACTCAGTGGGAGCTTGATTAAAACTCTAAACAACACTATTCTTTAGTTAGAGATCTTACATTTAATATACAAAAACATTATTGTTCAACAAAATTATAAAAGATGCATTTTTTTTCTCACATTTCTGAATCTCAAGGATCACAAAATTGACAATCAATAGGTAAAATTGATCCTGACTAAATCTCAAGTGCAACCCAAACATTTTAAGTACAGAATGCGCCGCATTGTATGAAGATAAAGGGATTCGCATACATTGAAGTTCAAGCCCCATCAAAAGAAAAATTCCTAAATTCTCTTTCCAAATGGAGAAAGGCTAATATCAATTATCAACCTCCATTGCTTGTGCAACTTTAGCCTTTGTCACTGCAGACAATTTGGTCTTCACCTTCTTCCCCCCCTTTATTTTCCCCGCACTTCCGTCAACCTATAAAAAGAATAAAATAAGCTAATCAGTATCCCCAATTGAAAAAAATATTGAAAATAGAAGCAATTTCGAATGTGCCCTTGCAAAACCTTGGAAAGATCATGTATACTTAAAAATGAAAAAAATCATGCATGCCTCTAAAGCTAAAGAAATTACATATCATCTATGACAAAAATCTAACGGTTTCCATTTTCATATTGTATTCAGAAAATGCTAAATTAAACTTTTTTTCTCACTTTTCTCTACAAAAATCAGATATGAGGACAACTGCAGTATAGAAAATAAAAATGACACAAAAAATTAGATGATCATTCTCTAGGTTTCCTCAATTGCTGTTCTGTTCTTTCTTTTGTTCTAAGATGGAATGGGATATTACGAATTTACAGGGCCAATAGTTATCTTATATCAAGTGGACCATAAATTTGTAGCATTCAAACAGCAGATGAGCCTCTCTGTCCCTCTATATCGGCAAAAACAATCAAAATGCATATTTGCATATCATGTGCAATAGGACTTGAAAGTATGATAAAATGCAATATAGTGGTGATAAATCGCAATATCTAAAACCTTGGCCAGAGAAAGCTTAATATAAACAAAATAAATAGATGATACAATTTTCTAAATTATTAATCACTCAGAAGGAAAGAGCGATTGTAGTCTACCTGAGCATGCTCGAGGAATCCTGACCCCAGAAAGCGCCCCAAGAAGTTAAGCTGTAAATTTAACACACACAAAAGCAAATTAATTCCTACAAAATTGACTTTAACCACTTGAAGAAGATTACTATCAGAAGTAAAATCAAACCAAGTCGTACCTCAAAGTGAGGTGGGGTTTCAGTCAAGAGAGATAGGTTTTCTATTCCTCTGACTTCTCCGTTCTGAGAAGGAGATCGGAGAGAGAAAGGGGGAGGTCGGGGTCTGAGCCTCGTGAGAGAGAGTGGGCGTGGCGCTGATAGCTGAGTCGCGTGAGAGAGAGGGGGTCAAGGTCTGAGTCGCCGGTGCGATTTTGGGGTGGCGGGGGGCGCTGGCGCTGGTGGGAATTTGGGGTTCGCCCGGTGCGATTTAGGGTAGAAATCGCCTGGGCTGAGAGAAGGAAGAAGCGGGAGAGAGAGAGAGGGTCGGGGTTTGGGTGGGGATTACTCCACTGGACTGTCCAGTTCAAATTCCAGCGACAATTATGAATCTGATCAAGCACGAATCTGAGAACAGATCGGACGGTTTAAAACTCGGTTGCTCCAGACCCCAGGAACAAACGTTTTGATATTAGCCACTCTCTATATATATATATATATATATATATTTTTTTTTTTTTGTATAAATATATTAAGATATATTTTTTTTGTAGATATATTTTTATTAAGATATATTTATAAGATATATATTTTTGTTAAGTTTATATTATTTTTGTAAGATATATTTTTTCTATGTAATTTTTATATAAAAATGACATACTTGTGCTTAATTTTTTTTATTGTAATTTTCAATAAAATTGAGTTGAGTTTGGATGCGTCGTTTGACGTTAGAACCGTCGATTCTTTTATAATAATTGTCGATTATACGGCTGTTGTATTGATTGTCGATTTGGCTAACGTGGTAAACAGTGGAAAATATGTAATCTAAATGGTAAGTCCACCAAAAAAACATCCAAACTATGTAATATAAATGTCCACAACTCAGACAAAACAGTCCAGACCGAATATACAATAGTAGAAACCTATCAAACTACAAAACATAAAAAACCTAACGACGAGGGCGAGGGCGACGACCAGAGAGATCCAACCTATCAGGTGGATGGCGGTCCCTGGGCAGCTGTACACGCCTCACGTGAACCTCCTCCTCCTCCTGTGCGGCTGTATCCGCCTCGGCCCATGGATTCTCCACCAGTGGGGGGTCACCGGCACGGTACGCATCTCCCATGGGTCGACCTCCCAAGTCGATAGATACGTAGGCGGAGGAGGCGGTGTGCCACATATAGCAGATGCAAACACTCGCACTGGCCTCGTCGTCGTGCTATCTAGCCTCCAGATATCGTGGTATGTGGAGGCTCGTCCCTCATCCCCAGCATCATCTCCAGTAAAGTCAGCCATAGTGAACTCCGGGGTGGCACGTCATAGGGGAGCTCCATCCTTAATGTAAACAATGTTAGTTTTGCTACATACAAATAACTAGTAAGTTGATTAAATAATAAATTTTTGCTACCTGGCCAATCTGCATCGGAACTCTAAACTCATTGTAGTAAGCGTTCCACGCATTGTTGATCACTTAAAAGAGAGCGATGTTTCTTTTAAAATTTATAAACTCAGAAATGCTATCGGTTCGGATCGCAAGCGCACAATCCTTATCTAGTATAATCGAGGTCGATCCACAGGGAATATTGGTCTACAGTCTTGAGCGATTAAATCACAATCTTTCGAAAGGCTAGACAAAATCTGAAAATTGAGAGTTTGGAATTGTGATCAATGTAAATTTGGCAACAATTAAAAGTAATTAAAATAAAGATAGAGATGAGAATTCCTAGGGTTTCGGCACACCATTGCTACTCAATCCACTTTGATATTCTACTTCTGTCGGGTCTGATTACCTGTTGTTGTTAATGGAAGACACTACATAGGACACTGCGAGTCACTTACGCAAATGACGGAACTTCCACCGGGATACTACATAGGACACTGCGAGTTATCTTACGCAAATGACAGATCCCTTAAATACACAAGTTACTACATAGGACACTGCGATTTATCTTACGCAAATGACAGAACTTGGTTTGCGTTTTGTGGTTCTGATTTATGGTTTCCCACGAAGGTTTTCTTCACATAAATCTAATGGCTCCCAATGAGACTAACTCGTCCATCATAGTTTTTCTACCAATAAAGTACTGTCACTACCCTAGGATTAAACTAGATCATCGAAATCAGGTGAAGGGAGAATAAATTGCAAAAGCATTTCAATCAACAACAAGAAATCATAATCAACAGAAAATATATATATCAAAGCATCATGAGTAACAAGGTTTACTGCCTAGCCCCTAAGAAAAGAACTTAGCCGCGGAACGGCATCATTACAATACACCTCTCTTTCTCACTTCAATCAAATCTAACCCTAATTACCAAAATTACAAAGATCAGTTCCTCTTCTGTCAATGGGCCTTATATAGGAGTGAGGGGACGTCTGGAGATGAGTAGAGGCCAAGAAACACGATATGGACACGTCTGTGGCAATTATTCCCCAAAGGGCACCTTGGTTACGGACCGTATCAGATGATACAGTCCGTATTCACACCTTGTCGCTGAGGATTTTAATGCGTATCACACCATCTCCTGGTCCATATCTGGCTAGGTCCGTATCAGCTGGTACGGACCTTAACAGGGCCTTAGTCGATGAGCGTCACTTGTCCGATTGACCTGATTCTTGCTCCATTTGTTGTGAAATATTCCCAAAACCTGTTTTCTGCAATAAAACATAAATAATGGTGACAGTAGCCTTTTTCTCTAGTTAATTAAACATAAGTGTGAGATAATTTGCAAAACCTAAGCCAAAACCCTACGTAATTCATCATCATTTTGACTCTGATCAATTGTTATTCAACACCCATTCGTGGAAGCCCCAACCTGAGTCATCCACTGCAGAATTGAAGATAAATTAATGAGAATAGTTTTTTAATGAGAAATGATTGTGTACGACAAAATCAAATTACCTGGAGGAGGTGGCGGCATCTCATGAGCGTATATAACGACTGGGGGCTGATTCGGATCAAGTAGTGGGGGCTCTATCTCACACCAGTTTATGTTCTCCCCACTATCACGCAACATGCCAATGAGGCGCCCGTCAAAGCCAGAGTCCTCCACCATAGGGGCACTGTGCTGGAGCATTGCATATCCCACTGCTCGCCAACCTTCTTTTGTCATGCACACCAAGCTGTATGCCACTCCTCTAATACTGGTAAGAATATGCACATTTTTTTTATTATTATAGGAAAAAATAAATAAACATTTAATGGTTTAAATATGTCAGTGTCATAAATAATTACCTGGCGAGCCTGGATCTATCCAAAAGACAAAAAACCTCTCGACCTTGCACGAGAAAGCCTCCATCGAAGGGTCTCACCCCAGTGGCCCGTGAGGTATACTGAGGGCATGCCCCACCTCTGGTACCAGACTAAGTACCTCAAGGTCCCAGGACCTGCGCCCAGTGTGACATCATCCGCCGTAGGAGGAGACCATATGTGATACTGCGGAGACCGTGCTCGGAGGTAATGATCCGCGAGATGCAGTCTCCAGTCGACATTGGGCTTATTGTGTTTAGTCCTGCAGTACATTTAAATTAAAAAAGAATGTTAATAACGTGTAGGACTGAACAAGTAACGAAATATACAAGCAATTAAGTAATTTTAGCTTACTTGTGCAGCTTGGTGGTCTCATTCTCTCCCAGCTCTAGGAACTCCGGGACAAATGCGTCCAAACCAAACTGTCGGGTCACGCGATCTGGATACGTGAAGTCAACAATCCAGTAACATACGTACGGCCCCCGATAAAACCAGATATCTCTCTACTCCAATGTCAGTCGACAAAGTACGTTCCTTTCGTAGAACTCACGGTGGGGAACCAGTCGACACTACTCTCGTGAAGCATCTGGAGCTGACTCTGGACATAGGAAATCCCCACAGTTCTCCCCTTACCCGTGTTTTCGTACATGTAATGACTGCCCCATATGGCACTGTACGCGGGACACCTCTCGGCATCCTGTCTCCTCAAGAATGGGACAAGAGACGGACAGACTGGTTGACATACCGGCAAATGAGACCACGACAATTGCTGGAGTAAAAGAAGTGGTCCGTGGATCTGCATGTTCTTCACCTATATTTTGGACATGAGGTGCAATGTTGGTGATTGTTGAACCCTAATATTTGTAATAAAAATTTCGAAATATTTGTGAAAACTTACCATACAAGCATGGCACAAGTTCCGGTATAAGTGGGCGATCACAACTCCGCCCTAGTTCCACTTCGATGGACTCTCAATTTCTCTCAGCAGAAAGAGGAACATAATCGGAATCGCGTCACCGCTGGAGTCCACAAACATGACGTTGCCACAGAGATCCATCACAAAGGCCCTCACATACCTACAAATATAAAATAGTTAAAATAAATAATAGTTTTCACTGTTGAGTTCATAACATATTTTAATTTCAAGATTTTAATGATTACCTCTTGACGGCCTCCAAATCAATGGTCTCGACCGTGATCCGATGTTGGAAGAAGTGATCGCTGAGCGCTGCTAGGCTAATACAGTACCCCGAATACCGGAACTCCTCCTCCTTCCTCTTCTTCTTCTTCTGCATCGCCTTTAGATCCGTGATCCCCAGAAGCTCCTGTATCATCCCTACGTGAAGTGGACTATCGGAGACACCGCTGATAGGCTCGCCATCAATCTGTAAACCCCATAAAGCGCTTACATCAGCTAGGGTCACGGTCATCTCCCCAAAGGGAAGGTGAAACGAATGAGTCTCCGGTCGCCATCTCTCCGCGAGCCAGCTCATAAGAGCCTGGTCGATCTTACTCTGAGGCATGGTAGCCAGCTGATACAACCCGAGATTCATAATGCACCACTCCATCAAAGAATGACCGACGTACGGTATCTCAGGGGTGCGATGTCTCACGGTCAACATTGTCTCGTCCTGCATTTAACAATGATTTCAATCTAAGCGACTTACTATATGCCATATTCAAAATCTGTAATTTGAACTAAATTGCTTAAAAACCAATGTACCTCCGTAGATGCGAGCGCGACCCGTGCTTAATGTGTGGAATCCACAGAAGAGGACTGAATGTATCAGCTGCATGTGTGGGGTACTCTGCACCGAGAACCTCTGCACCAGATGCCTCTACACCAAATGCACTGGGAGCTTCTGTACTAGACGAACTATCCCCCCTCTCCATAGTATCTACATTGCACAATTTTCAAATAACTTAAATTTCACAATTTTGGATATAAAAAAGTATAATGTAGGAATTTTGAACCGAAACGATAATTTTGGACCCTAAACCCTAATTTATTACCCCTTACCCCTAATTTATAACGCTAAACCATAAACCGTAATTTATAAACACTAAACCCTAATTTTGATCAATTCAATCGCGTCGGGAAAATCAACAACCCGCACAATTTAACAATTCAATTTCTAAATTAAACCCTAAACCCTAAACCCTCCTAATTTTAATCAACTTACTCGCGTCGGGAAAATCAACAACCCGCACATGGCAATTCAATTTCTAAACTAAACCCTCTAAATTAAACTGTAATTTATAAACTATAAACCCTAATTTTAATCAACTCAATTGCGTCGGGAAAATCAACAACCTGCACAATTTAACAATTCAATTTCTAAATTAAACCCTAAACCCTAATTTTAATCAACTTACTCGCATTGAGAAAATTAACAACCCGCACACAGCAATTCAATTTCTAAACTCTAAATTAAACCGTAATTTATAAACTCTAAACCCTAATTTTAATCAACTTACTCGCGTCGGGAAAATCAACAACCCACACACGGCAATTCAATTTCTAAACTAAACCCTCTAAATTAAACTGTAATTTAAAAACTATAAACCCTAATTTTCATCAATTCAATCGCATCGGGAAAATCAACAACCCGCACACGATTAACATCTCAATTACTATAAAAAATAAATGAATGAGTTACGTAAACGTACCCGAAAACAATCGATCGAGAGAAAAAGAGATGGTGGCCGAGAGAGAGAGAGAGTGTGGCCGAGAGAGAGGTGGGGGGGCTGGTTCGGGTAGGGGGTGGTGGGGGTGGTAGTAGGGAAGGGGAGGGGAGGCCGGGTAGAGGTAGGGGAGGCCGGGTAGAGGGTGGCCGGGTAAAGGGGAGGCCGAGGCTAGGCGGGGGTGGTTGCTGGGGTGCTTCTCGGATCGGGTAGGAAATAGGGGGCTGGGGCGGTAGGGTTAGAGGGGGTGGGGGGGCGCTAGGGGGTTTTAAAAAAAAAGAAAAAAAAGAGAGCTGGACCGCCCCACGTCTGGGCGGTTGGCTAGAGGCAGTGGACCGCCTAGCAAGGGAGCGGTTGGCTACCAATACTAGACTGCCCTACAAGGGGGTGGTTAGGTTATATTTAAAAATAAAATAAAATCGAGGTTATATATGATATTTTTCTTTTTTTAGAGGTTATTAATAAAAATATCGGCTCCTCCAAAGGCAAACTATGGCAGTATTAAATATTTAAATTACCCTTTTCTTTCAGAAAGGTGCCAACACATGGATTAAAATTTATATTAAAGTTCCAAGTTAAATATATAGTCTATGACTCCATGTCATTTGCTGAGTCCACATGATCTATTTATAGAAATATTATTCAAACTGCAAACTTGAAATTATAGATTTATTTTCTATATTAAAAATAAGTTATGTTTAATAATTTGAATCATCATTCATAAAAAGGCAGTTAAACTCAACCGCAAAAAATTATATATTGCTTGATGGAAAGATAATTGGACCATTGCATGGTGCATTGGTAAGTACCCAATTCAACTTGTTATATCTTATTTAATTATATATTCTATATTCAATAGCATCCTTTTTTTTTTCTAATTTGTTTGCTATAACTCGCCAATTGCCATTTGATGTATTGTCTATTATTTTTGTTCACAAATGATCTGTTACATATTAATTGTGGGTTGCAATTTGCTCAAATTGATGTTACTTGTTCAGTTTAAATTGGTTTGTTGGATCAATGTTTGTTTAACTACTTGCTTGTTGATAATTGATATTTGCTATATATATATGTGCCACTAGTATACTTATTTTTCGTCTGAAATTGTTTATTGTTTAACTTAAATTGTACATTAATTTAGTACTTGGCTGATGGCTTAATTAAGCTTGTGCTATATAATTAGGAGTATTTTGTTATTTATTAGTACAAATTTATAAAATAATAAGGGGTACGTTTGCATGTATAGGACATGCATATAATCAATTAATTGTAACCGATGTTTTTAGCTCATTAAATCTATTTTTGCAGCACATTAATCAGAATATTAACATATTGTAACTATTCATTGAAAAGTCACCGAGATTACAAGTGGCAGCTATCCCGTCTCTCAATAAAAAGTTCAATTTTGAAGAATAATATGTAAAAGATGCTGAGATTGTACCAAGATCTTTTAAAAAAAAAAACAAGTGGCAGCTGCTGTCACTTATTTTTGCAATGAATTTCAAGGTTGTTGCTGTGAGAATTCAATGAATTTGAATGAAATAGACGGTGAGAATTCAATGAATTTGAATCCGCATTTTCCTGTCAAAGATTTGTTTCCACACAATCCAATTTCACAGTCTATTTCATTCAAATTCATTGAATTCTCACAGCAACAAGCCAACAACCTTGAAATTTATTTCGGTCCGAAACAACCTTTTTTCTCTTCTCTTCTTTCTCCTTTCTAGACAAACTTATTTTTCTGACATTTCTAAACAATTTATAAGCAAACATTTCTAAATAATTTATAAGCAAACATTTCTGACCTTTTGGTCTGGCCAAAAAAACATTGGACCAAAATGACATCTCGGTCCATGGGTGTTACACCAGAAGCTACACTTGTTTTTTTTTTTAAAAAGCTGTGAAACCACCTCAGGCTGAATTGTCATTTCGGTCTCGAAAAAAAAAAGTTCGGACCGAAATAACATTTTAGTTCTTATGATTTTTGTAAAAAAAAATTATTCATATTGGTTTTATAAAATTCTTATTTTCAATTATGGTTTATAAAAAAAATTCAAGAATCTTTCTATGAAAAAATGATTGAATTTTGCTCTTTTGTAGTGGATGCATTTAACATGAATACTTTTTTAGGTACCGTTTGCACTTTACGTGCAGTTTTTGGTACATAAGAAGTGGAAGTAATGATGTGACTTTTATGGATTTCGAAAAATGTACTAGAGCTTGAAAAGTATTTATGTCACATGCAGAGAAGACTTGAGGTCGTCTCGCCCCAATTTGAAATTATATATAGATATATTAATTTTGAATCCGCGTGGCATTTTTCTGTCAAAGATTTGTTTCCACACAATCCAATTTCACAGTCTATTTCATTCAAATTCGTTGAATTCTCACAGCTAGGGCTGCAAACGAACCGAACCGAATCAAACTTACCTCCAGTTTGAGTTTGATTTGAATTAATTTCGAACTAGGTTTGGTTTGAATTAATTTCGAACGAACTCAATTTCGAACCGAATTTTTTTACGAACTCAATTTCGAACCTTTACAAACTTTGTTACGACTTACGATATATGACTTCTGACTGGGCCATAGTGCGAAATAACAACACTTCAATAAAAACTCAAGTATTCAAAGTACAATTTAAATAAAACTCAAATATCAATAGAAGTACAATTTAAGAGCATCTACATCCCAGCAACTCAAATGAGTTTCTAAATAACTGTTAATCACTTTTTAGAAATTAAGATCTCTAAAGTTTCTAACTCTCACATTCCTGAAATTAATTTTAGAGTTTCTATTAAGCCACATCAACAACAAATTAAAAAGGAGAATTAATTTGAGCCAATCATTTGACCAACATGGAGTTTATAAACAGTTTCTTAATAATAAATTTTACTGCATAGTTTCTAAATAAGAAACTCTCCTACATCCCTAAAACTGAATTATAAACTGCCACATTAGATTAAAAACTCTAATAATACGGGATGTAGATGCTCTAAATAAAACCCAAATATCAATAGAAGTACAATTTAAATAAAAACTCAAGCACTCCAAAGTATTCAAAGTACAATTTAAATATCAATAGAAATACGAACAATCATCAAAGTCTTAAAATTATTACAAATCCAAATATTACCCTAAATAAAACATTAAAGTTCATTACAACTAAGCACTAGCTACTGAAAAACCCTTCTAAAAACCCTCACAGGTATCCAAAGCTTCAGCCATATATTTCGCTTCATTAAACTAGCTACTAAACATCTACAAATGACTTTATAGATGCAGTAGCAAGGTTTTCAACATCCCACACTATTTTTGTATCATTAGCCTGGATTACCCGAAAAACTCATAATCCTACCATGAAAATCAAAATTTCTGGTATAAACATGTGAATTTTTTTATTTGAGTTTTGTTGTTGAATTTTTTTATTTGAGCTTGTAATTAAATTCAGAAGTCAAAATTCAAAGCAATTATGGACTAGACGGTTTATATTTTCATCAGTGAACATAAGTTATCAGCAAAAATTAACGGTTCACGTTTGAGTTAATTTTGAACTAAATTTGGTTTGCGAACCTATTTCGAACGAATTAGGTCCCGTTTGAGTTTGGTTTGAATTAATTTCGAACTAAGTTTGGTTTGAAATAATTTCGAACGAACTCAATTTCGAATCGAACTTTTTCCAAACTTTTTCGAATCAAATTCGAATCCAATTACGAACTACGAATTTTTTGTGCAGCCCTACTCACAGCAACAACCTTGAAATTCATTTCAACCTTGAAAAAAAAAACTGTAAAAACTTGTCAAAGTTGAATGCATTGATAATATACTTTTGAGCATTGATAGTTTATACATGACGGTATAAACTATTGAGCATTGAATGCATTGATAATATGCTTTTCGCTTTCTCTCATTATACGACAACGTCCCGAGCTAAAGTTGCTCAATAGTTTTTTTTGGCATCGGACGGGATAATTTATAACGTCCCGAGACTTTCTTTTTGTTGGTTTTTTGACAATCGGACGGGACAACGTCCCGAGTTTTTGATTGATGATTACGGGGCGGAGCTGGATTAGCAAATTAGCTAATCTGAACAGGTTAAAATGACTTGTTCCGTGGAACGGGATAAACCAACCTGTCCTACCTACATTTCGAAATTCCGTCAAAATGATATCCAATAGCGATATTTTTTATTTTTTTTCGATTAATAAAAATTTCGGCCAATTTTGTGTAAAAAAAAATTCGAATTAGGTTGCATTTTTTTTTTTAAGTTTTCTTCTATTACTTCCCAGTTTCAATAAAAGACTTTCATTTTATGTCGTTCAAGAGTATTTTTCAGATATCAGTACTTTATTCATTTTCAATTAAACGATATCTGAACATATGGATTAATGACACTTGACAGTTTTTTTTTTTTTTTTTAAAGATAAACACAACCCCATTTGGTTTCTTTAAACCTTGTTTTGCAAATTGAACAAAGTGCATGGTGGTTAGGAATTTGGTTATCTAAAGTTTGGCCCCTCTTGCAACTAGCAATGCTCCCAACCACTGCAATCAGAGGACATATTCTCCAAAGTAACAGAACATTTATGTTTAGATCCGGACCGTCCGATCAGAATTCGGACCAATCCAGTCCGAGGTGGAAAGCATGGGGCCTCTTTAACATCCGTGCAGATTATAATCGGACGGTTTAAATCTAAACATAATTTTTTTGTTACCTTAGGTGATATGAATTCCTGCAATTATGCAACCTATGTCTCTGACATCATTACCTTTAATACTCCAGTAGGGGTTACAAAAAGTATCTGTATTGTAACACTTAGAAATTACAATTTTTCATGGAGGCAAATGCAGAGATTCCCTTACCAGTGAACAAGCTATTGCTTGACCTGATACAGAAGACTAAATCCTCAATCAGGTATAATTTTCTTATATGCTGTTATCAAACACTTAATCATTTAATTACTTTTGTGCTTGCTCCTGTCCTGATGATTTATACAAGAGTGATCAATTATGGTTTTCTTTATTTAAGATTGATTGTCTAGAAGGGTAGTTTTGTAATTTGTTCAGTTATACTGTTACTGACTTCAATTTTATTTTACCGTTTTCTGAAAGGAGCAAACTGTTTTCCCGTTTATTAATTTGAATAATGTATTACAGACTTTCAGATAAGTAAACTATATATTTTAGGACCTTTTTTGAAATGATCAGTTTTGTTAGCCTCAGTGCTCAATGCAATGTACCGGTCATAGCCCTGGTACCAATGCATTCAATTTTATTGGCCTTTATTTTTTACACTATTCAGTTTCTTCCAAATTTCTTTACCTCGTCAGTTCTGATTTGTTACTTAGCAAATGATTGATCACAATTCAATTTGGCATGTTGGCACCAATGTACCAGCCTGTTTTAATCTGAACTTCGGTTTGGTACCGGATGGATGGATTGTAGCTCTGTTTTGTTTTTATCTTCTCTTACATAGTACATTGATCGCCTAAGTAATCTAATTAAATCATCGTAACTTGTTAAATAAAGACGAAGAAAGTCAAAAGAGAGAAACTGATCCAATATTATAATAATTATTATTTTTGAGAAAAAGCTTGTATACAAATTTATAGTGATCCTAAATATGCTGTACTGGTATCATCTGGAAGCTTCAATCCACCAACATACATGCATTTACGAATGTTTGGTAAGTCTCTCAGTCATGAATTTTAGTTCCTTGTTTTTTATTCTATATTTTTCTGCTAATTTTTTTGGTTTATATGGCACCAGTGCACCACCCCATACAATCTAAAAGAAATGTAAAATTATCTCTGCTGGTACCAAATTTGGCTTTAAGTTAATCCATGTTTTTCTGGGCTTCTTGCATTTTAAAATTTTAACCAATCAAATTAATGAGAAACAAGTTGCATTTTTCATACAATTTTATATAAATTAATCTGAAATATTATCTATGCTGATGCCAAATTTTATAATTTCTCTTTTGTTAGAGTTGGCGAGGGACGAACTAACAGCTCAGGGTTATACTGTACTTGGAGGTTATCTTTCACCAGTAAATGATCAATACAAGAAAAAGGTATGTAACTAATATCTTCTCAATTTGTTTCTCTCTAAATATGTAATCTCTATTAATTTTAGATTATCTCTGATTATCCAAATGACATCTTCTTTGTAACCAACACCAAAATATAGGGGTGTTCATTGGATCCGGTTTATTTAGTTTTCAACCGAACTGACAAATTTTAGATTAAATGGTCGGTTTTTCGGTTTAAATGGTTCAGATCGGTTGAATTTTTGAATTACTTTGGTTTTTATTTTTGGTTTAATTTAATCTCTTATTTCGTTCGACCAAACAAACCGAAAAGCATAAATTGTCTTACAAGTTCACCCTAATATACTGCCAAAATACAAATATCATAATAGTGAAATTAAAAGGCCCATAGATACCATTTTTCTGTTCATCTTTATCCATGAACTGCCTATATATCCTTCTTATCAATCTCCATGAGATACAATTGCTAATATCTATGTTTCTCTCAATTTGAGCTTAGGAAGTTGCCTATATTTAGTAAAATTTACCTTTCCCTCAAATATTCTTATGTTCCAGTATTGTTCATCTAAATTCCTAAAGGTTTCCCTTGCTTGTCTGAGAAACCTTAAATACTTGCAATGTAAAGTACTAGACAACTAGGCAATTTTTGGATAAAGAAATCTGATAAACATTTTTTTTTTTTTTGCAGGATCTTATATCAGGCATACATCGGATCGAGATGTGCGAGCTAGCTTGCAAGAACTCATCCTTTGTTATGGTCGATCCATGGGAGGTACATCAATAAGGGTCTCAAAAAATTTCGAGTTATTTCTTTCTAAAATTTCATGTTTTCACAGGAAACTTTGCAGTCCCTAAAAAAGGGTAAATATATTGACAGAGCAGTATTTACTTTATGCAGCTCACAAACAATAGAACCAAAGCAGGGCTGCATATGACTCATGCGCTGCATGAAGTAAAAAGTACTCTGTCAATATATTGACCCGAAATATTACCTGTTGTTGTACATATGCCATGCACTTACTTTGGAAATAAAAAATTGCCTAACATATATGATATATCTCACCTTGAACTTCTTTCGAAATTTCAATATGCTTGCTCTTCTACATCACTTTTGCTCTAAGGTTTAGCATTGGTCACATATAGAACTTTCTATTTTCCATGGCATGTATATTGCCTATGCTGATTTTAATGGAACATAATTAGGTTTGTACAAAATAAAAAAAAAAAAAATTAACCCGTCTAACCCATCCGATGTTCCATCTAACCCAATCCATATTTATTGGATTGTGATGTGATCCGGTTGGGTATGAGTTCGAACTTTGTCTAACTCGTTACATCGGATTGGGTTTTGGATTAAGGTCCGATTTGGGTCAGATTCAATTCTCATAATCACCAAGTCGTGTCAGATGTCGGTTTTGCATCAAGTCGGGTCAGAGTTTACCACGTCTAATGTATAACATATCAAGACCTTTTTTTTTGCACTTTACTTCCTTATTTACAATTTTGTCATATAATAATTTGTAGTATAGGCAAAACAATGTAGCTACCAGCGAAATTTGGAGGTTCTTGCAAGGATTCAGAGTTTTTTGCTTAAATCTGGCATCTTTGACAAAGGTATGTGGTATCACACTATGATGATAAAAGATCATAAATTTCAATCTCATTTCATATAGGCATAATATTTGTATAGGTGGATCTCAAGGTTGTACAGTAGTACTGTCTAAATTCATTATCATTTCTTTCTACTTGGTAGAGGTTTTGAATTCTGAAGAATTTAAATCCCAGCTCCTATGCAGAAATACCAGTAGATACTATTTAGTAGTTGGGTTACTTGCCAGTATCACCAAGTTTTTCATTGAGTAAAAAATTAACAAAATTTGACTTTAAAAAACTTCAATTATGCAAATATGTCTTAAATTTGAACTTCAGTGTTACCCAGGATAGCCAATTATTGACTTCAGAACTTTTAAAAAATGCTGCCAAGATGTAACCTCGACAGCTATTCAATGAATTCTAATATTACCTGATTACCTTGAAATTCTGATAATACTGAATTATGCACATATAACAAAATAGCAAACCGATCTATTCAAATTAAACCAACATTCATACATTTAGCCTCAAAAACATGCAATGCAAGCTATCATATCCAAATATTTTGCAATTACATCTATATATGAAATGTATGGCAACAACTGGTTAGATAGTGGTTTTTCTAGGCATTGCTCTGATAGTGGTTTTGCAATTACATCGATGAAATGTATGGCAACAACTGGTTAGATAGTTATTTTGCAATGTACGTAATCTTAACACTTCTACTTTAGCTTATTTAGAATTTGCTCATATTGTTGGTGGACAGTATTCAGAAGTAATACTGTAATAGCTTATTCTTTCCAAATTTTTTTTTTTTCTGGTAATCTATTTATTTATATTCCTGATATAGGTTCACTGAAGGTGATGCTTTTATGTGGTTCAGATCTGCTCGAGAGATGGGGAGTCCTTAAAGTTTGGATTGCTGATGAGGTAACCCAAATTATGTAATTAACTCTAATTCAACCCCGTAATTATGTCGCTCAGTTTAACCCAATTTTGTCTCAATTAAACTTCCTAATTTGCACTTCCTCTGAAAAAACCCAATGAACCCCAAAGGTTCTATTTTATCAATCAAACTACTCAAATTTACAAGTACTTTTTTTTGGGGGGGGATTTCATGCATATCCCTCAAAAACTTCATAAATATTATATTTACCCTTTTAAACTTCAAAAACTCACAACTCTCTACTTCTGAAGTATACAAAATGACATTCATGTATACACTGGTGTATACGTCAAAAGTAGATAAATGAACCACTTGTTCTCGAAAACCGACAAATAAATAGACTAGCATTTTTATTAAACAAGGTACATAATTTTAATTTTTTTAATAAGAGATAAAATGAGTTTGGGTAAATTTGTGGGTTTTTTAAGTTTAGATGGGTAAATATTATATTATGAATTTTAAGGGGAAAATACGTAATTTTGAAGTTTTTGAGGGGTATACACAAAATTCTCCTTTTTTTTCGTTGTACTATGTAAAAGAAATTGGAAAGTCAAAATATTTCTCTGTTTCAGCTTAGAACAATATGCAAGGATTTTGGTGTAGTTTGCATTCGTCGAGAAGGGATGGAAATTGAGAAAATAATATGCAATAATGAGATTCTAAGTGAAAACAAGGTATATATAAAACCTGTTTTTCATGGTTATCAGATTATTCTTTCTTATTCTTTTATGTTTGCTCACAAAATCAATGCAATTCAAATGTGGCTAACATGTTTTACATTACTTATGTTGTTATTTTTGCAAGAACAACATCATCTCAGTCGATGAGATTGTTCCAAACCAAATTAGTTCGACAAGAGTCAGGTAATGTCATAAGATCTATACATGGGAAAACTATATGCATATCAGTACTGTCCTGTATTTTTTATTAAAAAAAAAACAACTGTTTCTTACCAGTAATAACAGTTGGTACATTATGTAAAAGCCTGACCTAGACTGGAACTGACATTTAGGTTTAAAACTTTAATAATGGGATTATAATCTTCTTTTTGTAACCTATATATATACTGTCTAAACTATTATTGTTTTGCACAATCTAACAGCTGAGATATATATATATTTTTTTTTTTCAAGGGAGTGCATCAGAAAAGGACTCTCTATAAAGTACCTGATATGTGATGAAGTCATTGATTATGTGAAAGATAACCAACTCTATTTGAATCCACCTGATCACTGATAGGTCTCAAGCAAGAGATGACAAAAAACTCTAATATGGATTGAATTTTAAGGAAGGAATAATAAGTCAAGTGTTAAGATGTAATGAAGAATTTAAGAGAAAATGGCGAACTTAAATTATGTCATTTTCTTCCTTTGTCATGTTAATTATATTATTTAAGAACAAGCAAATTATATGTGCTGCATTAATTGTTTTGGCAATTAAGTTGATGAGCTCCCTGCTGAACAAATAATCTGTTGTGGATTTCATTTTGTGCATGTTTCCAATCTATGCCAGTATTATAATCTTTCTTTTGTTTTTGTATCTAGAAGCTCATGATGTCAATTAACATAATATCAAGATCTCATAATTTAGTATGTTGTGAGGCTTAAATGAATTTTAGCTTTTATTCTTTTAAATCTGCGTAATGTACATCATATATTTTTTATCACAAAAAAATAATTCACAATCAAATACAGGCTGATATTTGGAGAATATATCTGTAAATTTTGATTATTATATGACTTGAAATGAAATTTATATTAATTAAAAATATAAGTATTCGCACTATGCTGCCAATAAATTTTTGCATATCAATCTGTGTTATATGGCGTATCTTTTTTTTTATTTCAGCCTAAACTAAGTTATAACAAGTCAATTTTAGTGATTTCAAAGTCCGAACAATCGATCCAAACTGCTCAATGTGTTCTCCATATTAAAATGTGTTTGGAGATAAAATTATATATATTTTTTGAATTATTTTACTATTTTTTTAGATAGGTACAAAATCATTGTTTTGGATGATCTAAAATTATCTAAAAATAGTGATTTTGTACCTATCTAAAAAAAATTTCTAAAATTTCTAAAAATATAAAATTTGGTCTTCAAACATATTTTAATATAGAGATCATGTTAAATAGTTCTGATCAACTGTTCGAACTTTAAATCGCAAAAAATAATTCATTATAATTTAGGTTGAAATCATAACTAGTTGGACTCTTATTATATATATTTAATTCAGCTCGGATAAACTTTATGTAAATGTAAAAGATGTAATTTATTCATGACTTCTAATTTTTGAGAGCAAGAGGAGGAGAATTAATAAGAGATATTGATAAGATTAAGCAACTTTGATCAAAAATAATTTTGTACTTTATTATAAATTTAGAATGTACAGTTGACAGTTACCCAATAAAACGGAGTTTGCTTTAGAAGACATGTCTTTTCTTTTTCCATGTTTCCGGAAAAGGTATTTACTTGTAATATTTTTTTATTAAAATACTTCCAGGGTCAAAATGAAAACTGCCATAACATGACCCCACTGGCCCCACAACTCTGCAGCAGATTGGCACAAAGCAATGATGAGATCCTCTGTTACAAAGTCTGTGCAGTAATCCCTGTTGCATGTCACTGACAAATTGTCCCTATTAAATAATTAATAAAGAACATAAATAAACAAGGATATTTTATTTATAGAAATTAATTAAAAATAATATAGTGTATTAGAATGAGGACACGTGGATTTAGTGTGTTAAACAGAACTGAAAAAAATCCAGCTCCAATTTATGGATAAAAAAAAAAAAAAATTTGGATCCATTGAGTTATCTTACAACACGCACGATGTCCTGACATAATCACAGAGGATCCAAATTTTTCGTGTAGTGTTTTGTGTTGTTGTGGCACTCTGATGAATCTGAACATTTTTTTTTACTTCATTGTTTGAAGCTGAATTATTTTTTCAGTTTCAATATGCATCTAAATCTAGAAGTAATCATTTTAATACCCTATATTATTTAATATAAATTTCTACAATTAAAAAAAATTTAACAAAATTTCGTGTTATTTTCATATGCCTGTAATGCACTGTATGTTCTATAATTAGAACCGATTTATTTTTTCAGTTTCATTTATACATCTAAATTTGGAAACAATTATTTTAATACCATATATTGTTTTACATAAATTTCTATAAATAAAAAATTCTCTAAATAAACTCTGTATTATTTTCATATACAATTACATTGTATGTCTCATAATAAGTGCCTCTCTTTTAGAGTAAAAGATGACTCTTTATAACTATTACCTTAACAAGGACATTTTTAAGTATACAAGGAAACATACATGATTGCTGTCACATAGAATCTGTACTAATTTCCGATTGCCACGACATCCTTTCTTTCAAATTAAATTTCTGTTTCCGGTTTCAAATCAATTTAATTAATCTTAAACCACCTACAATCCTACATACATTAATTGTATATTTGAAAAAATCTGACCTTCTCTTCTAATCTTCTTCCTCATAAAACTCAAACCCCTCTCTCTCTCTCTCCTCAAATCCATTGCTCTGTTCCCAATTCCTCTCTTCTTCAATTGTTTCCAAAGACCAATTCTTTTTTCTCCTTCCATTAATCAAACTAATTTCTCCATTCGATTGATTTGAATTACACTTTCCAATTCGTTCCCCATTGAATTTGAAAGCTTTTCAAATTTTACCTCCTTACATGTAATTAATACAGGTCTATGGCAAGCCGTGATCGGGTTCGGTTCAATGTAGGAGGCCAATTATTCGAAACCACATCCACAACCCTTGCAAATGCCGGTCGAGATTCCATGCTCGGTGCCTTGTTAGACGATTCCTGGAATCCGGGTCAACCCGAATACTTCTTAGACCGAAACCCGGCTTGTTTTTCCGTCCTTCTAGACCTCCTACGCACCGGGGCGCTTCATATCCCGGCAAATGTACCCCAAAAGCTCTTGTACAGAGAGGCACTGTATTACGGGCTATTGGATCATGTCAGGAATGCAAAGTGGGGCCCGTTTGATGGGAACAGATTGCGGTTGGCTGACTCGGTGCCGGGTCGGGCGCCGGGTGATGGTACGGCCATTCGTGCAGCGCCAGATGGCGGATGCTGTGTGGCCCATGGGAGTGTTGTGCATGTTTATAATTGGATGTTAGAGGAGAGGAGACCTATTAGCCTTGATTATCAACAGGTTCAATTACTTTGTTTTTTGTTTTTTAGTTTGTCTTAAAAATATTTCCATTCAATTTATTCAATTTATTGCTGATTTTTGAAATTTAAATTCAATTTGAATACCACATATTCTTTGTACATAGTAAGGAACAATTGATTGAAGATTGGTGTTAGATACTCAATCACAAGTTCATGACACATAACTAAACAATTTCACCAATGTATGATTAAATGACAAATTTGCCCTTATAGGTGAATGATGTAGGCTACATAGATGCCGACAGCATAGTCATAACAGCCCGGGAGCGACTGGGGAGAGCGGAGGGGGGCATGGCTGTCTTTTCAGCTGCAACTGGGGAATTACAGCACCGGTTCAGAGTAGAGCACGGCCGGCAACCAAAGAGCTTCACGGCAGGTGCACTGTCGTTAGCGGGCCCGGATGACAACCGCATCTTCTCCAGTTGTAAGGGGAGGCTGAATGAGTATGGCATCGGCATGTGGGACCTCAACACGGGACAGCAGGGCGATTTCTTCTATGAGCTTCCTGGTTGTTCTCTCGGTACGTGATAGCAACTTGTGTAATTTTCTCAAATTTTCAAAAAATTCAACTATTTTTTATTTGTTAGTCTGTATTTTTTATACTATATATTGGATTATTATGGTAAGTCCATTCAAATATGCACAAAAAATTTGATTTTTTGATGGGGATGATCAATCTTGGTCACTGATGTAAGGCATGCTTTTACCAGTTCAATGCATAAATATTAGAAACTATATGAGAACTTGTAACTGTATCCTATGAATAATAACACATAAAGGGGTTCTATTATGATTAGTACTATATTGAGCAATTAGCAAATGATATGTACCTTTCAACAATGACTTAGCCCTTGTTGATTCCATCAATACCATGTACTAGAATCAAATAATGAAAGTGATATGATCTTATTTAATGTAGATTGACTTTCATATTAGATAATAGTACATTAATTAATACTTTTGAATAGGCATAGATGATAAAAAAATTTGAAGTAATTGTTTACTAGTACTTATTTGTTGGGTACATTTCTATGTTATTACAAGTTTCTATAGTCACTGTCAATCTATTACTTCAAATTTTCATAAAAATTTGGGTCTTTTACAAATAAAAGGCACTGCACTATTTCACAATTACTTGACAAATTCAGTATTTTGTTGCTAATTTCACCAGGTGACGCTGACATACTGCAATGGCTGCCTTCGAAAAACTGCCTCATGGTCGCCACTCTATTCCCCCGTACAGACAACTGTTTCATCGGACTTCTCGATTTCCGTGCCAAAACCATCCCGTGGTCATGGTCTGATGCTGGCATAGTAGTAACCCTAGAAGACAAGCGGGTCCTACATGCAATTTCCATGGAAGACGGGCATTCTATATGCGTCATAAACCAATACGAGGACCTAGGTTTCATCGATCTCCGTGCTGGTACTGGCACAAACAGTGCCGGTACAGGTGTAAGGTGGAGTTCCAGGAGCAAACTAATGAACCGAAAGGTGCCGTTCGAAGAAAGCTGTTACCCGAAACTCGCAACTCATAATGGACAGCTGTTTTCCTGCATGAATGACAGTATCTCAGTTTTTAGTGGTTCTGAGCATGTGCTTACCAGTACACTTAGTAGGAGTTATGGCGGTTCGATCTGTGATTTTTCGATTGGAGGTGATCGGCTGTTTGCACTGCACAATGAAGATAATGTGTTTGATGTATGGGAATCGTCGCCTTCTCCAATCATTTAGATGATCAAATTTGAATTTTTTTTTGGACTGTGTGGGGGTTACTGGGTTGTATTTATTTTTTTGGTTTTGTTTAAGAGGCTAATTATACAAAGATATGTGTGCTGATGGGTTTTTGTTCATTTGGAGAGAGATAGTACAGGATTGGAGTGTAGATTATTAAACTTACAGGTGTTTCAGCTAATTTATACAACTTGTATGCAAAATTTTGTAATTACATTTTTTTTTCAAAGGCCAATCATTTTCATTGTTTGAATGCTAATTATTGAATTTTGATTCAGAATTTTGGATAACTAATATCTGTCTCCATGACTGAATCAATGCAATTTTCAATCAAAATTGAAATCAGACGGCTCAGATAAAAGAAACCAGTTCAACTATTTTACCATGTTCAATCAAGGCCGTTCGATTTTGATCAACTGCTTCGGAAACCTGCTCTCTGTCTTCATTTGTAAAAAAAATTACACATATAAGCAGAATTCTGTCCATGAAAATAAATTAAGAAATTAATGAAATTAATTAAAATTTTAGTCTTCCTTTGGTTAAATAACTTTCCAACTTCCATGCATGCATTTCTTATGATCCATAACATGTGATGAGCAGTTGCACCTGCTAAACAGCTAAAGTTAAATGGAAATTATGGAATAGGTACCAAACCTTTCCCTAAATATATATGTATACTATACAAGTTAGGTAAAAGGGTAAAGTGCAAAATGAGTACCTGTGTGTACATACACTATAGCATTGTATAAATAAACAACTAATTATATCATTTAATCATTGTGGTAAGTTCCAATTGTTCTTCCTTTTTGCCAAAATTAATCATATGTTTCAAGTTATCCCAATAGATTTTTTGCATGGTGCATGTCAAGGAGGAAAAGTTGGTTAAAACTAATGATACCGTTTCCTATACTTTTAAGTTTATGATAAGTTAACTTACCACATTAAAGGAATAAAATATATGTATAATGTAATTTGTTGAAGCACAAAAGATTCAAGTGATACCCAATTCACCAACTACCAATTCCAATTGTGCAATCATGTTTTGGACAATTTTTATTTTATTTTTACAAAACATAAAGAAACATAAGAATAAATAAAATTCTGATGGAGTATTATTTAAATTTTCTGTCTATATATTTGGCCTAGTATTAATAAGGCATCTAAATTATTTTTCTATAATTAACCTAATATTAGTAGTTGGAAACCAAAACTTGTAATGCTCTCTTATATAGCACTTTTTCTAATAAAGGAACAAATCAGAGATTAAAGTGTCAACTACATATATATTGCTTTGAAGGCAAGCATTGCTATCTAAAAATAATATTGCTAGAAAAAGAAAAGAAAAAAGTGGTTCTTTTAGTACAAGAAAGAAAAATGTTAGCAAAGAATTCACAGTTTTACTCTATCATCATCAACCTAAAAATCTTTGAGGGGACCCTTGAAAACTACCAACCACTTTGCAAGAATGTAAAAATTGTCACTAAATTCTGTCTGCAGTCAGAGATTTGTTCATCAGCCCCATTGTTAGATTCTTGTGTGTATTTCTCATCTTTTTTATTATTATAACAATTCCTGCTCTGAATAGTAATGTAGAGTTTGGTTTTAATTTGGTAAACTTTTTATCTATTTCTAATTTCTATGTAATATTTGCTCAGTATAACTATCTGTTTATTTTCTTAATTTTTTTTTATGAAACCCAACTATATAATATTCATCAGAGATTTCTCACATATGGCCTACCACACAAAAATGTTATATTTTTGTCATTAAATCAAACACTGATTGATATAATGATATTTTTTTAATTGTAGATGTTCAATCAGTTACCGAGTAGAACTAGGGTGTTCCTAAGCTCACCAAACCCTCTTGTGAACTCAACTCTAAAACCTATCGAATTGACTTCAAACGACATTTCCAAACCGTTAGATGTTCAATCTATATTAAAATGTGCTTGGAGACCAAATTTTACATTTTTTGGAATTTTTTTACTATTTATTAAGCTGGTTTGAAAACCGCTGGTTTTCAATGCTCCAGAAATTTAATAAAAACATCGGTTTTCAAACCAGCTTAATAAATAGTAAAAAAATTCCAAAAAATGTAAAATTTGGTCTCCAAGCACATTTTAATATAGATTGAACATCTAACGGTTTGGAAATGTCGTTTAAAGTCAATTCGATAGATTTTAGAGTTGAGTTCACAAGAGGCTTGGTGAGCTTAGGAACACCCTAGTTCTACTCAATCAGTTACCTCTTTATATATTCCTTTCTTATGGATATGAACTTGCTTTGTTGTTGCTATTTTTTAATTAATTCCAATGACAAGTACTTTTTTGTGAATAGACAGGAAACCTTGTGGCTTCTGTCTTGTACTTTTTTTGACATGGATTTTGCTGCCAACAGAAGTAAAAAATTGCAAGTTATCTTAATCAGTACACATTCATGCGTATAAAACAAGTTTGTATAGTTTGGCTGTAACATGGCAATTTTAATTGATAAATAAATTTTTATGTGCACTCCTTATTTACATTGTAAATGTATTTATATTTTCATAAAAGTGTTAATACTTAATAAAATAATTGTTTATAAATAAAAACTTTGAAGCTGTATTTATAATTCAACATGATGCATTTCTCAGAGAAGAAAATGTGGTAAACACTTTACACACTATGTATAAATATTTGTAAATTCATATATGAATAACTTTTATGTTAAATATAAACATTTTGAAGATATAGATCAATTATAGGAAATTCGAGGTGCAAAATAAGTTCCTCTTAATAAGAAAAACCTTCAATTGTAAAAGAAACCTAGGTACCCTTTAAGCACAACTTCAAGCTGTCCCTAAAAAATGCTTACATTAAACTTTACAAGCTTTTAATTGCATGTTACTGCAGCAGTATTTGACTATATGATTATAATAAACTCGAAAACGCTGGCAACAGAATTAATTTAAAAAATAATTAAAAAATGCATGTCTTGCTCTATTATTTTATGCTCTCCCTATTTTAAATTTTTATCCAATGAGCGGGCTGAATTTATTAATGTTTGGTTATGTTAAAGCAATATGTTATTCGATAAATAGATTATGTATACAATTTTTGTTTGCTTGCTTAATTTTAATTGTACAATATTGGAGATATAATATATGCATATTATTTTTATATTATACAACAGTAAAAAATATAATTTTACATTTTTTTTCCTTGCTTGTACAATATTGGAAATACAATATATGCATATTATTTTTTGTGTATTTTTATACAACAGGAAAAATATAATTATACAATTTTGTTTTTTCTTGTTTGTAAACTATTGGAAATATAACACGTGCATTTTTTTGCGCATTATACAACAGGAAAAAAAATAATCTGATAACTGTCTGATGCTTATTCAGATGTTCCTAAAACTTGTAATTTCGTAATTTTCATTACAATATTATTAAAATATATATTTGTGATATTTTTTCATTGAAGTATGTGATCATAAATTAATTAAATAAATTAGGCCGAAGCAACGTCATGCATCAGAGTCAGAGCTAAAAGAATTTCTGATAATTTTGATAAGTATCAAAATAATTGCATTTATTTCATCTAAAAATATCCTTCTTAATCTGCAAGGCTGGCCTCCTGTCCATTTCATATGAAAAATGGATGGTTCCAGTTGCCTTGAACCGGACTTTCCAGTATTACTATAGAATTGGGTCTTAAACTGGAGGCTCCAGTCTAAATTAAACTGTCCAACTATTATTCATACAATTGGAGATGAACAGGATTGTTGTCTGTTGTTTGGGAGCTGTCTCAGTGTACCAACAGGTCCATTATCCGATGTCTGATAAAATTTCATGGGTACTCCCATAAAACCACAAAATAAGAATACAAACCTTTTCATTTGAGAAAAGTTATAAACATGTAAATCATGTAATATTTAATACCAGAGTAGAATTAGAATGTTCTTCGTATTTTACTGGATTGACAATGAATTCAAACAGTGAAATTAAATTTATTTCACGAGTGATATGTTTATATGCAGAAATTATATATTTTTTGAATTATATTAGTATAAAGTGAATAGGTAAAACAAAAAGACTTATAAATTAATTTTTATTCATCAATTTTTTTATCGTTTTCTAACCGTTGACTTTATAATAAATTAATTCAACAATTTATATATTTTAAACACATCACTTTCAATGATTTAAAATTTGTTGTTTGAAACCAATATGGTAAGTTTTGAAGTTAATTTGGTGAACTTAAAAACATTGTAGTTCTACTTGATGATGTCATAACAAATATAGTATTTTAAAAGTTTTGTAGGGGAATATGTAAAAATTGTGCCTCATAGCAAATTGTCAACAGTATGTTTTTCAATATTAATTTCTTTATTAATAGCAATCTTTTTGTTAAATAAATTGGTCTATGAAAGTAACAAGACATGAATACATGTAAGTACAAACAAAACATTATTTTTTCTTGATGAAGCTTTCAGAAATCTTATATTTATTTTGGGAATAGAAAAATGGTCGTTATATTTGTATTTAATTAATAATTTAAAGAGACATTGTTATGGTGGGTCTTTCTTTGCTTTAAAGTTAATAAATACAAGGTACATTGTACCATCTCTTTTAATGTCACCACATTTATATATCTTATCTTACCATAGTTTTTCATAAATGTTTTTCATTTGTGTGATTATAAGAAAAGTTGTTGACACTAGTACCACTTGGTCTTAAATTATTTTATATTTTGAAATAGAATAATTTTAGAAAGACCCTGGAAAATCTCAAATTAGATAGTGATTTGATAAAATATTTCATATATCCTTGTAAAAAGATGAAATATTCATATATCTCTCTTCTAGAACGATGAATATAAATCTAATAAATATTCAATATCGATCGTCTCATTTGGCCATTTAGTTTAATTTTTAAATATACTTTTGTCAATATGGTTCCTTGTTACTTATTTAGTTTTCATTCTAGTGGACTAAATAAAATAATTCTTTTCACGATCTATTGGAGAAGATGATCGATGTATCTAAGATATTTTAAATTGATAAATATATCTAAATAATAATTCCGAGCTTGAAGAAGTTGATTGCACATAATCTGGTTTTAATTTAATGGTAAAGTAATGTAGATTATTTATTAAAAATTCAGATAAAAAGATTATTTGTAAATATAAAACAGTCGGATGACTTGATCTCCAGTTTTTTTTTTTTTTTTTTTTTTTTAAGTTGATTGCGGAATTACTAGTTTGTTGTGTTTTATTTTGTTGAAAATATCGATTGATAATCTTTGGTGAACATTAAAAAAATAAAAAATATTTTAACCCATTTACAATCTTAATGCACAAATCTTAAAGGATATCTTGTCTAATGTTGTTATTGTGTTAATAGCTAAGAAAGAAAATGAGGGGGTAGATATAAAATTTTGTTGACCTTGTAATTAGTAGCGGAGCACATGAAAAAAGTTTTCGAAGATATAATTTTATATCTAAGTTTCTTTTAAAAAAATATTAAAATTATACTTGATATTAAAAAAATTATAAAATTATGTCACACTGTAAAATTCTGCTCAAACTTCAATTTCTATGTTCTTATTAGAAAAATGTATAAAGTTTAAGTATCTAAATATCGAATTTGTTTACTATTTTTTTTGGTAGATACAAAATCTCTATTTTCAGGAGATCATGGACCATCCAAAAAAACAATATTGTACCTATCTAATAATATAGTTGAAAGTTCAAAAAAAATATAGAATTTGGTCTCCAAGCATATTTTTTTTAATAATCATGTTGAGCAGTTCAGATCGACTATTCAGACTTTGAAAACGGAGATAAAGATGTAGAGCATAATTGGAGCACAAAACCATGGTGCACTTGAACCCTCCTCTTATATATCTTAGTTTTCAAATTTCAAAAAATCACTAATTTATCAAATTTATTGTTTACTCATTTTAAATTTATAAATTTCAAATTATCTTTTATTGAAAAAATAAAAATATATAGTATTTGTGAGAGAATTGTTTAATTTTCTAATTGATGTATCTATATTTGGTCCACATACGCTTGTATGTAAATTTTTATTTTCCATATAATTGAAATTAAAATGTATAGTAATTAGGATAAGATTAGCATAAAGCATTATGCCTGGTGCATTGTTAATTTGTCAAAATTTTTATAATTATTAAATACATCTAGTGGTTCATTAATTAATTGTATTATATGACCCACCACTCCCAGTAATCCGTGCAGAGCGCATAGGACTAGAAAAAAAAAATATGAATTTACATATTTCTCTTTCTAAGACTCGTAAATATATATTTATCTTTTTAAATTTAAAAAGTTCACTTGTTTATCAAATTTATTATCTTTTCTATTAAAATACTTATTTTAAAAAAATATATAAAATTTCCGACTATCCTTTATTAAAAAATTAGAAATATATAGCCTTTGTGTGAGAAATTTCTAGGCTTCTAATTAATCTAAATAATTTATTTCTCTTGTGATGCATATGCAGTGATATTTAGATATACGCTTGCACGTAAATTTTTATTTATCATATAATTTAAATGAGAAGGGTTCAAATGACTCATGTCTTTTATGTCGCATCGTGCCTCATATCTTATATCTTAGTTTTCAAAGTTTAAAATGTCAATCCGGATTGTTCAACATAATATTCATATTAAAATATGCTTGTAGATCAAATTAAATATTTTTTATTTTGATTATATTTTTTTTAGATAGGTACAAAATCACTGTTTCTGAAACTATTTTAAAAAATAGTAAAAAGTTCAGATCGTCCGTTCTAATCTAAAAATATAAAATTTGGCCTCCAATTATATTTTAATATGAGGAGGATTCAAATGCCTCTATTTTTGTGCCTCCACCATGCCTCCATTTTTAAAACGTTAATAACTCAAAATTTAAATCGTAAACGTCAAAATAAAACCGTTAGATGTGATCTATATTATTTTCTCTATGTGCTCATAAAAAATTATCACATTTTGATTTTGTTTTTATGTGAATCAATAAGTTAAAAAATCAATGTCTAAAAATTATCCACATTAGTACATTTTTACAAGCTCTTGATGACAACCAAAACAAAGTTGAAATATTATAATTTTTTACACATGCATAGAAAAAATTATGTAGATCACATCTAACGGTTTTATTTTGACTTTTAAGTTTTAAATTTTGAGTTATTAAAGTTTTTAAAAATGGAGGCACACAAAATGAAGGCATTTGAACCCTCCTCTTTTAATATAGATATCATGTTAAGTAGTTCAGATTAACTTTGAAAACGAAAATATAGAATAGGAGGCATTTGAAACCATTCCTCAATTTAACATTGAATTAAATATAATTAGGATAAGATAAAGCATAAAGCATGATATCTACTGCCTAGTTTTCTCGAGACTGATGTCTGGTGTATTGTTCATTAGTCAAAATCTTTGTATTAATTAAATATATGTAGTTGTTGATGGTTCGTTAATTAATTGTATTGTGGGTCCCACCACCACCACCAGTAATCCGTGCAGAGCGCAGAGGACAATTTTTACTCTCGTCGTGTACGCCACTCACACTCACTGGTTCATTGCTTCATTGCTTCTGGAAACAAAAGCACAAATTGGAATTTTTTATTTCATTTTTAATATGGAGTGACAACAAAAGGTAAAAAAAGGTGGATTATTCCATTTAGCACTGTTGCTTTTTCAATTGCTTTTTATGTGCTGATTTTTTCAATTCCAGTAAAAGAAAAAAAAAAAAAGTGATTCTTGAGTTATTAACAGATTTTGAATTTGAATCATGCAAAATCCAAATACAAATGCAATATATAAAGTGTTTTCTTTTAAGATTTATATACAAATCTAAATAGGTAGATCTATAGCCAAGTCAGAAAATGCTTAGCCTCCTCCATATTTTAAAAAAAAAAAAAATTAGTTATGCCTATATAAATTTAATGATTTTTGTTTTTGTTTTTACATAGTCCAGTCCCTAAAAATTTTAATTTTTTGTTTGTTCTACTTTGCGGTTGTGGTGACTTGAGTTCATATTTTAATGGCCACACATCACACACATTATGTATTTATTTATGTTTCAGTCCTCCAACCTAAATTTTCTAAATTTTCTAGTTTTGTTCCTGATTATCGAATATTTGTTTTCTAGTTTTGTTCCTGATTATTGAGTTAACAGATTATGAATATTCATTGAGAACTTTATCTTATATCCTAAACAATAAACAAATGAAAAGTACGGCCGTCAAATTGGATTTGCATCATTTTGGGGCCATAAATACTTAAAATTGGATCCCAAATTTCTGAAAATATATCAATTTGTATGACCTGTTAAAGACAAAGATTGCCTATCTTTAGGCCTTTTTTAATTTGGTTGTTTCTCCTAAATAGGCCCCATTGATTTGACTATTAGTCCTGCTGGAGAATTTGGCAATATCATAATATTAGTAAAATATTATAATGAGTTGTGGCAAGATGTTAGTGTAAATATTATCAATGAGTTTTTTTTTTTTTTGAAGGACAGTTGGCAAGTTGCCTACTATCAATATATTAAATAAAGAAAGTTATTTACATTCTCCCTCGGGAGGATAAGCCCTATACACACCTACAACTCAGCTTGTAAATAAAACACTAATTAGTACAGTAAATAATCTCGATTGGTCATCAGTACCCATTCTTCCCCTGACAAATCGTGTACTAACAATTGGTAATCCACTGTAAAGTTTCATCAGCTGCTTCATTGATTAATTGTTGTACCCGCTTATGATCCTGTGAGAAAATCCTCCTATTTCTCTCCTTCCACAGGGACCATATTCCCGCTGCCCAAGCCACATCCCATCTTGCTTTGACCTGGCCCGATAGTGTTTTCCTATGTATCCGCCATGCCCCTGCAATGGTTACCCTTCCTTGCGGAGCCGGTAAGTTTAGTGATGCCAACAACCCTCTCCAGAAATCGTGAGCCATTCGACATTCCCAGAAGAGATGATCCCTTGATTCCATATTTGCCGTAGCACACATGACACACTCCGTACTGACCAAGCACCCTCTCCTGGTGAGAATCTGCCTGGTTAGTAGTTTGTTATGTATTAGAAGCCAACAGAATACCCTCACCTTGATTGGTACTTTGAGTTTCCACAACGCGCTGTGGTATCTACATCCAATTCCTTTTCGGTGGAGGATCCTATATGCCGAAGCCGTGGAGAATTCCCCCTGTGCCGTCCATCTCCACCTCAACATATTTGTTTGTTGATCCACCGTGACCGAACAATTAACCAAATCTCCCAATGCTGAAATTTGCCTGAGGAAGTAAGACCCTTAGGTCCCCATCTCCGAGTGATTTGTGAGGCCGTACAGCTGAAGCAGAGTCTGTGCCCAGAGCCCATTTGGATTGTTGTGCAGCTTCCATAGCCATTTGACTAGAAGAGCCGTATTTTGATCCTGTATGTCTATTATGCCCAGGCCTCCTTCCTCTTTTAATGCACATGTTCTTTCCCAATTGACCAAGCAGTTAATCGGCTTGCATATTGCATTACCCTTCCAAAGGAAATTTCTCCTCAATCGGTCTATATGCTTGATAACCCATTTCGGTAGCTTGAATGCCTGCGCATAATGTAGCGGCAGAGCCGATAGGACTGATTTGATGAGTACCAGGCGTCCTCCAAAGGAGAGGAGGTTTGATTTCCATGTAGCCAGCCTATCATGAATTGCTCTGATTATCGGTTGAAATTAGTCGGTACTGAGATTGGCACAAAGTTACTCTTAGCCCTGTTAATTTTGAGACCGGATAGTGTCTCGTATGTCTCTAGGATATGCGACAAGACTCGAAGAGTGGTGGGGTGTGCCTCTGTGATTATGAGAGTGTCATCGACATATTGTATGACTCCCGTTGGTATGTGGATCGGTCTGTGCATCAGTGGGGTTGCGCTAGTAACAAATCGACTCAGTGCGTCTGCTACTAGAATGAATAGAAGGGGCGAGAGTGGATCTCCCTATCTTAGTCCCCTCTCGTGCCTGAAATATCTCGTGACTTCTCCATTGACCTTAATTGCCGAGGATGAAGTTTTTAGGATAGCTAGAACCGTTGCCAACCATCTTGGAGGGAATCCTCTTTCAATCAGTAGGTTGGTTAGGAAACACCAGTTTACTCGATCAAATGCTTTTTCAAAGTCCACCTTGTAAAGCACCGAGGGTGTTTTGTTCTGGTGAGTGGCACATAAGAGTTCTCGGGCCACCATGAAGGATTCAATTAAGGATCTTCCCTTAATGAAGGCTGTTTGGGTGTTAGCGATTAGTAGCTGCATCTGAGGCTGCAGCCTGTTGGATAGGACCTTGGTAAGGAGTCGTATAATCGTGTTTATAACACTGATGGGTCTGAATTCTGCCAGTCTGTTGGCTCCATGTCTTTTAGGCACCAGCGTAATAGCAGCCCGATTTAGACATGAGATGTCTATTCTTCCCTCATGCATGCTTTTTATGAGATTAATGACATCCCCTCCAACTATGTCCCAAAATCTTTGGTAGAATTCTGCCGGTAGTCCATCCGGTCCACTGGCTTTATTTTTCGGCATCTGATTGAGCGCTGTTCGGATTTCTTGACTCGAGATGTCCTCATCCAAGTGTAGGAGTTCATGGGCAAACTTAGGCCCCGCCCTATCCGTTAGGTCAAACGGGGTTTGCCCGTGTTGTCTTGTCCCAAGTACCTCCCTGAAGTGATGCAGTATGTAGCCTTGCATGTGTAGTGGCTCTATCACCGTATTATCTTCTCACAATAGTGATATGATAGCATTCTGATTTTTTCTTCCGTTGGCCACCGCATGAAAATATGCCGTGTTTTTGTCTCCCAGGGCCAACCATCTACACCTGGACCGCTATTTTCATTTTTGCTCTTTTTCCATTGCCAACCGGTATATGTGTTCCTTGAGCGTAATCCTTAGTTGTAATTTCACTCGATTTAGCTGTCTGTGTTCTTCCACTCTGTCTATTTGTCTAGCAACCCACTTAGAACGGGTGAGGTGAGATTCAGCTGAATTGAATTTAATAGCAACCCACTCTGCCAGTGCTTTTTGTACCGCAAAGGTTTTTCTTTGAAATTGCTTTGCGAGATTGCCCCCAATCTGAGTTGAGGTCCAGGCTCGCTGAACAATTTGTTGTGTTTCCTGATGGTCCAGCTAGAAAAGCTCAAATCTAAATGGTCTTCTCGAAGGATTACGGTGTGGTTTGATTGCTAGTAGTAACGGAACATGGTCGGATACCGATTGCAGTAGGTCCTGGAGTAGGTATGACATGCCCATAGAATTCCAGTGACCTGAGATTAATCCTCTGTTCAGTCTGGAGAAGGTCGGGCAGGGTCGTCCATTCGTCCATGTGAACTTCCTTCCTTGTAGGGGAACATCAATGAGACATTCATCTGCAATGAAGTTATTAAATTGTAACATAGTACCTGCATTCCTTCCGCCCCCTGTTGTTTCATCCAGCGAGCGCAGCATATTGAAGTCTCCCACAATGATCCACGGGTAGTCATTGAGGAGTCTTAATTGCCTTAACTCCTGGAGAAATTGCATTTTGTCCCTATTTGCTTGCGGAGCGTATACCCCTGTGGGAAGAAATAATAAGTTACCACTTTTAAGGACCACACTCACTGTCCATTTTTTCACATATTGCACGATCCTCGAGTATGCAGTGCTCCACGCGAGCACTACACCTCCCCTAGATCCCTCCGCATCTAATGCCACAAACTCACGAAATCTCGAGGGGCACACTTGCCTAACTCGAAATACCGTATGCTCACTCCATTTAGTTTCTTGGAAACACACTAGATTACATTTAGAGTTTATGACAGAGTTTTTCACAATTGCACATTTATTTACATCCCCGAAGCCACGCACATTCCAGTTGAAAAGGTTAATATTAGATTTGATTATCATTGATAACTTGTCCCATTACACATTGCTTAGCCTCAAAATCATACGACTACAGTGTTCACAGCAAAAAGAAACCTCACTGCTCGCTATAGGACCTAACTACTACTAGTAGCTTAGTCGGACAGATTAATGCTCTCATCATCTGAGAGCTTATCATCCGAGTTGTACTCTATGGCATCCAGAGCCGACTCATTGTACTTGTACCCACCTTCAGTGGGTTCTGCCATGGCCGAACCTTGGCCAATCTCCATCTCCATCTGAATTTTTACTCCACAATATTTCTTTACCTTTGTCTTCATTTCTTCCCCCAAAGGCTTCTCCTTTAGCGCCTCGTCTGTCAGCGCCTTGAGAAGGCCCGCCTCCTCTGCTGCCTTTGCTGCACCAGCCAACACCTTAGGCCCCTTCATTTTTTTCTTGGACTTTTTCGGCTGCGCGTAGGATGGCCCCCCTCCTCTGTCCAGGATGCGTTTGCTGCGCCGGAGACTTGCCTCTTCCCCTGTTTCATCCTCCAAAGCCACTTCTTGCGGCAGGGGTGATTGTTTTGTTGGGCGGACCTTCAAGTCCTCCATCCCCAGCAGCTGGTGCGGTTCTCCTTGCTGGCCTTCCTGTGCACCGCGCCCCCTAACCCCAAACTCCATTTCGAGCATGTACATATCTATGTCTATGGCGTCTGATATTTATCAATGAGTTAAACTAATATGCTTTTTTAAGTAAAAATTATGGTATTGTGGATTTAAATAATTATTTGAAATTTGAACGGTCGATCTCAACTGAATTATTTGCATATTGTGAGACCTAGTTAAAGACCAAATTTTGACATTTCTTAAATACTTTTACTATTTTTCAGGTAAAGAAGTATCTATTGATTAAAAAAAAGTTATGAATAATCCAATTACAGTGCTCCTTTTTTATTCTATCTTTTTAGATAGTAAAAAGAATGTAAAATTATAAATTTTGATTTCTGACGAGATTTCAATATGTAGTGATTGTGCGACTAAAATTGTTTATTTGAATTTAAAAATATACATTTGATTACAAATCAAGACCTTTATACTTTAAATAATGTGAAAATAGTGCTAATCCGAATAGTGTAGAAAAATGTCAAAATTGTGATATTTCAAAGCAGTACAAATATAATTGGAATTGGATTTTTCAGAATAGTTATAGTTTGAAGAGTACTATTCTGTTATTCTATAACCCAATCCAATTGAGAAGAGAGAAGTACATTGTAGATCTCATTCAAATAAGAATAACAAAATTATTTTGAGAATATAATATGCAGCCCTGATAGCATGATGATATATATTACATATGGCAAAAAATAATTCAATTCATTATATATGTTTATTTTTTTTCTAACCCAACAAAAACTTGTGGAATTGAGGTATGATTCAATTTCCAAGCCCGTTATGTTTTTTGGATCCAATTTAGCCATTGTTATTTTTCATATATGGGCTAGTCACCAAACCTCATTAATGCCATTAAGCCCAGTTACATATTACCCAAGCCAGTAACCTCTTGTTTGCTACTAAATATGAGCGTCATTAAATTTAATCAATATTTATTAAAACGTACAAGCTCAATTATATAATAATTTTAGCTATTTGTTGACTCACTTGACCTGGGTTCCCTCAGCTTTGGTGCTCTCTGGCTGACATGTGGGCCTCTAACGAATATTTCTAATTAGAATTTAATTCTTCGTGTATATATGAGTGTGTTCAAATGTCTCTTTCTTTCTGTATGTCATTGTTCTTCATATTTTATATCTTCTTCTTCATTTTTAAAGTTTAAACTTTCAATCCTCAACAAAATATCGATATTAAACTATGCTTCCGGAACAAATTTAATATTTTTTGGAACTTTTTTATTTTATTTTTTAAATTAGATACAAAATCGTTATTTATGAACCATTCAAAAATAATGATTTTGTACATATTTAAAAATATAGTAAAAATTTTTCAAAAAAATATAAAATTTGAACTCTAAGCATATTTTAATATGGATATCATGTTGCACGGTTCAAATCGAAATTTTGAACTTTAAAAATAAAGATATATGATATGAGGCATGATGAGACATGAAATGCATGAAGTATTTAAACCCCCCTCCATTTTTTATAACAATAATATTTATATGAAAATATTTAACAGTGTGATGATATGTTCTCAAATTATAAAATTAAAAAAATATATTTAATGCACGATTCAATAATTACCCAAAAATAACATGCATTAATTATCTGGATGGATTTGACTCCGAATCCGGTTCTAATACGCACTCCTGAGATATCTCATATGTTGCGTGACCGACGTGTCCGGTGCCTATTCGGAGATATCATAGGGGGGCCGTATTATTGAGCTTTGAGATTCGTGCATAACATATTTCAACGGTTGAGATATTCCAAAATGTCACACAAAATATGAGATATCTCAAAGGATGCGAATTCATATCTCAGAGGATACACACTCATATGTGAATTCGCATCCTCTGAGATATCTCATATTTTGCATGACATTTTGGAATATCTTAACCGTTGAAATATGTTATGCACGAATCTCAAAGCTCAATAATGCGGCCCCCTATGATATCCCCGAATAGGCACCGGACATGTCAGTCACACAACATATGAGATATCTCAGAGGATATGCACTCGACCACGCACGGTTGCATGCGACTCTATGCTTAAATTTACCCGTGACTCTAGAGCATGCGTCAAAAATTCAGCTTCTCCTGCGTGACAGAGCAACGAGTTTGTCCGAATTATATGCGTTTAATTCGTGAAATTCATTAAATGTGCGAATAATTCGCGAATTGAACATTTAATTCACGAATTATTGTATTATTCGCGGATTGATACACTGGTGGCTCAAAAGCGTTTAATTTGCGAATAAGTTGCGAATTAAACGCAAACCGTGTTACTGTGCTACTTAGGATTTGTTTTGGAAGAGGGGAAACAAGGAGAGGGGAGAGAAGAGAGAAGGGGTGACTGAACTCTGTTTATTTGTTTCAGAATATTACATTTTGAGAAAAAGAGAAGGCGAACTTTATATAGAAACTACTCAAATTTTATAATCTTCAAATCGAGGTCTAGAGGAGTGTTTTCTTACCCTTCCCTTTTCCTTTGTGAAGCATGGCCTTGGGTAGCCAACCTTTGTACCTCAAATTCTCAATATAGTTAATATGAACTACTGCTTGATTACAGGGTGCTTGATTGAAGGCCATATTAAATTGTTGTTTTGAATTATTTCAAACACTGTTTTAAATACAATTTTTGGGATTTGATTGAATTTGTACGAAAATTTGGAATTTTAGTTTGCTGTTGAAAGATTATTTTGATTTTTCATAAAAAAATTCAATGCATATCAGGATTTTAGTTATGCCCATATAAAATCTGGCTTTCTTAATTTCTATTTGGTTTTGGTCATCTATTCTAAAATCACTTGGGTTATCTTCTGATTTAGGATCATAGTTTGTATTAAATAAGAAAAAATTAGTAGAGACATTGGAATTGTCAATCTTGCAAACAATCTCTTGTTACATTTTTGACAAACCGGTGATTGAACTCTTTACTTTTAAAAAAACAAAAACTACATATATATCACACCATTTCTTTAATCCCAATATTGATTGGGTAATTAACATGCAGATGATCTAGTTGTGATATTTTATTTTGTAGATGTCTAAAGTCTTTATTTATTATTAGTTTTATTATATTTTTGCACCGACGGTTCATATAATATGTGAACTTGTTGACGTTTGTTGAGCGTTGATTGGGACTTGGAATTAATAAACTGACAAAAATCAATCATTTATCCAATTTGTAACCCAGATTGAGTCTATATAAGGCATCCTTTTCTCTAATCTCATCAACAAAAGTTGTCATTTAAGTTTCAAAAGCTCCTGATCCCCTGAGAGGCTGAGAAAGGTAACAATTAATTAACTAAAGCTCGTTCCCAGTTGAAAGGCCAAGTTTTTATAGTATGATATATATCTCTATTCCATTATTAAGCACGTTGGGTGTCCGATCTGCCAACGACTACGATTGAAAGATGAAATTTCGGATTTAATCTCAGCCCTCCAATCACATAATATGTCTTCTTTTGATTAAATACATATGTTTTATGTGTAGAAGTCTAAATTTAGTTAAAAACATACTCACCACACGTACTGCCACACGATACGTTACAATTAAAATTGAGTAGAGTCTGAAATTTAGCGATATATTTATTCGTTTCCTTATTTCTTTGTTCCTTATTCCTCCTTCTTCAATGGAGTAGACTCCACCTTCTATTTTCTTATTTCTTTGTTTCCAAACTTCTTCTGCGTTTCTATATGGATCACAATGAATTGATTTTTTTTTTTTTCTAATTTTCTTATTTCTCTTACTTTGTTTCTATACATATTGCCGTGGACAATCTAGAATATATTTTCAATTTTGTTTCTATACAGATCTAATCCATGACCCTTCGAAAATCATAGAAGCCCTCCAATAAAACCAAGAAAAATTCATAGAAGCACAAAGCAGCAGGAAATTTTGTTGACATTGTTGTTCTTTTTCTATGCTTAGAAAGATTTTTTTTTTAAATATATTTACGAAAATTTACCTAAACTACCTATTATCATACCCATATATCGAGTGTGGTTATGACTGATAACAATAAATACTAGCAACTTTTGCTACTATTATTGCAAGATTGCTTCATATAATCGATAATGCGAGGGGTTTTATTGTGACTCTGTGTCATTTAACTTTCAATACATGCAATTATTATTTGTTTATTTACTGTACCAAATAAAAGTATATAAATTTGAGAAGAAGATTTATGTGTAGGTAGTGCCTACAGTAGTAAATGGATGCATCATGGCTTTATACTACATTTTGTGGGGCAAAGAGTTGAGCACTTAGTGATTCTAAAATAAACAAGCTTACTGTTACAAATCATAGTAAAAAAATGTAAATAAATAAGAATAAGGAACCTATGTTTGAGGAGGGGAATAAATATGAAAATACACTTAGTGATTCTTGTAGTAATGTCCCTGTTGCAACGCACGGGCATGATACTAGTATATATATATATATAGAGTATGGCTAATTTGCTTCCGGAAGCATTTCGGCCGAGGTGCTTACGGGGGCATATCTTGCAATTTGATGTTCAAACAACAAATTCAAACCGTTAGATGTTCAATCTATATTAAAATCTACTTAGAGACCAAATTTTACATTTTTTGGAATTTTTTTACTATTTTTTAAGCTGGTTTGAAAACCGCTGTTTTCAATGCTTCAGAAATTTAATAAAAACAGCGGTTTTCAAACCAGCTTAAAAAATAGTAAAAAAATTCCAAAAAATGTAAAATTTGGTCTCCAAGTAGATTTTAATATAGATTGAACATCTAACGGTTTGAATTTGTTGTTTGAACATCAAATTGCAAAATATGCCCCCGTAAGCACCACGCCGAAATGCTGCCGGCAGCAACTTAGCCGCTCCCTATATATATATATATATAGAGAGAGAGAGAGAGAGAGAGAGAGAGAGATAGGGGGGTTGGTTAATATCAAAGCGTTTTCCTAGGCTGTGGAACAAACGCTTGGGTTTTTATATTTTCAAAATTCAAATGGTCAATCCAAACCGTTCAACATTCAATCTATAATAAAATGTACTTGGAGACTAAATTTTACATTTTTTGGAATTTATTTACTATTTATTAACCTAGTTTTAAAATTACTGTTTTTAATGATCCAAATTTTTTCACTGTTTATTAAAATTAGTGATTTCAAAACTGACTTAATAAATAGTAAAAAAATTGCAAAAAATGTAAAATTTGGTCTCCAAGCATATTTTAATATAGAGAGCACACCTAACTGTTTGGATCGACCATTTGGACTTTGAAAATCGGGAAACCAATTGCTTGGAGACCGAATTTTACATTTTTTTAATTTTTTTACTATTTTTTATGGATTTTTGAAAATCACTGTTTTTCATAATAAAAAAAATCTGAAAAACAGTGATTTTCAAAAATCCATAAAAAATAGTAAATTTTTTTCTAAAAATGTAAAATTTGGTCTCCAAATACATTTTAATATGAAGAACACATTGAGCACTTCAGATCGACTATTAAACTTTGAAAATCGCAAAAATAAATTGGTAGTACCAAGACCTTGGTCATACTACTTTGATCTTAATATATATAGACACGCACTACAGATTAATTCTATTTTGTGCTACCAAGTTAGGCGCACACATGCATATGCGCACACACACACTATATATGTGTTCGGCTATTTGTGCTTCATGAAGTAAATGTCATGCATGTTTAACGTCTATATCTCCGTTTATAAAGAGTTAAAGACTGAATTGTTAATTTGAACTGTTGAACATGATCTCAATATTAAAATATCTATGGAGACCAAATTTTATATTTTTTTTTAGAATTTTGTACTATTTTTTTTTATTGGTAAAAGATCTATTAATTCAGAAGATTCTTGGTCGATCCAAAAAGAGTAGTGATTTTCTACAATTTTTTGTTCTGATTAATTTTTGTTCTAGCAGGTAGGTATCTTGTAAAAGAAGAGGAACAACAAAATGGGAGATGGAGTGGATTTCATGAGATATGGTCCGAATTATGTTACTAAAAAGAACATAGTTAGGATTGCTATTTGCTTCCCTATACTATTGGTTTGTGCAGTGATAGCTAACAGTATCCATTTCCCGCCTTCATTTGAACTTAAAAAATTCTACATTCCAGCCTTAGACAAATCTTTCAACTCTTCAAAAAAATGCAAGTATAGCTTTTGATATTGCCTTGACGAACGTAGACGCGAGCTCAAAAATATACTGTGATCTTATAAATGTAACATTCTATGATAGCCCAAGCCAGAACCACTCCATAGCTAACTTCACTATACCAGAATTCAATCTAAAGGAGGGGATCAGTACAGTCAGACTATACTGGAATTAATGGTGAACGCAACAGGTTTTGATTTGGATGGAGCAAAGCGGGAGATCTCGGCTAACGGGTTCAAGGTTTTCCGGGTAGGCCTCGAAACATCAGTGAGGTACGATTATTATTTGTTTTGGAAAACTAAAAGGTATGGATATAGAAAAGGTGTTGATGTGAAAGTGTCACACTCCGAGACAACCCGCCACGTATTTACACGTAAGGCGTGTGCACATCACATACATTATCAATAATAAATACTCATGCAAAATTTTAAAGTCAAACAAAGTCTTTTAAAATCATAAATAGTTCAAGTACATAACATACATTCAACATGAGATCAAGACAAACATGACAAACAAACCGATAATTGCCATGTCAGTCAATGTATCCACTTTCAAAGAGAGAATTTAAAGTTTAACTAAAAATAAAATAAAAGATACATGAGCCATCTACTTGTTGTCCACCCGATCTGCGTCCCTCCTATTCATGCTCCCTGTCGGCCTCATTATTTCCTGGAACTCACATAAGAGTGAAACGGGTGAGAGATCGAACAGTCTCTTAGTACGGGATTTAGTTCCAGTCCCGGAGTTTGTCAAATTAACTTTTTAACACAAACAAGATATCAAAATTATATCCTCACATGCAATCTTACTGGTGCCTATTTAAAATACACACACTTCTTTAATTATCTTTCAAGTTTTTAACTGCCTCACCAAGGGGACTCAAACCCCACTAGATCTTGGCCATGCCACTAGACGGGGACTCGAACCACCTCTAGATCTTCTTTGCCTCACCAGGGGGACTCGAACCACCCCAGCTATTGGCGTCTCACTAGGGGGACTCGAACCACCCCAGCTATTGGCGTCTCACTAGGGGGACTCGAACCACCACTAGTTCAACTGTCTCACTCAACGGGGACTCGAACCACCGCAAGATATTGACCCGTGACGGGAAGTCCAACCAATGCCACGTTAACGAGGGGTCCAGTCGACTACTAGACCCAATGTATACATTCCAACACGCGTTCAACGCACATTGACTCCTTTCCTTTAACTTATCCATTACTTTTTCACGTTCGTTCGTTTAATCACACGAAGATCATACGCAACACAACACATCCTATAAGTCCGTTGATCAAATGAATAATCCTGTTCTATTATTCTCTAAACAAAGCCAAAGGGATTGTTCAGTTCAACATGCATAATTCCATAAATAAATAAATGCAAACAAAACGACAAGTAACAATTTGACAATGTCCAGGAAACCCGTATCTGATTTCGAAGTAAATCCTTGATTGTCTCGTACGTCGTTTAAATCTTTAAACTTCGAATCTAAAGCATAAACATATATTTTTAATTAACGCTGTTTGAATTTCATATATATGATATATGATGTTATATATTCTCTTTATTAAAACTCTGACAATCTTAAATTTGATTAAAATAATTAAATATCTAACCTTAGTTTTTAGAATAACGAGGATGAAAAGAATAAAATAAAATAAGATAAAAATATGATCAATGATTTTGCTTCTGTCACTTTGATCATTTTTATAACCGACAGTTTTGACTAGATTTTAAAAAAAGGATATCCAATTAAATATGAGTAGGTTTGAACTTCTAATATAATAATATAATTTATCATAGAATAAATTAGCATATACTATTTTATTCAAACATAGTTTTCAATTCTACAAGAATAGGAGTTAGAAATTTTAGAAATTAACTATCCACTTCAAAAAAAATTTAATAAGAAGATATATGTATTAAATACCATCATGTACATACATAGATCAAAATGATTTATTTATATCATTCCAACAATGAGAGCGGATTTGAAATAATTAAAATACTAATAATAACAATTTATATGAACATCTGTATTATCGCAAATGAATAAAAATCAAGAGAATGGTTTTAGAATTTTGATAACTAAAGGAATTACTATAAACTAGAAAATTTCCAGGTTATAATATCATAAAAGAGATAGATTTTCATATTATAATATAAATGTATACAATCATAAATACCTACAATCTAAGAACAACACTTGATTCGAATCAACATCTCTGTTATCATATTTCTTAATCGATGAAATTCATGCATCAACTTATAAAGAAAATATCATAATTTAGAGTACCTTTTTGGTGGCTATGAAAAATAAATGAGAGAGATATTGCGGCAGCCGGCAGAGAGTTCAAAGGATGTATGGTTTCATATATGAGTCATGATAATATATATACAAGGGGCAGGATTTGATCAAGGTGCGTAATTAAGTTATTACTTTTAGCAGTTATTTGACCAAGGGTGCCTTAGCAGTTATTTGATCAAGGGTGCCGGCGGAGAATTTGAACAGGGATTTGGTAGTTATTTTAGAAGTTATTATTTTAATTTGAGTAATTCACAATATATATATGGCAAATGCTTCTGTGCATATGTTTTATTTTGGACCGTTCATTTGTTGTTAATCAAACCGTTCATTCGCAAAAATAAAAGAGCACTGGACGCCTCCAGTGAATGAGGTTGTTTTAGCGTTTTTTGGCTGAATGGAGAAGACAAATACCAGTTTTACCCTTTTAAAATCAACGGCCATAGTCATTCCGTAAAAAAAAGTTGCTTAAAAGGTGGTATGCACAGAAGCATCACTCTATATATATTGTGGGCTGCTGAAACTAGCTAATATGTTAAATCGGGTCTGGTGTGTTTGGTTAACTTATAATTATATACTATTTAAATATTGATATAAATCGGAACATATTGGTTTTTATTCAAGGTATTTTAATTAGAGTAATTTGTTAAATGGATCTATCTATATGAAGGGAAAAAAAAGAATAATAAAATAGAAAGACAAATAAATATATATCAATTATTTATGTCGTACCTTAATTTAGTATTTTGATTTACGTGACGTTACATCCTCCTCCTCTTTAAAAAAAATTTTGTCCTCAAAATTCGAACACTAAAATATAACTAATTATTGATGTGTTACAGAAAGTTGGTGATACTGGAGCAGCAGCAAAATTTGGCAATAATTTTGTAGGAATTAGAGCACTGGTCATGTTCAATTTTATGGTGCTGTTTTTTCTCAGTTCGTATTGATTAGTTATGCCGGCATTCGTATTCTTCAATGTAATTCAGCTCGATTTGATGCACGGTTTAAGTTTGTTTAATACTGAAATGTGGATTTAGAATTCACACTGTATTACTCAAATATTTCTATTTTGTTTGGTGTCTGATATTTTTTGTAATATGAGACAGAAAGTGAATGAGAAAATTATATTTCATATATCTAATTTGTTTGTACAATGGGCATTATATAGCCAAAGAAAATAAATAGTAACGTTCTATAAAAGAAATAAACGTTGAGTAACTTTAGATATCAAATTTAGTTGCTCCCTTTAATTTCTAAATTAGCCTATGATGAACAAACCCGTTAAGGGGCTCTGAGGCTATTAGTAGTTCTTAATACTACTTATTTTCAACACTACTCCTCAAGTTAGGCATGTAACCCTAACTTGCTTATATTTTTTTCAAATGGTTTTGGATCTAAACTCTTCGTAAAGACATCCGCTAATTGATCTCCGCTTCTTACAAAATGAGTCTTAATTTCTTTCGTTTGAATCTTTTCTCTAATAAAATGACAATCAAATTCAATGTGTTTAGTTCTCTCATAAACACTGGGTTGGATGTCATATGTCGTGCCGATTGGTTATCGCAAAACATTTGTATTGGCAATTGAATTTGAATTCCAAAATCCGAAAGGAGTTGCTTGATTCATGTTAACTCACTTGCGGTGGATGCCATGACACGATATTCTGCTTCGGCGCTTGATCGTGCCACAACATTTTGTTTCTTACTTTTTCATGTAACTAAATTTCTGCATACAAATGTGCAAAAATTGGTTGTCAATTTTCTATCGAATCTCCCGACCCAATCTGCATCGGAAATAAAAACGTGAATATGTGGGGCAACTTATTAAGAGAATAGGCCATTTTTAACAACAAGAGGCTAGGGGTGTCAATGGGTACGATACGGGTAGGGTGGAACCATTTTCATACCCATACCCACTAAGAATTGATCTACCCATACCCGTTAAGAATTTGTCTTACCCTATCCTACCCTACCCATACCCGTTATGATTAACGGGTAACGAAACGGTAGTGGACGAATAACGAAAATACTAATATAATGGTTTTACTATTTTTACAAATAAATCATCTAAATTTATCATGTTATACATACGCCATCACAATTACTAATATAAAAATGAAAATACAAATATGCAATCAATTCTAACTAATAGTTTTTTTATAAAGCAAAAATAAAATAAAAATCACAAATATATCTTCTAACAAATTCAATTTCAATTTGTTAACTAAATAACAAAACATTCAGCAATATGGAAAACATGGAAATAAATAAATTGAATATAATATTGATATATCTATATATAATTTATTTCATATAATTACCCGTTACCCAATGGGTACGAAATAATCTTTATCCGTACCCATACCCGTTTATCTAATGAAAAAAAATCTTTACCCATACCCATACCCATTAAGCTAATGAAAAAAAAACCTTACCCATACCCGTCTTATCGAATACGATACGGGTAGGGTAAATGGGTAAACGGGTGTCATTGACACCCCTACAAGAGGCAAAAGCATTTTATCAAAATAAAAGAGCTTTTAAACAAATACATGGTAGAAAGATTATGTGGTGTAATTCCAATTATTTCGATTAGCATTATTTAGAAAATCTCAGAAAGAATCTGTTGTATAATAAGTTGTAGACCTTGAATATATGGTGAGTTTTGGTGTATTAGAAAAGTTTACTTGGGACATCTTTTCTGATACTGAAGAGGAATTAAAGTTCAAGAGTACCCATCTTTTTTCTGATACAGAAGGCCAGTATTATTATGCTTTATGATTCGTGTAGAAAAGATTGGAACGATTCAGATTTTTCACATATCATATCATTGTTTGAAATACCTACATCAGAGGATGCAAATTCAGAATTTAAGCATTACAAATAATCCACTAATTATATAATATAATATAAGCATTACAAATAGAACACACCTTTTATGCAAGCTAGTTATAATTTATGCATAGAAAAACAAGATTACATTGGCAGCATAAATTTAATGCATGATTTCTTGACAAGATATTTGTTAAGTTCTTTTTCCAGTTCAAATTCTGTTTGCATAATTTGATTTTTTTTTTTTTGTGATTTGAAATCATAGATTAACAACTGGCAGGAAATAAATGTAAAATAACTGAAGGACTCGGCCTGACTCGGGCTTGATTCGGCCTAACTCGGGCTGGCTGGACATCAACTTTATTTTATCTCTCTTATCACATACTCATCTTTTACACGTTTTTAGATGTGGGTTTTTTTTTTTCGTTCAATGTCGCCCATATTTCTGACAATCTGTGAAGAATTTTGCGAATCTAAAATTACAAACGTCTTTTGCGTAATTTTCTCTTTCAAATAAGATCCATGATAAAGTACTTTTGAGTTATCCGTCGCGCAAGTATTCATACCTCGTAGTGCAAGTATTCATACCACGTCATGCAAGTATTTATACCACGTCGAGCAAGTATTCATACCTCGTCGAACAAGTATTCATACCTAAGATATCAAGTATTTCGGAAAATGAAACTGGATACATCACACGCCCATCTTTTACATGTGTCCAGTTTTTTTTTCTAATGATTGAGTGTACTGGACACTTCCAGTGATTGAGTGGGCTGGATCGGACAAGGAAACCGAAGAGAAAGATAGAGTATACTGGACACTTCCAGTGATTTAGTGGTAATGAAAGTTCAATCGGTAAAAAATGAGTGAATGATGTGTCAGTTTTTTATTTGTGAAATACTGACGAGGTATGAATACTTGCTCGATGAGGTATGAATACTTGAATGATGAGGTATGAATACTTGTGCAACGGATAATTCGAAAGTATGTCATCATGGATCTCATTTGAAATAGAAAATTGTGTAGAAGACGTTCGTGATTTTAAATTTGCAAAATTCCTCACATATTGTCAGATATATTGGTTAGAGTGAATGGAGAGAAAAAAACACCTCTAAAAACATGTAAAATATGGGTGCGTGATGTGTCCAGTTTTTTTTTTTTTTTTAAATACTTGATATCTTAGGTATGAATACTTGCACTCGCTGATAATGATGCGTTTTGTTTTGTCTCTTAGCGCTGAAATTTGTGGTTCTCTCTTAATTAGCAGTTAAGAAATTATTGATCGGGAGATGAATGGAAAAATGACTTGGGAGATCGGTCCCTAAAAATTAATCCTCTTCTAAATTAATTGCGTCCTTGAACTTACCATAGAAGATCTTCTTGAGCTCAATCATTTGAGCAAGAATAAATTCCTTCTCTTCCTCCAGCTTCTCTAATTTTCTATCTGCCTCTTCCTTCATACTCTCTAAGCGACTTTAAACTTCATCTTTCGGCATGTGCATAAAGATCTCGCCCACTTGAAATCCCAATTCCTTATCTGACAACATTACTTCGTTACCAGCATCCTCTAGGCTTTCATTTGCTTCCTGAAATCACACAAAAAGGAAGAACTAATTTACAAGGCACGTTACATAGGCGTCACTAGAATCAGTCTCCGATAGTAAACCCTATAACTGAAACTCTTCTAAATGCCTAAATCTAGTAGTAATCTGTCATGTTTCTATACAGTCTTTACCAGTTGTATCTAATACAAAGGCCAGTAACATCATCATAATTTTATGGGGTTTTGACTTTCTAGGGTTTAGTCGAGTGCGTTACCTGTTGCATCTTCTTTCAATTTGTTGAGATTTTTCCTTCTCCTTTTCAATTAGCAACTCCAACCATGATAATTTCTGGTAGATTAATTTGGATTGTGTGATTAAAATCGGACGGTTCGTATTAGTTTAAATCAGCTCTTCTGTGAGACTTATAAAGACCGTAGGATATAAATCGGACAGCACAGATCTGCTCTGGAGATTATAATTTGTTACCGTTAAACTGGTGAAGGGCTGTAGGCCTTTGGGACGGATCCGTGTAGATCGTCCGGCCCATTATTTTTATGTCAGCTAGTTAGAGCGATTTTATGGAGCAAAATTTAAGAAATAACAATTGCATGGATTCGGTAATGTTTAGTCACAACTCTCAACAAGGTCAACAAAAATATATAAGAAAATTTATTATATTTTTTGGTTGACTTTGTCAAGAGTTTTTTTTTTTTCGATTTTGAGTTGGAGAATCGGTCCGTTTAGACCCGGTTTTTATGAGCTGCTAAAGAGTTGGTAAAGGGCCCTCGGTAAACCGAGTTTGTTCAGAAAATTAGAAGGGGCAGTGCCACACGTAAGAATTAATGAGGCGCATAAACGCTTCAACTGAAGGTGCAGAACAAGCTTTCAAGGTTTGTATTTTCCATTCTTTATTAGTCAATCAGCTTTACTTTCAAAAAATTAGACAAAAACTTCACGTGATCATCCCATTTATTTAGTCTCAATATTCATTGGGTAACGTGCAGAGATGTATACTTTTATTTTATATATGTGTATCAAGTCTTAAGGTCATTATTTATTATTATGTTATTATTATATTTTCGTACCGACAGTTAACATAACACATCAACAAGTTGACCTTGTTGAGACATGATGAGCACTACTTATAACCTAGCAAAATCAATTGTTTATCCAATTTTTAATCCAGATTATGTCACTATAAGGCCTCCTTATCTCTAAGCTCATAAAAAAAATTTGTCAACTAAATTTCAGAAGCTCCTCCCCTGCGAAAGGTAGAATTAATTAAATTAAATCTCCTTTTTTTGTACGAAACTTTTTAGTATGAATAATATGATCTGCAATTGTTCTTCCCATTTAAAATGCAAAGTTTTCATAGTATATATATACTATATATACACACTACAGATTAATTCTATTTTGTGCTAACACAATTAGGTGTGTATATGCTTGTATACACACACACACACACACACATAGAGATGGGCTAAATATTGTGATTTATGATGTAAAATGTCATGTTTAATGTCTATATTTTCATTTTTAAAGTCTGAACTGTTGATTTGAACCATTTAACATGATTTCAATATTAAAATGTCCATGGAGACCAAATTTTATATTTTTTAGAATTTTTGTTCTATCTTTTAGCTAGGTAGAACATTATCTCTTAATTCAGAAAGATTCTGGACGATCCAAAAAGAGTGATTTTGTACAAATTTTGTTCTGATTAAATTACGTCCTAGCAAGTAGGTATCTTGTCAAAGAAGAGGAGCAATCAAATGGCACAACGTTATAGTACCGAGGACACGAGTATTTGCCTTGCTTTTATTGTCCTTATTCTATTGGTTTGTGCAGTGATAGCTAACATTATCCATTCCCCCCCTTCATTTGAACTAAAAGAATTCTACATTCCAGCCCTAGACAAATCTTTAAACTCTTCAAAAAATGCAAGTATAGCTTTTGATATCACCTTGATGAACCTATACGAGAGCTCAATATACTATGATCCTATAAATGTAAGTTTTTATGATAGCCCAAGCCAGAACCACTCCATAGCCAACTTCATTATACCTGAATTCGTTCTAGGGGAGCAAGTTGACTATAGTGGAATGGTGAACGCAACAGGTCTTGATTTGGATGGCGCAAAGCGGGAGATCTCGGCTAATGGGTTCAAGGTTTTTCGGGTAGGCCTCGAATCATCAATGAGGTATCATTATTATTTGTTTTGGAAAACTAAAAGGTATGGATATAGAAAAGGTGTTGATGTGAAAGTTGGTGATACAGGAGCAGCAGCAAAATTTGGCAATAATCTTGTAGGAATTAGAGCACTGGTCATGTTCAATTTTATGGTGCTTGTTTTTCTCAGTTCGTATTGATTAGTTATGCCGGAATTTGTGTTCTTCAATGTAATTCAGCTCGATATGATGCACGGTTTAAGTTTGTTTGATACTGAAATGTGGATTTAGAATTCACACTGTATTACTCAAATATTACTATTTTGTTTGGTCTCTTGCAAACAAAAAGAGCAATGGAATACTTCTTTCTTAGGAATTCATCAATTAAAAACCAAATGTTGCAGTACCCTTCTATCGAATTAATTAATAACGATAATACATGGATGGATATATAGTTTTCTCCTGAGTTTTGTTCTAGTTCCTGGTGCTTCAATAATTTTTGATAGAAATACAGAAAAATAATAATTGTCGAATTCTAGTTCCTGGTGCCTTTCCATATCACATAAGAGTCGACATGACAAATTCAACAAAAAAATCGGGAAAATAATAATTGTCGAATTCTATTTCTGTCATCGAACTTAGCGCAGGCCGATAAAACCGAATTCACATTAATTCAGTGCAATACTTAACGGAAAACAATTAGATCTGAGTCGTCAATTTAACTTGGCACGAATCTCAAAATAGATCTCTATTGTTTCCATTCGTACCGGATTGAGTTTTGCCCGACTTGGATTAATGGCAAGTTTGATGAAAAAAAAACTGATCAAATTGTTGATCACAAGAGCTAACATCACATAAAATAAGCGAGCTAAAAAACACATACATTTTGTAAGACCGTCAGAATATATAAAAAATTATGCCAAGCGAAGTTGTCAGTAGTACAAAAAACCCCTTCACTGACTCTCAACCACTGACTGTTTTAATATGTAACAGTCAGTGTAGAGACTGCGTGGCAAAATCGTAAATAAGAAGAACTTCAACACTGACTGTTCAATTGTAAACAACCGTCAGTGAACCAACACTGACTGTTTTCTTAATAAAAGGGTCGGTGTAGGGTATGAGCAACACCGACCCTTCTATTGAAAAACAGTCAGTGTTGAGCAGTTCACCAACACTAACTGTTTTTTAAGGGAAGCGTCAGTGTTGCTCATACCCTACACCGACTTTTTTATTAAGAAAACAGTCAGTGTTGAGCAGTTCACCAACACTGACTATTTTTTAAGGAAAGCGTCAGTGTTGCTCATACCCTACACCGACCCTTTTATTAATAAAACTGTCAGTGTTGAGAAGTTCACCAACACTGACTGTTTTTTTAAGAGAAGCGTCAGTGTTGCTCATACCCTACACCGACCCTTCTATTAAATAACAGTCAGTGTTGAGCAATAATTAAGTTTATTTGAGAATACAAATTTATGGATTGTGTATATTTTGTAAGATATTTAATAATTAAGTTTATTTGTTTAAATTGAATTTATAGATGCAATAAGTATTTTATTGTTGTAATTCATAAAATAGGATTGAAATTATATATGGTAAGAAGTTCGTTGTATAGTGTTTAAAAGTTGGTTAATGATGGAATGGAAAACCTAAAACAATAAATTACTAATTAATTGTTTTAATTATCGAAAAATTGCAATGCTTGTTTATTAGAATGAATATATTCTATTTAATAAGTATGATTAGTGAAATTTAGATAATTAACATCAAATTTTGACTTTACTTTTAGAAAATATTTTGTAATGGAAATTATATTAGTGATATTTATATAATAATGATGTTATAACATGTTTATTGCTTAACTAAATGATTTTAACACATTAAATTATATAGCATTATATGCATGTTGCATATATGACTCACATCTTCTATGTATGAACATGAAAATTAGGACCATTAGGATCGGTTTGATATTTTAAAAAAATTAGGACCAACTCTGCCGAATTCTTCGGTTCAAGTCAGGCGTTGCCACTTTTAATACACATTCTCCAAAAATTGTAAAAAAATCAAAGCTCCTTCTCTACGTTGCCAATGTTATCATATGTTTGTATCTGTATTCGAGCTTTTTTTTTGTACATTCCGATTTCACAAGTGTTGAACATAATAGATCACTGAACCAATGATATATTGCAAGATGGTTTGATTGCCATTGATTTTATTTTGAGCCAATGATATATTAACTACAACAAAACAGGACATCTGCGACCGGCATCAGCGACCGGTTCCTACAGCGACGAAATCTTCAACGACCGGCGCCTACAGCTTTCTGCAACCGATTAGGCTCGGTTGCTGAAGAATACCCCTAAAAAACCCAGCGACAATTTCCTTCTCTCTCTGACTTCGCGCCTTTTAGGTTTACATAAAAAAAAAACCGACGGAAGTCACCGCCGTTCGACCCCGATTACCGCCCGACCCCGCCTGCCGTTCCTCTTTCTCTCTCTCTCACTCGATCTGCCGCCCGACCCCGCTTGCCGTTCGACCCACATTACTGCAGCCCGACCCCGCTGCCTGATCAGCCGCCTGACCCCGCCGCTCAACTCAGAGTCTGCATCCTCTCCGGTACCAGGTTCATGTAGTCAGGTATTGCACTGTCGATGAATTTTTTGTTTGCACGATTTAATTGCATGATTCTGTTTTTGTTGATACGGCTTTGAATTGATACGATACCTGGTTCATCTCTATCCGGTACAAGGTTCATCTCTTTCTAAATAGATTGTATCAGATTTGAGAACCAATTGGAGGAATCAGATTTGTACCACGCTATACCACTCTGTCTATATATCTAACTTAGTTGGAATGAGATTCTAAGCCTCAATTAAGCCTGACTAGGTTGATTCCAGTATTTAATATTTCTAAAGTATCATATTAACTTAGTTTGAACATGCCACAACTTTATACAAGGTGACTTTGACTATGTAGTTCTCAAATCAACAAGATGTACGAATTGCTCAAGTTCTCAAATCAATTTATGTGTGTTTCTTTTTCTTAGTCAAACATCAAAATAGATTGTATCAAACAAAATGTACGAATTGCTCAATGCTAAATCAACATATTTTGTTTGGTTGCTTAAATCAACAAGATGCTCATTTGCAATTGAATTTACTTTTAGTACCTTTTAATCATTAATGCTGCAAATAGATATATTTGGTGCATATGAGAACACATATATCAATTCAAAGCCGTATCAATTCAAAGTCGTTTATATGTTGATTGCTTGTGTCGGTCAAGGTCTACAGCATAACATTTTTTTTTTCAAAAAAACCAACAAAAATATAAATTAAAAAGGCATTGATTAATTAGTATATCTTAGTGTACCATCTATAAAAAAAAAAGGCATTGCTCACAAGATGAATAAACATTATTTTGAATCAAAAATGTGCCAAGCTGAATATACATCTTTTTAATCTTCTCTAAAGGAGGCCCTTGGATTGGATCTGTCCTTGAAAAGCTTGGCAAACAAGAATAGGAAGCTGCCAATACAGATTTATCAAGGTATGTACAAAAAAATCTCATTTCAATATTAAGTTTATCTAACTTGTGTTATGAATGATCTAAATTTCTATTTTTCTTTCAATCAAATAAAGCAGCTTTGGAAGTTAGTTTAATCTTGGGAAGCAAGAAGGAGAGGAGAAAGCTCGATCTTCAAGGGAGTAATTGCTTGTAATCAGGCAAGTTTTCTCTCTTTCTTAATTCTATGCTGGTTAATTATATTATTAATTGTGTACTACAATTCGTTAGTTATTAATATAGTATTATGTTATGATCCAACTAAACCGGAACATTTAGTATGCCTTTTAGGTTTATACCCGTTCAAAATTAATCCAATAGGGATTAATTTTGAATAGTCCCCGTTTTGGGACTGCTTTTTGAATGCTTTGTCTCATCTAGGATGTGAAGAAATGTATGTGGATCTAGTATTTAAGAAAACTTTGATATCATTTTTCCTTGTTGTTCCTACGAGTACGTATTGAATTACATGTCCAAAAGGATGTGTTTCTAACGCGTACTCGGGGAACTAAGGGGAAATGCTGCCGGATTTTTCTTAAATACTAAATCCACATACATTTCTTCACTACTGGGACATAGCATTCAAAGAGTGGGATATGATTGTACACCGGCCCTTTGTAAGCCCCAAAAGACTAATGAGTTTGGACCTATTAATATTTAACGTCATTATTTCATTGAAGTGTCAAAATAGTAAGCAAGGCATAACTTTAAGTTTAGTTTTGACCTCGTGCGCATTTTATTTTATTTAGAACTAATCAAGGCAAGGCAAGCGAAGCGTCCTCTCTCTCTCTCTGGTATGTATGTTTAAATTCATAGTTTATGTAGTGTAGATGCCGCTTGTATGGCTGTATACAAGTCCTGTTGCATGGATGATGCAACACTTGATTGTGATTTCTTGATTTGATTGTGAATTTCTTCCATGACTTGCTTTAGAGGGTCCGTTATCAATTGATGATATCTGGAGGGTCTAAAGTATAGATCTGGATTTTTTATTTGTTTGAGTCAAAATTTTAGTGAGAATGCTAAAGTAATAGAATTTGTTATTCTTTTAAATTGAATGAACTAAGGTGTAGTTAGGATTTGAGTCCTGTCAACCTAAATTAGAATGTCATCTATTAATTATTGCATTTAGGTCATGTTTGTACAATATCTTATAAATGTGTATGTCATAATTAGGAGAAATGGAGGGTGATCGTAGTTGGATGTACGGTCCTCGTTACGTGAACAAGCGAAAGAATCCCATATTTGTGAAGGGTGTGGAGAGTTTTTTTGAATATGCATTTGGTATTCAAAAAAAATAATTAATGGTGACCGCATTAAGTGTCCATGTGCCAAGTGTGGGTGTACTAGATGGATGGATATGGAAACTATCGGAAAACATCTGATGAAGTCGGGGTTCCGACCGTTTTAATTATGAGACTTGGTACATGCATGGTGAGGATCAAACGGTCAGGTTAGGGGAGCAGAGCCAAACGGTCGTTAAAGAGAGAGTCGAGGTGGAGTCGCCAAATGCTATGGTCGATAGAACTCGTTCGAAAGAGTTTGGTATTTGGATGCGTAAATTGGCGCTTAGTGGTAAAATTGCAGATGAAAGGATTGCTGAAATTGCGCGTGGGCCAATCACACGACGAGTTCAACGTTACAACATGTACGATGTGAACGGTTTCCGATTTCACACCGAGTCCTACGGGATAAACAGGAAAACAACAAATTATGGTGTTTGTGTTGAAGGGGAGAATTGGGATGGCACATCAAGGGACTATTTCGGCATACTTGAAGAAATTATTCGGTTGGAATATAGTGGCGTGAACAACAGAGTGTTCTTGTTCAAGTGTCGTTGGTTCGACACACATAGGGGGTTGCGGGTAGATGAGGAGCATGAATTAGTAGAGATAAATCATACAAGGCTTCTTCAAAAGGACGAGCATTTCGTGTTTCCCTGCCAAGCGATGCAAGTGTATTACCTGCCTTATGCGTCATCGAAGCGAGAGAGACAAGAATGGTGGGTTACTATCAAGACAAAAGGGAAAAGAAGACCACTTATTTTGTTCGATGGAGATGCGTCTGTGGAAAACACTCCACATTTGACCGAGTTCTTTCAAGAAGATGGCCCACCAACACAATTTGTAGTGCGTGCTGCAGATGAGTTGAATGATCCAAGTCTCTTCGTTGATGGGGCTGTTCCTGAGATTGTAACAGAACAAGAATTACAACAACAAAATAATCAAGAAAAGAATAGCAAAAAAAGGAAAAAGAAAAAAACAACGTAAATTGCCATATTAGGTTAATATCTTTCAATTTACTTTTAATTGGAAAACTATTTATGTAACGTATCATTTTTTTTGGAATTATTTGTGAAACTAATTGTTTTTTATCATCTCAACTCTAGATATGGTGCCGAGTAGAAAGGGAAAGGGGAAGGAAACGGCGGGATCCGAAGCAGAGAGTAGTCAGAGACATGTTCGCGGTAGGAATGCATATATTGCGCAGCCGGCAGATCCGCAGACTCGACCAGTGCTTAGGATGACGGGATACATGTAATATTCATTTTTTGTGTATGTTGTAATTATGCATTAATTGTAGTGATTGTAATAATTATTTCTATTTGTAGAACTTTTGATGCAGGGCAGCCAGAACATACCGAGAAGGTCAACAAAGTTATTTCACAGATTGTACGTATCCATTATCCTGGCCCATTCTCCAGATACACTGATTTCCCCGAGAAGACTCAGTCCGTTATCAAGGCAGAGTTTTTGGTGAGAAAAATTTTCTTTTACAAAACCTCTAATAATTACTTGTTTCTTTTTTTTAAGCTAACCAATGATATTAATTTTTAACTATGTATTCAGGAGGATAGCGGACAAACGGTTGCAAGACATGCTGAACAAGCCAAGGCAGCAGCGAGAAAGTCGTATGGAGATTCGATCCTCTTGTGGAAGGAGCATTCGGTGCCTCACCCGGACGAGTGGATCATGCCCGACAGCTGGCCCGGAGTCATGGATTATTGGTGCAGCGATGCATTTGGTAATCGAAGCCAGCAAAATAAAATCAATAGGGCCGCAGCTGGAGAAAGTTCAGGTGCCACGACAGGCTCTGTGAACATGCTTGTTCACAAACAACGCTTCGTAAGTTGTTCTTCATTAAATTAATCAATTTTCATTTCAATTGAATCGAATCGAACTAACCTTGATAATCTTTTTTTTAATTGAAATTGTCTTTCAAATTCTTAACAAGAGAAGGAACATAGGTGCGAATCCAGATGGTCCGATGAGCTGGTCAAGCTGACCCATACGAGGAAGAAGACGGGGCAATTTATTTCCGCCAAGGCTGAAAAGGCACAAGTAATAGAACATAAGAATCGTTTTATAAAATTCATTCTTTGTTGTACATAACATTATTGTTATATTTTACAAAATTTGCAGGAAAATTATGAGAGAGCTATGGTTCAGAAGTATGGAGAGGACAGAAACATATGGCCCCCTTATGACGACGCCTCGGTGCTCTAGGTAAAATAAACATTCCTTGAAATTTTAAATTTATTTTTAAATTTTGTAAGATAATACTAATTGTCTTATTTTTAATGTTCCAGGCAAGACGAGGGCCATGGTTCGTGATGGTGGGTCTAGCAGTACTCCGTCACGTTCTTCACAGTCATATTCTTCTGTGCCGGCGGCTCCATGCCTCAGACAAGAGGATATCGATGCGATATCTTCTTAGGTATTGTCATCTATCATGCCCCAGATCACCGGGTAGATCAACGAGCAGATCACCTTAGCTATCAAAGTTGCTCAGGTACGAAAATTGATTTTTCAGTATGTTTTAATTGTGAATCCTAAACCCTAAATCCCTAAATCCTAATTATCTAAACAACTGACACGTTTACTTTTTTATAACCTCACAGGGAGGTTCGAGCTCGCACCATGCCTCGATGCCCGATGACGGCGATGATGGGGAGGAGCATTGGTCGGATGTCGGCGGAGATGGTACTGCTTAGATGTTTAGATATTTACATGTTTAGATGGTACTGTTACTGTTTATGTTACTCGATATTTAGATGGTACTGTTACTCGATTTTTTGTTACAGTTTCTAGATGTTTATGTTTTCTCGTGATGATATATTGTTTATGTTTAGATATTGTTTATTGTTTGTATGTTTATATTGTTGTTTATGTTTATGTTGTATGTATCGATCGATGTTTATGTTTATGTTGTATGCTGGTACGTGTGGTACCAATTATTAAATGGGGGAAAAGTAAATAACAAAAAGAACCCATAAACCTGACAGAAGAGTATCAGCGACCGGTTTTGAGTATCAGCGACCGATTATTTTGGTCTCTGATGCCTTTACATGACGTCAGCAAAATCCAACAGCGACAAAAAAAAATTGGTCGCTGAAACGTCATCAGCGACCGGGATGACGTCATTTAGCGACTGGTGACGTCATCGGGCAAGCATCAGCGATGATGCCTTGAGCGATCGATTTTTGTCATTAGCGACCGGCGCCTTATCTATCAGCGACCGGTCCACCGGTCGCTGAAGGTCCGATCTGCTGTAGTGATTGCAAGATGGTTTGATTGCCATTGATCTTCCTCTACCTTGTGATGCAACCTTTTAGGTCAAGGATATATTGCAAGATGGGAAACTCCGTGTTATGAAAAATCTATAAAAAGAAAAAGGTTAATAGGTCAAGATGGAAAAAGCTCCATTGGGCATCGAAAAGGCCAGGGAAGAGAGGATCAACTCGAACACAAAGAGGATGAAACAACTTGGAATTCACACTCCCTCACGCGATGTCAACGGTTTATCCAAGAAGAAGAAGATTGATCCAACGAGGAAGAGAAGGGTTGAAATGTCGAGTGAAGATCAAGGTGGTGTTGGAGAAGGCAGCAGCCCTCGAATCATAGTGGTACCAAACTGTGTTTTCTTTTTTTTTTGGGAAATTAATTTAGAGAGCTGGGTTTAAGGTTTCATCGTAAAATTATAAGTTGAACTATTAAATTATGTAATTGCAGATATGGCTTTAGATTATTATAATCCTTCACCTCTGGTATTGACCGGTACTGAGGTGTCATGGCCGTGTGCCTTGTTCTTTTGGCTCTACGATTCTGCTTCTTGTGTACTGGCTTGGCCTGGGTGCTGGCTTGTTTTGTTTCTTGTTCTGGCACCTGCCTTGGTGACTATCTTTGGTTGCCCTATTCTGGTTTTGCTTGATTGGTTCTATATCGGTACCAGTTTTGTTACCTGGCCCTTGGTGCGATTTTCTTGCTGGTCTCTTGCCTTGCTGTTTGTGTTGTATACGATTGCTAGTTCCTGTCGGTACCAGCCCAGTGATGCCACTGGTACTAGCTTTGAACTGACAGGGGCCTTATTGCGAAGTTTTGAAAATTGTTGGGTGAAACGGTGAATTTTAGACCCTTGCGTAAATTAAATTAAAATAGGGACTGAAATGCAAAATGGGGGATTTTACTATTGGGCTTTTTGTTTTGGGCCTTGGCTGATTAATAGGAAGGCTTGGGCCTCTTTTGTTTGGGCTTTGGTTGCCTAATTTAAAAGAAGGCCTTGGGCCCCTTTATTTACTGTTGGGCTCGGCAATGGATTTTGTGTGATTTTAGTGGTCCAAGCCGAAATAAAGAGAATAATTAAACAAAGAAATCTGTTTTTGGGCCTAAGCCCAATTTGAAATGTATTTAATTATTTTAAATTAATTTATCAATTGGGCCTATGAATTGAATTGGAATTTTGCTCTTGGACTTAGGCTTTAAATAAATAATTAATAAAGGACAATTAATGAACCATATTGAATGTTTAACGTGTCATTTCGAATTGTTATAAAAAACTGATTAAATAGGGCAAATTAAGTAGAACACGTACTTTTACACTACAAGCGTTAAATTGTGATTAATTATCGTAATATTTAACGTAGTAACTAAGTTACGTATTTTATCTTATAAATGAATAGTCTTAATTAAAATATAATAAATAAATTGCAGTTTATCTTCAAATTAAAATATAATAAACAAATTTAGTTACGCTAAATTAAATTAAAACTGAATTAGTCCTAATTACTTGCGCTCAATTGGAACCGAGTCGAACTGGCCGAACCGTTTGAGTATTGTACTCCGTAGTTAATCAATTAAATTCGAACGCGTGATTAAGAATAGTAAAACAAGGGAAATAGGGTTACGAGTACTTGGTTAGAATTTAATTAATTTACATACGAATTACGGGTCATCAGACCTACGTCGAGTCTGATCCGTGGACCGATCTTGCTGACGTTTACACCGGCGCAGACGAAGGATCCATGGATTACGGAGGTGTTTAGTGTGTGCGCACATCTTCAGCTTGCCATACAGGTGTAGGATATCTGGATTATCTTTTCGTGGCGTACTCTTACCAAGTCGACCACCTGACCTGCTATTTGTACCTTAATTAATTAGACGCATTAGAGCATGTTTATCTTTTCCGAACTGTAAATAGGATTTGCATAATCCCAATAAAATGAAAATTTACCGTTTTACAGGAGTAGAGTAATTTAATTATATATAATATATTATTGTATTTACTTTAGAATATTAGTCATCCTCTTCTCGTAGAGGACAATATTATTAGTATGTAGTTGTACGCATGCATTGGTGAGAGCTAAGAAGAGACCGAGTGACTTCGTTTCGTCTTGGTCTTGATCTCTCGAGAGGTCTTCTAGGATAAATATTATATGTATAAATTTTGATTATATATACTCTTTCCGATTCATTTTAGCATTTCACGTGCGAAGATCCGATCTCGAGTTCTGAGGCACGAAACGATTCGGGATGTTTTCCCAAACCTACATTAGGAGCTACATGCCTAGTACGGCTTCCGCGGTTGCAGTGGCGTATATTTTTTTTTACTTTTCTATACAGGGCCGATCTCGAGCCCTTTGTTCTTTTTCCCGTTGGTCTGGCCAGACGATGGAGTTCCATTTCTGCTCATGAGGAAACAAATTAACACATTCTTACGACTTGCTTATATGTTTTCCCCTATGTTATATGTTTGGTTGAAAAATCGTTTAGGTGAGTTGATACCCATAATTGAGATATATTCATCTACTAGTGGGCTTTATATATACTTGAGGGTCAACGCTCGATGTCACTAGGCATCGTGTATTACTTGGACTAATATCTTATGGGACCTTTAGTCCGATTGACACAGCACGGGGTGTTTGTTTTATCCGTATTAATATATTAAATTTGTACACACAGTACTTCGGTATTGGACTCCGATTTGAATAATTATATAATATCCTCCTTGTATTTTATTTGGGGATCTTTGGATGCTGGCATACTAGGATAATCACATCATCTCATCTACTATATGTATTTTCATTTAATATTAGTAAATTAGGTTATTATATTTAAACATGTGCATTTAAAAATACTGTTTACCAATTTTACGTAGTTTACAATTAAAAGTGCTTTGACTGTAGAGGATCCCTGAAGGGATAATTCTAGGTCACATACTGGGCGACTAGTCGCTCACCCCACACGTTGTTTTCGTGGGTTTTAGGTACAGAGACTGGTGCTCCGCAGCTAGGGATGCCAAGAGCTGTTCCCGATGGCCACGCCGCTTGATTATAGATTATAGGACCCTTTGATTAGGGTTATGAGTCTGATGTTTTTGGATCTGTACATCGGTCTCGATAGATCTTGTATCCCTTTCTTTAGATCGTGTTCTATTTTATGATGTGGATTGTATGGACACCTTGTGTGAATGTGTATGTTTATTTATGGATTTATGACTGATGCTTATTTATATTATTATTAGCCTTGCGTGTTTGATGATTGATAAACACGAGGCGAGGACTGATCATACCTTAATCTAGAAATTCCGGTTTGTGGTGTGATAGGGCTCCCTTGGCAGGATAGCATAAATTGTAATTTAGGTTATATTAGGAAACACCTAGATTAGGTAGGGTTCTTAGGATATTTAATTGTGGGGTAGAATAAGGAATGATCAATTGTGTTTGTGTAAGAAAGATAATTGTATACCTGTAATACCTTGAACTGATAGCCGAAAAGCCGATCGCAAGATTGAAAAACATTTTAAATCACATAAACAGAAACCTAGCACGCCCTGCAGAGTAGTGACAATGCCGCATGCGGGATAGCTGTGGGCCAAATCTATGCCGCATACGGGGTGATAGACCGCATGTGGGATAGAGTGACGTCTGAATTTATATTTTGCATAATTTAGAAGTAGAGCACCTAATACCTAGAGAATCTCTATTTTATCGTTTAACCCAAACCTTAGCATAATTAGCGCCACTGCATTAACCTTGAGGGTATTGAACCCTACCTTAAACTATTAAAAACTATTTTCAAACCCCCTTATAACTTAGACTAGCGAATATTGTTAGATATTAATACACTATCCTTGTGGATCGACATCCCACTAATACTACACGGTAGGATCATGTGCTTGTGATCTGAACGCAAGTAGAATTAGAGTTAAAAGGTATATTAATTTATATTGAAAGTTAGTAGTACCATTTTGGTTCATCAAGTTTTTTGGCGCCGTTGCCGGGAATAGAAACATGATTACTTTATTTTTTTTACAAAAACTATAAGAACCGAAATGTCATTTCGGTCCGGTCTCCTTTTTGAATTTTCTGTGGTGGCTCATATGAAAACTTGTGAAACCAGTGCCACAGAAAATTCAAAAACGAGACAGCACCGAAATGCCATTTCGGTCCGGAATAAAAAAAAAAGTATAATATCGAAATGACATTTCAGTTCTTATTGTTTTTGTAAAAAAAGATAAACATGTTAGTTTCGTAAAAAAAAAAAAATTAATTATAGTTTATAAAAAAAAATTCCTACCGCAACGTATAATTCATATAGAAATTATATTTATTTAAGATGATAATTTTTCATTATTAGATGTCAGGGAAGTGGCTCAGCCGCATGTTACTTTCTGACATGTTCACCTCGAGAGTAGAATATGTAATACGCATTTCGAGATGAATGCATGATACCCGGCAGTCCACGCACCCACCAATACATCATATAGACAAATTCTGAGGTGATACAAGTTTCTAGTTTCTCTTTAAAATTATCTATGTAAAGATAGATTCCGAGGTGAATGCATATTATACACGGTGATCATAATAGAATATTATTAATTGACATTTCCCCATGGTATACCCTTTCCCATCATGTGAAGCACACATGAGAGAGAGAGAGAGTGAGATTAATTTCCTTGTTTCCTGTACAGCGCACGATGCGGATGATGTACCCTTATCCCGTAGCATTTCCATTGAGAGCTTCAAATTTTGGGAGTACGCGCGTTTCCATTTAATCAATATATAAAAGTTTAAATAAAGAAAAGTTTGAATGTGACGTGCTCATTAAGAGAGTTTAGTGAGCACAGTCTTAAAAGTTTATTGAATTGGTTTTAAACGACGAATCTAAATTATTGAATCTATCTACTTCATGAGTAATGCAGGTACATAATTTTTTTTTTGAAGTTTTGAATTCATTTAGTACAAAATCAAGTGATAAAAATAAAAAAAATCTTTTATAAGTTGTTTTATATATTCATTTTTTATCATTTTTTACTGCTTAATCTTGTACTAAATGAATTCAAAATTTTCAAAATTTTGCATATACATGTATCACTCATAAAGTAGATAGATTTCAACGGTTTGGATTCATCATTTGAAGACAATCCGATAAACTTTTAGAGTTGTATTCATCAAACTCTCTTAGTGAGCACATCACATCTTTACTTTGCTCATTTAAATAACATATAACGAATTTAAATAATACTGTTACATACGCATGCAACCGACTCATATCATATGTGAATAAAATTTTAACTATTATTTTGTAAGTGGTAGAGTCTAAATATATATTCAACAAAGTATACAAAAAGTAAAAAAAAAAGTTATATTCACAAATAAATTTTGTTGATAACAATGACGGCCAATTCAATGCATGATTGATAAAACAAAATGTTCTCCATAATTTAAGTAGGTTGTATATAAAATTTAGTCCAATTTAAAAATAATGGATCATCCATCATGTGCCTAACGATTTTGATACTAATTTCAGTCTATGGATTCTTAACCGGAAGCCTATATATTTAAGTGTGGATATTGAACAATCTTATTTCTGCGCGCAGCACATATATACATATACGTATACATATACATATATATATAGAGTAGAACTAAGGTGCTCTTAAGCTCACCAAGCCCTTTGTGAGCTTAACTCAAAAACCTATCGGATTAACTTCAAACGACATTTTCAAACTGTTAGATGTTCAATCTATATTAAAATGTGCTTGGAGACCAAATTTTACATTTTTTGGAATTTTTTACTATTTATTAAGATGGTTTGAAAACCGCTGTTTTTATTAAAATTCTGCACCATTGGAAAACAGCGATTTTCAAACCATCTTAATAAATAGTAAAAAAATTCCAAAAAATGTAAAATTTGGTCTCCAAGCACATTTTAATATAGATTGAACATCTAACAGTTTGGAAGTGTCGTTTGAAGTCAATCCGATAGGTTTTTGAGTTAAGTTCACAAAGGGCTTGGTGAGCTTAAGAGCACCTTAATTCTACTCTCTCTCTCTCTCTCTCTCTCTCTATATATATATATTTATATATATATATATATATATATATAGAATTTTGCTATTGTGCTTCGCGAAGTAAAACCAATATTTTACTTCACGCTCATACACCCATTTCCAAAATCCAAATCGTCGATCCGGCCGTTCAAGTTGTTCTCCATATTGAAATGTGCTTGGAGACCAAATTTTACATTTTTTGGAATTTTTTTACTATTTATTAAGCCACTTTGAAAATCGCTGATCCATTGGTCTAGAATTTTTTACTGTTTTTTACTATTCACAATGGATCAGCGATTTTCAAAGTGGCTTAATAAATAGTAAAAAAATTCCAAAAAATGAAAAATTTGGTCTCCAAGCACATTTCAATATGGAGAACAACTTGAACGGTTCGGATTGACGATTTGGATTTTGGAAATGGGAGTATGAGCGTGAAGTAAAACTCCGTTTTACTTCGCGAAGTACAATAGCCCTACTCTATATATATATATATATATATATATATATATATATATGAGTGAGGCTATGGTACTTCGGCTAGTGTACTATGGCTAGTGTACTACGGCTCAATATGGTACTTTTTAAAATCTTAACGGTTGATCCGAACCGTTCAATGTGATATCCATATGAATATGTACTTGCAAACTAAATTTTATATTTTTTTGAATTTTTTACTATTTTTTTAGATAGGTAGAATTTTCAGTGTTTTATACAAATTCTGGACCATCAAAATTCTATATATATATTGATGTTTAATTTTTGTTAAAATATAAAATATAATTCAAATTAATATGTAACGGCTAGTTTATTTAATAGAATATGAAATAGTGCCATGTCGGAAATAGTGTTATGTAATTAATAGAAATAGGGAATAGTGCATTCTAACGGCTAGTTTTTGAATTCTTGTAATTATAAATAGGGATACATGTAAAACTGTAAATAAGATTGCAATAATAAGTTGTTTTCTTAATCTCTCTCTGGTCTTACAAAAAAATTAATATGGTATCAGAGCAAAAGACTATTTGACCGAAAAATAAAAAAACCGCAACAAATTTCAGCAAAAGAAAAATGGCTCAAGAAGAAGCAATGAACTTCTCGAACCTAACAAATACTTTGCTCAATGGCAAAAATTACGTGTCATGGGCAAGGGTAGCATCCAGGGCCCTGAGTGGTCGGGAGATGTTAGAATACATCACTGGTGAAAAGAAAAAACCAAAAATTGTAGACGCAAACAAGCTAACTCCTGACGAAATGACGGTAATAAAACAATAGAGAACAACAAATGATAGAATCCAACTCACTACGAAACTCCATGGAGCTGGCTGTATCCGACCTCATTATGATGGCTGAAACAACACATGAGTTGTGAGAAGCGGTAAAAGCTATGTACGGTCAAGAAAATAATTTTTCACATATTTATCAACTCATGCAGGAGATTCAAAAAGAAAAACAAGGGCCGAGAAGCCATACTGAGTACCTTTTCTCTTGAAAAAAAAACGCAATGAACTTTGATCCTATCGACCAATAACAACAGATCTGGCCACACTTCAGAAGCATGCTGAGGAGGATGATATTTTTCAGTACCTCGCGGGTTTAAACCCGAGTTATGAAGTCGTAAGATCTCAAATCATGATCACGATACCTCTTCCTTCTTATTCTCAAATTAAAAGTTTAATTCAACAAGAGGAAAATAGGAGACTTGCCATGAATGGTCCATAAACCGCAAGCCATGAGAGACACGAGACCCATGGCTTAGCCGTAAAAAATCCCAATTTTAATTAAAACCCTAGCTTACAAAATTGCCCAAATCAATCAAAAAATGAGAAGTGTAACCACTGTAAAAATGATGGTCACACTCAGGATAGGTGTTGGCATCTCTAATCGCGCAAAAGTGAGCGATGTTATATTTTAAAATTTATAAACTCAAAAATGCTATCAGTTTGGACGCAAGTTCACAATCCTATCGAGTAGTATAATCGAGGTCGATCCACAGGGAATATTGGTTTAGAGTCTTGAGCGATCAAATCACAATCTTTCGAAAGGCTAAACAAAACCTGAAAATTTGAGAGTTGAAGTTGTGATCCATGTAAATTTGGCAACAATTAAAAGTAATTAAAATAAAGATAGAGATGAGAATTTCTAGGGTTTCGGCACACCATTGCTACTCAATCCTCTTTGATATTCTACTTCTGTCGGGTTTGATTTCCTGTTGTTGTATATGGAATACACTACATAAGATACTGCGAGTTATCTTACACAAATGACAGATCTCTAAAATACACAAGTTACTACATAGGACACTGCGAGTTACTTATGCAAATGACAGAACTTGGTTCGCATTTTGTTGTTCCGATTTATGGTTTCCCAGCTAAGGTTTTCTCCACATAAATCTAATGGCTCCCAACGAGACTGACTCGTCCATCATAGTTTCTCTTACCATTAAAGCACTGTCACTACCCTAACGGATTAAACTAGATCATCGAAATCAGGTGAAGGGTGAATAAAGCACAAAAACATTTCAATCAACAACAAGAAATCATAATCAACAGAAAATATATATATATCAAAGCATCAGGAGTAACAAGGTTTACTGCCTAGCCCCTAAGAAAAAAACTTAGCCGCGGAACGACATCATTACAACACTCCTCTCTTTCTCATTTAATCAAATTTAACCAAAATTACAAAGATATCTTCTTCTTCTGTCCAGAGTGCTTATATAGGAGTGAGGGGACGCCTGGAGATGAGTGAAGGCCAATAAATCTGATCTGGATACAGCTAGAGCAGTTATTCCCCAAAGGGCGCCTTCGGTTACGGACTATGGCTGATACAGTTCGTATCCAGACCATGTCGTTGAGGGGTTTAATGCGTATCGCGCTATCTCCTGGTCCATATCCGGTTAGGTCCGTATCAGTCAGTACGGGCTGTAACAGTGACTTAGTCAATTAGCGTCGCTTATCCGATTGACCTGATTCTTGCTCCATTTGATGTGAAATAGTTCCAAAACGTGTTTCCTGCAATAAAACATAAAGAATGGTGACAGTAGCCTTTTTATCTAATTAAATAAATATAAATGTGAGATAATATACAAAACCTAAGCCAAAACCCTACGTAATTCATAATCATTTTGACTCTGATCAATCTCTATCCCTATCTCATATGAAAAACATTCAAAGACAATGACCATAATCGAAATTGGAGAGAAATAGTGAATAAAATAGAAGTTACGCGGTTTCTAATGAAGGGAATGGATTTAATGGGCTAGTGGGTTTGTCTGCAAGTGGATTCGGAACCAATAAGACTTGTCAAACCAGTTTAAATGCTAATGGATCTGTTAAGAACTGGGGCGGACCCGGTTATGCAACTGGCGGACCCAACAGTGGATATGGCAGACCCAATTCCTCTCAAATGGTCGCTGACGGGTCAGGAGCAAACGGGTCAAGCTCTTTTTTCAAAAACGGGTCACCCTGGAACTGGTCAGAAGGCTATTGCGCTGGCGGGTCACTTTCAGACGGGTCAAGGTGTACTCTAGGCAATGGCAGGTCAGGGGCTAGGGATCAAGTTCAACAAGTTCTCCAACAGCTTTTGTACTGCTCAATAATCAGAACACTCCTAGCACTTGTGGTATTGCTTCTAACTCAAAATATTTATTTTTAGTAAAATTATTATAGACAGCGGTGCAACAGACCATATGTTTGGTAACAAACAACTATTGTCAAACCTCAACCCGACCAATGGTGATAAACATGTCTTGGTTGCAAATGGTATTAAGGCAAAGATAAATGACAAAAGAAATTAACTTGTGTAACAAACAAATTAAAAATGTTTTTTATTTAGAGACATTTCTCGTAAACTTACTTTCTATAAATAAATTAACACAAGAATTAAACTGTAATGCAATATTTTATTATAAAAATGTTGCATTTCAGGACCATATTCAAATAATCAAAATGTCAATATAGTACGAGGAGGGATCCAATTACACCCTTTTTTTTGACACATCTTGACACTGTTTTTTTATAGGTCAATTTTGCTATTTCAAAATCCAAACAGTCGATTCGAACCGTTCAACATGATCACCATATTAAAATGTGTTTGGAGATCAAATTTTACATTTTTTTGAATTTTTTTACTATTTATTAAGATGGCTACAAAATCGTTGTTTTTCAATGGTCTGGAAATAACGATTTTGTAACCATCTTAATAAATAGTAAAAAAAATTCAAAAAAATGTAAAATTTGATCTCCAAGAAAATTTTAATATATCCATCATGTTGAATGGTTTGGATCGACTATTTGGACTTTGAAAATGATAGGTGTCAAAATGTGTAAAAAAAAACGGTGTAATCTGATCCCTTCTTATTAGTATTGCCTTCCTTAGATGATTTGAATTATGATTCTAGAAATAACCATCAAGTTGAGATTAATAATGAAGAAAATAAGACTAGTAATGACACAAATAAAAATGAAACGCAAAAAAAATTAATGGTTAGAAGATCATCTAGGGAATGACAACCATCAACTAGACTTTGAGACTATGTAACATAGCCGATACAATATCCAATAGAAAATTTTGTATCATATGAATATATTTCAACCGAATACCATACATTTCTCACTGATATTGAAAAATAATTGGAACCAAAAAATTACCAAGAAGCAATTAAAAGTCCAATTTGATGTAAGGCTATGAATGAGGAATTAAAAGCTGTAGAACAAAATGAAACTTGAAAAATAGTTGCTCCACCAAAAAATAAAAAATTGGTTGGTTGTAAATGGGTATAAAACCAAATATAATAGTGATGGTACCATAGAAAGGTATAAAGCAAGATTTGTAGCTAAATGATTTACCTAAACATATGTCATAGATTATAACAAAACATTTGTACCGGTGGCAAAAATGAATACCGTAAGGATTTTATTTTCTATTGCTGTAAACAATGGTTGGAACCTCTACCAAATGGATGTAAAAAATATCTTTCTTTAAGGAACACTTGAAGAAGACGTGTATATGACATTACACCCCGTCATAAATTGAAACCAACTCTAACTTGGCTTATAGGCTTGATAAATCAATTTATGGATTGAAGTAATCTCCACGGGCATCGTATGGCAAACTTAGCTCTTATTTAATTTCTTGTACTTTTAAAATTAGTAATGCCGATCATTCTTTATTTACTAAATATGATGATATCAATACAACTCTCATTTTAGTATATGTAGATAACATCATAATTACCGGAAATAATTTAGAACAAATTCAAAAAATTAAGAAACAACTAAAATAAAAATTTGACATAAAAGATTTAGGATGTCTTAAATATTTTTTAGGAATAGAGGTAGCCTCTACGGACAAAAGACTTTTTATTTCCCAAAGAAAATATACACTTGATTTGTTAAAAGAAACCTGTATGCTAGGATGTAAACCGGCCTCTATCCTAATTGACAACAAATGCAAATTAAATAGTGAAGATGGTGAAACTTTAAAAGATATAAATCAATTTCAAAGACTTGTTGGAAAATTGATCTATCTAACGGCTACTTGTCTGGATATTTCATTTGCCGTAACCCAAATTAGTAAGTTCATGCATTCACCAAGAACACCACATTTAGAAGCAGTGACTAGAATTTTGAGGTTCTTAAAAAATAATCTCGGTAAGGGTATTTGGATGAAAAATAATAATTCTAATGATATATGTGGCTATTCTGATGCAGATTGGACCAGAAGTTTCGATAGAAAATCGACAACCGTTTTTTGCACATTTGTAGGCGGAAATCTAGTCACATGGAAAAGCAAAAACAAAATATTGTAGCACGATTAAGAACCGAAGACGAATATCGTGCCATGGCATCAACCGCAAATGAACTAACTTGGATCAAGCAACTCCTATTAGACATGAGATTTAAAACTCAAGAACCAATGAAAATTTATTGCGAAAATAATCCGGCACGACATATAGCTTCAAATCTCGTGTTTCATGAATGAAGAAAACATATAGAAGTGGATTGCCAATATATTGGAGAGAATGTACAAGCAAAAGAGATTGAAACACCATACGTAAAAAATGGAGATCAACTCTCGGCTATCTTCACTAAAGGGATTGGATCCGAGTCCATTTGAGAAAATTACAAGGAAGCTAGGATTGCACGATATTTACATTCCTAGCTTGAGGGAGAGTGTTAAAATATAAAAATAATTCAAATTAATATGTAACGGCTAGTTTATTTAATAAAATAGGAAATAGTTCAATGTAGGAAATAGTGTTCTGTAATTAATAGAAATAGGGAATAGTGCATTCGAACGGTTAGTTTTTTAATTCTTCTAATTATAAATAGAGATACATGTAAAGCTGAAAATAAGATTGCAATAATAAGTTTTTTTCTTAATCTCTCTTGTCTTACAACAAATTTAACAATTTCATTTTAAAAGAAGTTCTAATAAAAATAGATGCCGGATTTGCCGATATTTTTATTAATAACCTAAAAAAATCACATATAACCCCGATTGCAAATTATTTTTAAATATGACCTGACCGCCCCCTTGTGGGGCGGTCCATTATTCCTAGCTAACCGCCCCCTAGGCGGGCGGTCCAACACCCATAGCCAACTGCCCCTTAGGCGGGGGGGTTCACTAAAAATGTTTTTTTTTTAATAAAACCCAACGCCCCCCACCCTTTAACCTAACTGCCAGCCCCCCTCCCTATACCCCACCCCCGCGCAGCCTAGCACCCGCCCGCCCTGCCACGCCTAGCCCTGCTACCCCCGCACCGGCCCTTGCCGGCCCTCCCCGCCCCTCCCCTCCCCTTTCCTCCCCTCCCCTCCACTCCACCCGGCCGGCCACCATCTCCCTCCCCTCTACCCGACCGGCCAGCCACCACCCCTCTCTCTCTCTTTGCCACCCTCTCTCTCTCTCGGCCCTTCTCTTCCTCTCGATCGATTGTCTTCGGATAAGTTTACGTAACTTATTCATTTATTTTTTGTAGGAATTGAGGTGTTAACCGTATGCGGGTTGTTGATTTTCTCGACGCGATTGAATTAATGAAAATTAGGGCTTAGTAAATTACAGCCTAATTTAGAGGGTTTAGCTTAGAAATTAAATTACGGTTTAATTAGGGTTTAGGTTTTAGTTTAAAAATTGAATTGTTAAATTGTGCGGGTTGTTAATTTTCCCGACGAGATAGAATTGATAAAATTAGGAGTTAGGGTTTATAAATTAGGATTTTCGGTTTAGTTTCTATGGTTTAGTTTAGAAATTGAATTGTTAATTACCGTGTGCGGGTTGTTGATTTTCTCGACGCGATTGAATTAATGAAAATTAGGGTTTACGGTTTATAAATTACGGTTGACGGTTTAGGGTTTAGGGTTTATTTTGGAAATTGAATTGTAAATGTGTTTGGTCCAAAATTAGGGTTTAGGGTTTAGGGTCGAAAATTAGCGTTTCGGTCCAAAATTCCTACATTATACTTTTTAATATCCAAATTTGTGAAATTTAAGTTATTTAAAAATTGTGCAGTGCAGATACTATGGAGAGGGGGGATAGTTCGTCCAGCACAGAGGCTCCCAGTGCATCCGGTGTAGAGGCATCTGGAGCAGAGGCTCTCGGTGCAGAGTACCCCACACATGCAGCTGATACATTCAGTCCTCTTCTGTGGATTCCACACGTCAAGCACCGGGTCGCGCTCGCATCTATGGAGGTACGTTGGTTTTTAAGCAATTTAGTTCAAATTACAGATTTCTGTTATGGCATATAGTAAGTCGCTTAGATTGAAATCATTGTTAAATGCAGGACGAGACGATGTTGACCGTGAGACATCGCACCCCTGGGATATCTTAGTTTGTCATCCATTGATGGAGTCGTGCATTATGTCTCGGGTTGTAGCATTATGAATCTCGGGTTGTATCAGCTGGCTACCATGCCTCAGAGTAGGATCGATCAGGCTCTCATGAGCGGGCTCGCGGAGAGATGGCGACCGGAGACTCATTCGTTTCACCTTCCCTTTGGGGAGATGACCGTGACCCTAGCTGATGTGAGCGCTTTATGGGGTCTACGGATCGATGGCGAGCCTATCAGCGGTGTCTCCGATAGTTCACTTCACGTGGGGATGATACGGGAGCTTCTGGGGGTCACGGATCCAAAGGTGCTGCAGAAGAAGAAGAAGAAGAGGAAGGATGAGGAGGAGTTCCGGTATTCGGGATACTGCATTAGCCTAGCAGCGCTCCGCGATCACTTCTTCCAGCATCGGATCATAGCCGAGACCACTGATCTGGAGGCCGTCAGGAGGTAATAATTAAAATCTTGAAATTAAAAAATGTTACGAACTCAACAGTGAAAACCATTATTTATCTTAACTATTTTATATTTTTAGGTATGTGAGGGCCTTTGTGATGGATCTCTGTGGCAGCGTCATGGTCGTGGACTCCAGCGGTGACGCGGTCCCGATTATGTTCCTCTTCTACTGCAGCAATGGTCGTGGTCTCATTTGTCGATATATCGGCCAGTTCGTCCGTCTCTTGTCCCATTCTTGAGGAGATAGGATGTCGAGAGGTGTCCCGCGTACGGTGCCATATGGGGCAGTCAGCACACGTACGAGAACACGGGCAAGGGGAGAACTGTGGGGATTTCCTATGTCCGGAGTCAGCTCCAGATGCTTCACGAGAGTAGCATCGACTGGTTCCCCTACCGGGAGTTCTACGAGAGGACCGCACTTTGTCGACTTTCATTGGAGCAGAGAGATCTCTGGTTTTATCGGGAGCCGTGCGTATGTTACTGGATTGTAGAGTACACGTATCCAGATCGCGTGTCCCGACAGTTTGGTCTGGACGCATTTGTCCCGGAGTTCCCAGACCAAGGAGAGACTGAGACCACCAAGCTGCACAAGTAAGCTAAAATTACTTAATTGCTTGTATATTTCGTTACTTGTTCAGTCCTACACGTTATTAACATTCTTTATTAATTTAAATGTACTACATGACTAAACACAATAAGCCCAATGTCGACTAGAGACTGCGTCTCGCGGATCATTACCTCCGATCACGGTCTTCGCAGCATCACATATGGTCTCCTCCTACGGCGGATGATGTCACACTGGGCGTAGGTCCTGGGACCTTGAGGTACTTAGTCTGGTACCAGAGGTGGGGCATGCCCTCAGTATACCTCACGGGCCACTGGGTTGAGATCCTTCGACGGAGGCTTTCTCTTGCAGGGTCGAGAGGTTTTGTGTCTTTTGGACCGATCCAGGCTTGCCAGGTAATTACTTATGAAACTGACATATTTAAACCATTAAATGTTTATTTATTTTTTTCCTATAATAATAAAAAACACTTTGTGCAGATTCTTACCGGTATTAGAGGAGTGGCACACAGCTTGGTGTGTATGGCAAAAGAAGGTTGGCGAGTAGTGGGATGTGCAATGCTCCAGCACAGTGCCCCTATGGTGGAGGACTCCGGCTTTGACGGGCGCCTCATTGGCATGTTGCGTGACAGTGGGGAGAACATAAACTGGCGCGAGATAGAGCCCCCACCACTTGATCCGGATCAGCCCCCAGTCGCTATATACGCTCATGAGATGCCGCCACCTCCTCCAAGTAATTTGATTTTGTCGTACACAGTCATTTCTCGTTAAAAAACTATTCTCATTAATTTGTCTTCAATTCTGCAGTGGATGACTCAGGTTGGGGCTTCCACGAATGGGTGTTGAATAACAATGCGTGGAACGCTTACTACAATGAGTTTGGAGTTCCGGTGCAGATTGGCCAGGTAGCAAAAATTTATTATTTAATCAACTTACTAGTTATTTCTTTGTAACAAAACTAACATTGTTTACATTAAGGATGAAGCTCCACTATGGCAGGCCACCCCGGAGTTCACTATGGCTGACCTTACTGGAGATGATGCCGGGGATGAGGGACCGAGCCTCCACATACCACGATATCCGGAGGCCAGACAGCACGACGACGAGGCCAGTGGGAGTGGAGCACAGCATGCAGATGCCTTTGCATCTGCTATATTTGGCACACCGCCTCCTCCGCCTACGTATCCATCGACCTGGGAGGCCGACCCATGGGAGATGCCGCCCATCCCCCCACTGGTGGAGGATCCATGGGCCGAGGCGGATACAGCCGCACAGGAGGAGGAGGTTCACGTGAGGCGTGTACAGCGCCCAGGGACCGCCATCCACCTGATAGGTTGGATCTCTCTGGTCGTCGACCTCGCCGTCGTCGTTAGTTTTTTTTATGTTTTGTAGTTTGATAGGTTTCTACTATTGTATATTCGGTCTGGACTGTTTTGTCTGAGTTGTGGACATTTAGATTACATAGATTTGATTTTTTTTGGTGGACTTACCATTTATATTACATATTTTCCACTTTTTACCACGTTACCCGCATCGACAATCAATACAACAGCCGTATAATCGACAATTATTATAAAAGAATCGACGGTTCTAACGTCAAACGACGCATCCAAACTGAACTCAATTTTATTGAAAATTAAGTTGAAAAAAAATTAAGCACAAGTATGTCATTTTTATATAAAAATTACAATAGAAAAAAAATATTTTACAAAAATAATATAAACTTAACGAAAATATATATCTTAATATATCTTCATATATCTCATAAATATATCTTAATAAAAAGATATCTACAAAAAATATATATATATCTTAATAAAAAGATATCTACAAAAAATATATATATATCTTAATATATCTATGAAAAAAATATATCTTAATAAAAAGATATTTACAAAAGAAATATATATCTTAATATATCTAAAAAATATATATACATCTTATAAATATATCTTAATAAAAATATATCTTAATATATCTATAAAAATAAATAAAAAAATAAGTGAACCGCCCGCCTAGGGGGCGGTTGGCTATGGGTGTTGGACCGCCCGCCTATGGGGCGGTTAGCTAGGAATAATGGACCGCCCCACAAGGGGGCGGTTAGGTTATTTTTAAAAATAATTTGCAGTCAGGGTTATATTTGATATTTGTTTTTTTTAGGTTATTAATAAAAATATCAGCCGGATTTGCGAAATCTTATTTCAAGAAGAAAACATATATATACTAGATTCAAAATATAAAACAAGCAAATAGTATTTTTGAAGTGCATGAACGGTTTATTCAATAATTCTAATTGTTTTAGTTTGAACTATCGACAAAAATATGAAATAGACACAAGTAAAATTATGAAAGCAAATTTGAGATCAACTGCCAAAACACCGGAAAACCAATATGAATTTCAAGAGTCGGTGTTTATCTATTTCAAAACATAGACATTATCAAAAGTTTACCTCTTTGAAATAAACTTAAATAGTGATTATTTGCATCAAATCCATGCATATTTATTACTTGTCCCGGTTGGAGAATTTCTTATAAATTATGTAAATTGAGTGTCTTAACCTCTATTTTTATCTAGAAGAAAATGTATGCCTGCTAAGTTTTTCATTTGAATGATGTCGATCGTTCCACGGTATGAACATGGACTACACGTACTGTGTCATTATATGCCCATGATTTGGTCCTTGATCAACACCCTTGTTATCTCTAACAATATTCAAAATCCATTATAAAATTCAATGTCTCGGCAGGAACGATTAATGCAGAGATTTTTTTTTTTTTTCTCGGCATCTAACCTCTTATTCATCGTCAGTACTCAGTACACACACCTACTAGTTCTGTTGATAGCGCAAACTTACTAAAACATGATACAAAAAGGCAAACAAACAAAGAGTGCTCCCATTACGTTGAGTAACTAAATATAAAACGTTGTTATATAGCAGTAGAGTCTTAATATGAAAATGAAAACATGAAAAAGATAAACCCAAAAGAAAAATGGGTCTTTGATCTCTCTTATACAACAAAAGAGATGAACTTCATAGCCTCACTAGTGTCCCAATTTTTTGGGACATATCCGGTATGGGGGACCAACTTTCCCGCAATTCTTCTTTAACAGGGCCCACAACATTCACTTCCTTGTTGTTCTTTATAAACTCAGATAATCCTGAAACAATTGATTCTGAAACAATTGATTCTGATAGATCCAATATTTTCAGCTTACACAAACGATTAAGTCTCTTTCCTAGAGATGCGCCTTCTACCAAGCACACTATAAACCCCAAGTATCGTAAGTTAATTAAGTTGTCCAACCAGCATGGTGTATACTCCTCAGAAAACTGAATGTGGCTTGAGAACACAGCTAACACTCGCAGAAAAGTAAATTGAGAACTTGTAGCTGGTGCAACATAACCGAAGAAAAACAAAGAATGAAGGCTTTGATAGTTGAAACACTGCAGCTCGGATCCCTTTTCAAAGGAAGAAATGTGATTGCATTCATACGGCTGGTGCAGTGCCAATCGATGCAAATTTGGGTTGCATACATTAGTGCGCCTAGGATTATTACCTTTGCCGAAGGGATGCAACGAACTTATTTGTGTGACAAGGCTAAATCCCTCTTCATGAGAAGTTTCGTCGTGATGAGCTTCCGAATTGATAATATTGTGCACAGTGGGTTGCAGAATAATGCTACGGATTGGGTGATTAGCTTGATTGTGGTAATATGACCAGATGACACGCAACAAGCCTCTGTGCCGAAAAAGAGAGAGTTAATAATCAGTTGCAATCGCTGCTAGTTAGTTTTCATTTATTTTATTGTAACATTTGAGAATTAGGACTTTGTAAAAACTTTTATTTTTTCTTAATATATATTTGTTGACGATGGCTTGCCGTCAACCATTAAAAAAAAAATAATCAGTTGCATGCAACTTTAAATGGGTTGTTACGATATTCATTCAGGAAGCAAAAAAAAATTTTATGAGCATCTCTAAATAGGAGGGTTATCTCCCTCATTGTTCTTTCAAAGAAAAGGAACCAAATAAAATGAATTTGAGGAATCCCAAAATTCCAACAATGTTGACCCAAGCTATGTTTTTCCCTGCCATGGTTAGGATCTTCTACTGTTACATTTTACCATGCTTAATTAGCTTCTGTAACACGTCCGTTTTTATTAGCACAGAATTCAAAAGTAATTAAATTGAAACTCAGTAACCTTTATCTTTGTTTAACCTTTTGAAGGATTAGTTCCTCAACTAAGTTTTAGAAACTAGTACTAATTTACAAAGTACCTTTCGACAAGCTGGTCTAAGTAGCTCTCAGCTATGTCTTCCATCGTTCTTCCCTCTTCATGTGGTATAATGCCTTCAACAATCCAAAGCCGGATTAGTGAATCAGCAACAACTATGCTCCTGCAAGGGAAAACAGCTCCCATGTACACAATGCACGTCTTAAGAACACTTGGAAGTCCAGAATACCATTCGTCTCGATATGTCCAGGCCTTAGAGTGTTCATCATCAAGTACGTAACTCAGCAACTGATTACCGGAAAGCACATGTTTTGTAGGAGAGTCAGCCCCAGAGAAATCAGAGGAATACTCTACATCAGATCCATCAGATTCATCAGATTCCAGCGAATCTGTTGTCCGAAGATTCAGCAATTTTAATCCATCTTGGTAATGTAAGATTGGAAGCTCATATGTGTAATCACTCTGTTTATGTTCATTGTGTTTTAGGGATTGGAGCGCGTATTTGTAGTCATTGGTTAGCATCAACACCCTACTGCCATTGTTTCCATTGCGGAAAGGAGCATCCATTAGATCCCATAATTCGGTCCAATCCTTGTCAATAACGACAAGACACCTTTTCTGGTACAAGTATTGACTGAGCCGAAGCTCTATGTCATTAATACTGACATCATATGGATTGGGGTCCCCTAGTTTCAATAACATCTTTCTCAAGATGTCAATAGGTTCGAACATGTAAGCCTTGCTATTCATAGGGTGAAGTGGGATAGGCGGAAATAACCAAAAGCAGGCTTCAAAGTGGGTCTTCACCTCAGTGCTACAAAACGAAAACAATACTTCAGAAATGTTATTTGTTAAAATAGTGATGCTATATGTAGTAAACTAGTAATATGTATATTACACAGCGACCTGCGCTCTGAACTTATGGAAATGTACTTTCATACCAATTTCTTTATTTCATTAGAATTTTTTGGCTATTTTTCTTAGATAGGTAGAAAATCACTTGAATTGAAAATTCTGGTCAATCTTAAAATAGTAAAAAGAATGAATAATAGATGCTTTCCATCTACAAAAATGTTTCATTCCTAAAAGTATTCGAAATTTATTACAAACTTCGATGAATATTCCTCCTATAGTTTGGTAATAGTTTTTTTTTACATTGTATGTTGGTACTTTCAACAGAAATGACTGCACCCTTCCCATGTTCTGAGTGGCCATGAATTAAATACTTGAAAGTTCGAACTTATAATGCCATAAATTTTGTTTACTTCTGAATCTATAAGATTTAAAGAGAACCTCTGGTATATCTTCTCAGCAAGTACTGTTTTTGCAAACACTTTAGTTCCTACTACGTGGACCACAGAGGGTGTTTGAAGGCTTTGATCAACCAGTCTCCGAAGAATCTTCCTGCGGTCGTTTTCAAGTCCGTGAAGCCAAATGTCATCAACGTTGTGAAGAGATTGCCGAGCTGATTCGGAGGTGGCTCTGTCACTAGGCACACTGAGATGTTCGATTTTGATTTTTCTGACTTGTAATATGATCTTCTGAAGGTCAGCCATAAGCTTATGAAGAGCCAAAAAGTTGACGGGTTTCGGGTTTATGTTTGGGTTTATCCTCTTGAAAATGTCAGGAACGGTCCTGTCTGCCAATTTTTTCATGAAGGTGAGGATAGCAGTCTCAGTGCACTTGCTCACATCTTCAAATTCCATAGTGAAGATAGCAGTCTCTTCACTATATTCCCAATTGGTTTGAGCATCAAATAGGACAGGGTGGATCTCCTCTAGCATCTTTTGTAGGGACTGCAGTTCGGAGGAAACACCGCTGAGTTTGGTTGCTCCGCTCTGGGCCACAGCTTCTGAAGATTGCATATCCTCGAACTTTCGTAATGCAAATTTGACATTTTCTGGAGCGGTCGCTTTTCCAAAATCCATAGTTATGGATAAATCTGTAAATTAGCAAGGAATTGCTCTTTTGAATGAAGTAGATAAAGAGGTCCTGCTTATGAATGGCAATTATTGAGTACTAATCTGAAAAACTTTCGGTGGGCGTTTTTGAGTTTGGGAGACAATATGCATTGAGTATTAGGTGATGGGCGAGAGATATGGGATTCGAGGCAATAGTCAACGAAAGACATTTTACTTTAATTAATATTTTAAAGGTGTTTTTAGTACTTCGAATGGGTAAAAGGTGAAAAGATAGATGGGTGGGGAAACATTTGTTATTTCGGAATTGAAGCGCACACCTACTGTACAAGCTACTGTACACCTACTGTACAAGCTACTGTACAGCAAGCTTGTACAAGCTCTTGAGCTCTTTAGCTCCCTCCCACCCTCTTCCTAAGGCCACCCCTCCGGCGCTTACTAGCCCCTTCTCCTCTAATAGTCTATCGGCTTAACTACGTCCTAAATCTATGCTTAAACCATGTCAGTCCCCTTCCCACTTCCTCAGCAACTAGCCCGCCAATACTATTTCCTGTCTCCGTGGGATGAGCACCTCAGACTCATCCCGGACCTTCATGCCTCCGTTTTATTGAAGTCACTTGATTTCACTGCTCTACCCCCGGTGCCTCAACTAGCAACCGCCCTAACTAGTAGGTATGGCGGCTACCCGGCTAACTGGAGCTTTTCGTCGATTCAGCAGGACCTCCTAGTAAGAGTCCCTGAATGGTTATCCCCGGATGACCTATTACTGGACTCCGCGTACTGGGAGCAGAACTTGTTCTTCAATGTGCTGCCATGGCAAACTCTCACTAGCTCAGCCCTCCTACCACCCAAAATCAAAATACGGGTCACAATCCGAGGATACCCAATAGACTATTGCCACCCGCACTATTATCGCCAAGCCACGTCAACCATGGGGTGCCTCACTGGTGTCGATCGGGAGTGCTTGAGAGGACACCACCGGAACAATGTCAAGCTCCTTCTCGACTGTCACGACCTCCGGCTTGTGCCTCGCAAGCTCATTTTAGGCCATGATAGCAGGTGGTCGGAATGTCCAGTAGACCTGGAAATCCTGCTGGGAACAGCACTTTCGCCCATCCCTCCTGCTCCACCTGGGCCTCCTCAACATGATATCCCAATGGAGGAGCCACATCAGGAGTGGGCTGAGGAGCAATACAGGGAGCCAGGGTGGCATCGCATCCTGCAAGAGATGGTGCCTTTCCTCCGAGATCCCAGTACAGAGGCGGCGCCGGCGGCTTCTCATGAGCGGAGTACTCGTGACTCGGGTGAACCGGGTCTACCACCGCCTCAACACGCCAAAACCCTACCGACAAATGAGGGATGTGTCCAAAATAGAAGGGTCCATCCTGCATCGGGTCTGGGACAGAAGAAACCGTTAACTGGGGAAAAGAGCCATGCACCCCCCCGGGATCGCATACAACCCAGCCTCTATGCGATTTTACATCCGAAGAAGCACTCCAAACCAAACATAGCACCCCCACCAATCATCAATAAAGCCATTCACCAAACCCAGGAATCGTTGGACCAGATCCCTAACCCCCACAGTCCTCCCCCACTAAAATCCAAAACCCTCCCTGTCTCTAAGTCAGGCGCGTGCCTGGCATGTGCAGAATCTCCTGAGCACACAAAATAAAAAATAGAACCCCCCAGAACCAATTATAATCCATCAGCTCCTCCAATTGGAACACAACCGAATAGGCATCACTCTATTCTTGGCCCCCACCCCCTATCCCTATTAAAGAGCCACCCGCCTCATACAAAACATCCAACAGCTCACACCGTTCCCCCGACTCTCCTCCCCAGCCCAACACCCCCCTCTATACACCATATATCCCTTCACCCCCCCAAGCAAACCCTCTGCCGAACTAAGATGGATGACCTAACCCAGGAGGACGAGCAACTTATCCAAAAGTTCATCGGTTTGAACACAGATGAGAAACGAGGTCCGGTTATCCAGCTGCCGCAGGAGGCCGCCTCCAGTGCTAACTGGGATAGTACAATTATTGCTAAGGTTATCACCAACAGACCAGTTTAGGATGCCTCCTTTCAAACCAATATGGTCAAAGCCTGGAGCGTTGATCCCACTACCTCCTTCCGTGCTCTTGGCAACAACGCCTTCCAGGTGGAGTTTCTAAACACTAAGGACTCCCTGAATGTCCTCATAGGTGGCCCATGGACCTTCCGTGGTGATTTGGTTGCCACCAGGAAAGTTTCCTCACGTGCTTGCCTCAATCCGGACCTCATAACAACTGCGGAAGTTTGGGTACAGTTTTTCAATGTCCCTTTAAACCTCACTACTGAAGGTGTTACACTTATGGTGGATCAGGTTGGCACCCCCATATCGCTGCCTATTGAAGGCTTTGTTGGAGGGAGGCGCTTTCTTAAAGTCAAAACATCCATCAATTTAAGCGAGCCCCTGAGAGACCGGGTACACTTCTCTCATCCTTCTTTGGGTGAAGTAACGGTCTTCTGCTGCTATGAAAAGGTGGCACGCATATGTCCTTTCTGCGCAAGGTTGGGGCATGACAATGCGGCCTGCTCTGACTACCTTCGCCTGGCCCGAATTGTTCAGCACAGGGCCCATAAGGGAGTCTTAACACCAGCCAAACTCCTAACGCCCCAGCAAGGGCCCTGGCTAACCAACCCAGCCTTAGTTCCACGGGCCGAGAGCAATCCCGAGCCCACCACTAAACAGGGTCCAAAACAGGGGAAAATAGCTTTTGAGGATGCGCATTTGGGCTCTAGGCCGGTTGGCTCACTTGATGATCTTGAATTGCAGGTTCATGCAATCAGTAAGGGTTCCGTGTCTAGACAACCATCTACGGGTGCACTTCCTACCAAGAGGCCAAGGCCGGCGGGGCCGTTACCGCCGGCACCAGAACTATGACCTCAATAATGTCGTGGAACTGTCGGGGTAGTGGGGGCACGACAGTTTGCACGTTAAATAGATACCTCAATTGCAAAAAGGCGGACATAGCTTTCATATCGGAAACATGGTGCGGAAGGGTGAAAGCAGAAGCTCGTATTAAGAATCTAGCCTTGTGTAATTTTGTGTCAGTACCTTCCCAGGGACTATCAGGTGGCTTGTGGCTAGTGTGGGGGGATGAAGTCAAAGTCAAGGTACTTGATCTCTGTAAAAATTGGATTGTTGCTGAGGTGTGTCATATTGGATCCAATCCGTGGGTGCTTGTAGGGGTATATGGGGATCCGAGTCGTGTCGCAAACCCAGTAATATGGGGCCAATTGGATCAAATTATAGAAGGTCAGAATTTGGATGTCTGCCTTGTGGGAGACTTTAATGACATTGCGTCCATATCTGAGAAGTGGGGAGGGCGGGACAGTCTTTCACCAGACAACGTGGCATTCCGCACCTGGATTAATGAGGCGGGACTCATTGACCTTGGGCATTGTGGCCCGGCCTACACCTGGAATAATCATCAAGCTAGCTCGGCTAATGTGGCTCAACGACTAGACCGGGCTCTTGCGACCCTATCCTGGACTCTGAGGTTCCCGGGATCTCTAGTATACCACCTACCAAAATTCAAAAGTGACCATTCCCCAATCTTGTTAAAACTCAGCCCAAAGCTAAGCACACATATGAGAGATTTCAAAACTGAGAATTGGTGGATGTTGAAGCCGGGTTTTGAGGAAGTGTGTATGGCAGCAGCTAGTGAAGGAGCTCACAATTGGGATTGAACCCAAGATGCTTTCAAAAACAAGGTTCGCAATTGGGCAAAGGCTCTGCTCACCCCGGATAAGATGCTCAGTGAAGTAGAGGATCGAATGGCAAGCCTTAATGCCACCCGACCGGATCTAGTCTCCCGACAGGAAGAGTCCGAACTGCAACGGGAACATGACCACTTGTTGCACATGCGGGAAATATACTAGCACCAAAGGGCCCGGGTCAACTGGGCACTGTTCGGTGACACCAACTCCAAGTTTTTCCATGCTGCGGCAACCACGAGGAGGATCAATAAGATCAAGGCGGTACAAATTCGAGACGGGGAATGGGAGACGAGCGAAAAAGGCATAAGGAAAGCCTTCTTGGATCATTTTCGAGGCATATACAAGGCGGGCCTGGTCCGGCCAGCACTGGAGGAGGTTGGGCAGGACACGCTCTCCCTGCTCCCCCGCATCCCTGATTAGCTCGGGCTTCGTTGATAACTCTCCCTTCCTCCCAGGAGATTCAAAAGGCGGTTTTTGCGCTGGGCCCCGACAAGGCACCGGGGCCAGATGGGATAAATGCGCGGTTATTGCAGACAAATTGGGAACACTTCGGACCCTCCATTCTAACAACAGTTAAAAGTTTTTTTGTCACAGGTACAATGCCGGCCGGAGTGGCGAAGTCCAACATAGTCCTCATTCCTAAAATACAGGAGGCAAGTAGAGTCACAGAATTCCGCCCAATCTCTGTTTGCAATGTAGTTTACAAAGTTATCTCAAAAATCCTTACCGCTAGGATCCGACCTTTTATGGATTTCTGCATCTCGAAGGCTCAAAGTGCCTTCATTCCGGGCCGAGAAATCTCTGAAAGTGTCGTATTGCTCAGAGAAGTCTTACACAGCTTCAGCATGAAGGGTTACAAAAAACCCCAGTTCTGCCTCAAGGTGGATCTCTCCAAAGCATTCGATAGAATGAGCTGGGAGTTTCTGGAGGATATGCTGCCAAGGTACGGTTTCCCAACTTTGTTGTGCAACTGGATCATGACCTGTGTGAAGTCGGCCGAGTACACCATTATGTTCAATGGCAGGGGAGATGGATTTTTCAGACCAACATGTGGACTGCGGCAAGGCTGCGCTTTATCACCCTACCTCTTTATCTTGGGCATGGACTTACTCTCCAGACAGCTGCAGCACAACTCCAACTCAGGAGTCATCCAGGGGCTCAGAGTCACGGCAATAGCGCCTGTTGTGTATTTTAGGTATCGAAATATAGGGCAATTTTAATACACTTTTAACTTTTAAAATTTATAAACCTTCGTACACAATAAATAGGTTAGTTGCAAGCGCACAACCTATCGATTGTAGTATGTAGGTGTCGATCCAAAGGGAAGTTGGGAAACACTAATTTTTATTAAAGTAAACTACTTTTAAAACTAAATAATAAAAGTAAAAAGGGGGGTTTTGTGTAATTTCGTTTTTATGAAAATTAAAAGATCGTAGCAAAGCAATTAAAATTCGGATGTGATTCGAATTGGAGAAGTCTAGGGGCTTTTGGCTTACAATTCCTTGGTTAATTTCTCATTTGTTTGGTCTCTAAATTCATGTTTGCTTTGATGGGGTTTCTAACCTTATGATGTGCCTAGATAATTCGGATTTCACGATTAAGTACTTCACCCTAACTACCTAGATTTAAGCGCATGTTAGCCTATTTCAATCAAGTATTGATACAAATATTTTGGTGCGATGAGTTAACATTCCTCTAGTTTTAGGGCTGTCACGATCCTAATAGGGATATTTAACATTACATGCACACAAAATAATATATCAATGTCTAATCTAATCTAGGGTTCCCAATTAGGTTTTAGGCTTCACAACTAAGTCCTTCACCTTAACCTAACCATTAATTCATGTGGTTCTGGATAAAGATTAGAATGGTGTGTTGCTAATCTTAAACCCTAAAATAATTCAAGCACATAGTAAGGTACCGTCAAGCAATTGATCCTTAGCAATTCAAGTTGTAAAACCTAAATGGGATACTATCTATCAAGTACACAGATTATGCAATTAGCGAGAACTTATCAATCAACAAGAATAAATCATGCAAGCAAAACAATCATCATAAAGAGATAATCAAACAAACTAGAAATTAACGCAAGTTCATGTTTAACGCCTAAGCCCCTAGAGAGGAAATCTAGCCTCTCATGGGTGCTTTAGCATCCACAAGAAAATACAAAATAAACATGGTAAAAATTGAGAAAATACGTAAGAGAAAAGAATATAACCAATCTCCAAGTTTCTGCCCAATTTCTTCCCTTGTCGCTCAAGCAAAACCTCGATTTCTTCCTTCGAAATTCGCAACTTTGATCACCGCTGGAAAGTGGAGTAGAATGACTTCAATTGAGCAATGATGAGCAGTGATGATTTCTCCTGTGGTCTTCTTAACCTTATATAGCTTTTTCTAAACTTGGAGATCAAGTCGTTTTATTTTCGGCGCCCACTAAGCCCACTAATTAACTTAGTCATTTTCTGAACTTGGAGATCAAGTTGTTATATTTTCAGCACCCACTAAGCCTACTAACTTCTATATTTCCAATTCTGCGATTCTGAACTTGGGGACCAAGTTATTCTAATTTTGGTGCCCACTAACTTTCCATATTTAGCAGCTTTTCAGGCTGGTGCGGCCATTGGTGTGGCTGTACAAAATTCTACATTCCGAATTTGGATTTTTTTCCTTCATGAAAGTTGTAGATATTTTTATCCTGGTTCTGTCAAGATTTGATTCAATCAAATCGGAGTTCGTATGACCAATATATGGCCAAAATACGAACTGTGTGTCGTACCTGTGATTTTGTGCGGCTTTGAGTGCGGAAGCAGGAGGCTTTAGAAATTTCCAGTGAACCGAACTTCAAACGGGCATAAATCATGATCCGTAACTCTGTTTTCAGTGTTCTACCACTTTTCAGAAAGCTTGCGAGAAGATTTACAATTTGCTCCATTTCCTGTAATTTAAATAGACTTTGGCAGTAACTTGATTCTTGGATATATTTGACACAAAATTATACTAAAATACAAGGAAATTGGTTAAGTTTTTTAGGTTAAACCTTAATCAAAAGTATATATAATTTAGGCTTATCAGCGCCATCTTTAACTAATTGTCTATATGCCGATGACTTGCTCCTGTTTGGAGCCGCCAACACAGGGGAAGCGCGCCAATTTGCCCGGATTCTAAGATCCTTTTCGGCGGTGTCTGGCCAACGTATTGGGCCTGCCAAAAGAACAATCTGGTTCAGCTCTGCCACAGATCAACAAACCAGAGAGGATATTCAGGGAATTTTCGAGGTACCACTGAACAACACATCGCCGCTTTATCTTGGGGCACCGGTACAGACCTCGGCGGCTTCTTTTGATTTCTTAATTGAAAAAGTTTCCGGCAGATTGTCATCTTGGAAGTGCCGGTTGCTCTCTCATGCAGGGCGGGTGGTTCTCCTCAAATCGGTACTGCAATCCCTTCCCATTTATTACATGGCAACCGTTAAAATACCGGTGGGCGTCATCCGAAAACTCAACAGCATCCTCACCAAATTTTTCTGGGGCAAAACTGACAAACCACGCTATCTGGCGTACATTGCCTGGGACAGAATCTGCAAATCGGAGGCAAAGGGGGGGGGCTCGGATTGAAGGACCTCCAGACAATGAACGAGGCCATGCTGTGCAAATTCCTGTGGAGATTGGCCAATAACTCATCCTCACAGTGGGCGATCTTCGTCCGAGCCAAATACCTACCTAGAAGCTCTCTCTGGTCATCTAAAAGAACTTACAGCTACAGGGCCTTCTGGAGAAGTATTATGGAGTTACGCAGCCAATTGTTGGGTTTAATCACCTGGAATATCGGAGATGGAGCTACTTGTAATGCGACTGGCGAGCCTTGGTGTTCAGGAGTTGCCCGATCCCTCCTTCAAAGTGGTATCAGAAGTCACCTAAAGGTGCGAGATTTGGTCGATCCCAACACTGAGGCATGGAACACTGACTCCCTAATCCAGCTTTTTGGTCATGTGGGCTGCTTGGATATCATTGCATCTGCTAAAGTGCCAAGTGCATCAGCGGGTGCAGACCGCCTGGTATTTACTAAGTCCCCCAATGGAAACTATGCAGTCAAACACGCCTATGACCAATTTGCTGGTATAGATGTGAGTGCAGATGAACAACAGGCAAAATTCTAGAAAATGGTCTGGCACAAGGGAGCGGTGCTGCCGAGAATCTGGCTTTTTATATGGAAGCTGGTACAGGGAGCTCTGCCCCTGGCTGCTGTACTGGCTTCAAGAATCCGAATTGAGCCTAATTGTGCTACCTGTGGACAGCTGGAGGACGCGGCCCACCTGCTGTTCTCATGCCCCTTTGCACGAGCTTGCTGGTACTCCAGTCCATTGGCACTGTGGGCTGATGCGTTGAGATCCACAATGCAACACGATTATATAGTCTGACCAAATTATCTGATTAGCCCTCATATCTCTTATAGTGTTGATGATATAACGTCCTACATTATTTGATTCGTTATGCATGTTGTTTCCAACATCTTAGCACGGTGTCATAAACTCGTATGACATCTCAACCAGGGACCTTGTAGGTGTGACCTGCTTGGATCTGTATTATGTTGGCAACTGGAAAACTCTTTTCCAATTGATCAAGATTAGCGTCTAGCAACACGTCTTGACTACCCAATTATACAGACGATATGTAACCTGACAGTATCGTTGATCCAATGTAGACAATGCCTGATTACACTGCCTGTGTTGTTTCCAATATCTCATGATATCTAATGATGAACGCGAGATAGGATAATGTCATTCTCACTGTATCATCGATTATGTTTCTTGATCCGTGAGTACTATATTATAATCCATGATTGAACTATTCAATCATGGTGTGCACATATAATATAACTCTATCAAGGGGCCTAGAGAGATGATAGCTTACTCAGCATTCACCAGGATGCGAATAAGGGATATTCGTCCTATTGACATATGCGAACTTCTCAACATAAGTTCTACACATAGAGAAGATGTCTTTATCGCTCCCTGTTACGGTGAGCGATTAACACCAACCACTGATGTGCATACCTTAAGCAAGAAAACCAAATGTCTCAGACATAAGACAACAACACCACATGAACTATTAATGACATGCACTTACTAGCAATATATGTTATGCAAATCGTCAAAAGGGGGAGATTGTTTTTGTAAGCAATCTTTTGTGCTATTTGACTAATTGTAAAACATATAACTATTGAATTTTACAGTTTCTCTGTTTAAGAATATGTACAGGTTTAAGAATTACGGCCAAAGGTAAATGAAAGTCAACGGTGCATATCATGACAAGTTGTCATAACGAGGCGTGTTCGAAGGTTAAAGAAAGTCAAAGTATTTATCATGACAAGTCGGAATGTGACTAGCTGCACAAGATAATCTATTACATGATCTTCTCGAGCTAAAAGGAATGATTTAATGCATATGATCTGATGGAAGATTCACGCAAGCTTTTTGGAATATCGAATATTGATGGGATGCTGAATCGTGAAGAATATGGAGGATCATGTGAAGATCAAGATCATAAAGATTACGAAGATCATACTTTATCATTTGTGTTGTAATTTTTATTTATGTCTAAATATATGGTATAGTAGATCTCAGGTTGCGACTGCCTGATTCTTGACGTTGCATGGCTAGAAGTTTGAATTCAAAATATGAATTAATCAGGCAGGCCAATAGTGGTATATAAGCACAGCAAACTTGGCAAATTCCAATTCTGCAAATCTTGAGATTTGCCTCAGCCGTAGTGAAAACTTTATCACTATGGGTGTGACCTAAAACCCTATATTTGTTTCTCCATTTGGGAGATTCAAAACAACACTATATAAAGAGTGTCGGTTCTTCCTCTAAAATTTACATAAAAGTATAACCTTTACACCTCCACTTAAGAAATCCTTTGAGGTTTAGCCAGTCCATTGTTGCCTGTGCTTAAATCATTTATAGTCCTTTCCAGCAACCTCAAATATACTCCACCTAAATTGATCCAGAGTGAGATTAGAGTAAGAGTAGTATTGTCTGGACTTAGAGCATGCGAGCTAGCTCATACCGGAGCCTGTGTGCTCACCTTTCTTTCTTTTGAGCTGTTGCGCTCAACCTATCGTTTGTGTGGACCGAAGGAGTGTTGTCTCCTACCAGTCACAATTTGTATTTCTTTCTTCATTAGTTAATAGAAAGGCACACCTATCAAGGTTGCGTTGCCTCGAAGACGTAGGTCCTTCGAACTTCGTTACCAACTTCTGTGTCACACCTTCTAACTTTATCTATTTACTTTACTGTATTTTATCATTCATTTATTTCACTTACAAGTTCTTTATTTATTTCAAGCAGACCTATTCACCACCTCTAGTGCTGTTAGGGACAATATTTTTATGGCTCGCAAATTATGTTTTTTTTTTTTTTCTTTCGTGGCATATGAATGTTTTTTATATGGCTAATAAATTTGAATGCTAGCTCACTATAAACGAAATTCCAAAAAAATAAACATGATAGTTAATACGGTTTTTTTAAGCAAAACTGGTGGCAAAACACTATAGACCATTGAAATACTAATTATTTTTACCATGGTTTTCATTAACAATCCGGTGTTATACTATTTTAAAAACCGATTTATAAATACCAATTATTTAAAAAAAATCAGTGTTAAAAATAGTTTAACACTGTTGTTAATAAAAACCGGTGTTAAAAATAAGTTCACCACCAGTTTTTAACTGATGCTAAATGTGTCGTATTTTCAGATCAGCAGCTCTTCTGCTAGAAGCGGTGCATGCAGTGGTGATTGTTAATTTTATCCGCTGGTAAATGTCATTTATGTAGTAGTGAGATACACCTATTTCAAAATGTATCAAAATTAAACTCATATGTCAAATTAAAGTATTTCACAAGATAAACTGATTTCAAATTAAATGAATATTTGGTTATTTATCTATTAATTGAAAGTTGGACCAAATGTACATATGAGATATATAAGGATTGAAATCGCAAGAAATAACTATATATGATATAATTTTAGTATTTCTTGAATGACTGAAATTGTGTTCGTCCCCGTTTAAATCACACTAAAAAAATTCTAGTACAAGAGAAGAGTCCAGTGCTAAAATAAATGAGACGTTCGTTGTCTCTCGGGAGCTTTTTAATTAGATTTTATTGCTAGGCCTTATGTTCTAAATAAATGTTTTCCCGGCATTTATAATTTGGAGTAAATAAATCTAGTTTTGATAAGAAGCATGCTTAGTTATTTGAACTATTAAATTCAACAAAGCTAATACTCGAAGTTTTTTTAACTGGAGTACGGACAAACTCATTTTGTATATGTTGAAAGTGTTACAAATACCACTCCCCCCTCACTTCTATCCACAGACAGAGAAACTTCAAATCTAGATTCTCCCCTCTTTGTACCAACAATCCTATATAGCCATGGTTAAACCCACTTTCAGCATCGCTCCTGCTTCCAATGCACACTGGAAAAATGAACTTTACTTCCACTTGTACTTCCACCAAGTGTATCATGGACCAAACAAGAGCCAGTCGATTATTATAGACCCACGACAACCTTATTCAGCTGGTTGGACCAACGTTAATGATTGGGACTTGTACGATGGAGTTGGCCACAATGCGAAGCTCTTTGCACGTGCAAAGGGCCTGCATATGCAGGCAGCAATGAGAAGTAACAACTGGTACAATTCTTTCACCATTGTGTTTGAGGAAGACAGGTACGTACAAAAGTTAAAAAAACTTCGAGCTTCTCAGAATAAAATGAAAATTGCTATATATTATCAACTTTTAGTGCCTTGATCAATTGGATTTGATGTCAGGTACACACCCCATCATTTGAAATTTGACATACAAGTACTATCTAGTGTAACTCGCTAACCTATATATGCTGCCATATATGCATGGCATATCGAACAGGTTCAAGGGGTCGACACTTCAGGTGATGGGGCCAGTAGTAGAAGAAGGTCAGTGGGCCATTGTCGGAGGGACCGGAGAGTTCCCCTTAGCAAAAGGCATCATATACAAAAGGAAACTGGAAACACGAGACGATGGGCAATATATGGAGATTGACATCCATGCGTTCTACTCCCCAGTGCAAACTGGTTCTAACTGTTGGAATCTCGAAGTGTGACTGGTTGTAACTGTTAGAACTGAGATTGTTTGTTATTGTCAGATCACTGTGAACTTTTTGTTTTGAATAGTCGGTGGGAATAAATCAGTCCTACCACTTCTGGTACACATTGTTTGTTTCTTGTTTCTTGTTTTGTTTTGTTTTTACTTCTTGTGTGTTTTCGATCCCAGTATCATACTCTATGAAATGGGTTGACAAAAAAGAGAAAAGAAGAATTTGTTCTTGCTGTATTTTGGAATTAATAATTAATGTTACTTCTTGATCAATTACTCGTCCATTTCAATTAGCAGTATAAAAAGTCCAAACTGTGCAATGCGTGCCATAAGATCAATTTGGCATACTCTTGGGCCCGTATATTGTTACTAGAAATATGAACTTAAACACCAATAAACAAAAACCAAAAAGGAGAGAGTTCACCCGAGTTTTAACGACAATATTGTGTCCACATACATACAGTAACAGCACCGACATGTAATTCTAATGACCAGATCAGTTACTGTCAAAATTTCATAGCCTCAAGAAAATTACTCCACCAGAATCACCACATAAGTAAATCTAAAGAAGATCACCATGTAAATCCAAAGGGTTGGACATAGTAGATTGGTGCTTCTCAAATTTTTTGCACATATTCAAAAAGCTTGCGTCAAGGCAATCTATTGTTATCCATTTTTTTTTTTTTTTTTTTTTTTTTTTTTGCGGATGAGACAGACTACAACAAATGATTTGGGCCGTGCGTGCATAATTCAACATCACATCTTTATGATCCGGGCATTCCGTGCCTTAAATCCACTTATTTCACTACAATAAACCAACCCTTTGGATTTAAGGCACGGAATACCCGGATTTGATTCGGCCTTGACTTGAGAAGAAAGTCCTTTTCTTTATCGGTTTCTTCTTCTAGCAGCCCTCAATCTAAATTCATATTACTTTTGTTAGTCATATAAAACCAATTTCTTACCAAAAGAATTTAATACAAAACCAAATTTGTTTAGTATAATCATGTTATTAGAAGTCTATCATACATATAATTTGTTGTTTAATTACTCAGTTACTTGTAATATATTCTTCATGTAAGAAATTTTTTTCGCATATGTATTATTCTTCTTATTGTCCAATTTTTCAAACAAATTGAGATGCTTTCTTCACAAATGATTCTGGTCCTACATCGATTACTTCAGCTTTATGAGAACTGGTATTTTGTCTAGTGGCAAATATAATGTCTTATGTGTGGGAGGTTGCTGGGAGGTCGCAGGTTCGAAACCTGAATGAAAGAGTACCTTGTGGATATTAAATAGTTGAATGACTTGACCTCCAATCATTAATCAAAAGAAAAAAAATAAACTTTAACTAATTTATTGAAAAAAGGGATGGACTTAATTAACTTCCATTTAGTAAAACAAAACAAAAACCGAATTAGTGTCCAATATTCCAAAAAGAACACAAGATTAATGTACAACATGAGCCATAAAAGATGGACTAAATAACGAAATTAATAATACTTTTGTTGACAGACTTCAGATACATCTTAATTATTTATCCCAATAGATCATTAAGCATAATAATAATTAAAAAAAACGAGCACGTTGCTTCAAAATTACAAACTTTTTTTTTTTTTAAGTTTCACAGAGGCTGCAAAGTGGTAAGCGGATCTCGAACAATCTTTAGATATCCAACAATTATAGAGTTTTTTCCTAACCAACTGTATTACTGCTCCATTCTCATAAATTACAAACTATCAATATCAGACAACAAAAACATATTAACCAACCAAATTCGCCATTTTGTACCACGAACCTAGCTCAGGAAAATTATAATCTATCAAAATTACAGATCTTTAACAAATATTATATGTAATTTTATGCCTAATTAAATTACTTTGGAGCTGGGTTGAAATTAATATGGATCCATTCTATTATTTACAACAGTCAAAAGCGGTTGCTTGTGTATCCGATGCAACTCCAATACTAAACAGCGGTAATTGCTAGGGGTGTCAATGGGTACGATACAGATAGGGTGGAAACATTTTTATATCCATATTCACTAAGAATTGATCTTACCCATACCCTACCCTTATTAAGAATTGACCCTACCCTATCCTACTCTTACCTGTTAAAATTATCAGGTAACGAGAAGATAGTGGGTGAATAACGAATAATACTAATATAATAATTAATTTTATTATGTTTTACATATTTATATATAGAATCAAAACTCACCATTTCACATATATGCAATCACATTACTAATAAAAAAACAGAAAAAAAACAAATGTGCAATTAATTCTAATTAAATTGTTGTTTTATAAATTAAGCAGGAGAATTAAAAGAACAAATATCTCTTTGGACAAATTTAATTATTTAACTAAATAACAAAACATGCGAATAATAGTAATAGATGTAACATTTTTCTTATAGCAAAAATATACACTAAATAACAAAAAGTACATCAATAATTATTGCTCAAACATTATAATATGAAATATTACGCAAATAAATTTTACCATCACTAATTGTTTCTCAAATATTATCATATAATTTTATTTTATATAATTATCCTAAAGGGTAATGGGTACAAAATAGTCTTTACCCGTACCCATACCCGTTTAGCTAATGAAAAAAACTCCTTACCCATACCTATACCCGTTAAGCTAACGAAAAAAAATCTTACCTATACTTGTCTTATCGAATGTGGTACAGATAGGGTAAATAGTTAAATGGGTATCATTGACACCCCTAGTAATTGCACGACACCACATGGCTGAACGTGCACTTAAGCGTATCAAATAGCCTGGATTCCAAGCTTTTAATGGGAGCTGGAAGTCGTGGGACGCCAGATCCAAAATTCATGGCTTGAGTGGTGTAAATATATACGTTTTATTCAGTCGTTCAAGTTCGAGATATATAAATATATTTAATTTTAGATGCACATCGAACCTATTGAAATGGGGGTGCACATGTCTAGGTCTGTTTTGATGCATGTGTTGGTTTATGTTTTAAACTATAATGTAAAAATGAATTAATTTGTATTGACTGAATTATATCTCTATACAAAAGTTATCTGGTTTCAGTACTCACTACTACAAAAAAGCACTTCGCTGTCAGGCAAAATCGCTATCCACAATCGGATTCTACACCGATAGCTATCGCCCCAATAGGAAAGGTATACACATATGTCATCGGCTAGAACCGATGGTGTTCAGTTCCAACGCCATCGGTTGGAAATAAGGGACAGATGGGAATAATAGTTTTTCAATCGTTAAATTAGCCGTTTAATATATAAACACAATCGTCTGTTGGGTGTTATTAGCCAATTGCAAAAGTGTCTTACACCATCTGTTGTGTTTGAGTTGGCGTTGGCAGGTCCTAGCTTGCCATCTGTTATTATTTTGGACTGTTGGCGATTTATTTAATATATATTTTTAATTATATATGCCTATATTAGGGGCTAGCCTCCATATATAGCAAGATAAACAACATAATCTCTCTCTCTCTCTATATATAGCAGTAGCAAATTAAGCAAGGTAATATAGAAGACCAACAAACATATAGAACTCAAAACTTAAATGTAAAAAATAAACAAAAATATTTAAATAAATTTAAATTTGATTGCAAAGAGTATTCAACTTATCAATTTTATACCAAAAAGGGTAAAACTCCTTTGAAAAATGAGTCAAATAAAGGGAAAATCTTTCAAACCCCAAATGTTATAAATCATCAAAAGTCACAAAATTATGCATTTAGGTAAAGGAATTCTAACAAAAATTACAAAAGCAAAAACAATTTTCAAAATAGTGATAGGAACACATTCAATCCAAAAGGGTCAAACAAAGCTTATTTCAAAGGACCGGATGGATGGATGTTTTACAAAATAGAACTCAAAGAAATGGTTCGATAAGAGATGTTCTCCAACATCACAATAAATTTATTTCTAACAAAAAAAAAATCTTTCATCTAGAGTTTCAAATCGGTCAGTCGATAATCATAGGAATCAAATTCAAGAAGTGAAAAATGAATTTAAAGCCACTTTCAAGAACGGTTCATGCAATATCAAGCAATTAATTACATTTTGTAATTATTGTTCTAAGATTGGTCACACCTCATTAGAATGTAGGTTTAGGAAAGGAAACAACAATTTAAATGTTGTTTGGATTCCTAAAGCTAAACTAGCATAAAGTTGTACTTGAAATCTCCTCAAATAAACCAAAATTGCTAAAATTATTAAAAATTAGGGAGATTAAAACAAGGTATATGTTAATTGTTAATATATACTCTTGTAGGTCTGTTTGATTACTACTCATAAAGAAAATGCTTGGATCATTGATAGTGGATGCTCACACCATATGACCGGTGATAAATCTAATTTCAAATCTTTAGAACCATATGATGGTGGGTCGGTTACTTTCGGTAGTAACCAAAGAAAGAGTTCGATTATATGGTTAGGTTCGGTTTGTAACCAAAACTTAACCATATCGGATGTCTACTTTGTTGATGGGTTGAACTATAACTTACTTAGTGTTAGTAAGTTATGTGAAGCCGGTTATTATGTTAAATTTGTTGGGTTTTAAGGCTACCGAAAGCCATTAGGCTTAAGCTGCGGAAAGACCGTAAAACAAAATTTTTACTTCTAACTCAAGCCAAAAGGATTGAAGTGGTATGTCGGAAAACCTACCGAGAGTTACATACATGTTCAATCCTTTTCTTAGATTAAAAGCCATAAATAAAACTTTACTTATTCAGATCATAGATCAAGTGGTATGTCGGATAATTACCGAGAGTTACAGACCAGATTGATCATGTACAGACCTAAAGTAGTAAAACTGTATTTACTTGTATTTTAATCAGTTTATAGATCTACTCTTTTGATTGATTTCTAAAAGATTAAATCTATTTAACAATTAAATAGATTAATATAACATTTCTTTACCTTGCTTCCAAATTCAAATTGGAATGCTGTCTGACCCGGTTAAGCAAGCACCAAAAATATAGTGCCTCTATCGGTTATCCACCAGGAACTACCAGAGAGTTGGTATTTCTTTTGCCAGAAATACTATACCAACGGTATTCGAAAAGTTGCGATTTTCGGTAAATCACTATTCACCGAAAGTACGAAATTTCTGACAAAACACTATTCACAAGAATAACTTTTATTCTCGCAAAATATATATATGGATAATCTGATTTTCTGCAAATCACTATTTGAGAGAGAAAATTAGATACGAATCGAATCAGTCTGATTCGTACTTTGATTTTGACTTCAAATGAACTTCTTAATTTTCTCTCACATTTCCTTCCTATTTATAGGAAAATGTGGCGGTTCAAATCAGCCAAAATTGTGGCGGTTTTGAAGTTGCAAAATCAAATTTGATTTTGTCATTATTTGTTTAATATATTAATTAAACATTTTCATTTAATTTATTTAATTTAATTTAGGTTTTTAATTAAATTCTAAATTTAATTAAGGCCTAAATTCAAATTGGACTTTTGGTCCAAAATATTAATTCATAATTAATATTTTAATCCATATATATATATATATATATACAATTATTCTGAATAATTGTATTTCTTGCGTTTGCGATAAATTTATACGACGTGTCATACACGTTTATAAATTTAACTCGGTTTAAGCATGTCATCTCCATGACATATATTTTATTCTTAATTATAACACTTTATAATTAATCATAAAATTTCTCTGATTACTTTCCTATTGGTGTGACCCGATAGGATCTGTGTTATGTTGGCAAATAGAATTAGAACTGTTCTAACTTCTATAATCATAGGTGGCACCTGGCAAGTACATTATGACACCAATTACACAGATGATGCTGTACCGTACAATATCACGATCCAGTAAACGATTTACTTCGTGTTAATTCTTTTGTCTCATAGCTATCAGATTAGTTTCAAGGTAGGTGTGTGTCATCCTTGCAAACTTAATCTTTTCTTGATCCTGAATAGATTATCAAATATGTTTACTCTTGTAATCATACTGGATCCAGATAATCATATTCTATCAAGGGGCCCAGTGATGCTATAGCTCGTATTGAGATACGAGGGACAATAGTACTTTTGATAAACCATCTTTTCCTCCGCATAAGCTATGTATACCGAAGAACTACCCTTATAGCTACTTTTTACGGATAGCGTTAGATAGCAATCACACATATACATCTCTTATGTAGGAAAAATGAATATCTCATACTTTAGAACTTAACACTAAAATGAAAACATTAATGACACAAACACAATTCCATTTAATGTTTCATTTGGGGTCTGTCAAATATCATGTTCTCTAACATGTATCTGTGTGATTAAAATGACAACTCTTTGTCTATGGTTTGTAAAACTTAACCATCATTTAATCCACACACTAACCTTATCGCGGTAATTAGTGTTCCTGCTAATTACCTTGGTTAGAGACTTTTAAGAGTATTATTCTCTATATTATGAAGTTTCACAATTCCAGTCATGAACTCGAAATGATTCATAAATTCAATAATACTCAAGGTAACAAAATGATTATAATCATTCAATTCATGAACAAAAAATATATGATATATTTATCATTTTATTGACTTCTAGATTATTACACTAACAAAATTTGATATCAATGTTTGTTTCTTAGCTAGTTAGAGCTTCGGATGACACTCTAGTGTACACGGGTAAGAGAAAGAAAAATATTTATTATCCACACCTCACTCATTTTGACTCCGGTGAAACATGTTTGAGCACCATAACAACCGGTTCTTGGTTATGGCATCGTAGATTATGCCATATTTCAATTGATTCAATTAAAAAATTAGTTAAACTAAACCTTGTTCGTGGATTACCAACTCACAAATTAGAAATTGAAGGTTTATGTGATGGTTGTGTCCAAGGTAAACATACCAAAAGTTGTTTCAAGTCTAAAGACATGGTATCAACTGATCAACCATTGTAATTACTCCAGATTGACTTGCTTGGACCAATTAGCATATCCAGTTTAGCTAAAAAGAAATATGCACTTGTAATTGTAGATGACTATAGTCGCTTTACTTGGGTTATACTCTTACAACACAAGGATGAAGCAATTGAGAACTTCATTAAATTTTGCACTCGTGTTGAAAATGAAAAGGGTCTAAAAATCATTCGGATTCGAAGTGATCATGGGGGGGATTCTAAAAATCATTCGCATCAAGTTTAGCGTCGATAGCGATGTTGCTACTAACTTCGAACTTCCTAGCTGCGGTACTCTTCACGCTTTGTCTTGATGTCTAGTTTTGACTTTGTCATAAGTCAGCGATGGTTTTCTCAGCTTCTTCGGCATTCAGGTTTGAAAGATCCTCCGGCAGTTGAGTCTATTGCTTATCTTGCATAGGCTTGTAGTCCGTCGTAAAATGATTGAAGCGTGAGCCACTTCTCTAGTCCATGGTGCAGACACTCCCTCTCGAGGCTCTTAAAGTGGTCCCGTGTGTCTCTTAGAGTTTCTCCACCCTTCTGCGTGAAAGAAGTGATACGGCTTCGATATTGCGCAGTTTTGGCAGGACGAAAGTACTTAGCGAGGAAGGCTTTTGTCATGTGAGCCTAGTTTGTGATTGAACCGGCCTCTAAAGATTCAAGCCATGATTGCGGTTGTTCTTCTAGTGAGAATGGAAATAGGCAATGTCAGATGTCATCTTGTGTGACTCTATTCACCTTGATCGCATTGCAAGCGCTTTTGAACTTGTTGAGGTGGATATGAGGATTCTTGTCTAACCTTCCTTAAAAAATACTCCTAGTCACCAGGTTGATGTAGGAGTTCTTGATGTCAAAATTGTTTTTCTCTATCTCAGGCATCTTGACGTTACTTTGATCCTTCAGTTCATGTGGAAGGGCGAAGTCCTTTAGCGGCCGTGACATGTTAGTGTTCACTCTCACTATTGGGTCTACATTAGGGGGTTGATTTACCGTTCCAGCAGGTTGTGACGCATTCTGAGGTGGATTGGCAGTGGCTGGAGGAATGCTAGAGTTACTAATGTTCATAGAACTTGAAGCTAGCTCATCTTCACTTGCGCCTTCCTTGGTTTGGCGAGTGATCTTCACCTTTGTTTTAGGAGATGGTAAGATAACGTCCTTCTTGTTGGAGTTGTTGGTGGTACGGTGCTTGGAAGCTCCTCCAACATGACAATCTACAAGAAAAAATATTAAGGCACCTTTCTCCTAGAGATAGAAAAATAAAATATGCAAGTGCTGAAAATAAATATGTTAAACTAGTCCTAACTATTTTTGGATTTTTATGCAAATAAAATATGCTAAATGTAAAATGCAAAAAATAAAATATACTAAAATAAAATAAAATAAAGTTTTTTGACCTAATCCCACTTATTGTGTTTAGACACCTAACAATAGCGTAAGATTTTCTCAAAAGGAGAATTCTTACTCGATCCCCCGCAACGGGGCCAAAAAACTTGTTTAGTCTAAAGTGAACTACTACTTTTAAAGATTTATAAATTCTAATTCCTACTTACGTTCAGATCACAAACACATGATCCTACCGTGTAGTATAATTGGGGTGTCGATCCACAGGGATAGTGTATTAGATTTTAAACAATTTTCACTCGTATAAGTTATTGGGTTTTTGAAAGTTGGAGGTGGAAGTGATAAATGCAATCAAGATATTATAGCTAGTAAAGGTTGAAGAGTAGATAGAGAGCCTCTAGGGTTCAGGTTTCCTGTCATTTTTAAATATGCGAGTACAAGTTTCAATGTCTCTTTATGTCACATGTGACATAGATTGTCCCACAGCTACCCCGTATGCGACACTGTCACTACCCGCAGGGCGTGCTAGGTGTTTATTTATGCGATTTGAAAGGTTTTCTAATCTTGGAATGGGCTTTTGGGCTACCAAGACTAAAGTATTTTAGGTATGCAATTATATTATTTCCCTATACTATCCCGTAGTTCAAATATCTCAAGAACTCTACTTAATATAAGTGCTTTCTAATGTTATTTAAAGTATGATTTATGTTATCGTGTTCAAAGACTAGAGTTCTAACCCTAGTCTTTGAACCGTTGTCAAGTCTCGTTACGCAAAGTGGTTTGAGTACTTACATGCATTATCATTTTCACACAATAATGCAACGACTTAACACCTATTAGTATGTGGAGATCATTGGCATATAGTAGACATAACTATATATGCAATGATACAATAAAAAATGTATTTAAAGTGCAAAGGAAAACTCAAATCATAACATAAACGTATATTAAAACATAATTAAGATTCAAGTACCACCTCACCTTAGAGATGAGAAGTTTAGCTTTTCATAGCCATGACAAAATAAAATGAATAAAATAAAGAGAACATAAATTACAACTCAATTGAAGATTGAAGAACCTTTGTCTCTTTAGATGACACATTCTTCTCTTGCTTGGTCTCTAATGGCTATCATTCTCTCTAAATAACTCTCTAACAAAACCTAGCAATGAAGATTGCTAGCTACAATTTTGGACTTGACACAATTAAATTAACATGCACACCAAATTCTATTACAAGAGGGGTATTTATAGTTTTTTTTAAATGAGAGGTGGACTAGTGATAATAGTAGGGGACATGGGGTCCATTCATTATTGGATAGATAAAGACAAAAATAACTTGGTTCTTAAGAAAATGCTTTACGAGTTACAACCCAAGTCGGAATTGGGGGGGGGGGGTGAATCTGCGATTTTGACTTCTTGGGTCATTCGGTCAAGTGTGGGGTAGGAAAACATTAAAAAGAACGACGCTGCAGCTGGGCCCGAATTATTAATAGGCGACCCACATCGTGAGTATCAGAGGAACAAATGTAGAAGAAATGGATAGACAATGCATGCTGTAGTTGAAGAGGTCGCTAGCCAACTCAGAAGAAACATTAAAAGAAACAACCTTAATGTCTGACTACTTTTTTTAGGGGTGTCAAATGACACTCTTTTATGTGTTTATCCGATCTGTATCTTATTCGATAAGACGGGTACGGATAATATTTTTTTGTAAACTTATTGGGTACATGAAAAGATTTTTTTTCGTTATCTAAATGGGTAAGAGTACGGGTAAAGCCTATTCTGTACCCGTTACTTGATCGGGTAATTATCAAAATAATTATATATATTACATATATTAATGAACAATGAATATTCATTCTCCAACTATTCTTGATAGTTGTGATACGCTTCGTTAACCATTAAAACACGTAAATAAATTTCAACAAATCCCAATAAAATTTAGACCTTTAAAATATGTATATATATTTGTGAAATGAATGTGTTTTAATATTTTATTTAGTAAATAATAATGTTTTTATTATATTAGCATTACTTGTTACTTACTCGCTACAGTTTTCTTATCTGACAATCATAACGGGTAAGGGTAGGGTACGAGTAAGGTAATTCGTAGCAGATAAAAGTATAATACATGTAAGGACAATTTGTAATGGGTACGGGTATGAAAATGCTTCCACCCGACCCTCACCGTACTGTTAACACCCCTAATGGAGACAATATCACTGCTGTGGAGTTTATCATTTTTTATTAAAATTGATTTGACATTAATTTTTACTTATTGCATTAAAAGAAAATAATATTTTCAGCATTAATGTCTCATGTTAATTTTTTATTTTTGTCTTTACATAATTTAAAAAAAAAAAAAAATTTACCTATTTTTTTATTATTTTAGTACAAAACAACTTCTGCCAAAAAATCCGAGTTTCCAATCTGGTTCGGCTGATTCTGACCGATTCACCTGATTCTGATTTCATGGTCAAGTGACCGATTCCAATTGCGATTCCGATTTACCTATTTTTTTTATTATTTTGGTACAAAACAACTTCTGCTAAAAATATCTGAGTTTCCAATCTAGTTCAGCCGATTCTAACCGATTTACCTGATTCCGATTTCATGGTGAAGTGAGTGATTCCAATTGAGATTCCGATTTTTCCTTATATAGATAAAAACAGGCGCTAGTTCAACTAAATGACTGTTTACCCCTCAGCCCCCTCTCACGTCTGACTTTTTTTTTTGAGAAAACCCCTCTCACTTCTGTCAACTGACAAAATACGTCAAATCTAGATTCCTCTTCCTTGTACAAACAGTCCTATATAACCATGGTTAAACCCACTTTCAGGATCGTTCCTGTTGCCAATGCACACCAGCAAAATGAACTTTACTGCCACTTGTACTTACACCGCACTTATGTGGGACCAAACCGTAACCAATCTGATATAGTAGACCCAGAACTTCCTAATTCCTTTGGTCGGACCGTCGTTAATGATTGGGCCTTGTGCGATGGAGTTGGCCACTACGCGAAGGTCATTGCACGTGCACAGGGCCTGCATATTCAGGCTGGAAAAAGTACTGAGAACTGGTACAATTCTTTCAGCATTGTGTTCAAGGATGACAGGTACGTACATAAGTTAATTAAAAACTTTGAGCTTATCTAGAAAAGATGAAATTTCCTATATGGTGCCTTCATCAATTGGATGCGATGTCAGGTACACACCCATGATTTCAAATTTGACAGACAAATAATAGCTAGTGTAACCATGGTTCGCATAATCGAAATCAGATCAATTGGTAGAAATCAGCCGAATCATATCGGAAACTCGGACTTTTTTTTATAGGAGTTTGTTTTGTACAAAAAAAAATAGGAAACATTAGTTTTCCAAAAATATAGGTTAAGGCAAACTAAGATTAAGCTTTTTACATAGCCATACATAATATACGTATGTTATATTTTTAACTTAAAATGTCCAAAAATTTATGAAAAAATATAATCTTAATTGGGATTAAATAATCATTAAATTATTCAGTATGATTTCTGATTTAGACAATTTGCATGATATAGAAGTTAAAATTATATTGATTAACTAACTGTTAAGTACGTCCATATAGCTGAATGAGCCCAATAAGTCAAATTACAAAAAGTAATCTTGACATCCCTTCATAGCTTCGGTATTTATGTCCACAAGCAGTGGAATAAAAGAGTTCCAAGAATCCTGTTTTCACTCAACCTGCATTCTCATCAGAACTTTTTCGTTGCCTCTGGTTCACTACGGACCAAATGTTCTTTCTATTTCTATTCTTAATGTGTAACTTTCGAACCTATATATGATGACAAATATGCATGACATATAAAACAGGTTCAAGGGGTCGTCGCTTCAGGTAATGGGGCTTGATGTAGAAAAGGGTGAGTGGGCCATTGTCGGAGGGACCGGAGAGTTTCCTCTAGCACAAGGCGTCATATCCAAAAAGATCCTTGATCAACGAAGCGATGGGGACATTATTGAGCTTGACATCCATGCATTCTACTCAACAGTGCAAACTGGTTCTAACTGTTGGACTCTCGGCGAGTGACTGCTTGCAACTGATAGAACTGAGATTGTTCATTATGTCTGACCGTTGTGAACTTTATTTTTTGTTTTTATTTCATGTGTGTTTTCGATTCCAGTATCATACTCTATGAAATGGGTCGACCAAAAAAATTAAACTGGAATTTGTGCTTCACTAGTTTGAATAATTAATGTTACTGCTTGATTAATTTCTCGTCGATTGCAATTAGCAGTTTAGAAAGTCCAAACTGTACAATGCATGCCACAAGATCAAACTAACATATTCTTGGGCCCATATATTGTTACAAGAAATTTTTTTTTTTTTATGGTTAACGGCAATTGCCGACAATAGGTATATTGATAAGAAAATTATAATTACAAAGTTTAAATTAACACACTGGCCAACCCCTCTATCTATACAATGGTGGCTAATGTAAAAATTCTCAGCCTCCATAAACAACAAAAATATGTAATTGCATAATCTACTTAGCCGTTATTTCTCCAGTTCTCTATCTCTAAGGCGGTATTGTTTATAAGACGAATGGCCGACTTTTGTTTATTGGAAAACAACCTCCTGTTCCTTTCCCTTCATAGTGTTGAAACACAAACTGTTGAAGGTCAAAATTAGCTTAGACGTGTTTCAGCTATATTTAGATTTGTTGCAGCAGAAATATAAGTGGGTAGTTATTTAATGTTAGTGGGGCTATATTTAGCATTATTTATTTGTAACAGTAGCTAAAATAGAAGAGCTGCAAGTTAATTTAGGGAGTCAAAAGTTCTAAATTTAGGTAGTCAGTTTTGTGTATGTGAGGCTATATAATCAGCGTTTATATTTGTGATTGTAGAGGATGAGAATAACAAGTTAATTAAAGATTTTGCTGCAGAAACTCTCTCTGACTTCTCTTCTTCTTCTTTACAATCTGTCTTCTCTGTTAGGTTAGCCAATTTTTTTTACTTGTTTACAACAATTGGTATCAGAGCCTTAAAGGGCGTAATCCAAAGAGTAGAAGTAAATCTCCCATCAACGAAGCATCAAAGCGATGTCTTCAGGCGCAAACATGGCGCAATTCCCGGCTCCTATGCTTACTGGTAACAACTACGACATATGGAAAGCAAAGATGGAGACTCTACTACTCTCACAAGATTTGTAGGATATTGTTGAAGATGGGTATACCACGTATACCGCCAAACACCGACAAACAAAAGAAGAAAAAAAGAAGTTGAAGGAAGACAAGATGAAAGATGCACGAGCGCTATTCCTTATTCAACAAGGGGTAGCAGAAAACATTTTCTCACGCATCACTACTACAGAAATGGTCATTGTACACGGACATAAACAGGGGAGCTACACGGATTTCCTGCCGTGTGGAGTGCGAGGGTGTATAATCCCCTGAATAAATTATACACGGATATTTACCCGTGTGCAATTCCTGAGAGCTACACGATCATTATATAAACAACCGTGGTCAATTCCTTGCCAAGTGGCGTTCTCCAAACCCGAGCTACACGGATCATTACATAATTAACCGTGTCCAATTCCTTGCCAAGTGGCGCTCTCCAAAGCCGAGCTACACGGATCACTAAATAAACAACCGTGTCCAATTCCTTGCCAAGTGGCGCTCTCCAAAGCCGAGCTACATGGATAACTACATAAACAACCGTGTCCAATTCCTTGCCAAGTGGCGCTCTCCAAAGCCGAGCTACACGGATCACTACATAAACAACCGTGTAGGATTACTATGTCTACACGGCCTTTCTAGGTTACTATCCGTGTAGAAATAGTTATTCTGCACGGCTTATTACTTGAACAACCGTGTCCAATTCCTTGCCAAGTGGCGCTCTCCAAAGCCGAGCTACACGGATTGGAACATAAACAGCCGTGTAGGATTACTCTTTCTACACGGACTTTGTAGGGTAATATCCGTGTAGAAATAGTTACTCTGCACGGCGTATTACATAAACAACCGTGTCCAATTCCTGGATATCTACACGGATATTTAACTAAACGGTCGTGTACAATCATTTTTCTGCACGGACGTATATCTAAATATCCGTGTAGAATAACTATTATACACGGATTATTACATAAGCAGCCGTGTAGCTATCTTATATTTTTATTTTGCTTTTTGTCTGGCTTTCATACACGGACTTTTGTGAAATATCCGTGTAGAATGGTAATATTTTTTTTTAATTTTAATTTTATGTTTTGGCTAGCCTCCCGTTTGCTAGCCATTAAAAATCAATTCCATAACAAAGAATTTCCAATATATCAGAATACAACCCCTAAACAAAATTCATGTTACACTAAATTATATCAAAAATTATACAAAAATTCATGTACACTAAATTATATCAAAAATTCATGCACACTAAATTATACAAATCCATACTCTGGTTTACAATATTCCTGTTGAAACCACCTTGCCCACATACATCTAAAAAAATCTATCTGTTCCATGTCGTAATGCCCTGCCAGTTTCGTCGTTTTATACTACCAAAAATTCAAAATATGTAGGTTATTAGAAAAATACAATCTAACAACTACATCTCTGTTTTGCTTTATAAAAAAAAATATTGCAATTATAACAATGCAACTAATAAAACAAATTTAGTAGAATAAAAATATTAGAGGAAAATCAATATTGATTATATGGACAAGTCAAGGCAAACATATGAATTACATACCGGATATCGTGGCCATTCGAATTGCATGTGTTCGACAAAGTGAAACATATAAATCATCGTGTAATAACCGCATTCCCAACCCTGAAACTGTTGCGGGCACTGAAATTTTCATTTAGCGGCCTATGTTAGAATGACAATAAATTTTGAACAAAAAATATGAAATTATAAAAATTATAGTGTGCTCACCGGCTGCCACCTGAAACACAACTTATTTTTATGCTTCGGATTCGTGCTTTGCATTCCTCCATCTTTAATATATTGCAGAAAAGCCCTTACAAAATTGAGTGAATGTAATTAGCAATTCCACAATTTGTTATATATAATTGGGGAAAATTCAAACCAAGTGAATTACTATTGCTTACTTTCTTATTGGAGTGCAGATCCTTTTGGAGTCCTGAGGAGTGATGCCCTGTTCGGGCTGTGAAGAATCCATGACGAAAACCAAATTTTCAAGTGGCACAATCACAATCAAACACCAGTGGGCACTCTGGTGGTATGGCAGGAGCATAAATATCTTCTTCCCCGAACGAGCCTTATGCATCGCTGAACACAAGTACTCGACAGTACCTTTCAGCTGATATTCCACCATCGTAGCATTAGCTTTGCCGGGGTCCAAGAATGCACATTTGTTCATCTTATCTTTCCCACAATTCACAGATTTTCTTTGTTGTAACATCCTGAAAAATCATCATTTCACATTAGAATATATATTTGAGTGCTATACACATGATATATATGATTTTTGGTCACTTACATGATGAAAACGGTGAGGACTCCCTCATCGAGCCATTTATCGCTTGACGAGGCATGCAGAAAGTCTGAGAATTCTTTGAAAGCCAGCAGGACCGTCCTGCCTTCGTGTAGGAGAATCTCGGGGGGGACAGTGAATACTACGTCCTGCATATCACCTGGTGCCTTAACCAGGCAGGCGTGGAGATCCCGCAAATCATCGGGCAAACGGCTAACCTCTTCTTCGGAGAGCCCCAGACGGTCTACCCCCGCAGCGGCTGGGGCAGCGGCAGGCGCAGCGGCTGGCGCAGCGGCAGGCGCAGCGGCTGGCGCAGAAGGAGATTCATGCGCATCAGCCCCGAGAAAGCCTCGCCATACCAGTGACAAAGCTTCGTCCGCAGCGTTGGAAACGCCTCTTCGGGTCTGTATCAAATTTTGAACCTTTTTTCAAGTATTTCAAAATAATCATTTGAATGGAACATAAGATATCCGTGTTTTATTTAGAGATTACCTGATCCAAAATAATCTGACACTTGGGCCATTGGACAATCTGTCTACGGGCATCATCAAGCACCACCATGCCGTCGGTAGGGACAGGAAGAGGTATGCGGGCAGCCCATTCGGCCACAATCATGTCAACCGTTACGGGGAGATGGTTGGGCCTTAGCTGAGAACCGGCTGGAGGATGTACAATGCCCTTAGCAAGGGTCAGAGGAGTTTTATCGTGCCACATGACGATGTCGCATGATGTGGCCTCCTGCAATAATTATCAGCAAATTAATAGTTAATGAACAAGTCAAAATTACGGGTAGATTATGAACAAGTAGTGATTACCTGTAGATTGTCCAACACGCCCAGAACTTTGGTCCCGGATGCTTGACTGCTTCGCCGAAATCCCGACGAAACGGGAGGTTGTTGGTCGGATTGCTGCGTAAGAGATGTAATTTGGTTTATCCACCTTGATTCGAATTCAGCCATCCTTCCATCGTACTCCGATATGATCTCCTCGCGTACCTCCTGGCGTACCTGCGCCAACCTTGATTCCATCTCTTCCGTGCTAACTTTGGCACGCGATCTTCTTTTTGGTTTTGGTCCGCCGTATACATCCTTCCAGCCACTGTAGACCGAGACACCCCTAACTCGACCCGTGTGTTCTTTACTCCCGAGCGCTGCGGACAAGGAATCATCCACTCTTTCGACAATAATGGAGCCCGAATTTACCTCCTCCTCCACCTCCAACTGTGTTAAAAAAAAATTAGTTATAGCAAAAGACAAAGTAATGTACACAAAGTTACCACAAAGACTCTTACCATTTTCTGAGCCACGGGTTGCACGTCACTTGGGAGTACTATCTTCCCGTCAGCGTTTACCTCGGATCTTCCCATGAGCCAGTGTTGGCCCCTAGGATTTTGGATCCTAACCACAGGTGAGTCAGAATCTTTGTTTTTCGCCAGTACTGCCGCCCATTCGGCCGACTTACCCTCATAACCACCTGACCCTAATTTGTGCGGGTACTTTTTCAATTTCACGATCCTCCTGCCCTTGTCACTTTTTATCTTCACACATCAAGGCATATCAATTAGCTAGTTTAAGGAAGATAAGTACATATCGAGAAAGAACAGAGACAAAGTTTGCTAAATTTATATACCTTGAACTCTTCTGTGGACTTCAAAGCTTGAAACTCCTCCCAGTCCTCTTGTTTCAGCCATTTATAGTAGCCTACCGGATTTCTCCCTTCCTCCATGAAAACCGTTTTCAACGTGCTCTTGAATTGCTTCCAAGCTTCATTCATTTTCCTCAGAGTCTTTTTCTTTTTCGCGGACTTTCGGTCGTCATCCTGGATGTTCCAATGAGCCTGCATGATTGACAACAAAATTACTGCACATGTAAGTTCATTCAAGTTTTCAGGTCAGGTATAGACATATATAACTTGCAGGAAGACAACTACATGATGCATAGCAATTTAAACAAGTTATTATTTACTTATAAAAGCAAATTCCAACTATGCTAAGGTTATAGACATGCTAGAAAACTTGTATCCAACAGAAAAAAGAAATAACAAACAGAGAGAGAATAGGAAAAATGAATATATAATCCATGTACGGTTTTTTTTTTACCTTCACAATGTTCCACCATTCGTTCTTTTCTTCGTCATCGAATTTGTCCCACCTCTCAACCAATATAGATGCCTTCTGCTTCACCAAACTTTTACACCAATTTGTGTACTCTGCCCTACGTGGACCCTTCGGACATCCGATTTTGTTGAACTCGATTTGCAAATCCTTCGCCTCTGAGGTCTTCGTGCACATTGTCGGACCTCTTTTCCTCTTTTCTGTCTGAGCCTGCTGGTCCTCTTCTTCCACTATCATATCTACCTGCGGTTCCACTGTTTCCAAAATCATATCTGCATTCTCACCTGGCTGTGACATGGTTCTTTCTACAAAAAAGAAACATTATTACAAATGCTATGAAATGTAAAATTTAGGTCTAACTTATGTGTTGTTGGGTCCTTTGTTCAATCATAGTGTTGGTTTTGTAATTTAGTCCCTGTAACATTAGGTGTCCATGTCACCAGAATAGGTCAGTTGAGGAAACTTTTCACTTAACCAAAATACAATCAGAGATTAGGGTTTTGATTTAACCAAGATACAGGGAGCATTGCAACTTAGAGAGAGAGAGAGAGAGAGAGATAGAGAGAGAGAGAACCTGTCAAGGAGAGAACAGCAACCGCGCGAGAGGAGCTTAGAGATTCAATTGGCGAGTTCAGAGGAGAGCGACAGAGGAGACCGAGCTAGCACCGAGAGAGAGAACAATGGCAGCACCACAGAAAGAGATAGGAGACTAGGGGGTTTAGGTTTTAGGAGAGACGAGGAGATTTTGAAAAGATATCGAGCGACAGAGACGAGACGCGCACTTTATTTCCGTAAACTAATTCTACACGGACATTTAACTAACCACCCGTGTAGAAACGTAAGAGAGCTACACGTTTAATTAAACACCCGTGTATAATTAGTTTACGCGAAATTATGAAATGCGCGCCTACATTTCTAGATTAATTTTTTCAAATTCCAAATTTTCATATTTTTCAAATTCCATATTTTTCAAAATGGAAAACTTAAAAATAAAAAGGAACCTGATTTCAGTTTTGTTTAGCTTGAAAACTATTTTATCCATGTATCTTCGATTATCTGGCGGAACTTAATGCAAATAAATATTTCAATTTCTACACGGGCGTTTAATTAAACGCCCGTGTAGATATCCTTTTGTACACGGATTTGTCATTAAACGCCCGTGTACGTTGCTTAGAAGGCGAAACAACTCTTGAAAATTAAACGGCCGTGACAAAGCCTTTTGTACACGTATTTTTAAGTATACGACCGTGTATGATTCTTATAAGACGAAATTCAAAATTAAACGACCTTCAAAAGCCCTTTGTACACGGAATTCGAGAAGTTGCCTTATCTTTCTAATAAGAAGACGAAACGACTCTTCAAAATTCAATATAATCTGAGAAACTCCCCCTTTTCGATTACTTTTTCTCTGAGAATTTGGAAGAAGAAATGGCCGCTTCGGTTAAACAGGAAGACGCAAATGTGCCATGGCCATGGCCCCCCGGCTATGTCCCTCCCGAAGATGCTCCCGAAGTCCCTCCCGGCTATGAAATGCCTCCCCCCAACTACAGGAGGACATGGCCATGGCCGCCCTCAAATGTGCCACGACGAAGCCCAAGGGAGCACCCACCACCAAAGCCCTACAAAAGGAGGGGCAATCCCTGGATCCGGCCAAAGAGACCCTGGATTAGAAGGAGGGCCAAGGAGGAATCCAGCCAGGTCAGTGAAGGAGTGTTTAATTAAGTTAATTAGCTTTTTTTTCGTTTTGTTTTGATGTAATATATTTTTGTTATTAATTTAATCAGCATTTTGTTTTCTATCCGTTTAACTATTTTGTTAAATACTTCATGCTATCTAAATAAATACTGTTATAGATATAAATTAGCAGTACAAAACAACCAACAAATTATTCAATTATGGATAATCACAAAAAAGTAAATTATTTTAAAAACAATTATTTAAAATTAACTTAAATAATCTGTCTAAATAATATCATAGAATGAACATAAATGAACACTTTACTTGATATGACCTTATCTGGGTTTACAAATTTATAAAACAACCATATAATAATTTTTCGGAAAAAAATACCTTCTGTTCAAGTAATTATTTCAAAATATTTTAAAAAAAATATATTTCAAAATAACAGGGACGCTGTTGTAACATGCAATTTAGTCCCTGTTGTTCAAGTAAAGTATTTTCAAGAATAATGTAATTTGAATATTTCCATTTCTACACGGGCGTTTAATTAAATATCCGTGTAGAACACCTTTTGTACACGGATTTTCATTAGACGCCCGTGTACGTTTCTTAGAAGGCGAAAACTCTTGAAAATTAAACGACCGTGTATAAAACGTTTCTTACACGGATTTTTAGTTAAACGTCCGTGTCCAATTTTAAGTTAAAACGTTTAATCACTCCCCCGTTTCGATTACTTCCTCTGAGAATAATTTAAGGGGAAAAAATACCTTTCTTCACATATTAAACAATATATATATGTAGAAATGTATTTGTCACGGATGTGTAATGAAATATCCGTGTAGCTCCCTTTGAACACACTATTTAATGAAACGTATAAATGTATTTGTACACGGATGTTTAATTAAATGTCCGTGTAGCTCCCTTTGAATTTCTAATGAAATTAAAAATTATTCTTAGAAAGATGGATTTTTTTTATTTAAACAAATAAAATATAAATTTCACGTACTAATTAAATTATATCAGAAATTATACAAAAATTCATGTCTAGATTATATCAAAAATTAATACAAAAAATCCTACACTAAATTATACAAATCCATATTTCTAGTTTACAAAAATTACTGTTGAAACCACTCTGCCCACATATCTAAAAAAGAAATATTAGAAACGAAATAAAAATATTACAATTAATGAGACAGAAATATCCAGAGATTGTAAACCGGCCTTGAGTCTTTAGCTTCATTGGGCTCTCTGAAATATTATAAAAAAATAAATTATACATTGAATTTTTTTTCCAAATAAGAAATATTAAAATTTTCAAGTTTAAAAGGAGTAAACATTATACATTGGATTTTTTTTTCCTTTTTCTCTTTTTTTTTCCACTGTTTGAACATCTTCCCATAATCCTTCATTGTGGTCAGATCTCATGTAATTTGCTTCGTCTTGTTCTGCAATTGTTGCTATCTCAGCTTGCACATCAGTACAAAATTGAGGTATCTCTTCGAACTGGTCGTACTCTTCTTCGTCGGTGACGTTTTCTACCCCAACAATCCTTCTTTTTCCGGATAGGACGACACTCCACCTATCATCACTCGGGTCAGTGACATAAAAGACTTGGGTGGCTTGCTTGGCAAGTATGAACGGATCATCAACATACCCGACTTTGTCAAAATCAACGAGGGTGAACCCGTCGTTATCAACTTTAACACCCCGGTCTTCGACCCATTGGCACCGAAACAAGGGAATGCTAAGGTGAGGATTGTAAACGAGCTCCCAAATTTCTTCGATAATGCCGTAATAAGACTTTGATGCTATTACAGGCCGGGCATCCCCCGATCTACTGAATTCTTGAGACGTCGCCACCAACGTCACCCCACTATTTTGCATCGTGCTCTTGTCACACTGTAATTTAGTGTAAAATGTATAACCGTTAATCTCGTATCCTTGGAATGTTCTAACAACCATTTGGGGTCCTTCGCCCAGCAATCTAACAGTTTCATTTACGGGGGACATTTCGGGGTGTGATTTCACTCTGTCTTTCATCCATCCTATAAAAGAACGGTTATGCTCGTCAGTAAGCCACTTCTGACTTCTCGTGTAGTTCTGTTGTTGAAGGATTGTCATGTGCTCATCTATATATGGAGCAACATCTGCCATGTGCTGCAGTACAATAAAATGTGTCTTTCGCAGGTCATCGTTATCAGCAACTATGGCTTTCAACCCTATTGTCATACTCCTTGTAGCCTTCCCTCGTATCGAGATTTTGGAACGCCAATAGGACCCACATCGGTCATGTAGTTGGTGCAAAACTCAACTACCTCTTCTGTGGAATATCCCTCCACAATGCTACCTTCGGGACGATGTCGGTTCCTTACGTAACTTTTCAAAATACCCATGAATCTCTCGAATGGATACATATACCGCAGGAACGCGGGACCACAGATCTGAATTTCTCTCACGAGATGAACAACAAGGTGAACCATAACATCGAAAAAAGATGACGGAAAATACATCTCAAGATGGCAAAGGGTAACGACGACCTCCTTCTGCAAAGCATCCAATTTGAGCGGGTCTATAACTTTGGAATTAATTGCATTGAAGAAAAAACAAAGCTTCGTAATGGTTTGTCGGACGGGCTTCGGTAAAATTCCCCGAATTGCAACAGGAATCATATGTGTCATTAAAACATGACAGTCGTGGGATTTCGGACCAATCAATTTCAGGTCCTTCATCGACACCAGCTTCTTAATATTCGAAGAATACCCTGATGGGACTTTAATACTACGAAGGCACTTACAAAAGCTCGTTTTCCTCGATCTTCGACATTGTGCACATTGCGGGGGGTAGGTATGCCTTTTGCTTCCCTTTATCCTGCGGTGCAAGCTCGGGTCGTATTCCCATTAATTTTATGTCTTCTCGAACTTTAAGACCGTCATTGGTCTTCCCCGAAATGTTCAATAATGTGCCAATCAAACTGTCACAGACATTTTTTTCAACATGCATGACATCTAGGCAATGTCTCACTTCTAAATATTCCCAGTATGGTAGCTCCCAAAATATGGACTTCTTTTTCCAAATATCTTTCGGTGGTGGTTTGGCACGTTTTCCAAAAACAACAGCAAGGTTTTTAACCCGCATGAAGACATTCTTCCCATCTAACGGACGACGTGCCACCCAAGCTCAATTTTCCCGTTGAATACCTTCTTCTTCTTACGGTATGGGTGATTAACAGGAAGAAACCTACGGTACCCCATAAAAACATTCTTTTTACAATTTTTCAACCTCAGCACCTGCGTGTCATCTTCATAGATGGGGCACGCTTTTGCTCCTTTACAAGTGTAACCCGATAAATTCCCGTACGCGGGGAAATCATTTATGGTGCAGAATACCATGGCCCGCAAATTAAATTGCTCTTTGCCGTACGCATCCCAGACCGGGACGCCATCACGCCACAATTTCTGGAGGTCCTCGATTAATGGTGCGAGGTACACATCTATGTCATTTCCGGGTTGTCTGGGTCCTTGGATTAGTAATGACATCATTATATACCTGCGTTTCATGCACAACCAAGGAGGAAGATTGTAGATGCATATAAGAACTGGCCAAGTGCTGTGCTGACTGCTCATGCTTCCAAACGGACTCATTCCGTCTGTGCTCACCCCTAACTTAAGGTTCCGTGATTCGCCACCAAATCCTTCGAAATGTCTATCAATGTTTCTCCATTGAATTGAATCAGCAGGGTGTCTTAGTTTACCATCTCTTTTGCGCTCTTCTTCATGCCAACGCAACAATTTTGCATCTTTGGGATTTGCAAATAACCGTCTGAATCTCGGTATTATCGGGAAATACCACACCACCTTAGCCGGAGGCCTTGCCTTCTTTCCTTCATCAGAATCGTCGGTGTCCTGGTCCTTGCGTTTATACCGTGAAACACCGCATTTAGGACAAACATGCATGGCCTTGTACTCTCCACGGTACAATACACAGTCATTCGGACATGCATGTATTTTTTCAATCTTCAAACCCATTGGACATATCATCTTCTTCGCCTGATATATTGTACAGGGTAACTCGTTGTTATCTGGGAGCATCTCTCGTAAAAGCTTTAATAAGGACGTGAAACTCTTATCGCTCCAACCGTTGTCTGCTTTTAAGTTCAATAATTTCAACACAGCTGATAGTTTTGTAAATTTGGTACACCCGGGGTATAACGGCTTTTTAGATTCACTAGACAGATACTGAAATTTTTTAAAGTTTTTATCACTAATTTCATCTTCCACATCACGTAACATGTCCTCTAGATTCTCAATAAAATTGTATTCTGCATTTTCATCAATCTCCGCCTCATCATCCTCGTTGCAATCAAGCCCAGCATTATCGAAATTTTCGAGATTCTCAAATTCATCGTTGCATTCAAATTCAAAATTATCAACAGTTTCTACATTGTCATCATTCTCGTCCAAAACAAAATTTCTATTGGTTCCACTACATTCCCCAATTTTCTCACCATGCATAAACCAACATGTATATCTTTTCTTAAATCCCCGACAAATCAAATGAGCTCTAATTTCTTCCGAATCCCCAAATCTTATAAAAATTTTACAATCTCTACAAGGACACAAGATGTCGTTATCTTTTGTGTCCACTCTATAACTCTCAGCAAATTTTAGGAACTCATCAACGCGAGCCAAATATTCTGCACTATCACGTCGCAATTCGTACATCCAACTTCGATCCATCTGTAAATTAAAGTAAACAAAAAAAAATTCCAATTAAACATATATGGTGGTCAGCATATATATTGTTCCAAATTCTTGGCTTATAGAGGGCCGGTTTACAATCCTAACCCACTCTTTGAATATTATGCCTCATATGTGAATACATATTAGCGGGATTTAATTAGTATTTGAGAAAAATTCGGCAGCATTTCTCCTTAACTCCCCAAGTATGCGTAAAAACCACATACTCGTAGGAGCAATAAGGAGAAATACTGTCGAACTTTTCTCAAATACTAATTAAATCCCGCTAATATGTGTTCACATCCTAAATGAGACACAATATTCAAAGAGCAGTCCCAAACAGGGGACTATCCAAAATTAATCCCTATTGGATTAATTTTGAACGGGCATGGACCTAAAAGCATCAGTAGGTCGGTTATTGGACCACAATACACTAATTATTTACATTATCTTAACAAATCAAGCACGCATGCATTAAATAATAATTGACAGAAATAATTAAGCAATATTAATCAGTAACAGAAAATTATATATGTATGACTAACCTTGGCAATAGAGAGGAGAATGCGAATTAACTTCCAAGCTAGATCTCAGATCCGGCCTCGTTCCTTGTGCGCAGAAATCAGACCAATTCAATACAGAGAGAGAGAGAGAAGTATTAATTGATCAAAACGGCGCCGGAAGAAGGCCTTTTATATAGTTCCAAACCCTAAAATAACCTTTCTACACGGATGATAATCTATAAATCCGTGTACAAAAAGCATTACGAGAGCTACACGGACTTTTATATAGGTAGCCGTTTATAAAAGATAACCTTTCTACACGGACATTTATAAAAACAGCCGTGTGTAATATAAAAGATAAACTTTCTCCACGGATATTTAGAATTCTTTTTTTTTCTTCTAATTTTTGTTTGATTTTTTTTTGGTTTAACCTTCCATTATTTCGAGCAAGTATCTTTGTTTTCAGTTAATAACCTTTGTGCACGGATATTTAGCTATAAATCCGTGTAGAAAGACACAGACTTTTATATAAACAGCCGTGTAAATTATTTTTCTACACTGTTAATTAAACAAAAATCCGTGTACTATTTGTCGTTTCTACACGGCTCTTTATTAAACGTCCGTGTAGCATTGTTTTTTTTTTTTTTTTTTTAGCTATAAACTAGTTTTTTTCCCTATGTTTTTCAGATAGCAAAACAAACAATTTCCAAAACAGAGGAAGACATTTAAAATCCAGAATTACAAAACATAGCAATTTAAACTAAAAATTCATGTACCCTAAATTATACAAAATTAAAGCATTACAAAAGTTGGAATAAAAAGTCATATTGTAAACTAAACATTTCCATTAAGGACTAGAATAGGGTGGTTCTTTCCTTTTGGTGCCGGTAGGGTTTACAGAGGAGTGATATGAAGATATGTTTTACTAAAGAGTTGAGTTAAAAGTTAGATGAAGGACCTTCAAAAAAAATGGAAGAGGTCGATGAAGGACCTTCAGAGCCGGATGAAGAGACGAATGAAGAGTCGGATGATCTCCGACTTCATTCGACTCTTCACTCGGCTCTGAAGGTCACATTCACCTCTTCATCCGGGTCACATTCACCTCTTTCTGAAGGTCTTTCACCCAACTCTTACCGGCCAACTCTTCGTCCAGTAAAATTGATCGGAATAGAGATAATTTCTCCTCTGGATCTTGCTTGCCCGAATTAGTTAGGACATGCAAGGAACTAACCAAAAGACTACCTAGCTAGGTTAATGTAACCAAAGTAAGGACTACTAGTTACATTAATCTAAGTAGCCTTTTGGTTATATGTCCTAAACTAAACACCTTAGCAAGATATAGAGGAGAAATACAAATTAACTTCCAATATCTCAGATCCGGCCTCCAGTTATAACATCTCGAAAAAATTGGGGAAATGAAGCACTTCGCATGGGAATTCGAGATGTAGGTTATCAATTATATTGGATCGCTCATCTGTGAGCTCCCAAAACAGTAGCTCATATCGATCTAATTTTGCGATCTGAAACAATTGATAAACCTACATCTCAACCCAATTGTTAACTGTGAGAGGGGAGAGATTGATCAAAACGGCGCTGGGGAGAAGGCCTTTTATATAACCAAAAACCTAAAATAACATTTCTACACAGCTCTTTATTAAACGTCCGTGTAGCTCTCTCAAGGCTTTCTACTCTGTTAATTAAACAAAAAACCGTGTACATTTACGCCCTTTCTACACGGCTCTTTATTAAACATCCGTGTAGCTCTCACAGGTTCTCTACACTGTCATTTAAACAAACATCCGTGTACAATTCTTACCTTTTTTCACGGTTCTTTAATTAAATATCCGTGTAACTCTCTCTAGGCTTTCTCCACTGTTATTTAAACAATAAGCCGTGTACATTTCCTAGTAAACGTCCGTGTAGCTCTCTCACGTCTTTCTACACTGATTCTTTAATAAATATCCGTGTAGAGATCCTACAGATATTTCAGGCATCCAAAAAATTTCAACTTCTTCACGGTTTTTCTATAAAATTGCCAAATCCGTGTACAATGTGCCGTGTACAATGACCATTTCTGTAGTAGTGCATCATCAACGCAACCAAATCAAAGGATGCTTGGGTCATGTTGCAACAAGAGTTCAAAGGATCGGCTAAGGTGCAAGTTGTCAAATTACAAACCTTACGCAGACAATACCAAAACATGCAAATGAAGGACTCAGAGAAGGTAAAAGAGTATTTTTCACAAGTTATGGATTTAGTTAATCAGATGCGTTCGCTTGGTGATAAAGATATTACCGATCAAAAACTTGTGGAAAAAATGTTGATTAGCCTACCTGAGAGTTTTGACTCTATAGTTACTGCTATAGAGGAGTCAAAAGACCTAGCAACCCTACCCATACAACAGTTGATTAGTTCTCTTGAAGCACATGAAGAGAGAAAATTGCTAAGAAACTTGTCTAATGAAAATGCCTTCAAGGCAAGTCCAGATTTCAAATCTGAAAATTTTCGAAAAAAAGATAGTCAGAAAAAACCTGAAATAGATGGTAATGCCGAATCTAGTAAGGCCAACCGGTGGTGTGAAATATGTAAGAAGGATTCCCACGATACCAAATATTGTTGGTCTACCAAACAGTGCAACAAATGCAAAAAGAAAGGCCACATAGCTCGGCTCTGCAGAACAAACAATTCTCAACAAACCAACCAAACCACAAATCAAACACAGCCACCTCCTGCTCAAGTCAACTTCACAGAACAGAGGGAAAATTCAGAAACCATCTTCTATGCATGTCACTCTGCAAGTGAAGAAAGAGGCGACGTCTGGTATCTAGATAGCGGATGTACAAGTCATATGATCGGCAACCATCAGATCTTCCATGAGATCAACACCTCATTTGAAACAAATGTTCCAATGGGAAATGGTGCATTGGTTCAAGCCAAGGGCAAGGGGAACATTGCAGTACACACTAAGATGGGTTCACGGTTGATAAGGGATGTGCTACTAGTACCCGATTTGAAGCAGAATCTTCTCAGTGTGGGGCAATTGGTTCAAAACGGTTATGCAGTGCATTTTGAGAAGCATGGCTGCAAGATAATTGATCGGCATGGCCAAGTGCTGGCAAATATTGGGATGAAAGACAACAGAAACTTCGTGTTACAATTAAAGCATACTCCACATCTAGTTCTTCGAACCGAAACTGTAGATGAGTCAATTTTGTGGAACAAGCGGTTCGGTCATCTCAACTATAATGCACTCAAACTGCTGCAAGCAAAGGAGATGGTGCAAGGCCTACCTGAGATCAACAGAAACAGTCAAACCTGTGAAGGGTGCATTCTAGGCAAGCAACATCGAAACTCTTTTCCGAAAAGGGGTGCATGGAGGGCAAGTACACCATTAGAGTTAATTCACACCGACATCTGTGGCAAAATGCAAACACCATCAGAAGGACAAAATTGGTATTTTCTTATCTTTGTTGATGATTTTACAAGAATGACTTGGGTTTATTTTCTCAAAGAAAAGTCACAATCACTTGAAGTATTCAAAAAGTTTAAAGCTCTAGTTGAGAACCAAAGTGATTTCAAAATCAAGGTGCTAAGAAGTGACAGAGGTGGAGAATATACATCCAACCAATTTGTTAAATTCTGTGAAGATCATGGAATTAAGAGACAACTCACAACTGTCTATACCCCTCAACAAAATGGTGTTGCAGAACGTAAAAACCGTACCATAGTAGAAATGGCAAGAGCCATGCTCAAAGACAAGGGTATACCATTAAAATTCTGGGCAGAAGCAGTCTCTTTGGCTGTCTATATCCAGAATAGAAGTCCCACAAGAGCTGTACCAAATAAAACCCCAATTGAAGCATGAAGCGGAATCACTCCCAACATTAGTCATTTGAAAATTTTCGGTTCAGTATGCTATGCACATGTGCCAAAGGAAAATAGATCTAAACTCGATGATAAAAGTGAACGCTGTATTTTTATGGGATATTCGGATGGCACCAAAGGGTATAGATTGTATAATTAACCTTGAGAAGAAAAAATTGGTTGTTAGTAGAGATGTCATCTTTGATGAGAAAGAAGTCTATAATTGGGAAAATAACCAAGTACCCACATATCAACAAACACCAATTATCATACTTCACAACCAAGATGTCCAAACCATACCAAATGTAGCAGCTCAAAGTCAACCACCACAAACCACACCCAGCCGAGACCCTAGCAATAGTTCAGCTGCGCAACCTGAAGACAACACGCAACCAAATGCCTCTAATTCGCAACAAATTGGCTCCAAGTCAAAGCATCCTGATGTTACCATAGAAGATCCTCCAAGAGGAGTTAGAACCTTGACTGAAATTTATGAAGATGCAACTTTTCGATGGTTGAACCACAATCGTTTGAGCAAGCAAAACACCAAGAAAATTGGAGAGAAGCGATGGAGCAAGAAATTGGGATGATTGAGAAAAATAACACATGGGAGTTAGTGGACAGACCAACCGATAGAAGTGTAATTGGTGTTAAATGGATATACAAGACCAAGTTGAATCCAGATGGTTCAGTTCAAAAGTTTAAGGCAAGGCTCGTTGCAAAGGGGTTCAAGCAAAAACCTGGAATCGACTACTTTGAGACATACGCACTAGTAGAAACAATCCGTACGGTCATAGCTGATATCTCGTATTCATATCTATATTTTGACCTTAAAATCGTACCAAAAACCTGTGTTTTAATCTATAAATTCGGTTATAATTCATTGAATATATATAGAATGTGGTACTGCTGCAAGTTATTCTTATTCTGCAGGAATCGGGCGAAATCGAGAAGAAATCTGGAATTTAGAAGTCTCTACACGGTCCGTGTAACATTCCACACGGGCCGTGTCAATCTCGACTCGACCGATGACACGACCGCATGAAGACCGCTGACTCGACCGCATGAAGAACACAGGCACACGGTCCGTGTAGGATTCCACACGGGCCGTGTCAAGCAATTTTGGAAACAAATCCAGAATTTGGAAAGAAAGCTAAGGAATGGAAGGTCGGCAAAACAACTATATAAGCGAGATTTCTTGCACCAGAGAGGTCATTCGGGAGCAGAGGAGCATTTTCTAGGGTTTGGTCTTGACGGCTAAGCTTGGAGACGAAGTTGAGAAGCGAAAGACGCAAGTTTTCGACGGATCTTCTTTATTCTTCGGGTTTTGTCATGGCTAATCTTCTTTTTACTTCTTTTATTTGTTTTAGAACCATGTCTGAGTAGAATTCTTAGTTTCTAGGGTTGTGATGTAATCGAATGTTTTGTTTTGTATGTTAGTTATTGAATTCTTTTGTTGAAATTTGTGTTTGCTTGATTGTGATTTATTTAATTGCTTAGTGTAAGTTATTTGATTTTTATTGGTTTACCACTAGATGAATGATCACATCTAGAAGGTACTTTGGCCCTTATAATCTTTTAACCAAACTAAGTACATGAGGTAGGATTAGTGATCCGAAAGGTGAAACCAAGTAGTAACCGACAGGTGAATATTTCCTCATATCGACGGAATGAGGTTACCTTTAGTATTCCAACCAAGCAACTAGGTAATTCAGACCAACATACGACAGTTGAGGTCTAGAACCCGACGAGGGCATATATTGCAATTCCATACCAAGTTAATGAACCAACAGACGACAGTTGAGGTTTAGGAACATTAGGTCTGGTCAGTAGAACCCTACACAAAGGAACAACACAAGGAAAACAATAACTGCTGCATTCACTCGAGGGCCACACGGACCGTGTACGACAGTATACGGCCCGTGTACACTGACACGGCCCGTGTAGGACACTACACGGACCGGGCACCTCGAGGCAAAACTGAGATGAAATCATAACCCTGGAAACGCCTTTTATATATCTGATTTAAACCAAGTTTATTTACTTCTTTGCATTTTATTATTGTCATTGAACTGTAGGAAATTTTAGAAACCAAAACAACCTTTTCCAACTTCTAGTTTTTATTTAATTTAGGTAAAATTCTAGATTAAATCTGAACCGTCCCTGTGATCGATACCCGACAATATACTGCTCGATAGGATTGTATACTTGCATTCTGAACCGAAAAGTGTGTTTAAGGTGAAAAAGTACAGTTTACTGTACTGAAACTTCGTACTATACCTTTTTGGTGTAACAATAGCCCTAGCTGCACAGCAAAAGTGGCGCATCTATCAACTAGATGTCAAATCAGCTTTTTTAAATGGAGAACTTAACGAAGAAATTTTTGTTGAGCAACCCAAAGGATTTTTAGCTCAAGGGGGAGATAACAAAGTCTACAAATTGAAGAAGGCGCTCTATGGACTGAAACAGGCTCCAAGAGCGTGGTACAGTCAAATTGACAAATATTTTCTGCAAAACGAGTTTGAGAAGAGCAAGTCAGAACCAACTCTCTATGTGATGAAAAGAGGTACTCACATTTTAATCGTTGCTCTATATGTTGATGATTTGATCTACACAGGCAACAGTGAAGCAATGATGCAAATGTTTAAAGAAGACATGATGAATACCTATGAAATGAGTGACCTTGGATTGATGAAATACTTCTTAGGTATAGAAGTGGTTCAAGTTGAAGATGGGATATTCATATCTCAGAAGAAATATGCTGAAAACATATTGAAAAAGAATAGGTTGCAAGATTGCAAGAGTGTCACAACACCACTTGTTCCAATTGAAAAATTCAAGAAGGAAGATGGTTCAGCAAAAGCAGATCCAACTGAATTTCGCAGTTTAGTTGGAAGTTTATTGTATCTAACTGCAACAAGGCCAGACATCATGTTCAGGTCAAGCCTTTTATCAAGGTATATGGACTGTCCTACTCAAGAACATTTTACATCGGCAAAATGAGTTCTAAGGTACATCAAAGGCACTGTTGCTTATGGCATATGGTACAACCCTGTCAACAACTCAAAGCTGATTGGTTACACCGATAGCGACTGGGCGGGATGCCAAGACGACATGAAGAGTACTTCAGGCTATGCATTCTCGCTTGGATCAGGTATTTGTTCATGGTCATCCAAGAAATAGACGGTGGTTGCCTTGTCATCAACCGAGGCAGAATTCGTTGCAGCAGCAAGAGCCGTTGCACAGGCCATTTGGCTCAAAAGAATATTGGAAGATGTCAATAGCAAAATGGAGGAACCAGTCACTATCTACAGTGACAGCAAATCTGCCATAGCAATCAGCGAGAATCCAATCAGCCATGACAGAACAAAGCACATTGCCATCAAGTATCACTACACTAGAGATGCAGTCGAGAAACAAGAAGTGCAGTTGAAGTTTTGTCGAACTGACGAACAGTTTGCAGACATCTTTACGAAGGTGCTAACAAAGGAGAAGTTTGAGCTCAACAGGGAACACATAGGTGTATCCCAGATGTAATCGTTTTACCGCTGAGGGGGAGTGTTGAAACACAAACTGTTGAAGGTCAAAATTAGCTTAGACGTGTTTCAGCTATATTTAGATTTGTTGCAGCAGAAATATAAGTGGGTAGTTATTTAATGTTAGTGGGGCTATATTTAGCATTATTTATTTGTAACAGTAGCTAAAATAGAAGAGCTGCAAGTTAATTTAGGGAGTCAAAAGTTCTAAATTTAGGTAGTCAGTTTTGTGTATGTGAGGCTATATAATCAGCGTTTATATTTGTGATTGTAGAGGATGAGAATAACAAGTTAATTAAAGATTTTGCTGCAGAAACTCTCTCTGACTTCTCTTCTTCTTCTTTACAATCTGTCTTCTCTGTTAGGTTAGCCAATTTTTTTTACTTGTTTACAACACATAGAGCCCACGCTCCTGCAGCCCAAATCACATTTCATTGCACCCTTTCGCTCGACGACATTGGTTGTCCTGTGAGAATTCAGAAGCGAAGAATATCCACACCCCCCCCCTTTGGCATGGAATGTTATATTGCACCATCAGTCCCCACCAAAATCTGATGGCGTATACAAGAAAAATTAACTATAAACCAAAAAACTAAAACTAAATGGAGAGTTCACCCGAGTTATAAGCTCAATATTGTCCACATACATACAGTAACAGCTCAATATTGTCTACGTACATACAGTAACAGCTCTAATTAATGACTGAAACCAATTACTGTTAAAATTTCATAGCATCAAGGTTATTATTCCACCAGAATCACCACATAAGTAATCTAAAGAAGATCACCATGTAAGTAAATCCAAATGGTTGGACACGGTAGATTGGCCTTTCTAAATTTTAATTTTTGCACATATCCAGTAAGTTGTGTTGATCGAAGTCAGCACCAACTTGGTGCATTATCTTGGAGATGCATATCAAAAGAAAAAGATAAACGCGATGAAGTGCATCTAGACTGGACTGTGACTGCTGGATGAGTGTTATTTGTGTTGAAGGCTATGGTGGACAAGAGCCTACTGTCTCACATTAACGATGTGGAGACACCAAGAGAGGCATGAGATGTTTTTGTAGTGTTGTTTTGAAAAAAGAACACAAGTCAGCTGCAACGGCTCGAGAGAAAGCTCATGAATATCTTCCCAGGTGACATGACTGTGAGTGAGTATTTTCTTAAAGTAAATAATTTGGGTATGGAGATTCAGTAGCTAGACACCAATGATTGACGAGAATAGGATGCGGTGAATAATCCTGAATGGCATGAGGACGAAGTATAGTGCCTTCATCACAGCCATTCAAGGATGTGCAACACAACCAACTCTACTGGAACTGGAGAATTTGTTGGCTAGTCAGGATGCCCTTGCCAAACAAATGGCAAGTTTGATGGTGAAGCATGAAGAGGAGAACGCCTTGTATAGAGGTCAATGTGGAGTGTCGAGCAGGTACCGATATCGATGACACATAATGTTTGTCATGAACGAAGCAAGATGTGCTCATGTTCTGGGATGGCTCTTAGAGGCCTCGAGGGCTGAAAGTGGTGAATACTATAATAGTAGAGTGAAGTGCTACAATTAAGGACAACGAGGGCACTATGCGAAAGAGTGCTAGTTCAAGAAGAATGAATGAAACTTCCTGGTGACCACAGCACCAGACGTGGTCCCAAATGAAGAAGAGTGTAACGAAGTGGCGGCTGTTGTGATATTGTCAAATGCAAACGTAAAGGATGTCGTAGAGGCTGGTGAGTGTGAGGAGGAGAAGATTGACTTCGAGTAATAGTTCTTAAAAGAACCAGTTGAAAAGTCGGTTGAGATGGAGACCGGGGCTAATGAGGAGAAGCCACAAGAGAGCATTGAGCTGGAGGCCATCACCACGGAGGGTGATGATGACGAGACGACAAAGAAGACTGTCGCAATTGTGGAGAAGACTGCATGACATGAGTTAGTGCAAGGAGATGTAGCTCGTCAGGTGACTATTCAGAATGAAGATTTCATTGTCTTCTATTATGGAGATGACTATTCAAGAAGATCGACTGCAGATGTGTGAGCAACTTCATGCTCAAAATTGAAAAAGGAGCAAGAAACATGATGACCTAGATAAATATGGAGTACTGAAGATCAAGACAACACCATGTTGACATTGAGGGGGAGTGTTGAAGTCAACACCATCTTGGTGCATTATCTTGGAGATGCATATCAAAAGAAAAAAGATGAAAGTAATGAAGTGCATCTAGACTGTAGAAGGCCGGCCCAAGCCCAATTCGTCAATTAAATCAAGATTAATCTAGAAACTTCTCAAGTTTTCAATACCGACTTAATGAATAAATAGAAATATTGAACACTGGAGTGATCTTATCACCGACTTAGAAGAGTATAAATAGGAGGGCATGATAAGTACTTGGATACGAGTCATAAGTAGTAGTTCTCTCTTGAGTCAAAGTGCAACAGTTATGTTTTAGGATGTTTGTAGTATGTTTAGTAGTTAGTATAGTGTGAGTATTTGTGTAACATTTTGTATTGTTAGTTTAGTAATATTATAATTAACAAGTTGCTTCAAGGCAATTCATTGTCGTCCTTTCTTTTCATTCTGGCGGATGAGACACACTACATGAAATTATTTGGGCGGCCAATACATCCATAATTATGTTAAAAATAAATGGAGGATACAACAACTTTATTTAGGATGAGAGAAGAGGATAACAAACAAACTTCTTTCTTTTATCAACTCTTTATATTCTTCTACATATTATATTATCTCTTACTATTCTCTAACAACTATCTTAACAACAAAATACTATTTCTTTTATAAACCTAAACATCAAAGGAAGACTCTAAATGTTCGTACAACATAAAACAAAAAAACTGAATACGAAACATCACAGTCATTTCTAACACCCCTTCACTAAAATAGTCATCACGCTCTCTAGGGAGCTCCTTATGACTTGAAACCTTCACTTTGAAACTTGACTTAAAGAACCTTAATTCCATAGGTCATACACCTATATTGACCAATGTTTTTTTTTTGAGTAAAAGTTGGAGGTCAAACCACCAAATTAATTAATATCCACAAATGATTGCCTCTTCAGGATTTCGAACTTATAACCTCTCACATGAAGAGCATTATTTTTGCTACTAAACTAAATGCTGATTTCTCACCAATATTTTCTGTTTTAAATCTCTTTTTAATCATCCACAAGTTTTGTCCACCTTAGAATTCAAGGAGTTTTATTGAAATCTAACTTTCATATCAAGATATGGTAGAAAATCAAATGATTCTTCTTTTTGGATACTCCATTCACATGAGGCATCTTCCACAAACTTGATTATTGCCGTGTGGTTACACCAATGAGTCGTCCGCTCATTATCGATCATACTTGAATCTCCTGTCAAGTATCTTCGTAGTCTATTCTTCGTGATACTTACTATGGAAAAAGGCACGAATTGCTTGAAGAAGAGTTGCTAGCGAAAGCAACAATGAAAGAAGAGAAACTGCAGTCGTGATGAATTGGCGTTGCTAATCAATGCCCTTGTTGGTGTTCATGGCTTGCAGAACATTGTCGACAAAGATGACAACGAAAGTATGATGATGAGTGGACGACTCATTGGTGTAACTCCACTCTTAAACTTAATTTCCTTGCTATTCTCTGTTACATGTTACATAAAAAATGGACCAAACAACGATTAATATTTACTTAATAATGGTTTTGTTAACATAATTCAGATATACCTCTTATTGAACTCGTTAGATAACTTTGTTAACATACTTCAGCAACAGAATATTATATTAACGCATCGAATCCGCCATTTGTACCAGGAGCCTAGCTCACTCATGAAAATTATAAAATGTCAAAATTATAGATCTGGTATAAATATTATTGGTAAGTGTATGCGTTATAACTAAATTACTTTGAAATATATATTGCTCGAGTAATTGTTAAAAAAATATATACCTTATTAGATTCGTTCTAAATTGTTATCCTTTCGTTGGAACAGTCAAACGCTATTACATGTGTACTTATCTGATGCAAGTACCAACTAAACAGCGGTAATTGCGCTATACCACATGGCTGAACGTGCATTTGAGCGTATCAAATGGCTTGGATCCCAAGCTTTTAATGGTGTAAATATATATATAAGCTTTTAACAGGGATCCCAAGCTTTTGTGGGACACCACATCCGAAATCCAAGGTGTAAATATATATATATATATATATATATATATATATATATATAGAGTAGAACTAGGGTGCTCCTAAGCTCACCAAGCCCTTCGTGAGCACGACTCTAAAACCTATCGAATTGATTTCAAACGACATTTTCAAACCGTTAGATGTTCAATCTATATTAAAATGTGCTTGGAGACCAAATTTTACATTTTTTGGAATTTTTTTACTATTTTTTAAGATGGTTTGAAAATCGCTGTTTTTATTAAAATTCTGCACCATTGGAAAACAGCGATTTTCAAACCATCTTAATAAATAGTAAAAAAATTCCAAAAAATGTAAAATTTGGTCTCCAAGCACATTTTAATATAGATTGAACATCTAACGGTTTGGAAATGTCGTTTAAAGTCAATTCGATAGGTTTTAGAGTCGCGCTCACGGAAGGGCTTGGTGAGCTTAGGAGCACCCTAGTTCTACTCTATATATATATATATATATATATATATATATATATATATATATATATATATATATATATATATATATATATATATATATAAGTTTGATTCGGTCGTTCTAGTTCTCTCTCTCTCTCTATATATATATAGGAAAATGTTAATATGCTACGCGTAGCATAGAGGGCCTCCGTTCTATAGCTCAATATTTGAGTTTTCAAAATCCTAACGGTCGATCTGAACTGTTCAACATGATCTCCATATGAATATGTACTTGCAAACCAAATTTTATATTTTTCAAAAAAAATTTACTATTATTTTAGATAGGTAGAAAATCACTTGATCTAAAAATTATGTACCATTCATATCAAGTGATTTTCTACCTATCTAAAAATATAGTAAAAAAATTGTAAAAATTGTAAAATTTGGTTTGCAAGTACATATTCATATGGAGATCATGTTGAACGGTTCGGATCGACCGTTAGACTTTTGAAAACTCTAATATTATGCCGTAGCACGGAGGCCCTCTATGCTACGCGTAGCACCGTCGCCAAAATCTAGGGTGTGTTGTGCTTATCAAACCCTTTGATGAGCATATCACCAAAATCTAACGTATTGACTTCAAACGAGACAAATTCAAACCATTCAAACCAATGTACTTTATGAGTGATGCGTGTACATGCAAAATTTTATAATTTTCGAATTTTTTTAGTATAAATTTAGTCAAAAATATTCCTTTGTACATGCAAAAAAATGAAGTTTTACAATTTATTTTAAGCATTCATTGTACATCATTTTTTTACCGCTTGAGTTTGTACTAAATGAAATTGAAAATTTCAAAAAATTTCATGTACATGCATCATCGTGAGTTATGAACTAGGTTCTTCAGTAATTTTTGTATTGACTGATGTAGCTATTAAAATTTTTGAAGGATTGTTACAGTCGTGAACAAGATCCAGGTCAATACCAGGGTTTCAACATTGGGTCATGCCTACCTCATTTATGCCGATTTTTTTATTAATACCCTCAGAAAAAAGAAAAATATCAATTTAAAGTACCATAATTGCCCCCTGTGGACTATTAGGTTTTTTATGTTTTTTAGTTGTTAGGTTTTTATTGTTTTTTAGTCTGATGGATTTCTAGTATTGTATATTCGGTTTGAACTGTTTTGTCTGATTTTGTAGACTTATCATTTAGATTACATAATTTTGAAATTATTTTGTGGACTTACCATTTATATTACATATTTTTCACTGTTTACCACGTTAGCCAAATCGACAATCAATACAACAGCCGTATAATCGACAATATTATAAAAGAATCGTCAGTTCTAACATCAAACGACGCATCCAAACTCAATTCTATTAAAAATTACAATAAAAAAAATTAAGCACAAGTATGTTTCCTTCATTTTTATATAAAAATTACAATAAAAAAATATATATCAATATATATTTCCTTATAAAAATATATATCTTAATAAAAAAAAATATATCTTATAAAAATATATATCTTAATAATAACACTATCTTAAAAAATATATATATATCGAACCGCCCCAGCGTGGGGCGGTTAGCTTTGGGTATTGGACCGCCCAGCAAGGGGGCAGTTGGCTTGGCATATTGGACCGCCCCACAAGGGGGCGGTTAGGGTAGTTTTAAAAAAAAAAACGTAGGGCATATTTGTTATTTTGTTTTTTGCTGAGGGTATTAAGAAAAAAAATCGGTCATTTATGAATGCATAGTACAGAAGCTAGTGTGCTACAATTCTGGATATTGACGTTTTTATCTCAGTTCTCAATTTTTTTTATACATGACATCATATTAAAAACATAGGAGTATATCCATGGGTCTTCATACACACATATATATGATTTTTCCACAATTTTTGCACATCTATTTTTTTCCTTGTCTCTGGCCTATTTATTGCCCGCTAGGACGGTCTGAACTTGAGATCGGGAAGTAAATCCATGATTATTCACAGGAAATGGTTAGTTCTGGCAAGAAATCAGCAATTATGGAAGTCTGCGCATTGTCACAGCCTGTGAAGAAATCTTCACGATTGTGGTGGGTCTGGCGCCTGAGCAGATCTCTGGGATTCTCTACGGTCAGTGAAATATTCCCTACGACCGTAATGAATCCTAAGCCATTAAGTTTCCTTGGACAACTACAATTTTGATAGGATTGTCACGGTCGTGAATATCTTGTTCCCGATCGTGATGGATCTTCTACGATTGTGATTCACTTGGATCAGAATTCTTCTAAGTCTTGAGAAGATTACAATTCCAAAGACATTTCTCTTGGCCTGTAAAGCGGTTGTCTGATGCGCCTTCTATGCCTTCTTCTTCCTTAACTGGATCACGGTCTATCACAAAATTATCACCGCCCTTAATATGACTCTTTTGTGTTGTTTTCTTCTATTTCCTAAAATTAGTAAAAAAAACACGGCAGTAATTAGATTCTTGGTGTAAACCAAATTAAACTACTGCAAAATCAAGGAAATTGGCCTAGATTCAATGGTTCCTTTTTAGTGTGTTTCGAGATTTTATCCTAAGATCATGTGTCATTTTGGCTCTTAACATGGATCTAAGTGTCTGGTTGAGTAGTGTGCTTTCACCCATGAACAAACCTTATAACATCGCACCTAAACTACTTTATGTTGAATTGTGCTGTCACCCTCGCATCTAGACATGTACATATTTATCACATAATATAATATAAGCCAAAACAAATCACAAGCAATCAAACATAGCGTATAGAAACAAATCTCATATAGAGTAAAAAGATACAAACCGAGTAAGCAATTTATTAGACATCAAAATCAAGTACTACAGCCATGGCCCCTAGAGAGAACTAGCCTCATATGGGTGCAGAAACAACAATGGAAGAGTTAAGGGAATAGATAGTAAATAAGACTAAAAGAAAGGGTAAGGAAAGGTTACAAAAATCTCTAAACTTCCTTTGTCATATCCACCGTCATCACCTTAGGCAATCTGGACCGTCCCGTCTGGATCTTGAACTTGAAATAAAAGGTGGATGGAAAAGGTGTAAATAGAATTGTGGAATATTGGATGCCTTTTTCCTTCTATCTCTGGCCTTTTTATAGCCCCCTAGGATGGTATGGACTTGAGATCGACAAGTAAATCTACAAATCTGGCAGGAAATGGTCAGTGTTGGCACAAAATCAACAATTCTAGAAGTCTGCACATTGTCACAACCCATGAAGAAATCTTCATTGTCATGGTTGGTATGGCAGCTGTGCAGAATTCAAAGATTCTCTATGGCCCATGAAATATTCCCTACTACCGTAATGAATCCCGATCCATTAAGTTTCCTAATTGAACGGCTATGATCGTGATAGGATTCTTACTGTCGTGAAGATCTTGTTCTCGATCATGATAGATCTTCTACAGTCGTGATACACCTGGACCAGAATTCTTCTAAGTCTGGAGAAGATTACGGTCTGAAAGACGTCTCTCTCGGCCCGTGAAGTGGTTGTCTGCGTGCCTTCTCTGCATGCTTCTTCCTTAACTGGATCACGATTTGTGCCAAAATGATCACAGCCCGTAATATGGCTCTTTTGTCTATTTTCTGCATTTACTAGCAAAACACAATAGTAACTAGATTCTTGGTGTAAACCAAATTAAACTACTACAAAATCAAGGAAATTGCTAATATTAGAGGCAATACCCTATGTAAAAGTCTATATAATTTACACCAATCACGACCTTTACCAATGGTCTTTACTTTAAAGAGAAGGCCCCTACTTAAACCTGTAACACCATATTTCTCAATTAAAATTGTTTTCCAAGAACCTGTAACTCTAGTATCATAAAACCGCATAAGCCACTTAACTAGCAACGCTTGGCAAAGGCCGCACGGCACCAAGGCAGGTAACAAGAAGTAGTCTCCTCCAACCTCGAATCCGGGTCCACAGCAACTCACCCTAAGCGGTTGACACAAAATCACGAAAAATCTAACCATGTTTAGAAAGTGGTTTGTGAAAAATAGAGCCAAGCGGAAAATTAAGCGGTATGTGAAACTGTAAGAGATGTAGTGAGCAACATCAAAACCCTAAGAGAGAGAGGGTGAATAAGGGAAGAGGTAGCAACAATTAAAAACAAGTAGAAGACAGTGATATGAGAGAGTTATTTGATTAGACGTGAGGCGGTGAAAGTTAGTGGAAAATATTAAAGACAGGAAGAGGCACGAAAAAATGAAAAACCCTAAAGAATATAAATACACAATTTGTTATAAAATACCATTCACAGACTTATTGTGTATAAATTATAGGGAAGTCGAAGAGACAGCTAAGACCAACAGGCACGAAAAACCAAGCATCCTTATCAACATTTATACACGGTTTGTTTAGAAAAACGTGTAGAACTTGGGATCATACAAGGTTTATTTGTTTTAACTGTGTTCGATTTGAGTATTTAAATTTTTTATCAATATTTTTATCAAATTTAATTATGTCGGAAGTAGAATATGAAAGGTCTCATTTATAGATGTTTTATCTCCTTTGATATATTTTCAATACATTATTTCTTATGGCTTCTAATGATCATCCTAATCCATTAACTGATTTGCTATGAGAAGAACGTATCGACTTGATAGTATATATAGCCAGATGGGGTATGGGTGGAAGTGGAAATCCCTGAATTCCCTACAGGATTAAAAGAGCAATATAGATTGAGACGAAGAGGAAAAATTAATTTTGATCAAGCAGTCACACCACCTCCCAGAATCAAGAGAAATTGGTCATGGCCACCATTGTCTGAGCCCTATTGCAGCCCGAGAGGCCATTGATGAAGCCAAAACATATAGCGAAAATCACTATATTTTATTACAAAAAATGGCCAAAAGCGAATGCAAAGTAGCCATTTTCCCAATTTATTTACCGCAAACGTGTTTTTAGGCTATTTTGGCAAGTTTTGGAGAAAGTTGCGTATTTAGGCCAAAAACAAAGCACAAATGTCATATTTAGAGGCAATTTCTAAATAAGGCGTCAAAATAGGACATTAAATGGAGCATGCAACACCTCACATGAAGTACACAACATGCGAAATAAAGACATTATGAAGAAGATCTGCTAATATATGGCATGTAACATGGAGTAGAAGACCTAAGAATCGGCTAAGTCCGAAAGTCTACGCGACATATGACACATATAATAGCATAGCTAAGTCATGAAGATCAATAAAGTTTCCCACTTTGCATGAACTTCAAGGCAACCTACACACCAATCCCAAGGAAAATCTCCATATAGAGTTGTAGACCTCGTTGTCTACTTTCCAACGAGCTTTGAATCACCTCAATCGGGGTCCGAATGACCAAACTACGACTAAAATACGATTCAGTGTATGTCCCGTATGACATCCTCCATTCCGTATGGCATCCTCCATGCCGCATGCCACATCCCCTATGCCACATGCCACCTCCTCTTTGCTGCATGCGGGATAGACCTATGCCGCACGATCCGTGGACTCAATCCACAGATTGTTCTGATGTTGATCAAATGTCCACTGTTTATCTTATTTTTGGCAGAATTCTTCTAGAAGGTCGCGATTGCTTGAGAGCCAAGTTATCTTCGCTATTTTTGGCTCCATCTATGCAAACTTGGAGTGCACTCCAAGTTTCAACCTTCTCTACTACTCCCACTACTCCACCTCTCATTAAGGAAGTCTATAAATACCCCTCTTGTAATTGATTTCAGTGTACGTGCTTAATTGTGTTAAGTCCATAGAATTGAGATTATCAATTCTCATTGCTATGTTAGGTTAGAGAGTAATTAAAGAGAGAGGAGTAGCCATCGGAAGCCAAGCAGGAGAAGAAGACGTCATCTAAGGAGGCAGATGTTCATCCATCTTCAATTGGGTTGTAATTTATGTTCTCTTTATTTTATTCTTTTTATTTTGCTATGGTCATGAATAGCTAATTCTCTCATCTCTAGGGTGAGGGTTGTACTCGAATTCTAAGTTATGTTTTAATATAAGTTTATATTTTGTTTATGTTGATTTGAGTTTACTTTATTATTTAAATTCTTTTTTATTAAATCCTTGCATACATAGTTTTGTCTACTATATGCCAATGTCCTCCACATACCAATAGGTGTATGATTTCATTGCATCCTGGTGTGAGTGGAAAATGCATGTAAGTATATGTAACACTTCGGCTAACGAGCCTTGGCAGGGGTTCAAAGACTATGGTTAGAACCCAGTGGGCTCCCTTGATAGGATAGCATAAATTATCTATTTGGATTATATTAGAAAACACATTAATTAGGTAGGGTCTTTAGGATATTTACTTGTGGGGTAGAATAGGGAATGATTAATTGTGTTTGTGTGAGAAAGATAATTGCATAGCTAGGATACTTAGAATTGATAGCCCAAAAGCCGATCGCAAAATCAGAAAATCTTTCAAATCACGTAAGCAGAAACCTAGTAAGCCTGCGGGGTAATGACAGTGCCGCATCCGGGATATTGTGGGGCAATCTATGCCGCATGCGATAGTGACAGTGCTGTATGCGGGGTAGAGAAACGTCGAAATTTATATTTTTCATAATTAAGAATGAGAGCACCTGATCCCTAGAGAACCTCTATTTTATTGTTTAATTCAATCCTTACAATAATTAGCGCCACCGCATAAACCTTGAGGGTATTGAACCCTACCTTAAACTATTTTAAAACCCTCGACAACCTAGACTAGTGAAAATTATTAGAAATCCAATACACTATCCCTGTGGATCGACACCCCAATGATACTATACGGTAGGATCATACGCTTGTGATATGAATATAAGTTGAATTAGGGTTAAAAGGTGTATTAATTTATATTGAAAGTTGTTAGGTTCAATTTGGACTCATCAAGCTTTTTGGCGCCGTTGCCGGGGATAAAGTAAGAATTCTCTTTTCGAGAAATTCTTGCACTGTCATTAGGTGTCTAACATAATAACTAGGACTAGGTCAAAAACTTTTTATTTTGTCTTACTTCGTGTACTTTTATTTTATTTGCATAAAACTCCCAAAAATATCAATTAGAATTAGTTTAATTTTTGCATATTTATTTTTCAGCACTCTTATTTGCATAAAAATCCCAAAAATATCAATTAGGATAGTAGCATATTTATTTTCAACACTTGCATATTTTTTCTTACCCTTAGATGTACCTTATTGTTTTCGTCTTATAGATTGTCACACTAGTGGGAGCATCCAAGCCCCGTACCACTAACAATTCCAATAAGAAGGACCTTATCTTACCTTCTCTTAAACCAAAGGCGAAGAACACTCGCCAAACCAAGGAAGGTGCAACTGTAGACGAGCTAGTCTCAAGTTCCATCAACATGAGTGACCCTAGCGTTCCTCCAGCCACCGCCATTCCACCTCAGAACCATAGAAGGAAAAAACAAAATCGAAATCGGGATCGGCCCGTCCGATTCCGATCTGGATCGGAAAAATCAGTCGGAATCGGATTGAAAAATCAGACTTTTTTGCCATAATGGATTGGTACAAATTAGTGAATTACAATTGTTATATATAAATGAGTTGTGTTATATAATAACAAAGGTTGGATGGTGTGGTGGTACATAGCTTTGCTTCTCAGCTAAAGGGCATGGGTTTGATCCACGCTGAGCTCAAATTTTTTTTCTGTTTGTTTAAATTCTCATTTCGGTCGAAATTTGACTGGAATAGTTCTGAAACGAGCTGAAATCGGACCGAATGGCTGAAATTGGCCAAAATCTGCACAATCTACATAAATCGTCCTGAAATCGAATCAGCACTGTCCGATCTCGCTCCGAAATAGCTGATTCTGCTCCGGAACGGCCGATTTTGCCTTCTATGCTCAGAACGCGTCACGAACAGCTGGGATGGTGAATCAACCTAGGAATGCGGCTATTTTGTAATGAAGAACATGGAGTTCATCATCAAATGTTTTTATATTCTTTTCCAAAGGTTTGTTAATCACCTGTTCTGATCTATCATGCATGTTTCATATTAATTTCTTATATATGTTATTAATATGTTCGGTGTTCATTCATGTAGTGCAAAATGACCACTAGACCGTACAAGGAAATGGATCTACATGCGATCCGTACAACATGGTGTAAGTACTTCTTCGATAGTGTTTTACCTACTTTACCTCCACAAGGGGTCTGAATTGAAACTTGAACAGTTTTTGGTACATATGATGTACATTTTTGTGATAATTGGGAACAACAGTTATTGGTACATATATATGATGTACATTTTTGTTGTTGGTACATCCAGTGGGTACAATTTTGAATGCTTTGCTGGTTTTGGGTGGGGGTATAATTTTGGTGGTATAGCACGTGATGATATTTGTGCTGGTACAATGAATTACATGTTGTTTATGTTATATATATGGCTTGTTGGTTTACAATGATGTATATGTTACATATATGTTATTGTTGGGTACAGGCATTATGCATGTTGTCCATATATATATAGAGCTGGGCTATGGTGAGTTGGGAAGTAAAATGTCATTTTTACTTCACGCTCATATTCTTATTTTGAAAATCTAAACAACCGATCCGAACTGCTCAACATGATCTCCATATTGAAATGTGTTTGGAGACCAAATTTTACATTTTTTGGAATTTTTACTATTTATTAAGCTACTTTAAATATCGCTGATCGAATGGTCCAGAAATTTTTACTGTTTTTACTGTTCACTCAAATCAGCGATTTTCAAAGTGGCTTAATAAATAGTAAAAAAATCCAAAAAATGTAAAATTTGGTCTCCAAGCACATTTCAATATAGAGATCATATTGAGCGGTTCGGATCGATGGTTTGGATTTTCAAAATTGGACACCATAGTCTATATATACATACATACATACATACATACATACATACATACATACATAGAGATACGCTACGGTGCTTTGGGAAGTAAAGAGAGTGTTTTACTTCCCGCTCATATCTCTATTTTTAAAGTTCAAATAGTCGATCTGAAGTTCTCAACATGATCTTCATATTGATATGTGCTTGGAGACCAAATTTTACATTTTTTGGAAAATTTTTACTATTTTTTTAGAATTTTTGAAAATCACAATTTTTCATTAAATAAAAAAATAATAAAAAATTCACAAAAACACTTATTTTCAAAAATTCTAAAAAAATAGTAAAAAATTTCCAAAAAATGTAAAATTTGGTCTCCAAGCAAATATCAATATAAAGATCATGTTGAGAAATTTAGATCGACTGTTTGAACTTTGAAAATGGAGATATGAGCGGGAAGTAAAACACCCTATTTACTTCCCAAAGCATCGTAGCATCACTATATATATATATATATATATATATATATAGTGCTGGGCTTAGCTACTTCATGAAGTAAAACGACTTGGTGCTCCACGCCTCATTATTTCCATTTTGAAAATCCAAATGACCGATCCAAACCGCTCAAGTTGTTCTCCATATTGATATGTGCTTGGAGACCAAATTTTACATTTTTTGGAATTTTTTTACTATTTATTAAGCCACTTTGAAAATCACTGATCCGGCGGTCCAGAAATTTTTACTGTTTTTTACTATTCATAAGGATTTTCAGATTTTCAAAGTGGCTTAATAAATAGTAAAAAAATTCCAAAAAATGTAAAATTTGGTCTCCAAGTACATTTCAATATGAAGAACATGTTGGAAGGTTCGAATTGACTATTTGAACTTTGAAAATGAAGATATGGCGTGAAGTACAAAGTCGTTTTACTTCATGAAGTAGCTAAGTCAGACTCTATATATATATATATATATATATATATATATATATAAGGAGGGATCCAATTACACCCTTTTTTTTTACACATCTTGACATTGTTTTTTTATAGGCCAATTTTACTATTTCAAAATTCAAACAGTCAATCCGAACCTTTCAACATGATCACCATATTAAAATGTGCTTGGAGATCAAATTTTACATTTTTTTGAATTTTTTTACTATTTATTAAGATGGTTACAAAATCATTATTTTTCAATGGTCTGAAAACAACGATTTTGTACCATCTTAATAAATAGTAAAAAAATTCAAAAAAAATGTAAAATTTGATCTCCAAGCACATTTGAATATATCCATCATGTTGAACGGTTTGGATCGACTATTTGGACCTTAAAAATTGTAGGTGTCAAAGTGTGTCACTAAAAAAGGTGTAATCCGATCCCTCCTCATATATATCTCCATTCCATTATTAAGCACGTTGGGTGTCCGATCTGCCAACGGCTACGATTGAAAGATGAAATTTTGGATTTAATCTCAGCCCTCCAATCACATAATCTGTCTTCTTTTGATTAAATACATCTGAATAATATGTAGAAGTCTAAATTTAGCTAAATACATACTCGCCACACGTACCGCCACACGATGCATTACAATTAAAATTAAACAAATATGAAATTTAGCGATATAATTCTCAGTTTCCTTATTTCTTTTTTTTCTTATTTCTCCTTCTCCAATTGAACCAATTCCACCTTCCGTTTCTATATAGCGGATCACAATGGAAATCAATTTTTTCTTCACTTTCTTATTTCTCTTTCTTTGTTTCTATAGATATTACCGTGAGAAATCTAGAATAAATTATCAATTTTGTTTCTATACAAATCTATACAGATCAATTAAAAATCATAGAAGCACAAATTAGCAGTACATGAAGAAGGAAAAGAAAACAAAATTAGAAAGGTCACGTGTCATTAATTTATTATATTCGCATTCATATTTTATTGGATCTGATTTAAAATTCCTTATTGATCTGATAATAATATTTATGAAAAAAATTCTCCACTTTTTTAAATAGCAAATAATTGTTGTAATTTATTATAAATTCTATCTTGTCATTTCATACAACTTAGTTGCATTACAGTTGTGCTCTTAATTAGTATTTTTATATTGTAACACATGTCATTAATTCTTTGTTACTTTTTATATATATTCATATAAAATTCGAAATAAAATTTGAATCTGACTCGAAATATATTCATACAAGTCTGAATTGATAACTGACTTCGTGTAAATAAACAAAAAAAAATTGTCTCTACAGTAAAAGTTCAAAGTGCCAGAGGAAACAAATACATAAAGAGGTACAAATTATTTATTCTTTTTCAATGATAACCGGAACTTTACTGAAAAGATGCTACTACAGCGCAAAAAAAAAAACAAAAAATACCCAACATTTTGCACATCCCTTGTCTGTTAATAGGAAAAGAAGACCATAAATTATTCTTTCTATAGTAAACTATTTATTGAACTAAAGTGTAAAATATAACATTCTCTGAGTGGGAAGTTATGAGTTCGAAAACTCAATGAGAGGTCATTTACACTAAATGGAAGTTGTAGGCTAGATCTACACTTTTCTTATTAAAAAAATAAATATAAAATACTTACAAAATTAATTTTAATATATATATATATATATATGAGGAGGGATCCAATTACACCTTTTTTGGTGACACATCATGACACCGTTTTTTTTATAGGTCAATTTTGCGATTTCAAAATCCAAATAGTTGATCCGAACCGTTCAACATGATGGATATATTAAAATGTGCTTGGAGATCAAATTTTACATTTTTTTGAATTTTTTTACTATTTATTAAGATGGTTACAAAATCGTTGTTTTTCAATGGTCTGAAAACAACGATTTTGTAACCATCTTAATAAATAGTAAAACAATTCAAAAAAATGTAAAATTTGATCTCCAAGCACATTTTAATATATCCATCATGTTGAACGGTTTGGATCGACTATTTGGACTTTGAAAATGGTAGGTGTCAAAGTGTGTCACCAAAAAAGATGTAATTTGATCCCTCCTCATATATATATATATATATATATATATATAGAGATAGGCTACCATGCTTTGCAAATTAAAGCACCTCTTGTGCTTTGCGCTCCTTTTCGGATTTTCAAAATTCAAAATGTCGATCCGACCGTTCAAGTTGTTATCCATATTGAAATGTGCTTGGGGACCAAATTTTACATTTTTTGAAATTTTTTTACTATTTATTAAGCCACTTTGAAAATCGCTGATCCATTGGTTCAGAATTTTTCACTGTTTTGGAGCTGTGCCCGTTTGCAAAACACTACTGCACCCTATCAATATGCCGTTTTATTATTAGTAAGAAAACAATAATAAAAATAACGATAATGGGAAACGGTTTTGTGAAAGTTCAGAATCTAAGAACGGCAGACGTTATAGTTTAAATAATCCAAATTAATTAACTCTTAATTAACAAAAACATAATAAAGAAATAAGGGATGAGATCTTATTTTTAAAAATAACATCCAGAGATGTCTCGAAGTTAACTTCCGAAACACATACCAAATTGCGAAATACATATCATTGAAGATGTGGCATATTTGACAAACATATATATGGACGTTATTCTTCGTAACGTCCTTGTTTTTGTTTTGTTTTTTTGTTTTGTTAATTAGGGTTAATTAATTTTGATTATTTGAATATTAGGCTATGTTTGGTTGCACTAAGAATAACACTATTCTTAGAATAGCATTGCTATTCGGAACAAGAACAATCCAAATGAGAAATAGAGCTATTCCAAATAGAGAGAATAGGGCTATTCGCTATTCTTACAAAAACATAGAATAGTATTTGTTGCTTTCAATATTAATACTAATCTAATATTTAAACTAATATTATATTTCATTTAATATTTAAATTAATATTATATTTATTATATTTATTATATTTAATCTAATATTATACTATATTTAATCTAATATTTTATTTAATATTAATCTAATATTTCAAAATAATATTATATTACATTTAATATTTAAATTAATATTATATTATATTATATTTAATCTAATATTTTATTTAATACTAATCTAATATTTAAAATAATATTGTATTACATTTAATAATTAAATTAATATGATATTGTATTATATTTAACCTAATATTATATTACATTTAATCTAATATTTTATTTAATACTAATCTAATATTTAAAATAATATTATATTACATTTAATATTTAAACTAATATTTATATTACATTTAATATTTAAACTAATATTATATTACATTTAATATAATATTTTATTTAATACTAATCTAATTTTTAAAATAATATTATATTACATTTAATCTAATATTTTATTTAATACTAATATAATATTTAAATTAATATTATATTACATTTAACATTTAACCTAATATTATATTATATTTAATATTTAAACTAATATTATATTATATTTAATATATTTAATATAATATTTTATTTAATACTAATCTAATATTTAAATAATATTATATTACATTTAATATTTAAATTAATATTATATTGTATTATATTTAATCTAACACATAAATTATTACTTTATTCATTCCCTCCAAACTCTATTCCAAATATGCAATCCAAACAACTTTTTCACTATTCCGAATAGCTTGAGTTAGCACTGTTCTTAAACAGTAGCTATTCTTATTTACTATTCTAAACAGTAACTATTCTAGCTATTATAGAGTTCATCCAAACGTACCCTATAGTTTGTAACATTTGTCGGACGTTGTAAATCATATTGCTTTTCTCGAATTTCACCCGAATTGTCCACTGTTATCGATATTTTTTATTTTATTTTTCAATTAATAAATAGAATAATTATTTCAGTATCTACGGTACAGTACCCACACTGTACACGCGATTAACTTCCATAACTGCTTGTGGTGGTCCCCACTAACTACTGATCGCGACTTTGAGGCGATTAAAAAATGGACGGGCCATAGAAAAAAGTGGTCAAAGCTATTTGGCGTGTAGTGTCAGTTGGAGATTTATTAGGTTGGATTTAAGATATTGGGTTAGAACCCGGTCGTTACATTGTGCAAGAGTCAAAGGGGCACCATTTCTTTAATTCTTTCTTTACCTCTAGTTGGGCGTCATAGCTAAGCATATAGATATAAATATTTTATTTCGTTAGTATAAATACCACAAGCATGTAGATATAAATACTTTATTACCGCACATAAGCTCAGTCAACATTTTTTGTTGAAAATTTTTAGTGGTCCCCACATGTCATTTGAGTGGTCCCTTATGCGGGTACGACACGAGGATTTTTCAAGAAAATGTGCGGGTACGGTTATTTAGAAAAATTCATATATCATATGTAATTCAATGTATAGGTATAAATATTTTATTTCGTAAGTATAAATACCACAAACATGTAGATATAAATATTTTATTTCGTAAGTATAAATACCACAAACATGTAGGTATAAATACTTTATTATCTGTACATAAGCTAAGTCAACATTTTCTTGTTGAAAATATTTTGTGGTCCCCACAAGCCGTTTGAGTGGTCCCCTAATGCGGGTACGACACGAGAATTTTTTAAGAAAATATGCGGGTACGGTTATTGTAGGAAAATTCATATATCATATGTAGTTTAATTAATGTATAGGTATAAATATTTATTCCGTTTGAGCTATGTACTTCACAATGTTACTATTAACATTTGTAAAACAAAATTACAGTTTTGAAACGATTGTAGTTTCCACAAACAGTTATGGCAATTTAGATACGGATATAGTGCAAATACTCAAGTGAGGTACTCATATCAGCTTCCTAATAAATAAACGGCATCAATTTGACACAGAGTGCCGTAAATTACGAAGACATGTGCATCAAAACCGACCTCGACATGTGCACCCTCATTTGAATAGGTTCATACACAGATACGTGCCTCCAAAATTCAATATGTATAGAACTTTTAATATTACACCATTCAACCCATGAATTTCGGATCTGGTGTCCCAAGACTTCTAGTTACCATTAAAAGCTTGGGATATCCAGGCTATTTGATATGCTCAAAGTCCACGTTCAGCCATGTGGTTTCGTGCATTTAATGCTGTTAGTATTGAAAGTTGAATCGGATATCCAGGTAACCGTTTTTTTACTACTGCCCTCAGGAATCGACAGAAGTATTATATTTTTTACTATTTGTCGATCGGTGGTAGTGTACCGACAAAATTTTTTTACCTGATTATAGCAATATTATTATCCTAGCCAATATAATTATTTCCTGATCTTTTGATATTGATTCATACATTAGTATTATTATAAGCAATACCAACTTGTTCTGTTGATTGTATTTTCAACCGTTAGAATATAGATTTTAATTTTGTGCATCTTCACTGAATCAAAGCCTTTAATTTCACAGTGCTCTTTTTTTTTTTTTTTTCCATTTTTTGCATGGTAAAGATTAATTGCTATTTTATGTCCTATAGATTTATCAAAAAACAGATCTAAATACATTATAACATGGAACTAAGGCCCTTGTTGAACCTTGATATTTCTCAAATTAAATAAAATAAATAAACTTTCTTCTTTATTTTCTTTTTTTGCATCTCCTCTAAAAAGACAAATTACTCTAAAAAGTAGTTTTCTTTTTACAATAAAAAAATATAATTCTTCTTTTGAATTTTTTTTTCTACCATAGTTTTGTCCTCCTATTTTACTTGGTAGTTATAAAATTTATATTATATTTTAATTATTCAAACCATTTGTGTCAATAGTTACGAAAGTAAAAAATTCTTTTTTTTTTATCTTTTTTTTTATTTTCCTTTTTTGCGTGATAAAGATTGATTGTTATTCTATGTCCTATAGATCTATCAAAAACATGTCTAAATATATCATGACAAGGAACCAAGGCCCATGTTGAACCTTGGTATTTCTCAAATTGAATAAAATTAATAAACTTCATTCTTTATTTTCTTTTTTGCATCTCCTCTAAGAAACAAATTACTCAAAAACTAGTTATAAAATTTATATTATATTTTAATTATTCAAACCATCTGTGTTAATAGTTACGAAAGTAAAAAAAAAAAATTCTTTTTTTTTTCTTTTTTTTTTGCATAGTAAAGATTGATTGTTATTCTATCTCTTATAGATCTATCAAAAACAGGTCTAAATACATCATAACATGGAATCAAGGCTCTTGTTGAACCTTGGTATTTCTCAAATTGAACAAAATAAATGAACTTCCTTCTTTATTTCCTTTTTTGCATCTTCTCTAAAAAACAAATTACTCAAATAAATAGTTTTCTTTTTACAATAAAAAGTGTAATTCTTCTTTTGAAAAAAAGTGTAATTCTTCTTTTGAAATTTTTTGTTTTTTTGTACGTTAGTTTTGTCCTCCTATTTTACTTGGTAGTTATAAAATTTATATTATATTTTAATTATTCAAACCATCCGTGTCAATAGTTACGAAAGTCAAAAATTCTTTTTTTTTTTATCTTTTTTTTTGTTTCCCTTTTTTTGCATGGTAAAGATTGATTGTTATTCTATATCCTATAGATCTATAAAAAAAAACAGGTCTAAATACATCATAACATGATACCAAAACCCTTGTTGAACCTTGGTATTTCTAAAATTGAATAAAATAAATAAACTTCCTTCTTTATTTTCTTTTTTTGCATCTCCTCTAAAAAACAACTCAATAAAGTAGTTTTCTTTTTACAATAAAATGTATAATTCCTCTTTTGAAATTTTTTGTTTTTTTGTACCATAGTTTTGTCCTCCTATTTTACTTGGTAGTTATAAAATTTATATTATATTTTAATTATTCAAACCATCTGTGTCAATAGTTACGAAAGTAAAAAATTCTTTTTTTTATCTTTTTTTTTATTTCCCTTTTTTTGCATGGTAAAAATTGATTTTTATTCTTTGTCCTAGATCTATCAAAAACATGTCAAAATACATTATAACATGGAACCAAAGCCTTTGTTGAACCTTGGTATTTCTCAAATTGGGTAAAATAAATAAACTTCCTTCTTTATTTCCTTTTTTGTATCTCGTCTAAGAAACAAAAACAATAATAAACCCTTTAGAATTCATGATTGAATTATTGTCTGTGTTTTTGAGGAAAGAGTGAGATTCGATTATATATATTGTCAAAATCAATAAGAGCCAGGTGTTTAATCCATATTCCTTAAGAAGTCTAGATACGTTTTATGAGTCCAAATTGAACTACTAATTAACTTTCAGTATAAATTAATATACATTTAACCCTAATTCTACTTGCGTTCAGATCACAAGCACATGATTCTAATAGTGTATTGAATATCTAACAATTTTCACTAGTTCTAGGTTATAGGGGGTTTAAAATCAGTTAGAAAACAATTTGTAGTAGTTTTGAAAATAATTTTAAAAATAGTTTTTAGGGTTCAATACCCTCAAGGTTCATGCGGAGGCGCTAATTGTGCTAAGGTTTAGGTTAAATAATTAAACAGATGTTCTCCAAGGTTTAGGTTCGCTCCTTGTAAATTATGCAAAAGTATATATTCAGACGTCTCTCTATCCCGCATGCGGCCTGTTACCCCGTATGCGGCATAGATTTGTCCCACAGCTACCCCGCATGCGGCACTGTCACTATCCCGCAGGGCATGCTAGGTTTCTGTGTATGTGATTCTAAGGGTTTTCCGATCTTGCGATCGAATTTTGGGATAACAGTTCAAAGTATTATAAGTATGCAATTAATTTTCTCACACAAACCTAATTGTTCATAGCCTATTCTACCCCTCAATTAATTATCCCAAAGACCATACCTAAACTAGGTATCTCTTAATACAATTCAAGTTACCAATTTACTCTATCCTACAAAGGGAGCCCACTGGGTTCTAACCCTATCCTTTGAACCACTGTCAGGCCTCATTAGCCGAAGTGTTACATATACTTACATGCATTTCCCACTCACATTAGGAATGCAATGAAATCATACACCTATTGGTATGTGGAGGACCGGCATATAGTAGACAGAACTATATATGCAAGGGTATTATAAAAAGGGTTCAAACAATAAAACAAACACAAATCAACATACACAAAATATAAACATATATTAAAACATAACTTAGAATTCGATTACAAACCTTACCTTAGAGATGAGAGAATTAGCTACTCATGGCCATAGCAAAATAAAAGAAATAAAATAAAGAGAACATAAATTACAACCCAATTGAAGATGATTGAACCTTTACCTCATTAGATGACGCATTCTTCTCCTACTTGCCTTCCGATGGCTACTACTCTCTCTCTAAGTAACTCTCTAACCTAACCTAGCATGAGGATGCTAGTCGATTCTATGGACTTAACACAATAAACACTTACACCAAAATCAATTACAAGAGGGGCTTTTATAGCCTTCCTTAAGGAGAGGCGGAGTAGTGGAAGTAGTGGAGAAGGTGGACACTTGGAGTGCGCTCCATGTTTGCATAGATGGAGCCAAAAATAACGAAGTAAACTTGGCTTTGAAACAATCATGCCCTCCTAGAAGAATTATGCCTAAATCAACATCAATGGTGGAGATTTAATCAGAATCTGAACAGTCCACGGATTGAGTCCACGGATCGTGCGGCATAGATGTATGCCGCATGCGGCATAGGATGACCCCGCACGACCTCCTGACTTAGCAGATTTTCTGTAATTTCACCATTTCGCATGTTGTGCACTTCGTGTGAGGTGTTGCATGCTCCATGTGAGGCCCTGATTTGGTGCTATTTCCAGAAATTGCCTAAATTCGACACTTTTGCTCCATTTTTGGCCTAAATACGCAACTTTCTCCAAAACCTGTCAAAATAGCCTAAAAACACGTTTGCGGTAAATAAATTGGGAAAATGGCTACTTTGCATTCGCTTTTGGCCATTTTCCGCAAGAAAAGATAGTGATTTTCGCTATATGTTTTGGCCCGATCACACCCCCAAGGTTAAACTTTTGTTCGTCCTCGAACAAAACAAAGTAAAAGCTATGGATAGGTTGGCTAAAAAATGTCTCTTGCAAAAGAATTTGGGAAATAATGAAAAGTTTTCTATGTACTAACCTAACACAAAAATGTCTAATCAATTCCTAAATATTTGTACTTGGTGAAATTCTAGAAAATGGAAATCTTTGCATTCACAACACTTTGATTATACTTAGAAATATTTCGAAGAAAATCCATCTTAACATCATTATGGTAAAAGAGATCTTAAAATCAATCAATATATCATTTCTCATCCTTTTAAATCTTTGATCCCTTCTTTTGAACTAGAATTCCAAAGACTAAGTGTGTTAGTAGAATGCAACTTTATAAAAAGTAAATTGCAAAAAGTAAATACACCTTACTCAATTTGGCTTTTCCCTTCTAGCGCAAATATACAAACGAGAGGTTGTGTTCCGAATGTACCTAAGGATTTCATCGGGTGATTCTTCTAATGCATAGATACAAATGAGAGGTTATGCGTTCCGAATGTACCTAAGGATTGCATCGAATCCCAAATTGAAACACGGTGGTGGGACCTATTTTAAGTCCTCTTCTAATAATTATTATTTTTGGGTTTTTGGTGGGACTTATTATTATGTCCTCTTTTGGTACTAGTTGCATCTACTATGAATACACACAATTCCTAGATTTATTTGCATCTAAAAATTATCTTTTATAATTTTTGTCAAAACATAGGGGTCTCAATTTAAAAAGGATGTAACTTAGAAAATATTTCCAACTTTAAGAAATTTTTTATTACATAATGCGTAAGGAAAATTATCACTATGTTATTAGCCTTAGCCTTTCCATGTCTAAAATTTCAATCAAGTGTCTTGGAGACTATGCTACTTTTTCATTTAGGAACTGGTTTAAACAAAATTGCATGAGTAAAATACCTTCGAAAAAGTTCAAAATTCCGGGTGTTTTCATGTGTTGGACTCTACCTATCCTAACGACTCTATCTAACCTAATCCTATACTTTATGCAATCTCAAACAATTAAGTCCAGTCATGCAAGACTCTATTTTCATAACCTCGGTAAACCTCTTGACAAGCTTGCAATCTCAATCAATTAAGTTCAAAATTGCAAACCCTATTCATGGTCAAGTAAAAAGCCTGGTTATGCCCTCTAAAATTAAAAAAAAATACACCCTAAAACCTAAGATACAAGGGTTCAATCCCCTCCCCCAAGCTTAAACCGTGCATTGTCCCCAATGCAAAGGTAAAATCTTCGAAGAAGATCTCAAACCCTGGGTCAGAACTTATAGTCAGAATTGACGAGGCATGCCACAGATGGTTGAGGTTGGTCGCCGGCTTGGTTGAATTCGTCCATGGATCATCTTCTCTGTCTGCCCTACGGCTTAGGCGTGGCCTTGGAGGAGGCATGCGGCCTGGACTTAGAAGAAATTCTTGGCTGAAAAACAAAAGCTGCTAAGGAAGAAGAAAGGATTGAAAAGATTAGAAAAGTTTGTGAGGGAAGAAAGGTTGAGTTGCCCTTCTTATAGAGGAGTGGTAAATAAGGAAAGTGGTGGCAAAGATGGGAGTAGTAAATAACCCATGATCTCCTCTCTATTTTCAAGTAGTCCAAAAATAAATTTTTTAGCAATCCGAAAATAGAAATCCGTCCAAAAATAGCCTTCCTGCGGCTTTTGGCGTGCTGCATGCGGCATCACGTGCGGAGTCAAACGTGGCAAGAAAACTTAGCCAAACTTTTCTAAGTTTTTATCCCCAATATAATCCTACCTATGCGGCATGCGGGTGTGGTATGTAGCATGTGACTTTCATACATGACTTTTTGCAAATAGTGAGAGATGAAGGGCTAAAATGCAAATAGACCTCAGCCTTGGTTGTGTTATAGTCATTTGCACTCTTAACCCGATGATATCTCAATGACAAGTCCTTTCAAGTATGCTAATAAACAGAAAACAGGGGCTTTTATGCAAATTTTCCTTACCCCTGGCTCTGTCAGTATGTTGTTGTAAAAATACTTAAGTTTTAAAAACTAATGATCCCTTTGATCTTGTTTCCATGCTTGCTGGTATCAAATGATAGCCTAAAAGCTATTAAAACTTGTTATAAATAGTAACCAGCCAGTGTACTAGGTAAAAGCAGCCCTAAACTAGCCCCTGGTACCATTGCACACACTGCATCAGCATTAGAACTAAATCCAAGCCCCACTGGTATGAAGAAAGTACTCAAAATAACAAAACTGACCTGTTCTGACAAACTTATCAATACAGATTAGCACCGGGACCGAAATGAAAAATGGACAACACAATAAGAAATCAAATGCTGGTTGAACAAAATTAGAAAGAAATTCCATATCAAGTACTGTGAAAATATGAACTTCATGAATTATATATTGTGTCTGACCCAATTGCAAGCTTCAAGCCTCCATAACTTCTTAATATGTTTCGAGGAACCTAAACATGCTCATCTCAACCCTTAGCCATGACTCAAAACATCTATACCATATCCCAGTACCAAGTTGGTACCAAACCGAGGATCCAAAAGCCCAAGTTCCACTCAAAGTTGAATGACTCTTCTTCATAAGTAATTACAAATAAAATGAACACATATTTCTCGAGTATCAAACGCTTTCTAAACAAATAAATAAATATAATAAATATATTTTGCATGATATAAAACTGCATGCTCGCATATGCGTCAATACACACATACACATGTCCAACAATGAGAATCAACAAAATATACATGAACCCTCTCTTTTAGCCCCTTTAATTTAGTTCACATAAACATAGGCACAAATCCCGGAATGAACGTGGTGTTCAGTTTGACTTGGAAGGGTCTGCTGATGTAATTAACGGCGGGGGCTTGCATCCGTCGAGAGTTAAACGTCCCCATAATCAAGAAACTCTCTCGATAGACGATTACGAAAGGTAAGTCCGTCAAGGGTGAACCCAAAGGAATAACATAGAGAAATGAATGTCTCAAATTCGATGCCCTCTCCATGACCATAAACAGAGAGCACTGAACCCTAAAACATTATATACACCCGCACTGTCGTGCAACTTTCTGCACCCTACATCAGCGACGGGGGCTCGCACTTCGACAACAAGAATATCAAACAACTCTTAAGGAGACACGACATCACTCATAAAATCACTACTCCATATCATCCGCAAACAAGCGGGCAAGTGGAAGTGTCAAATAGAGAGATAAAGAACATCCTATAGAAGACTTTGTTAGAGTCACGCACTAATTGGTCCACCAAACAAGACGATGCACTATGGGCCTACTGAACCGCATACAAAACTCCTCTCGGCATTTCACCTTTCAAACTCATGTATAGTAAGGCGTGTCACTTACTAGTCGAGATCGAGCACAAGGCGCATTAGGCAGTGAGAGAGATCACTATGACTTCAAAAACGCCAGAAAGAAGAGACTTTTCGACCTCAACGAATTAGACGAACTAAGACTTGACGCCTCGATCAAGCTCAAAATGATAGTGAATTACGTAGGGTTTTGGTTTAGGTTTTACCTTATTTTCTCCTCTTTAAGTTTAACTAATCCATGAAAAAGGTTACCGTTGCCCAACTTTGTGTTTTAGTGCAGGAACCATGTTTTGGGGCTATGTTACATCATTTGGAGTAAGAATCAGGTCGATCGGAAAAGCACAGCTCATTGGCTAAGTCTCTGGTACAGGCTGTATTCATCAACACATACCAGAGCCTCAGTACGGACAAGATGACTGAATACGTATTAACTCCCTCCGTGACACAGTGGGAGTACGGTCCGTATTAGCCAATACGGACTGTATCCGAGGCGCCCTTTGGTAAATAACTACGCCAGCTGTATCCATATCATATTTGTTGGACTCCACTCATCTCCAGGCGCCCCTCCACTCCTATATAAGCCCTCTGGACTAAAGAGGAAGGCATCTTTGTAGTTTGGGATAGATTATTTAATTAAGTGAGAAGAGAGGAGTGTGCAGAGACCAAGTAGAATGATACTTGTATCTTTCTCTTATCTCTTTGTAAACATGTCGTTCCGCGGCTAAATTTAGATTCTTAGGATTGATAGTAAACCTTGTTACTCATGATGCTTTGATATATACTTTTATTTGATCATTGTTTAGTCTTTTGTTTTCGATTGCTTTTGCGCTTTATGTTAAATCTTACATAATTTTGTTTTATTAGTCTAGACCATCATATGATGGCCATACATGAGAGATCGTCATCATTGGACTAATCGAATTGGGATAAGGGAAAATAAAAATACTAGATTAGTGTGTGAGAACCTAATTGGGGAAACCACTACCTGGAACAATAAAAGTATACATGAGAGTCTCGAAATTCGCCGACGAATGTCGAATTATCGTGCCTTACCATAGGGACACCCAAAAAGACCAGATGAGGAACTTAGGCAAGTGAAAGCTGAGACCTTTGGGCTAGTCACAGATCGCATTACATTAGTCAAGACTAGTCTAAATAACTCTCTTGATTAATAGGGCAGTTATGCGCGATAACGGTAATTGCTAAATTGGTTTAGAAACTCTCATACAACAACTGAAAACCAACATCAAATAAGGTAAGAATGAAAGCAGATTGAAGTAACAATGGTGTGCTAAAATCCTAGGAATTCACATCTCTATCTTTATTTTACTTACTTTTAATTTTCGCCAAATACATTGATTTGAGTAACAACGGTGTGCCAACAACTCTTTGATTTTAGATTTTGTCTTGCTTTTCGAAAGATTGTGATTTGATCCCTCAAGACCTTAAATCTTATTCCCTGTGGATCGACACTCGTTTAAACTACTCGATAGGACTTGCACTTGTAGTCTAACCCAATTGCATACCGAGTTTTATACAAATTTTAAAAGACATCGTTGCGGTCCACGTTGATCAAGCTTTTTGGCGCCCTTGCCGGGTAGTAACGATTTATTGTGCTAGGTCTCGCAAGACGCCCTTGCTGTGACCATTGAATCCAATTAATTAAGAACGCCTAGACTTTTAATTTTCTACATTTTTATTTTTCTTTATTTTCATTTTTTATTTTTATTTTTATTCTTATTTTCATTTTTATTTTATTTTCAGATTTACTTTGATTTTTCAACTTTTTATTTTTCAGGATTTTTCACGCTAGTCGAATCATCCGTACGAAGATCTGTAATGATTGCACGTAGGAGAGGACAATTTGCTTCCACTTCACCAATTAGGGCTCCTCAAAGTCCTTCCTTTCGTGACGCTCGAAGCGAGGGAGATTTAGATTCAATAAACATGGAGAACCCATTGAATGAACAATTCATAATGATCCATCGATCAACAACAATGATGAAGGACATGAAGATAACATTGGTGATAACGTAGCTCAAGATGCAGCGAGAAAGTATATTCTTGAGATTGAGGTGGCCCGTTCTAACCAAGGTATCATTCTGTCTCAAAGAAAGTATATTCTTGACCTATTGGCTGAGGTAGGGATGCTAGATTGCAAACCGGTTGACACACCAGTAGTCCAAAATTTGAAATTGGGTGAATTTCCAAATCAAGTACCCACCAATAAAGAGAGGTACCAGCGGTTAGTTGGAAAATTGATTTATTTGTCACATATCAGACCCGATATTGCATATGTAGTAAGCTTGGTGAGCCAATTTATGCATAACCCAAGTGAGGATCATATGGAAGCGGTAATGAGAATTATTAAATATCTCAAAGGAGTCCCAGGTAGAGGAATACACTTTAAGAGAAATGGGCATCTTGGTATTATGGGTTATACTGATGCAGATTGGGCAGGAAGTGTTACAGATCGTAAGTCAACATCGGGATATTTCACTTTTGTTGGAGGTAACCTTGTCACATGGAGAAGCAAGAAGCAAGGAGTTGTTGCTCTCTCGAGTGCTGAAGCTGAACTTATTGGAGTAGTTAAAGGCTTTGTGTGAACTTCTCTGGATAAAGAAACTACTAACAGAACTTGGTTTAGCTCAAGAAGAGGCCATGAAGTTGTATGTTGACAATAAGGCGGCAATTGACATGTCGCATAATCCAGTACAACATGATAGGACTAAGCATGTTGGTGTAAACCGACACTTCATAACACAGAACATTGACTCAAAGGTGGTTCAGATATTTTTTGTGAGATCTGAGAATCAACTTGCCGACATTTTGACAAAAGGTGTAACAGGAGAAATGTTCAACAACACATTAGACAAGTTAGGCATGACAGACCTGTACATGCCAACTTGAGGTGGAGTATTGGCATGTGTTGCAGAAGATCGTGCCCTGGATCTGATGCAATGCCACAAGACAATAAGGGTAATTTCGGACCAAGATTGGAAAGTAAAGATTGTCTGGTATTAGACAATCCGTGTGAGATTTAAGTTATTACCATGAATAGAATTACCATGGGATATGAGGTGGAGTATTACCATGAATAGAATTACCATGTACCTGCCAAGGATATGAGCTGGGCTATTTAAGTTATTTCCATTTTTCCATGAATAGAATTAGGAAGTAATCTTGTGCGAGATTTCCTTTATGTTTTCTATTAAAAACCTCTCTCGTGTGTCTCCTTGAGATATACAAGAAAAATTGTAATACTATTCTTAGTAAAATAAAAAGAAGAGAAGAGGGTTTGGAGAGGAGGATGTAGGTACTAAACTGGTATCGAACCTCGTTAAATTCTTGTGTTTGAATCTTTATTTCTGTGATTGTTATTATTTGAAACACGTACTTCCCTCCCGAAAAGACTACCCAATACTGAACGAAGATCACAACCTTTAGGCAGATGGACGAAGAGTCCCTAAGCAATGCATGAGTGCATTATAAAGATATTTTGTGAGAATGTCCTCACCATGGACTTGAGAAATGACTAGTTGTGCAATCCTTATATGATGAACTATTCCCTTCCATGAGGCAACTTATATATTCAAATAACCTAAAGTATGAAAGGAGCTTCAAAGATCATCATTGACTTAGCCAAAGTTAGAACTACTCAACATTGGGGCGTGAACCAACCAAAGGCACACCGGGAAAGCATGAAGTTATCGAGATCCACCTCGTCAACACGATGGATGCTTCGAAAAAGACCATATCCAATCTCACGACACGATGGATGCTTTGAAAGCAACTTTGACAAGTGTCCAAACAAAATGGTAAATTGTCATATGTCATGCAAATCATTATAAACCATACATGTATGAATTTAAAACAGAATGAGAAGTAAATTAAGCTGAAAATGCTCGAAGTATCAAAACCACATGCATATTCGCATGTGATCCTGTGTGGTTATTAATAGCAGCTTTAGAAAGTTTTATCCCAGGATTTCATAAAAGGGAGCCAGCATTCCTGGTAGTAACCATCCATTACATTGAGAAACTACTACTCTCTCCCACTCACTACATAAACCATCTCCTTTTATAAACTGAGATCAATTCACGTCTTCTTCCTTACAACACTAACAAATTCAAATTTTCCTTCTCTACAGGTTCTGCAAAATTCACAACTTAGAAAAATCTGCCATTAATAACTCTAAACGCACGAGGATCATTCTGAACCGCACGACACAATGAAGAAAGAAATTCACACTACTAGTAATATTTATAAATCCTAATGCTTACTTACAATTGATCACTAGCGCATGATCATATTGTGTAGTATAAATTGGGGTGCCTATCCGCAGGGATTGTTTTGTGTACAAAGGTCTAACAATTCACTAATTTAGTTTGAATTAATTTGTTTGGAGTGTTTGGTCATCAGGCGATGATGTAAAACTAAGGTAATTACTAAATTTGATTCCCTACGGTTCAACCTGAATTAATTTGTTTGGGTGTCGATCCCTACGGTTCAAGCTTACTTTCATTCCTATTATGTCAACTCAGTCAAGTTTTTGTCCTCTAGCTATGCCACATACGACATTTACGGTGTCGTATGCGGTATTAACTTGTACTTCTATTCTACAAATTCGAGATATTCTAATCCTAAAACAGTATTGCTCACTTTCATGTTACTACACCCTATTCAAACAGGACTGGTAAGGGGATATGACCAACACTTTATACTAAATGAATGCAAAGAGCTCAATGATTACCTTCCTTATAGCCTTTGTGATTGACATAATAAAGTTTTTCCCAACAACATGCAAGGGAACACGACATTCGTCGGTAGATCTCAAGACTATTGAGTTTCCTAAATTCAGTCCAATCTAGGGTTTCACCCTTTCGGTCTATCAACCTGAGATCTAAGTTTCAAGTACTAACCATAATTAGTGAGCCCTGAAATGGCTAGACACATGGTATGATCATTATCAAGCGAACAAGGTTCAAAACACCAAATAGATAGTAGTACAAGATAAAATACAAAAGGAACTCAAATAAAATGCAAGAAGTAATTACTAATAAACTTAAACAAAATTAAATATCACAAGAATTCAAGTTTACAAGCCATCACCCTAGAGATAGGTTTGTTTATCCCCCCATGGGAAAATCAACAATGAAAACAAATAAAGAAAACATAATACAACTCAAGTAGAGATAGAGAGGTGGATGGAATACACCTAGAGAGCCCCCTTGGCCTCCAATGTGTCATTTTACCCCTCGACAGATCTCTACCCTAATTTGCCACTCTACTAAACCCTAGTTCTACTCTATTGCTAGATTAATTGAAAGCTACAAAGGAACTCAAAATTTTGACTATTTAGGCTTCCTATGTGTTATAGGACGTAGTGGAAGGGAACATGATTAGTCCCTAGAGGCTTGTTAGGGGTGGAGATCCAAAAATCTACACAAACATGGCGGTGAGAAGCTTGTGGAATAATTGATGATTATTCTTATGGCACAGTATTTATGTTGCATGCGGCATCTAATGCAGTATGTCTCCAAAATGCGTAGACCAAACACCTGTTTGAATTTTCACCATAGTTTTGTCATCCGGACTCCAATTGAGGTGATTCAAAATATGTTGGAAAGTTGAACTTTGCCTCATATTTGGATTGCATGATGCCCAAAAATTTATACAAAGTGAGGAGCGCTCCAAATATCTTCACGACCGCATGCACTACCGTATGAGCTTCCCATGTCGCGTGTACTTTTGTACTTAGTTGACTCTTCATTTCTTCACTCCTTTCGCATGTTGTATACCATATGATATGCTATATACCACATGGAGATGCAATCTGCATCGTATTATGCTGTTTTTTCTTCGTTTTCGCCCTAAAATCACTAGTTTTCTCCAAATTTGCAAAACTGGCCCTAAAGTACAAAATTAACTTGATTCTTATAAACTCACTAATTAACCTACTATGTTTTGTCATTTTATAATTCAAAACATTACCTCTTTTACTATAATTCTACAACTTGTTACACCCTCAAGCGAAGTAAAAAAATCCAGAGAGATGGCATATTATAGGGACAACGGAGGCAAACTTTTGTTGAATATTGAGACAAAATTAGAGTCCGAATATTCCAGATTTAGAGATCTGGATGCAATGTGTTGTGATGTATTTTTAGGCATGTAGTTGTGTTAGTAGTTTCCTTATTTACTCTAGACAGAATTAGTGCGTGTAGTGGAGTTAGTGGGTTCTATAATTTGTCATGTAGGAACTGCTTGTAATAGGAGGATAGGTAGTGGGGTGCTAAATTTAGATGATCCAAATTTAGTTGTTGTAGGGCTATAAATTCAGCATGTTGTAATCGAATTAATTAAGAAGGAAAAGTAGAATTATTTGTGTCAATCCTTCTTCCTCTGTTTACTCTTCAACAAAATCCAACAAAGTGGTATCAGAGCATGGTCGATCAACTTGGGGCGTTTTCAATGGCAGAAAACGGCAACAACACGGTGAATGTGACGCAACCAGCAATTCCGCTGTTCAAAGGCGAGAATTATGCCTTTTGGAGCATCAAGATGACGACCTTGTTCAAGTCTCATGGCCTATGGGATTTGGTAAACAATGGTCCACCAGATTCAGATCCGAACTAGCAAGAAAATCAGAAGAAAGATGCAAGGGCGCTATTCTTCATCCAACAAGCAGTGCATGACACCATCTTCTCGAAAATTGCAGTAGCCACCAATGCAAAGGAGGCATGGACAACCTTGAAAACAACATTTCAAGGAAGTACTCGAGTTATGGCAATCAAACTTCAAGGCCTACGCAGGGACTTTGAAACGTTGCAGATGAACAAGGAAGAATCTGTGCGAATTTTCCTTTCAAGAGTACAAGAGGTGGTCAATCAAATCAGAGTATTTGGAGACACCATGGAGGAGAAGACTGTGGTGGCAAAGGTGTTGAGGTCTAACACCCAACTTTGATCATGTGGTAGCAGCAATAGAAGAGTCCAAAGATCTAGACACCTATTCCTTTGATGAACTCATGGGGTCACTGCAGACTCATGAATCAAGGATGTCAAAGGCAGAAGATAAAGGCGATGACAAGGCTTTTTACATGAAGGGGGAGTCATCAAGAGCCAAATCTATTGACTACCCAAGAGGCAGAGGTAGAGGAAGAAACAATTCGAACAGAGGCAGCCACAATCCCAGCAGAGGACGGGCTAATTCCAGCAAAGGAGGTAGAGGCCGAGGTAGAAACAGTCAAGCAAATTATACAGAAGAGAAGGATGAGCAACCAACACTCTTCATGGCCAGCAGCGCGGTTGACAAAGTTGATGCAAGCAGCATCTGGTTTCTCGATAGCGGGTGTTCAAATCACATGTCCGGATTCAAGCAGTTGTTTGAAGACTTGGATGAAACATGCAAGTTGGAAGTTAAACTCGGTGATGACAAGCTAATTCAAGTAGAAGGCAAGGGCACAGTTGCAGTGCACACCAAAGAAAATGAGCCTACAACCTTTGAAGAAGCAGCACAAAATGAAACATGGCATCAAGAATTGCAAGAAGCATTGGTAGCAGCAAGAACAATGGAAATCAAGCGTGCAAGTTCTGAAGAACAGAAGGCTGACATTCTGTTGAAGGCATTGGCAAGAGAAAAGTTTGAGGAATTCAGAATCAAACCTGGTATAACCAATTTTGTATCAAGGGGGAGTGTTGAATATTGAGACAAAATTAGAGTCCGAATATTCCAGATTTAGAGATCTGGATGCAATGTGTTGTGATGTATTTTTAGGTATGTAGTTGTGTTAGTAGTTTCCTTAGTTACTCTAGGCAGAATTAGTGCGTGTAGTGGAGTTAGTGGGTTCTATAATTTGTCATGTAGGAACTGCTTGTAATAGAAGGATAGGTAGTGGGGTGCTAAATTTAGATGATCCAAATTTAGTTGTTGTAGAGCTATAAATTCAGCATGTTGTAATTGATATCTCGCATTCATATCTATATTTTGACCTTAATTTCATACCAAAAACCTGTGTTTTAATCTATAAATTCAGTTATAATTCATTGAATATATATAGAATGTGGTACTGCTGCAAGTTATTCTTATTCTGCAGGAATCGGGCGAAATCGAGAAGGAATCTGGAATTTAGAAGTCTCTACACGGTCCGTGTAACATTCCACACGGGCCGTGTCAACCTCGACTCGACCGATGACACGACCGCATGAAGACCGATGACACGACCGCATGAAGAACACAGGCACACGGTCCGTGTAGAATTCCACACGGGCCGTGTCAAGCATTTCCGGAAACAAATCCAGGATTTGGAAACAAGGCTAATTAATGGAAGGTCGGCAAAACGAGTATATAAGCGAGATTTCTTGCACCAGAGAGGTCATTCTGGAGCAGAGGAGCATTTTCTAGGGTTTGGTCTTGACGGCTAAGCTTGGAGACGAAGTTGAGAAGCGAAAGACGCAAGTTTTCGACGGATCTTCTTTATTCTTCGGGTTTTGTCATGGATAATCTTTTTATTACTTCTTTTATTTGTTTTAGAACTATGTCTGAGTAGATTTCTTAGTTTCTAGGGTTGTGATGTAATCGAATGTTTTGTCTTGCATGTTAGTTATTGGATTTCTTTGTTGAAATTTGTGTTTGCTTGATTGTGATTGATTTTAATTGCTTAGTGTAAGTTATTTGATTTTTATTGGTTTACCACTAGATGAATGATCACATCTAGAAGGTACTTTGGCCCTTATAATCTCTTAACCAAACTAAGTACATGAGGTAGGATTAGTGATCCGAAAGGTGAAACCAAGTAGTAACCGACAGGTGAACATTTCCTCATATCGACGGAATGAGGTTACCTTTAGTATTCCAACCAAGCAACTAGGTAATTCAGACCAACATACGACAGTTGAGGTCTAGAACCCGACGAGGGCATATATTGCAATTCCATACCAAGTTAATAAGCCAACAGACGACAGTTGAGGTTTAGAGACATTAGGTCTGGTCAGTAGAACCCTACACAAAGGAACAACACAAAGAAAACAATAACTGTTGCATTCACTCGAGGGCCACACGGACCGTGTACGACAGTATACGGCCCGTGTACACTGACACGGCCCGTGTAGGACACTACACGGACCGGGCACCTCGAGGCAAAACTGAGATGAAGTCATAACCCTGGAAACGCCTTTTATATTGATTTAAACCAAGTTTATTTACTTCTTTGCATTTTATTATTGTCATTGAACTGTTAGGAATTTTAGAAACCAAAACCAACCTTTTCCAACTTCTAGTCTTTATTTAATTTAGGTGAAATTCTAGATTAAATCTGAACCGTCCCTGTGATCGATACCCGATAATATACTGCTCGATAGGATTGTATACTTGCAGTCTGAACCGAAAAGTGTGTTTAAGGTTAAAAAGTGCAGTTTACTGTACTGAAACTTTGTACTATACCTTTTTGGTGTAACAAGTTTTTGGCGCCGTTGCCGGGGACGGCATCATTTATTTTCTGGATTTTTGCTTATTTTAATTAATCTAGATTTTAACTTGTATCATTTTCCTTTTATTTTTCTCTCTCTTTCAGAAAAACTGGCATCCTTACCTCCACCCAAGGGAGACTACAATCTGAGGAGTAAAGGACCGCTTCCCGACACAGACACAGCTGATCCTGCTCAACCACCTCTGCACACGGCCCGTGCAGACGATACACGGTCCGTGCACTCCGACAATCCCAGCAGAGGAGAGATGAGCAACAACGGACAAGACAGGGAAGATGACGAGGTTGATGGCCTCTCTGATGATGACATGGCCGACTTCGTGCCAAGGACCTTGCGCGAATTCAATGTACCACGCGCTGGAGATGTGAGGGGAGCCATCAGACTGCCGCGAATCGTGGGACAACAACCGAACTTCAATCCGGGAGTTGTCAACATAGTCCAACAGAACACCTTTCATGGCTTGGATCATGAGGATCCACATGCCCATCTCCAAACATTTCTTGAGTGTTGCACAACCATTAAAACCAATGGCGCAACTGCTGATTACATTAAACTTGCACTATTCCCTTTTACTCTTAGGGATAAAGCCAAGAAAATGGTTAGGGTCTTTACCAAGGGATTCGGTAACCACTTGGAGGGAATTGTCTAAACTGTTTCTAACTAGATTTTTCCCTCACAAAAGAACTGCTAAGGTTAGGACCCAGTTAACCAGTTTTAAGCAAAGACCTGATGAACCATTGAATGAGGCATGGGAAAGGTTTAGGGAATTGCAATACTCTTGTCCACACCATGGTATACCAGATTGGTTGTTAATTCAGACCTTTTATGATGGTTTAACTGATAGTACTCGCACCTCTATTGATGCTGTTACAGGTGGAGCACTTATGTCAAGGGAACCCCTTGAAGCCATGAATTTGATTGACAACATGGCTCAAAACCAACAATGGTCCGGCCGCGACAACACTCGTGCTGGAGGAGGCGGCCGATTTGAGGTTGATCAAATCACTGCTCTAACCGCCAAGCTTGATGCTATGCAGAAAGCCTTCGACAAGATGAGTGTGAAGGCAGTCAATCAGCAACCACAACCATGTGTGATGTGTGGAGATGAAAGCCACGCTTACGAGCAATGTCCACTAGCGCAAAGGGATGAAGAAACCGAGCAAGTCAACTCTCTCAACAATGAACCATCCTACTTTCCAAAACCTCCTTTCAACCGATCCTACTCCAAGGACCCGGTTGAACAACAAAACTGGAAGTGGAAACAGAACAACTCTGCGCCATACAACAATGCTCCAAATCCCTCTTTCAACAACTCCTTCAACAATCCCTCTGGCAGTAACAACAACCGGAACTTCTACCAAAATGCCTCTTTCAACAACTCAAACAACCGAGCAGCTCAATCCGGTCCACCTAAGCCATATAATGACTTCATGCATGAGCAAGGTAAAATGAACCAGATGATGTTTGAGCAAATGCAAACTATGAACGCTCAAATGAATGCTCAACTGGCTGCTCAGAACAAGTTGATCGAGCAAATCAGTCACCAAGTTAACTCGAACCTAACACCACCAGGAAGACTACCTAGCCAACCTGAGGTAAACCCCAGAGGGGAAGCTAAGGCGGTGACACTGAGAAGTGGGACCCAGTATGAAGGACCTGCCATGCCCAACCAAATCTCAGTTGACACGGACCGTGCAAATCTCACACGGCCCGTGCAGAATCCTGACCGAGTCGAACTCACACGACCGGACAACACCACCAATTCTCCTGCCAATGACACGGACCGTGCAGATTCCACACGGCCCGTGCAAACTCCATCCTCTGAGAAAACTGATCATCCAGACCGTGCAAAGTTCACACGACCAACAGGAAACACGGAGACAACTGTTCACACGGACCGTACAGAATCCACACGGCCCGTGCAAAGAGAACTTGAGGGCCAGAAAAAGACAGGAGCTGAGAAACCACCACCATACCGGCCACCTGTACCGTTCCCTCAGAGGCTAGCTGAAACCAAATTGAACGAGCAATTCTCCAAATTCATAGATGTTCTCAAGCAACTGCACATCACTATTCCATTCACCGAGGCTCTGACTCAAATGCCCACCTACGCCAAGTTCCTCAAAGACATTCTTTCCAACAAACGAAGCTTGGGAGGGCACGAGACGGTGAAACTGACAGAACAGTGCAGTGCCATTCTGAGAAGCGAGCTACCACCCAAACTGGAAGACCTTGGTAAGTTTTCTATCCCTTGCACTATAGGGAAAGCGACGATCAAGAAGGCTCTATGCGACTTAGGAGCTAGCGTGAGTCTCATGCCACGCACCATCTTTGATCGAATGGGGGTTGGAGAGCTCCGACCTACACGTATGACTTTGCAGCTAGCAGACTCCTCGGTCAGACTACCACTTGGCATAGTGGAGGATGTACCGGTTCAGATTGGTAAATTTTATGTACCTGCTGACTTTGTTGTTATGGAAATGGAAGAAGATAAGGAAGTCCCCATTATTCTGGGACGACCTTTTCTAAGAACTGCAGGTGCGATAATTGATGTTTTCAAAGGGACACTGACCTTGAACATTGGAGAGAAGAAGGTGCGATTTCAGATCGATCGAGCCATGAAGTACCCTTCACCAAACGAATCTTGCTTCCGCATAGATGCAGTCGAGGAGTGCTTAACGGATTTGGCCGACGACTACTTTCTTGAACAGGTCAACAACTCGCTAAGGTATCATTCTGACTTTTTATCTGAGTTTCAGGTCGAAAAAGGCGAGTTGGAATCAATTTGTGCAGCAGATGCTCATGATGAAAAACCAGAGGAACATGGACACGGCCCGGACAGATCTTACACGGACCGTGCAGAAGAATCTGCAGACCTGGAGGACAAGGCACTCGGGTCGGACAAGGCTGACACGAGGACAGTACACGGACCGTATGCATCTGACACGGACCGTGCAAAGACCCAGGAAGAGAAGCCAACTCCTGAACTCAAGCCTCTTCCATCCAACCTCAGGTATGAGTTCTTAGGTCCAGATAAATCCTATCCAGTGATTGTAAATACTGGATTAAACCCCGATCAGACCGCTAAACTCTTGGAGAAGCTGAAAGATCACCAAGGCGCAATCGGGTATTCAATCAAGGACCTGAAGGGAATCAGCCCCTCTATCTGCTCGCACCGGATCTTACTGGAAGATGATCACAAGCCCTCTGTTGAACACCAGCGACGGCTCAACCCGAACTTGAAAGAGGTAGTAAAGAAAGAAATCTTGAAACTTCTTGATGCAGGTATTATCTACCCGATTTCTGATAGCAAGTGGGTGAGTCCTATCCATGTGGTGCCAAAGAAGGGAGGAGCGACAGTGGTAAAGAATGAGAAGAATGAACTGATCCAAACGCGTGTCGTCAGTGGCTACAGGATGTGCATTGACTACAGAAAACTTAATGCTGCCACACGCAAGGACCACTTTCCATTGCCATTTGTCGACCAACTCCTAGAAAGGCTTGCTAATCACTCTTATTTCTGTTATCTAGATGGTTATTCTGGTTTCTTTCAGATACCCATCCATCCACAAGACCAAGAAAAGACCACTTTTACCTGTCCATATGGTACATATGCATATCGTAGGATGCCTTTTGGTCTTTGTAATGCACCAGCAACCTTTCAAAGGGCCATGATGGCCATCTTTTCTGACTTTATTGAAAATGAGGTTGAAATCTTTATGGATGACTTTTCTGTATATGGTGCTTGTTTTGATTCTTGTTTGACTAATCTTTGTAAGATTTTGCAGAGATGTGAAGAAGTCAATCTGATTTTGAACTGGGAGAAGTGTCACTTCATGGTCCAAGAAGGTGTAGTTCTAGGACATGTTGTGACTTCTAAGGGTATTGAGGTTGACAAAGCAAAGATTGAGGTCATTGAAAAGCTTGCAATCCCAACTTGTGTTAAAGACGTTCGCAGCTTTCTAGGTCATGCAGGATTCTACCGCCGCTTCATTAAGGACTTTTCTAAAATTGCTAAACCGCTAACCAATCTACTCATTAAAGATTCTGATTTTGATTTTACTGATGATTGTGTTAAGTCCTTTTGTAGTTTGAAAGAAGCTCTCATTTCGGCACCTATCTTGCAACCACCCGACTGGTCCCTTCCATTCGAGCTGATGTGCGATGCAAGCGATTATGCTGTAGGAGCAGTTCTAGGGCAGAAGAAAGACAAGAAGCCGTGCGCTATCTACTATGCTAGCAAAGTGCTAGACCCAGCCCAAATGAACTACACAACAACCGAGAAGGAGCTTCTAGCCATTGTGTTTGCTCTCGACAAGTTCCGCTCCTACTTGGTTGGTTCGAAGATAATCGTCTACACAGACCATGCCGCACTCAGGTACTTGCTAAGTAAACAGGATGCAAAACCTCGTCTGATTAGATGGGTTCTTCTTTTGCAGGAATTTGATATCGAAATAAGGGACAAGAAAGGAGTCGAAAACACTGTAGCAGACCATCTATCTCGACTTCGTTGGGGAGATGATGACTCTGTCCAATTGCCAATCAATGATTCGTTCCCTGATGAACAGCTCTTCTCAGCTTCTGTCCTGACTTACCTTGACACGGACCGTACAAGACCTCACACGGCCCGTGCACTGCAACACCAAGGCCATACGGACCGTATCAGATCTCACACGGCCCGTGCACTGCAACACCAAGGCCACACGACCGGACACACGGACTGTGTAGCCGCCCAATCAGCCCCATGGTATGCAGACATCGCCAACTTCCTTGCTTCTGGAGTACATCCCGCTTCTATGACTTACCAGCAGAGGAAGAAGCTCCGCTCAGATGCCAGGTATTACTTTTGGGATGAACCTTTTCTTTTCAAAGTAGGTGTTGATGGTATCTTCCGCCGATGCGTACCGTACGAGGAGACACACTCCATTCTCGAGCATTGTCACTCATCTGCTTATGGAGGGCACGCTTCCTTCTCGAAGACAGCCACCAAGGTATTGCAATCTGGTTTCTTTTGGCCTTCTATTTTCAGGGATGCAAGGACCTTTGTCTCGGCATGCGACAAGTGTCAACGGACCGGGAACATCACCAAGCGCAACGAGATGCCTCTCAACTCTATTCTCGAGGTCGAACTTTTTGATGTGTGGGGTATTGATTTCATGGGACCGTTCCCATCATCATGTGGGAATGAGTATATCCTGGTTGCAGTGGATTATGTGTCCAAATGGGTCGAGGCAGTGGCATGTCGCAAGGCCGACTCAAACGCCGTCAAGAAGCTGTTCACTGACATCATCTTCCCGCGCTTTGGAGTGCCACGAGCAGTCATCAGTGATGGAGGCAAGCATTTCGTCAACCGACAATTTGACAGCCTTCTCAGCCGTCATGGGGTGACACACAAGGTAACAACTTCCTATCACCCTCAATCTAATGGACAAGCTGAAATTTCTAACAGGGAAATCAAGTCCATCTTGGAAAAGACGGTGGCACGAACCCGAAAGGATTGGTCGCTAAAGCTCAATGACGCACTCTGGGCATACCGCACTGCTTTCAAGACACCGATTGGAATGAGTCCGTTCAAGCTAGTGTATGGCAAGCCCTGCCACTTACCTGTGGAGATCGAGCACAAAGCATTCTGGGCCACGCGCACCATCAACATGGACATGCTCGCAGCTGGCGAGAAGCGCATCCTTGATCTACACGAGTTGGAGGAAATGCGCTTGCATGCTTACGAGAATGCCAGAATCTATAAGGAGCGAACCAAGCGAGTTCATGACCAGCGCATTGCGCCCCGCAAATTCCAGGTAGGTGATCTTGTACTCTTGTTTAATTCTAGATTGCGACTGTTTCCAGGTAAGCTGAAGTCAAGATGGTCAGGCCCATTCCATGTGAAGAAAGTGTACCCATTCGGTGTGATTGAGATTGGAAATCACGAGAGCAGGACTTTCAAAGTCAATGGTCAGCGTCTCAAACACTACATTGCTGACCATCCTCAGACCGAGCGGTTCGATCAAGATCTCTCTGATCCCGCTCCAGTAGAAACTTAAAGCAGGTGGTCAAGCTCGAGACCTAAAACAAGCGCTTCTTGGGAGGCAACCCAAGCCCTTTTTACATTTCTTGCATTTTTAGATTTTTTTTATCTTTCTGCATCATACTGTTATTTGCATGCATATTTGTTTTCAATTAACTTGCATTTAGGAAAATCCAAGGAGAGCACCTCACACGGGCCGCACAAAATATGACACGGCCCGTACAACACCAGGAGGGTCAGACGACACGACCCCTGCGATTCTTACACGGCCAGGATCACTTTACACGGCCCGTACAGATTCATACACGGCCCGTGTAACCGCCAAACGACGCATATGGAAGGTCGCGTCCGCTCCGCATCAGTTACGCCCTTTCATTTCTGTTAAATACCCCTCCCCACACGGACACCTCACCCCCTTCCACAGTGCACACGACCATCTCTCGGCTTGACCCGATCTCCATCCGCCGCCGTGTAGCCACCGCCACACCAGGGGTCGACTTCTCCACCTCCTCTCCTCTTCCTCTCGGCCGACGACTTCTCCACCTCCTTCCGGTGCGCCGACCACCACACCAACGGTCTTCTCCGTTCAGGTAAGCCCCTCTTTCTCTCTTCTTTCAGTTTTTTCTTCCTCTCCTTCCTTCTTCTCCGACCACCTGCACAATCTAGCCGCGATCTCCCTCTCCCTTCCTTCTTCTCCGCCACCTCTGTCATTCCGCCGAAACCCTAGATCCTACACGGCCCGCACCCAAACCTACACGGTCCGTGTAATCTCACACGACCCGTGTCATAATCCACACGGCCCGTGTCAGCCCTAATCAGAGGACATCATGCATCGCGAACGCCGCTCGAAGTACGCCCAGGAGCGTCGGCAGCAGGCTCTCAGTGCCCAGACACCACCACCTGCGCGCCCACCTTCTCCACCTCCTTCTGCCTCCTTACCACAAGGTCCTCTCTCTCGCCACTCTTCTTCACCTGAGGACTCCGATTACGTCTCTGACGAGTCCGACCGCCTCTCTGGGGAGTACACTGATCGAGCAGAGGAGTACCAGGATAACTACTTCGCTCTCCCCACCCGTCGTATGTTCACACATTTCGATACTTTGCGGCTGCGCAAGTTCGAGAACACTCGCCGGGTTGACTTCGACGCCCTTCGCGCCTTCGGCATAGACACGCAGTTTCTCTTTCTCACCGGCAGGATTGGGATTACCCCTGCCTTCTGGGCCATTGAGCATAATTCCTATGAGTTGCTCACACACGAATTTCTCTCTTCTCTCCAACTCAAGACGGATCGACAAGGCGACCACTACATCAAATTCCAGCTCCGTTATCAGACTCACCGTCTCTGGCTCCCCCAGCTTCGTCGGTGGTTTGGCTTCCACTCGGATCCCCAGACCAATTCCCTCCATTTCCGAGTGGGTCTCGACAAAGACCACTTCTGGAATCTGATTTCTGGCATGACACCTGGGGCCATTCACAACAAGGAGTTCAAAGGCCTCAACATCGCCCACCCAGTCCTGCGATGCATCCAGCGCGCCCTTGCCGTCACTATCTTTGAACATGGAGAGACAGTCTCCCGTGCCAACATTGAGGACCTCCAGCTTCTGGATCATATGCTCCGCCCAGACGCGGAGATAGAGCGGCCCGATCTGATGCTCATCATGATTCACCACTGGCTTGGTCTTCAGCGCTCCACGAGGACAGGGGGTGCTATCACTATGGGTGCCTATGTCACCCACATTGCCGAGAGACTGAGGCTCTCCACTGATGGAGACACGCTCTGTAGAGGCCCACGCACCCTGGACGCCGACGCCTTTCGATTGGCGACCTTTATCAGGATTCAGAGGAGCTCTGGCGGCAGCACTCGATATCTCTGGCGCATGCCGGATGGCCGCACTCAGTACCTGATGCCCTTCTCGGCCCCTCTCTCCTTCGAGGACCGCTCCACATGGATTTTCACTGCACCCCTACCAGCTGCTCCGGCATCACCTCCACCTCCTCCTGATGATGATGTGCCGATGACTGATGCGCCTGGCTCCTCACACCAGCCCCACATCCCTTTCCCTGCTGAGACCGGCTCGCCCATTGCTGACCCTACCATTCAGGATGTGTACCGCCTCATGCATGGCATGAGTACCACTCAGCGCGAGCACGGTGTTCTTCTCCGCGACATTCAGCAGCAGGTGACAGACTATGGCGGGCGGATTGAGGCGATAGAGGCTGAGATGCGCTACTGGCGCCTTGATGATCCTGCTGACCACTGATCAGGTTTGCTTTCTTTTCCCCAGCTTTTATCTTATATCTGTCTTGAAGCATTGAGGACAATGCTCGGACTTAGCTTGGGGGGGAGAACTTTATCATTTAGTTCATGTTTATTTTTTCTTTTATTTCTAGGTCATGTTTACTTTTTATTGCACTTTTAGGCGATATATTTGCGTGAATTGCTAGAATTAGGAACCTTTGAGAGAAATTTTGAGTTACAATTATGATGACTTTGAGAAGTTAGAAATAACCCCATAAGTCGATCAAAGAATTGCATAGGATGGGATAGTTTGAACATTTGAAAGAACAAAAGTCAAATTGAATTGAGAAATCATTTTGAAACTAAACTGTGCCTTTTTTTTAAAACAAAGAACCGGGGTTTTCAATAAAAGAAAGATTGGGATATCCATTGGTATGAAAGAATACCATTGGATGTGTGTATTCATGATATATGCAAAAGACTTAAAACAAACGAAAAGATGGAGAAAATAAGAGTACTGGCAATAAGTCCTACAGGGCGCCTTTGAGCTCGTCTCCCACACTTAGAAAGAAAACAATGAGTACTGGCACAATCCTAATGGATGCCTTTGAGCTCGAGAAAAACCATAATTAAAACTTATGCATATGTCAACACGCGAAGTCTGCAACTTTCTAACCTAAGCTTGTTCCAAGCTTGGGGGGGTAAAAAGCAAAATCACCACAAATGAGAGCATAAGTTTGATGTAAGAATGAAAGATCAATCAATTCGAACAATTAGTTTTAGCAAACATTAGAACATCTCAAATTATGACATTTGATTAGTTGATTAGTGGGGTGAATCAAAATTTGTCAAAGAAATCCAAATTGTTATTCAAAAGGACTCTCGAAGATTTTTAACAATAGCAAGATCACGTAAACTGTTCGCATTAGAATTTACTTTTGCATTTAGGTAATCATTAGGCCAGCCCTTTACCTAAGTTAGGATTTTTGCTTGAGGACAAGCAAGATTTTAGCTTGGGGGAATTTGATATCTCGCATTCATATCTATATTTTGACCTTAATTTCGTACCAAAAACCTGTGTTTTAATCTATAAATTCGGTTATAATTCATTGAATATATATAGAATGTGGTACTGCTGCAAGTTATTCTTATTCTGCAGGAATCGGGCGAAATCGAGAAGAAATCTGGAATTTAGAAGTCTCTACACGGTCCGTGTAACATTCCACACGGGCCGTGTCAACCTCGACTCGACCGATGACACGACCGCATGAAGACCGATGACACGACCGCATGAAGAACACAGGCACACGGTCCGTGTAGAATTCCACACGGGCTGTGTCAAGCATTTCCGGAAACAAATCCAGAATTTGGAAACAAGGCTAATTAATGGAAGGTCGGCAAAACGAGTATATAAGCGAGATTTCTTGCACCAGAGAGGTCATTCTGGAGCAGAGGAGCATTTTCTAGGGTTTGGTCTTGACGGCTAAGCTTGGAGACGAAGTTGAGAAGCGAAAGACGCAAGTTTTCGACGGATCTTCTTTATTCTTCGGGTTTTGTCATGGCTAATCTTTTTATTACTTCTTTTATTTGTTTTAGAACTATGTCTGAGTAGATTTCTTAGTTTCTAGGGTTGTGATGTAATCGAATGTTTTGTCTTGCATGTTAGTTATTGGATTTCTTTGTTGAAATTTGTGTTTGCTTGATTGTGATTGATTTTAATTGCTTAGTGTAAGTTATTTGATTTTTATTGGTTTACCACTAGATGAATGATCACATCTAGAAGGTACTTTGGCCCTTATAATCTCTTAACCAAACTAAGTACATGAGGTAGGATTAGTGATCCGAAAGGTGAAACCAAGTAGTAACCGACAGGTGAACATTTCCTCATATCGACGGAATGAGGTTACTTTTAGTATTCCAACCAAGCAACTAGGTAATTCAGACCAACATACGACAGTTGAGGTCTAGAACCCGACGAGGGCATATATTGCAATTCCATACCAAGTTAATAAGCCAACAGACGACAGTTGAGGTTTAGAGACATTAGGTCTGGTCAGTAGAACCCTACACAAAGGAACAATACAAAGAAAACAATAACTGCTGCATTCACTCGAGGGCCACACGGACCGTGTACGACAGTATACGGCCCGTGTACACTGACACGGCCCGTGTAGGACACTACACGGACTGGGCACCTCGAGGCAAAACTGAGATGAAGTCATAACCCTGGAAACGCCTTTTATATTGATTTAAACCAAGTTTATTTACTTCTTTGCATTTTATTATTGTCATTGAACTGTTAGGAAATTTAGAAACCAAAACCAACCTTTTCCAACTTCTAGTCTTTATTTAATTTAGGTGAAATTCTAGATTAAATCTGAACCGTCCCTGTGATCGATACCCGATAATATACTACTCGATAGGATTGTATACTTGCAGTCTGAACCGAAAAGTGTGTTTAAGGTTAAAAAGTGCAGTTTACTGTACTGAAACTTTGTACTATACCTTTTTGGTGTAACAGTAATCGAATTAATTAAGAAGGAAAAGTAGAATTATTTGTGTCAATCCTTCTTCCTCTGTTTACTCTTCAACAAAATCCAACAACTTCCACCACCATCACTCAACCACCTCACTAGAGGAATCCTATTCACTTCAGGAAAACAACTTGAACAATTCCATGCCTTAGATGAGTGCACCGTTGCAAACACCAATGGGATGTGCATTAACTCCTTGAAAGCAATGAACATCTTTAATGATTTCAAGGGTCTATTATCAAACATCAAACTCTAGGACTTGGCGAATAAAAGATGCACTACAAAGACGGTTATCCGTCTAACGCTTGAGTTTCTCTCCAGAATAAATGTAGAAGGAGGCATCACAACCTTCTCCCTTTAAAACAAGATCTATACAATGACTCTTGAGAAGATAAACAAAGATCTAGGCAATCCAATGGAAAGGGACACAAACTACGGGTCGGTCAAGCCAAGGCAAGTTTTTTGGGAAGACATTGCCTTGAAGGAAGATTTTGGATACCCAAAAGAAGCACGATACATCATGCAAGAACCCCTTTGGTTTGTACAAGTAATCCCTGCCAACTCCATCTTTGCAACCGGGGAGGTCAATATTAAGGTGGCAGAAAGAGACATTTTCTTCCTCCACAAATAAAATGACACTTGGACATGGCAATCCAATTTCAGGTTCTTTGCTCATGAACACCAAAGCATGACGGCCACAAATAATCTCCACGACAGAGTTGTCACAATAGGAGTCATCATCACACTTATAACCAAGTACATTTTCCTTTAGTGTCCTAGAGTAAATATTTTCCTTTATGATAATGTTCATAGAATGATTGACTTGTTCAATTTGTTTCCTTGGAAAATAAATCTGCTGTGATTCTCGGGAATCGCAGGACCCTGCGATCCGAATCTCAGCTATTGGTTTTTTTCGTGATGCGTGCATGAAAATTTACTTTTCCAAAGTGTTTTTGAGATCCGCACACATAAAAATTTGAACCGTTGATTCGGAATCGCAGGATCCTGCGATCCTACCCAGGATCGCAGCAGATTCGGACTCGTTTCCTTGAGTTTGAATTACTTAAAAGTTCATTCGGAGTTGAGGTAAGAAATTGGTTATACTTAACAACTTTGGTTTTGTATTAAATTCTTTAGGTAAGAAATTGGTTGAAATGGACTAACAAATGTAATATGAATTTAGATTGAGAGCTGCTAGAAGAAGCACCGATAAAGAAGAGAAAGGACTTTCTACTCAAGTCAAGGCCAAATCAGATTTATCAAAAAAAAAAGGCCGAATCAGATCTGGACTTTCTGAGTCTTATTATTGACCCAGTTGTAAACACTAGGTTGGTTCGGGATCTATATATTGTCCACTTATTGTGGTGCAACTCCGGGATTGTAGTGATGTGATTATTAATTGGATAAAGATTTTTTTCCCCCATCTCCTATTCCCCATTCATCCCCCAATCATTAATTATCTAGGGGACCACAACTTTAAGCACAAAAAGACAAAAGAAAACGTGTATCAATCATTAATTACATTGGGGACCGCTAATTAACTAGGGGGACCGCTTATATTTGAAAAATTTACAACTGACGCGCACAAGTATTCATATATAATACATCAAGTATTCATATATAATACATTAAGTATTCATATCTAAGATATCAAGCATTTTAAAAAAAACTGGACATATCACTCACACATTTTTTACACGTTTTTAGAGGTGGTTTTTTTTTCTCCGTTCATTCTAACCAATATTTCTAACAATCTATGAAGAATTTTGCGAATCTAAAATCATAAACGTCTTCTATGCAATTTTCTCTTTCAAATGAGATCCATGATGAAGTACTTTTGAGTTATCCGTCACGCAAGTATTCATACCTCGTAAAATTATTTATATCTCGTCGTGCAAGTATTCATACCACGTCGAGCAAGTATTCATACCTTGTCGAACAAGTATTCATACCTAAGATATCAAGTAAAAAATGATTGAGTGGTAATGAAATTTCAATCGGTAAAAATGAGTGAATGATGTGTCCAGTTTTTTATTTGTGAAATACTGATGAGGTATGAATACTTGCTTGATGAGGTATGAATACTTGAATGACAAGGTATGAATACTTGTGCAACGGACAACTCGAAAGTATGTCATCATGGATCTCATTTGAAAGAGAAAATTGCGTAGAAGACGTTCCTGGTTTTAGATTTGCAAAATTCCTCACAGATTGTCAAAAATATTGGTTAGAGTGAACGGAGAAAAAAAAAACCACCTCTAAAAACGTGTAAAAGATGGATAAGTAATGTGTCCAGTTTTTTTTTAAAATACTTGATATCTTAGATATGAATACTTCATGCATTATATATGAATACTTTAGAATGCAACTATGAATACTTCTTTTAATAGTAATGAATATGAAAAAGTAGTATGTTTTTCTTTTCCTTTTCTGTTGCCGAATATTCCAAGTTGGTTATCAGTCCCCACCGGCAGTTAATGCTAAATAACAGATAATTAGCGGTCCCCCCTAGTTGAAAACGCGTTTTTAATTAGTGGTCCCCGTTAATCAAGCGTTTTTGGTTGTCTTTTAGTGCGGAAATCGTGGTCCCCTCTTAATTACCATTAAAGAATAATTAACAACCTTATCCGGGGGATGAATGGGGGATAGCAACCCGGGTATTGTTAGTCGGTCCCTTATTAATTATGGATATATTGGCCGGCCAAATGAATTGTTAGTGTGTCTTATCGGCAAAATGAAAAGAAAGGACGAAAATAGATTGCCTTAATGCAAGCGTTTTAAATATGTGCAAAAAAATTTAGATAGGCCAATCTACAGTGTCCAGCCCTTTGGATTATTTTTTTTTTTTTTTGAAGGTTGGTTTAATTAAAAAAAGAAGTTTATATTACACGGTTTTTCCTAAAATTAAAACTGAAAAGTAGCCACTAGGTCCTCAGCCCACTGCTAGTTCAGTCTAAACGGCTAGACCGTTATAGCACAGTGTGGATCCTACTCGATAGAACACTGCATAAGACAAATAGAATAATGAAATTATCTAATCGTAAGCCAAACCATTATTTCCCCTATTGTATCCTCCAATAAGTGAGCGACCAGTTGGCGCTTGTTTGAGAATAGCCCTTTGGATTTACTTACATGGTGATATTCTTCAGATTTACTTGTGTGGTGATTCTGGTGGATCTTATAAAATATGTGGGCCCAAGTGTTTTTATATTTCTTGTAACAATATGTGGGCCCAAGTGTTTTTATATTGATCTTATAAAACACATTGTACAGTTTGAAATGGACGAGAAAATGATCTAGCAATAACATTAATTGTTCCAAACTAGTCAATTGAAAATTTTAGTTTACATTTTTTTGTCGACCCATTTCATAGAGTATGATACAGGGATCGAAAACACACATGAAATAAAAACAATATAAAATATAAGAAACAAACAATGGGTACCAGATGTAGTAGGATTGATTTATTCCAACAGACTATATTGAAAAAAAGTTCACAGTGGTCAGACATAACAAACAATCTCAGTTTTAACAGTTACAACCAGTCACTCACCGAGGCTCCAACAGTTAGAACCATTTTGCACCGGGATGTATAACGCATGAATGTCAAGCTCCATAATATGCCCATCGCTTCGTTGATCCAGTATCTTTTTGTATATGACGCCTTGTGCTAGAGGGAACTCTCCCGTCCCACCGACAATGGCCCACTCACCATTTTCTAGTGCAGGCCCCATCACCTGAAGCGTCGACCCATGGAACCTGTTTGATATGCCATGCATACATGGAATCATATATATGTCAGAAATTTACACTAGATAGTTATCTGTCAAAATTCAAATCATGCCGTGTGTACCTGACATCACATCCAATTTATCAAGGCACAAAATACAAAAGTTGAAAAATTTTAATTTATAGGAAATTTCACCTTATTCTGATATGCTTTAAGTTTTTAATTGAATTTCGTGCATACCTGGCATCCTTGAACTCAATGCCAAAAGAATTGTACCAGTTCCGTGTTATCATTCCAGCCTGGATATGTAGGCCCTGTGCACGTGCAATGACCTTAGCGTTACGGCCGACTCCATCGTACAAGGCCCAATCATTAAGGACGGACCAACCAAAGGCGTTTGGAAGTTTTGGGTCTTTTATTTCTGATTGGTTAGCGTCTGGTCCTGCATACGTGCTGTGCAAGTATAAGTGGAAGTAAAGTTCATTTTGCTGGTATGCTTTCACAACAGGAGCAATCCTGAAAGTGGGTTTAGCCATGGCTATATAGGACTGTTGGTACAAGGAGGAGAGAATCTAGATTTGAAGTTTTTCCGTCTATTGACAGAAGTGAGAGGGTGGCAAGGGATACTTATATTTATAGCCAGTTCAATATATATAGGTCAACATACGACTTTTCTCCCTGGTTCTCTCTCTGATCTTTAGATTTTGGGAGCTAATTAAGCGCATTGATTATTAGCATCTCGCTGATTTTTATTGTAAATCACGACAGAAGAAAATCGAGTATACTGCCATATTGAAATTAATGCCTTTATTATAATATATATTTTGTGTTTAGTATGCAAAATATTTTATTCTTAGAGACTACAAGATGGGCGTTGCACGACAATTTTGACAAGTGTTCTGTTAGGGAAATTTTTTTATTGTGAACCAATTGTTCGGTTGCTACAAATGTGCATGCAGGTGTTGATCATTGCCGCAGAAAATCCGTTATCTAAAGGCAAAGAACCATTGGTTCAGCTCTGTTAGCCCATACTACTAAATGGGAGCTTGGGCACAATAAATGACTTGCCACTACTACAGAATTTCAAATTAACACCGGTTTTTTTTTACATTCAAAACCGGTTTTTCTACCGGTGCTAATCGGGCCGGTGCTGATTCTACGATTGATTAGCACCAATTTAAAACCGGTGCTAAATGTAATATACAACACCAGTTTTTTCTTAAAAACCGGTGCTATTTGTTACAGTCAACACCAGTTTTTAAAAAACAAACGGTGCTATTTGTTACATTTAGCACCGGTTTTTAAGAAAAAATTGGTTTTTAAGAAAAAATCGGTGCTAAATTTATTTTTTTATTTTTTTGGATTCAGTTTATATTGGGCTAGCTTTCAAATTTGCTAGCTATAAATTAAATATTTACATGCACAAAATATAGAATGGACAAAACATAATTATACAAATGAAACAATACATAATTTAAATATATCATCTTAACTAAATTTGATTGTTTCAACAAAAACAAGCTAAGATAGTATCATCTCTCACATTATTTGAAATTTCATAGTCATTACAAACATTTTTCCACAAAAAAATTAACCCACATTGTTTGGTACTATTGTACCCTCATTGGCAAAGAAATAAAACATGTAGTGAGGCGTTATTGCCTTTAGCACTGTCGGGTAGTATCTGATGATGTTGTACAACCCGTAAGAGCAGCGAACCCAAACCAAAGGATCATGATTGGAGAAAAGGAGAAGCTCACTTTACTGGTACCAAATCTTTGGAATAAAAATAATAACAACAATATTGCCACATGATCTGTAATAGCAAATATGTAATTTTAACAAAATTGACTAGTTATTGGAAGTCCAATTTTTAGGTCATGCACTTTAAGAACTATACAAATATTGTTAATTAAAGCATTGTACAGTGATCTGGGGCCAAATAAGAATAAGACAATTATGTTTAACATATCATGCATAATATATTTAACTTGAGTCAATATAATTCAAATTAAAATCAGATAAAACTAATAGTATATGAGGTGAAGGATTCGAGATTCTAAAACTACTTGCGAATTCAGGCTAAAGTTACGAATATATGCAATGAACTCCTTCCACTGCTGAAAGAACTATAAAGTTACGAATTCAGGGTCACTATATACCCAACAATTAAGAAAAAACCTCGAGAGCAAATTCAACACTATATATGCAATATAATTTATGAAGAATACCTGAAATAGCCGGAGTGAGCGCACCATCACCTATGACCATGCATGTACCGAGTAGAACTACATAAGTGATAATTTTCTGCGCAATGAAGCTCTCTTCCAAGAACTTCCGTGCTTTCGACTTCATTGAGCTTCTTGTGCTATGGAATTGCAATTTGGCATCAGAATCCAGACTTTTTAGTGGCATCACCATCTCTGATTTGAAATTCATATGTTGCCGCAGTAATGAGTACAAAGCAAAGGTCCCACCTTTAAACACAATCAAATGTTAGAACAACAGTACTTATGATGTAATAAAATTAATGATATATGGATTATAGACTTGGAGCTCTTGGAGCTTGAACATAATCCTTTGGCGAGTTGTAACAGGTGTGCTTCTCCATTTAGGGAAAGCTTTCTTTGCTGACTCAATTGCTGCCTTGAACTCATCTTTAGTTGTCAGTGGCACCAGGGACCACTTCCTGTGTAGCCTACAAAAACCAAGCATACAAGTGGCACCAGGGAACTCATCTTTAGTGGGCATATTTATTGAATCTATAAAAAAACTTGTACCTCAGGTTTTGGCTGATTACTTTTGAAACAACTTGAAATAACATAAATAAACAAGGGATTTGTACAACTTAGCTAGAAGAAAACGGATTGAAGTAAGTGGAAACCTTCAAAATATTCAACTCTGTACTAAAAACGAAACAAAAAGATCCCTTTCAAACAAATAACAAATCCAAACTAGTTGACATTTTCAAATAACGAATTCAAATAATCCAAACTACCTTCTCGATTGCGCTTTGATAGAAGCATTTTCTTTCCTCTCGCTCTACAAGTTTTCTCGACCTCTTTCGGCCCCTCGTTCTCTCTCTCATCTACAATTTCTAGGGTTTCCTCTTCTGCGATTTCGAAGATCCTGGCGGAGCGCAACGTGGAATGCGGCAAAGAGAGCCCTTTGATTGGAGGAGGAGGGCTTGGATAGGAGTGTGTAGATTCGATCTAACAAATTTCTGGGAGGGAAGTGAAAAAAAATCGAGGGGAGAGATCTTCATATTGGGATTTGAGAAAAAAATACGAATTCATATTCTTACATACAACACCGGTTTATTTGAAAAAACCGGTGTTGAAAAGTTAGCACCGATTTTTAAAAATAACATGTGCTAAATGTCTGACATACAACACCGGTTATTAATAATAAACCGGTGTTAAATGTTCAGCACCGGTTTTTACAAATAAACCGGTGTTGTATGTCAGACATTTAGCACCGGTTGTACTTTTAACCCATGCTAAAATATATACAACACCGATTGCATCAAATCCGGTGTTGTTTGACCGGTGCCGATTTGAAATTCTGTAGTAGTGTGTTCAATGAACTTACCCTTGCAATAAGTCTGAAAAAGTCATTAATATGGGACTACCCATGCAAATGTGCCATCGAAACTACCTTGGGCATAAATACTAAGTATTTGCATGGACGCCATTGGAAATACTTTATTTTGTCTTTTACCATGAGCTTACCCATACATAAAATACTCATGCAAATACTTTCAGAGTTTGCCCCATCTAGAGTATTACAAGGGACAAGGGTAGAGATTGTAGGCATTGATTATTTGCAAGGGGAGCGAACGTGGGTCCCATTGGACTATTTTGCAAGGCTAACAAACATGGGTCTCATCTAGGGCTGCTAATGAGTCAAGTTCGGCTCAAAACTCAGCTCAGCTCGTCATATAATTAAACAGGCCCAACTTGGGCTCGGCTCGGTCTTGAAGAAAAAAGCCCAACCCAATTTAATGAGTTTGGGTACGGAGAGCTCCACTAAAGGGCAATTCTAAGGCAATTTTCTACCAATGGTAAGGCGATTATGAGAAATTGAGACTAGAGACGGATGGAAGCAAATTGTGCGCACCAACCAACAAACATCACATCAGCCACACTACAGTTCAGGTAAGTACATTACAATTAATGGGACATCAAATCAGAGGGTAAATCATAGGTCAAATTGTACAAATTCTAGGGATAATTGGTACCGTCACTGTCCTTACAACAACAACATACGCCATACCGCTCCAAAATATCAGTACCAACCCAATTTTTCCTTGGATTTTCTTTCGCCGTACTTGATATCTCGCTATTTTATCTATATTATGACCAAATCTTACATCAAAATATGTGCCTAAAACTCTGAAATCGTGTTTATTTCATTGAATATCTGTAGGATGTGGTACTGCTGCGCATTTTGTTCTTATTTTGTAGAAAACGGACAAAACCGAGGAAGAATCTGGAATCTAAAGGCCCATACACGGACCGTGCACCACTGCATGCGGACTGTACACCCTCTGCCCGACCGTGCACATTCCACCTCACCAGGACACAGGCACACGGTCCGTGCACATTCCACCTCACTAGGACACAGGCACACGGTCCGTGCAGCACTTCATACAGACCGTGCATAACATTTCCGAAAACTCTGACCAAAGAAGGAAAGAGATGCCAGCTGGGGAAGGTCGTGAATAGAGGGATAAAAGTGAGATTATGGGCAACAGAGAGACAATTCTGGAGCTGAGAACATAACCTAGGGTTTGGAAGAGACTGTTAGGCTTGGAGAGGAAGAAGAGAAGAGGAAAACGCGAGTTTTGCGACGAATCTTCTTATTTCTTCGAGGTTTGTCATGAACTTCATTATTACTCTTTGTTTTATTTGCTTTTTGACTATGTTATGCTAAACATTTTTGTTTATAGGGTTATGATGTAGTCGAATGCTTAGTTTATTTGCTAGTTATTTGGAATTTGTGTTGAATCTTGTGCTTGCTTGATTGTATAGTATTTTATTGCTTAGTTGAATTTGTTTGAATTGAATTGTTAATCCGTTAGATGAAAGGCCTCATCTAGATGGTAATTGTATAACTCCGATATTCATCTCGGCTACTACTACTAAAGATATCCTCGATCAGATCACCGCGCTGTCTGCCAAACTGGATGCCATGCAGAAGGCATTCGACAAGATGAGTGTGAAATCAGTTGGCAACCATCAACCACAGTCTTGTGTCATGTGTGGTGATAAAGGGCACTTTTATGAGCACTGCCCATTGGCGCAGAGAGACCGAGCAAGTCAACTCTCTCAACAGTGAACCATCCTATTTTCCAAAACCTCCATTCAACCGAACCTACTCCAAGGACCCAGTTGAGCAACATAATTGGAGGTGGAAACAGAACAACTCTGCCCCATTCAACAATTCCTCGAGCAGCAACAACAACAACCGAAACTTCTACCACAATGCTTCTTTCAACAACTCGAACAACCGCGCACCTCAATCCGATCCACCCAAGCCGTATATTGCCCCCACTGTGGGCGATTTCATGCACGAGCAAGGGAAGATGAATCAGATGATGTTCGAGCAGATGCAAGCGATTAGTGCTCAGTTGGCCGGTTTAGCTGCTCAAAACAAGATGATGGAGATGCAAATGGGTCACCAAGCCTCCTCTAGCCAACCACAACCTGGAAAGCTACCCAGCCAACCAGAGCTCAACCCTAGAGGAGTGGCTAAAGCAATCACCTTGCGAAGCGGGACTAACTATCAGGGACCAGCCATGCCCGTTGACCCAAATGCCAAGCACACGGACCGTGCAGACCCCACCTGCTGAAGAAACTGAACACTCGGACCATGCAGAGCCCGCACGGCCAGCAGAAAACATTGAGACTACTGTGCACACGGACCGTGCAGATGGTACACGGGCCGTGCAGAAAGAGGCTTACAACTAGAGAAAGAAAGGGGCCAAGAAACCACCGCCCTACCGACCACCTGTACCTTTTCCCCAGAGGCTAGCTGAGTCCAGACTCAATGAGCAGTTTTCCAAGTTCATTCAAGTTCTCAAGCAGCTACACATAACCATTCCATTCACCGAAGTCTTGACCCAAATGTCAACTTATGCTAAGTTTCTCAAGGATATCCTCTCGAACAAGCGAAGCTTACGGGGACATGAGACGATGAAACTCACAGAACAGTGCAGTGCAATCCTGAGAAGAGAGCTCCCACCAAAACTGAAAGACCCTGGCAAATTCTCCATTCCTTGCATAATTGGGAAAGTCACGATCAAGAAAGCTCTATGTGACTTAAGGGCCAGCGTGAGTCTCATGCCGCGCACCATCTTTGACCAATTGGGTGTAGGTGAGCTCAGACCTACGCGCATGACTCTACAGCTTGCCGATTCTTCTGTTAGACTACCACTCGGCATAGTGGAGGACGTGCCGGTTAAAGTTGGTAAGTTTTATGTACCGAGTGATTTTGTTGTGATGAAGATGGAGGAAGACAAGGAAGTCCCAATCATTCTGGGACGGACATTTCTGAGACAACTGGAGCAATCATTGATGTGGATAAAGGGATTCTCACATTGAACATAGGAGATGAGAAAGTTCGGTTCCAAATCGACCAAGCCATGAAATACCCTGCTCAAGCCGAAACTTGCTTCATGGTTGATGTGATCGAAGAATTGGTCGAAGAGAACTTTCGTGAGCGATTCAACAACTCGCTAAGGTATCACACTGACTCTTTATCTGAATTGCAGGTTGAAACAAGCGAGTTGGAGTCAATATGTGCAGCAGAAGCAACATTTGACAGTCTGGAGGAACTAACACACGGATCGCATGCATCACACACGGACCGTGCACTACTGTCAGAGGAATTAGAAAATGAGGAGGCACACTGGGAGCACAGAGCTCACACGGGGGTAGCACATGGATCGCATACTTCTCACACGGACCGTGCACCAGCCCAGGCAGAGCAGTCCACTCCTGAACTTAAGCCTCTTCCTACCACATTCTATAGATATTCAATGAAATAAACATGATTTGACAGTTTTAAGCACAGGTTTTGGTACAAAGTTTGGTCGGAATATAGATAAGAAAGCGAGATATCATACACAATTCTGGGACTCAGCAGGGTGTGATTGGAAATTTAACTACTTTTCAAGTGCCACTTGTTACTTAAGAACTTAATGTTTTAAATGTTATAAATCAGATCCTATTGTTGTCATCTCCAAATTATAACACACGTGCTTGCATTTTCAATGCTTAGGGTCACGGTTCTACATCTCAACCATCTGATGAAGGAGCTTCACACATTCTACCGCGATTCTCCCAGGTAAAGAGAGGAATGAAGAGAACTAAGAAATTGCTAACAAAAATTGTCGAAACCTTCGATTGTGAGTGTCGATGTTAATGGAAAGCAATGCATACCGTGTCCATGTCAAAGATGTTGTAACCTCTTCACCAAAGATGTGGAAACCGTTGAACTACACCTCTTTCAATTTGGATTTTGCAACCTATATCATGTTTGGTACAAACATGGGGAGTCACATCCAGGAGCGATGCCACTAAGTCCACCAACGAGCAATGCCACTGATCAAATGGGTGAGATGGTAAGGGATGCCGCTGGTCATGAATTCGATTGGAATGAGGTACAACCTGCTGGAGCTGCTAAATTTTTTTTGATATGATGCAATCATCCAATACACCACTTTGGAAAGTTAACTCGACGGGTGAGCTGAAATGCGAGACACACACCGTCTTGTCGGTTGTGGCACATGCCATAGCTTTGAAGTCAGAACACCAATTGAGCTAAAAATGTTTTGATGGTATCATGAGTCTAATTAAAAGCACCCTCCCTTCTCGTGAATGAATGCCGGAAAATTTCTACCAATTCAAGCGGTTGGTTGAAGAATTGGGCATGGATCATCAGAAAATAGGTGTATGCCCAATTTTTGTATACTGTATTACAAAGGAGTTAACAAGAAGAAGACACGGTGTGATGTTTGTGGCGAATCAAGATATAAGCCTCCCGACCCCAATAAGAAGGAAAAACCCGTTGCAAAAAAGATACTTCGTTATCTACCTGTCACACCACGATTGCAAAGGGTGTACATGTCTGCCAAATCTGCCCACGATATGAGGTGGCATAAGGAGGGTGTGCGGGTTCAACCCGGGTTTATAGTGCACCCGGCGGATGGTGAGGCTTGGAAGCAAACATGCCAATTTTGCAGAAGAGGTGAGAAATGTTTGGTTGGGGCAAACCACGGATGGATTCATGCCCTTCAACTCGAGTGCGGCTCCATATTCATGCTGGCTGGTCTTTATTTTCCCGTATATCCTACCACCTGGGATGATAATGAAAGAAGATAGCATGTTCCTTGCGCTTGTAATCCCAGGACCAAACCATCCGAGTCGGAACATTGACATTCTCCTCGAACATTTAATCGACGAAATGAAAAAATTGTGGTTACATGGAGAGATAACATGGGATGGTTATAAAAGAGAAAATTTCGAGATGTATGCATTACTACTTTGGACGGTGAGTGATTACCCGGCTTATGAGATGCTATGTGGGTAGGATACAAAAGGCCGATTGGGGTGTTTTTATTGCATAGATAAGACAAAGGCCTTTCAACTCCCCCATGGTGAAAAAACATCTTGGTTCGACTGTCATAGATGTTTTTTGCCTCCGGACCACCCATTCCGTCTAGATATGAAGAATTTCATAAAAGATAGAGTCGAGACTGATGGGCCACCACCAAGATTAACGGAAAAGCAACTGCTCGATATAGTGGCTTTGATCCCAGATACTGAATGGGGTAAAAATTCAGGACCACGACAGATTCCAGGATATGGTGACACACATCATTGGAAAAAGAAGAGTATTTTCTGGAGTTTACCCTATTGGAAAGATAATCTGTTGCAACACAATTTGGATATGATGCATTTGGAGAAGAATTTCACAGAAAATTTGTTATACACGCTTTTAAACATGGTTGGCAGAACCAAGGATAATGAAAAAACTAGAAAGGATTTGGAGATTTATTGTGATCGTCCCAACCAGTACCTAAGTCTGTCCGAAACCAACCCGGGAAAGTTGAAAAAACCAAAGGCACCATTCGCACTCGATCTCGATCAAAGGAGGGTTGTTTTAACATGGCTCAAGAAGGTAAGGTTCCCCGATGGCTATGTATCGAACTGGGATAGGTGTGTTAACCTAACCACTTGCACCCTCACCGATCTTAAAAGTCATGATTTACATGTGCTCATGGAGCGTCTCCTCCCCGTTGCATTTTGGGACTTCGTCCTGAATCCCGTATGGGATGTTTTATGTGAGATTTCAGCATTCTTTAGAGAGATTTGTGCCAATGAGCTTGATACATCCCGTTTGGAGAAATTAGAAGTGGATATTATCGTCACAATGTGCAAGGCGGAAAAAAATTTCCTGCCTGGTTTCTTCGATTCAATGGAGCATTTTGTGGTGCATGTAGCATACGAGGCTAGAATGGGGGGGCCTGCAGGGTACCGATGGATGTATCCATGTGAAATGTTTGTTTTTTATTACAAAATAAAGAAACACTTAGCTTACATATTGTTTCTACTACTAAACTATACTAAGACATGTACCTAACAACCCTAAAACATTGATACAATTACAGACGCAACAAAGAACAGAGGATGAGATTCATGAACAAGGCACAAGTTGAGGGTTCAATTGTCGAGGCTACAATTGCCAAATAAATTTGCACATTTTCCACCCACTATTTTGTAGACAAATCTAACATAGAGTCTTCGGGGGTACATCTATCGATATTCGATACTCCGGGCTGTACCATGGGCAGGGAAAAACGAAGGCCTCTCAGTGACAAGGATTGGAAGGCTGCACACACCGTCCTCAACTGTCCAGAGATCTCGGAGAAGTACATGGGGTACAATCTTTATAATTTATTTTCTTTTAATGTTTTCAAAGGTATATATTATAAACCTACCAACATCTAATTTCTTTACATGTTGGAATGTGTAGAGAGTTTGATACATGCATGCTTAACTCTGGAGTAACCACAAGCCCACATGATTTGCCAAAAGTTCGTCAAGATGGGTTCGTAGATTGGTTATGAAAAAAGGTACTAAATTCCCGTGAAGATTGCGATGACTACATACGGATGACAGGAGTCACACCTAGCAAACAAGCATACTTCTACGATGGGTACGAAGTTAATGGTTATTGATTTCACACACAAACATATGAACAAAACAAGGTTACTCAAAGTAGCGGTGTTTGCATCAAAGGAGAGATATCAGACAATGACATACCAACCGACTACTATGGTGTTCTCCAAGAGGTCATTGAGCTAGTATATGATGTACATAGGGTAGCTATCTTTAGGTGTGATTGGTTCGACATAGTAAACGGTGTAAGGGTGGACCAAGAACATGGAATTGTGGAAGTTAAACATACTTCTCACCTTGTAACTTATGAGCCGTTTGTATTAGCAGCTCAAGCTACGCAAGTGTGTTACCTACCTTATGTATCGAAAAAAGCAGATAGACGCCCATGGTGGGTGGTGATGAAAAACAAGCCCGAAAGCAATGTTTCATGATGAGAGTGCCGATGCAAACATTGAAAATTTATCAGGAGGAAAGGCCGGATAATCCAATCTCGACACCAAATAGACAAGATTTTGATTGGGATGGAATGGTCCTTGGAGCAGACGAGTTCGAACTAGTGGTCGATCCAACTTCAATTCCGCTAACAACATCAAATGCACCGCAATCAATGGCGAGGGATGGAAATGATGAAGATCATGACATGGAGCAAGAGTATCACAATGATGAAGAAGATTCGTGGGAATCCGATTATTCCGAGCAATCCGATCAAGAATATTAATTGGTTAAGCAATACATGTATGTGTTACTTTTTACATTTGAATTTACTTTACATTATTTTTTTTTTGTTATATTATAGGGAATTGAGACACCAAGATTGAGTTGGTAGTGTTGAACATGATTAATTAGTTGCTGCAATTTTATGCTAATTTTACTCATTTACTCACTGTCATTTGCAGGAGTACACAAGAGGCATTTCATGTTCTTCTCAATTCAATATTGCTTGCTGCCACAATGTTTTGTATCAAAATTTCATATATTGGCTTATTCAAAATACCGAAATTTAAGTTTTCAATCTAATGTTTTAGTTTATCACAATTAAATCTTGCTTGCTGTTGTGATTTATTTATTTATACAATTCAAAAGGAGATCTAAAATATACAGAAATGTTCATGTCTCCAGGAACTAAACATTTTCAAGGGCCATCCCATGGAAATAATATGTACAACTATAAAATAATATAAACTGAATCAAGAAATCATTTCCATGCGTATTTGTTCCAATATTTTCATGAACCTTCACTATAAAATAATATAAACATAATCAACAAAACATTTCCAAGGGCCAGCCCATGGAAATAATATGTCCAACTATCAAATAATATAAACTGAATCAATATAGCATTTCCATGCGCATTTGCCTCCAGTATTTCCATGATCATTCGCTATAAAATAATATAAACATAATCAACTAAACATTTCCAAGGGGCGAGCCCATGGAAATAATATGTCCAACTATAAAAATAATATAAACTGAATCAAGAAACCATTTCCATGCGCATTTGCTCCAGTATTTGCATGAACCTTTGCTATAAAATAATATAAACATAATAAACAAAACATTTCCAAGGGCCTCCCATGGAAATAGTATGTCCAACTATAAAATAATATATACTGTATCAATAAAACATTTCCATGCACATTTGTCTCAGTATTTCCATGAAGCTTCACTTATAAAATAATATAAATAGAATAAACAAAACATTTCCAAGGGCCAGCCCATGGAAATAGTATGTCTATCTTCTTCAGACTTATTTTCATGCGCAAGTGGTTAAGTATTTCTATGCATCTTCAATAAAATATATTATTTGGTCCGTTTGGTGGGTCGCAGGGCATGCCAAAACTTTTTCCAAGGGTGAAAAGGTACATTTCCATGGTCACATATGAAATATTTCCATGCGCTACTTTTTCCATGGGCTTGCCTTTGGGAAAGGGTTACGGTGTCAGAAAAGCTCATTTTATTTCCATGGACCCTTCACAAGCTTGGAAATGCATTTTCTACCCTTGGTAAATACGAAAATTCTAGTAGTGAGTATTTTTCCCTCTAAAATTCATAATATCATATTTACCCTTCTAAATTTCAAAAACTTACAAATTTACTCATTTATTTGGTTATCTATTAAAGATCATTTTAAATTTATAAAATACCAATTTTAACCTACTAAATGTTAGTCTTCTATATAGTCGGTTTCAGAGTGAAATTGGTACATTTCTCTACTTTTGAATCATACACAATGACATTTAGGTATACGCTTTTGTAAGTGTCCGAAGAGAAGATATGAATTATTTGACTTCAAAAACTGACCAATTAGAAGGTTGACATTTTTCTTAAACAAACTACATATTTTTTATTTATTAATAAAGAATAAATGGGTACTTTATAAATTTAAAATAAATTTAAAATGAGTTTTAATAGAAAATGTTTCGTCAAGATTTGCAGCAAATATATAACATGCCAGTGGAAAGAACCGCACATTCGAGGTTTAAAATTTCCTTAAAAATTGAGAACAACTATGTTTGCAGTATCATGAAGCATAGTGGAATTGCACAATTATTGCGATAGCTACTTTGATCATACGGTATGAACAATCAATGGCAAATTGACAAGCAGTTAAAGCACTTAATAAAACTAACAAGGTATAATTGGTCTATTCTTTTAATTAAAATATGTCATTTTGTAGGAGAATTTTTTTTTCTTATAATATGTCGTCGTTGCAACGCACGGACACGATACTATATAAGTAAATCATGACCATTTTAGAATTAATGAAAAATCAACATGCATAATAAAATAAAAATTAAATTAGCAAATACAAAATTTAATTTAAATGGAAACAACAAATCCATTAAAAACGTTTAATTTACTCAATATAATCCCAACATACTTTATAATTAGCACACTGATACATAGAGCACAACATACATTAAACTAGGAACATAAAGAACAAGAGACACATGCATAGAAAAAAAAACTGAATCAAAGAAAGAGATTGAAAGCAACATTTTAATTATCTATAACTTTTTCAATAACATGCTCTAGATCAGGAAGGTTGTTAAGTTTCCGGCATTGAACAACATGCATTGTGGTAAGCTGCGGCATAGCCATCGGGTTCACCTCCCAATTCTCCAAGTTCACCAATTTCTTAAGTTCTAAGAACCGCAACTGGGGAAACCCCTCGGCAGAGCAAACCATTTTCTTCCCAGCATAAGCTCCATCTTGTAGGCTCAATAATTTTAGGGCATGTAATCTTTCTAGCCTTGGCATGGGGTCTTCCTTCAAACATGAATTTGTTAGGGTAAGCTTTGTAAGATTTGGTGGAAATTTGATATTATCAATGAAAAGTTTCCTGCAATTCCATTTTCCCTCTAGTTTAATGGAATTCACTGTCTCGAGGTTTGGGAAGGCTCTAGTATCAGCTAACTCTGACGGTATAATGTCGCTTATAATTGTCATCGAGAGGAGATTCTTCATGTGGCTCAACAGATCAGAAATAGATTTCCAGTATGGATTAGATTTCCAGTTTGGATTGTCTCTATTTGAAAGTGCTAACTTTCTAAGGTTGATTAGGAATTGCGGAAAGTTTTCTTGCCATGACTCGGGAACCACAACTGTTTTCAGTATCTGTAGGTCTGGTATATTTGCTGTAGAGGGAGGGCCAATAATTTGGGGGCTAGGTTTGACATATACATGACGAAGTGTTGATATGTCCCATAAAGATTCAGGTAGGGTTTTTATGTTTGTATCTCTAACATCTAGGGTTTGAAGAACTTTCATGTTCCCTATATTTTTAGGAAGTTCAGATATATTACTACCCCTCAAGCCCAGATATCGAAGGAAAGTCATGTCCGATAAAGTTTTTTCTGGAATTGTGGATTTCCTCAATTCCAATACTCTTAGGAACATGGCACTTCCAAGAACATTCCTATCAAAATCAAAAACTAAAACGGAATGTATATGATTATTTTCGATCTCTGTGTATTGATTATTGTCGTCATGATGGATTGCTAAACGGAACAGGGATTCTATTTTTTCCTTATCTGGATTGGCAACCAAAAATCCATCCTTGCGGGATAGTTGGATGGCAAATTCATGAATGGAACGACGTACTTGGCAATATTTGATTGTGCCTAAAAATGATCTCTTTGAAACCCAAACCAACGACCTGCAAGCAAGAAGGAAAATAAATAAACATCACGTACATATATATAAAAAAACAAATCTCTAGATGGACATGAGGACCTAAATAGTTTTGCCGCAGAATTGAAAACCAGCAGTGGACCATCATCACTAGTCACGTTTCTTGAGGTAGTACACCTTAATTCTCACTTGAAAAATAAAAAAAGTGCATTTATTGATCATTAAGTAAACCAAAGAAAACTGTCTACTTTTTTTGACAAAACAGACAAGATTCAGTTTTATTGATAACCTTTTTTCTGGAAACTATGACATAATGTTTGAAATAGCATTTTTAATAAAACATACTAATTTCAGTATTATTGATGACCTATTTTTAGGAAACTATGACTAATGGTTGAAATAGCAATAATCCTATCACAAATTTATATGTCATTTATACCACAAAGGTAAAAATCATAGACCTAATAATCAATTATAAATTATAAGACTTAATGTCAATTTCCAAAAATATTTAAAATACCTTTGGACAAGTTGCTCTAGGTACTTATATGCGGCCTCCTCTGTAGTCTCTCCTTTCTCTGGTGTAACAAACCCTTCAGCGATCCATATCTCAGTTAGAGACCTTGCTGGAATCTCATAATCTATCGGGTAACATGAGAAATACAGAAAGCACGGTTTGAGAAAGTGAGGTAAATCATCATAGCAATAGGTTAAAATGTGCCACGTATCATTGTTAGTAGCCCCATTATTAGACTCTTTGATCTTAACGAGGTCATCTTTCACCTTGTTCCATGTGTCGTAGGCTCTTGGTTTGAATGAAAGGAGACTCCCTATAAGGAGAAGAGTCAGAGGCTGTGCTTCACATGCCTTGCAAATCAGGTGAGGGAGATTGTCTAGATCTTTGGATAACTCTAATAAGAAGTTCTGAATTTCAGAAGGTTCTTTAATCTCGCCAAGGGCTGGAAATGCTTTCATGAGGAGGAGTGCTCGGCACTTCTCCTCATTAGGTGTTATGCAGATTGAATTATCTGCTGTGTTGAGATGTAAGTTTTCAATTCTCTTTATGTCGTCGAGAGAATTTATAACTGCATCTACGTCTTTGTTACCCAACTCAGCTTCTGCTTCTGTATTCTTTAACTCATTGCAGGTAACCACAATACCAATGATAAAATCTAGGGTTTCCTGCCAATCTTTCACCAAATTATGGCACCTAGAGCTGGAGGACTGGTTTTTGGAAGCACGTGGAACAATCTCCCTCATAAAATTTCCAACTTTACGGGCTGTAAGTCGGAGACCCTCAATTAGAGCCAGCTTTTCATCCTCAGTGTGTGCCCTGAAGTTTGCTGTCGTCATGAATATCTGAAGTTTAATTAATTCATTCCCTATTACATTCAGATAATTCACATAATCAGGAACATTTTCTGACAAAAAAGCTCTCAGGGCGGGTAGAGATAGCATTTCTTTTATGAATGGTAGGGCATCCATCTCTATTTCAACTTTCTCAAAATCACATGCAATTCAACTACAAGCTCCACCAAGTAACTGCAATGGAATAAAAAACATTTAAAAATACTATAAATGGTGCAAGACTTAAAATATGAATCTGAAAATCGACATCAAAAGCAGAATTGGTAAGTTGACCTTGGAAACAGTATCAGGTTAATCAATAAAAATCAGCCAAATTTGATCGGAAACTCAGATTATTTTTCCAAAAAGGGCTTATTTTGTACTTCAAAAAATAGAAACAAAAATAAAAAATTAACTAGTCGAAATATTATGTTAAGACAAAAGTTTACATTCAAATAATCCACTAATATAATATGAAACAAACAATTAAAACTAAATAGGAAGCCTGATGGATTGTCACGTAGAGTAAAAATCAATAAAAATTAAATATTACATATTTGATTAAAGATAACTCGAAATGTATATCAATAAAAACTAGATTATATATTATATGGCTGGAATTCACACGTTTTGCGCCATAATAATTGAAGTTTTTTTACAAAAATTAGACTTGTTGAACACAAATGTTAAGACAAGTATTTATATAAATAGTATATTAGGATTCACACATAAAAACAATATAAAAACCTGATAGAGGTAATTATAAACTAAAAAAAATAAAAAATACAGAATATTTAAAAATAGTCATTTAAAACTTATTCAGCTCAAAAATTGATCTTACAACATCAACAAAAAACCAGCTAAGTTACCAAAACATATCTTTCTTCTCCCCAAAACTAAGTCTCTCTGCTACCTCTCTTCTTCCTACTGCCCCAATCCCAGCTAAGAGAGAATCACCCCAAATCTCAGCTAAGAGAGAATCAGACAAAAATTCAGTTGAATCGGTCCGAATTGCAGTCCAACTCGGCCGAGTCAACATGGAATTTGCCGATTTTTTATGTTCAGAGCCAGTTTGAAATCTGACATTATCGAGTTGCTAATAGTTCTCAAGTGTAACCTACTTGAAGAATGTTGAAATTTTATACCTTAGAGCCCCCGTACTAACCCCATAAGCCATCTACAGATCAGGAATTTGTGAGATAGATGGAAGTAAATTCCAGAGAGAGAAGAGAGGAAACACTCACCCCGTTGCTGTTTCAGGTTCAGTACAGGAGGTTCGATCGGGTCGACTCAGCAGGAGAAGGAAGAGGAAGTAGGCGTTTTAGATCGATTGGGGAGGAGGGAGGGTGGGGAGTAGATGGGAGAGTATAAACTTGTGTTAGAGGGACAGAGAGGGAGGTTTCATTAATAATGAATTTGTGATAAAGGTAAAAGCCCAGGAAATATTGCTTTTCTAGTAAATTGCAGTCATCGTTTGGACCCTCCAAACCGGAACCATTCAGGTGTTTTTCTTAAAAAAAAAAAAAAACAATTTTTTGGTTTTCCGATCTTAACTATTTAAATTTGTTAAAATTTGTGCATGAAAAAATTACTTTATTAAAATACACGAATAAAACATTTTAAATTATTCGAATCGCAAAAACAGAAAGCTGTTTTTCTCTCCGAAAAACAGGAGAGTCGGATCCCTCCAAACCTATCTTCCAATTTGAACCCTAACAGCTACAACCGCACATGGTATGTTTCACAAAAAATTAACAGAAGGCCCCTTTTATGTTTAATAATTTCATAATCTTTTCACATTTTATCCATTCAAAGTAAGACAAACACCTTTAAAATATTAATAAAATAAAATCTCTTTCGTTGACTAATTACCTCGATTCCCATGTATCTCTCGCCCATCACCTAATACTCAATACATATTGTCTCCCAAACCCAATAAGGTCCACGTAGAAGGAACTTAAGTGTTTGCATAAACTGTACATGCTGAGAATATATACCACAGGTTCTAAATCTTATAAATTCAAAAGTTAACAAAAATTCATGACATCATGAGTTCGAACTTTCAAGTATTTACCCCAACTCAAAGAGTACCAGATGCGTTTTAATTTAATCTAAATTTTGTTGTCCAGTAGGTGATTTATTATAAGAAGAATAATCCACACTAGTGTGTGTATTGTACATAATAATTAAATAACAAATTTGTTAAATTATTTTCATAATTTTCTTGAGTCTTTAAACCAATAATGAAGATGGACGATCAGAACATGGGAAGCGTGCAGTCATTTATGCTGAAAGTACCAAACTTTAGGAGGAATATATATACTACAAGAATTTGTCACTATCTGCGAGGTTAAAAGTTCTTTTTACTATTGGTACCGTCAAGGATAGTCCTGTCGGTAATAGTGTTACCCTCAAAAATAGCAATTTATATCGGCTTACCCTCGGCAATAGTGGCTGTCTGTGATGACTTCTTTACTTGGCTCAAAATGTGGATTCCACCAAGTCTCAGATGTGTCACGGTCTGCAATGTGTCCATCACAGACCGTGAAAGGTCTTCTTTGGCTCCTTTTGGTCTGTTATTCGTCCTCAATTCATAGAAACCCTTAACGAAGCCCTTAAGGTCTGCTATGCGCCTTGCTTTTGCTGGTTTTCCATCTTTCTGCAATGAAAACATGTTCTACGGCGGTAACCACATCTTTGGCACATAACGAAACAAAACTATTAAAAATACATGGAAATTAGTGAAAATTCATGTTCAATCCCTATCGAAAAGTAGATACAGTTTAGGCCTATCAGAGATATGATGACACGTTAGTAAGATTGATGACCACTTTGATAGCTGCAGAGGAAGTGCCACATTATTGGACGTGGCGTTTAAAAAAAAAAAACCATCTTTCTGAGTTTGTGATGAAGTCCTCGAGTTATAATGAGAAGTTTCAATGGATATACATTAATTATATGCATGGTACACTGGAGAATTATTTGAAATGAATCATTTTCTCCATATAATTGTAAATGTGTTTTGGTTATAATTTAGAGTGCTTCAGTGTTTTGCTAGTTGCTTCTGAAAGCCTACTTTATATATTAAAGACTAAAGGGATTATTTTTAATTTGGATTTTGAAAAATCGTATGATTTTATTAATTGGGATATTCTGATTGAGGTTTTAAAAGCAAGTTCTTTTGGAGATAAATTTCAAAAATATATTTATAAGATTCTTTACGGTAGTAAGACTTGCATTAATGTGAATGGGTGTTAAAGTTACAAGCTAATACGTACATCAAGTTTCACATCTGATCCGGAGAAAGATGAAGAAAGAAATCAATAGAAGAATATTCAGTTAATATAGGGCTAGACGATATGTTCTGTATAGGTAATATTTGAATGGTATAATAGTGGTTTCCATAGTTGACCTATCTAGTGATTTATTTCTCCTAAAATTGATGTATTTCCTTTTCTAATTAATATGGCGGTGCGGCTCTATGAAGGTGATAAATAGAGGCACAGAGGACAAGCAGATTCATGTAAGAAAAATATAATTCAATGATATAAAAGAAAGGGAGAGGTTTGAGGGAGTGTGGTGTTATTTGTGTCTTTAATTATCTGAAATTTAACATGGTATCAGAGCGGTGATCGATCCGTAACCAATTCGAAGACCTCACCATTAAACTTCTTTCCACCATGAGTGAACCTGAAGCTAGTTCTTACATGTCAAGAGAAGATAGAACAGCAGCTTTGTTGGAAAAACTAACGCAACTCATTGCACTACCACAAACCCAAATTATGGCCATTCAACATAACCCGAACCCACATGTAGCCATACCCACAACCGAAACCTTCATCCACCCGAATCCTATCTCTGTGAAACTCAATGGAAAAAACTACTCCCTGTGGTCTCAAGTAGGAACGATGTATGTGAAGGGACGAGACAAATTACGGCACATAACGGGAAATCCGCCTCCTCCACAGCCACAAGATGCATTATATCCGAAGTGGGACATTGATGACACAATGGTGAAGGGATGGTTGATCAACTCTCTTGAATCGAATCTGACGGACAAGTTCATTCGGTTTCCAACGGCAAAAGAAGTATGGGACGCACTCTCTACGACGTTTTATGATGGCAGCGATGCCGCTCAGGTATTTGAACTAAATAAGAGGGTAACTCGACTAAGACAATTGGGTAAATCTGTAGAAGAATACTATAATGATTTGCAAAGTCTATGGCAAGAAATTGATTTTCGCCGGCCTAACCCCATGGTTCATGCAGAAGATATTAAGAAATTTAATAGTTTTATTCAAGAAACCATGGTTTATACTTTTCTCGATGGGCTTGATGATCGGTTGGACAATGAGAGAGCGAATATCCTGCAACTCACACCGTTTCCCACAGTTGAACAAGCCTTCGCAAGGGTAAGAAAGGAGGTAGTAAGGCAGGAGATCATGCTGAAAGATGGAGAAGAAATATCCCAAGTTTCGACTGCCATGATTTCAAAGGTGCCCAAAATTCCTAAGGTATATCTAACACTGAATAAGAACGCGTCTTATGTTGATAAATCCAAGTTAAAGTGTACTCACTGTGGTCAAACAAGGCATGTGAAAAAACAGTGTTTTCAAATTGTTGGTTATCCTGATTGGTACAAAGAGAGAAAAAAAAGGAAGCAACATGTCACAGGGAGGGGAAAGATAGCAGTTGCAACATCCGAAACAATGGGTGAGAGGCAGCATGGACTTGTATGGGCACATCCAGATCAAACACATGGACCAGATGCAACTCAAGTCCAAGGTGCGGATCAGGCCGAAGTCAGAATTGGGTCCGGTTCGGCTGCTCTCCATGCTGCAGGTAGTTCTAGAAACCGGAATAACTCATAACAAGGTAACTTTCTCGATATTTGTAATATTGGAAAAACAAAAGAATAGGTTATAGATTCGAGAGCTACGGACCACATGACTTATTCAGAAAAGGACTTAAGGTTAAGAAAACATACAAAAAAGGATGGTATTCTTAATGCAAATGGAATTGAGTATCCTGTAAACAGAGGAGATGTACCAATTTCTAAGACTCTTACCCTTACAAACACCTTACTAGTACCCTCTCTATCAATAAAATTGATTTCTGTTGGACAATTAATTGAAGAACGAAATTGTGTAGCTCTCATGTTTCCAAATCATTGTGTTTTTCAAGATATCCTCACGAAGGAGATCATTGGCCGTGGTACTAAGCGAGATGGATTGTATTACTTGGAGGAGATGAAGACAGGAAACTCCTTTTTTTCAAAAACCGATCCTAAACAATTGAGAGAGCAAGTTTTGTTGTGGCATAAGAGATTAGGGCATCCCTTATTTGGGTACATGAGAAAGCTCTCTCCTCATTTATTTTCTGGTTTAAAAACTGAACAGTTTGTTTGTGAAACTTGTATCAAGGCAAAAAGTCATCGTACAACATATCTTGATAGTTGTCATAAAAAACTTCTTCCATTTGATTTAGTTCATACTGATGTTTGGGGACCCTCCCCGGTTGTTTCAAAGTCTGGTTGTCAATGGTTTATTATTTTTACTTAAAACTAAGGATGAAGTAACAAAAGTGTTTCAAGATTTTTTTAACATGGTGAAAACTCAATTTGAAAAAGAGATAAAAGTTGTAAGAAGTGATAACGGGACAGAATATGTAAATAAGAATTTGCATAATTTCTTTAAGGATAAAGGGATTATACATGAGACCTCTTGTGTGGGAACTCCTCAACAAAATGGAGTAGCAGAGAGAAAAAATAGGCATATTCTCGAAACCGCTCGGTCGATATTGTTTGAGAGTAATATGCCCCCGGTTTTTTGGGATAATGCCGTGTCTTTTGCAATTTACGTAATTAATCGTACACCAACTCGAGTAAATAATTACCAAACCCCTTTACAAATGTTATCCTCTCATATCATAATTCCATCAGTTCTAAATTTACCCCCTAAAATTTTCGGGTGCATTGCATATGTGCATATTCAAAAGAATTCTCGGTCAAAATTAGAACCTTGCGCTCAAAAATGCATTTTCTTGGGATTCGGTACACATCAAAAATGATATAAATGCTATAATCCAAACACAAGGAAATTTTTTACAACCATGGATGTCACATTTTTAGAAGGTGAATATTTTTTTAAACAAACCGAAAGTCCAATTCAGGGGGAGAATCGGGTAGAATTGGATTTCTCTGATTTATGTTTCTTAAGATGTCCAGAAACTGAGGTAAATCAAGAATCCGCTACTAATCAGGTAAACGAACCAATCCATACAGATCCGGGTCTAGCTAGTAATTCGGGTCCAGAGGTGAATTCGGGTCCAGCTCAGGTTAGCCAAAACGAACCAGTCCATGAACCAACTCGGGTCATCCAACTTGAACTAGTCACTGCCGAAGGGTCTGACCTAAACCTGATGCAGCAGAGTACACCTAATTTGTAGATAGAGATAAATGATGCAGTAATACAATCCAACCAAGTATCACATGGGCCAAGATCTCCTAAGGATATTCCCGAGGTAAGTGCTACTAATACTCTCTGTAGATTACCATCTAGAAATAACCGAGGAAAACCACCAAACGATACGTTCCAGAGGTCGGAACAAGTGAGGAAATAAGATATCCAATTGCTAATTATACAACCACTGAAAAATTATTAGAACCTCTGAAAAGCTTTGTGAACCAAATATCTTCAGTAACTGTACCAGAAAAATTGGAGGAAGCCTTAAAAGACCATAACTGGGTAAGAGCAATGAAATTAGAAATGGATGCATTAGAGAAGAATGGTACTTGGAAATTGGTAACATTACCAGAAGGGAAGAAAACAGTTGGGTGCAAATGGGTGTATACTATAAAATATAATGCAGAGGGGAAGATTGAGAGATACAAAGCGAGGTTAGTTGCAAAAGGGTATACACAAACCTATGGTATCGATTTTCAGGAAACTTTTTCACCTGTCGCGAAATTAAATTATGTTCGAGTTCTTTTGTCTCTTGCAGCGAACTTAGATTGGCCACTACATCAATTCGATGTGAAAAATGTATTCTTACATGGTGATCTGAAGGAGAAAATTTACATGGACATTCCACCCGGCTATTGGCACTCAAAGAAGACTACAAAAGTGTGTAAGTTGGAGAAGGCATTATATGGTTTGAAGCAGTCACCAAGAGCATGGTTTGGTCGATTTTGTCAGGCAATGAAAGGTTATGGGTACACCCAAAGTGAATCGGACCATACGATGTTCTTCAAGAAATGTCGAGGTAAAATAGCTGTGTTAATAATCTATGTTGACGATATGATTATTACAGGAGATGATCATGTGGAAATTAAAGAACTAGAAGCAAGGTTATCAAAAGAATTCGAAATGAAGAATTTAGGTGGTTTGAAATATTTTCTTGGAATCGAAGTGTCCCGTAACAAGGAAGGTATTTTTCTCTCTCAAAGAAAGTATACACTTGACTTTCTAGCTGAATTTGGGATGTTAGATTGTAAACCAGCTGACACACCTATGGTCCAAAACTTAAAATTGGATATAGACCCGAATGGAACAACTGAGAACAGAGAAAGGTACCAAAAGTTGGTGGGTAAGTTAATTTATTTGTCTCATACTAGACCTGACATAGCTTATGCAGTGAGTGTTGTTAGTCGGTTTATGCATTCTCCAAACGAAGAGCACATGGAGGCAGTAATGAGGATTCTGAGATACCTAAAGGGTGTGCCTGGAAGAGGTATATATTTTTGGAAAAACCAACACATGGAAATAATAGGTTACAGTGACGCGGACTGGGCCAGATGTGCAGTCGATCGAAGATCCACCGCAGGATATTTTACCTTTGTAGGAGGGAACTTGGTGACTTGGAAGAGTAAGAAATAAAATGTTGTGGCACTCTCTAGTGCCGAGACTGAGTTTTGAGGAATGGTGAAAGATATTTGTGAACTATTGTGGTTAAGAAAACTGCTAACAGAATTGGGTTTCAAACCTAGTACTGACATGAAACTTTTTTGTGATAATAAAGCTGCTATTGATATATCTCATAATCCAGTACAGCATGACAGGACAAAACATATTGAGGTTGATAGGCATTTTATCAAGGAGAAATTGGACTCTAAGATCATATCAACACCATTTGTAAGATCACACGAACAGCTGGCCGATATACTCACAAAAGCAGTATCAAGCAAGGCATTTAATGAAGCTCTGTCTAAGTTAGGCATGATAGATATCTACGTATGAGCTTGAAGGAGGGTGTTGAAGTTACAAGCTAATACGTACATCAAGTTCACATCTGATCCGGAGAAAGATGAAGAAAGAAATCAATAGAAGAATATTTGGTTAATATAAGGCTAGACGATATGTTCTATATAGGTAATATTTGAATGGTATAATAGTGGTTTCCATAGTTGACCTATCTAGTGATTTATTTCTTCTAAAATTGATGTATTTCCTTTTCTAATTAATATGGCTGTGCGGCTCTATGAAGGTGATAAATAGAGGCACAGAGGACAAGCAGATTCATGTAAGAAAAATATAATTCAATGATATAAAAGAAAGGGAGGGAGGTTTGAGGGAGTGTGGTGTTATTTGTGTCTTTAATTATCTGAAATTTAACAGTGGGTCTCTAGGTGAATACTTTAGATGTAGGAGAGGTTTGCAGCAGGGAAATCCTTTATCCCCTTTTTATTTGATATAGTAGTTGAATCTTTAAATAAAATTTTAAATAAGGCTAAGCATACTGGCTTTTTAAAAGGTTTGGGTAATTTTGAAGGGGCAGGTGATATTTTAAATCTGCATTTTGCAGACGATACACATTTGTTTTTTATAGACCAATGATCATATGGTTGACGCATTAAAACTTTTACTTTCTGGTTTGAAAAATATGACTAGACTGAAAATTAATTACCATAAGAGTGAGATGATTCCATTAAATCTTAATGAGGTAGAGAGTCCTAGATTGGCTGGTATATGTGGGTGTACTATTTCTCATTTGCCAATTACATATTTAGGAATTCCTATTGATTGGACAAAAATGCCTAGTGAGTGTTGGAATATCTTAATAAACAAAATAGAAAAACGGTTGCAGGGCTGGAAGAGTAAGTTGTTATCTATAAGGGGAAAAGTAATATTACTTAACTATGTTATTTCAGTGATTCCTTTATATTGGTTAGCTATTTACAATATGCCCAATGCATATTGATAAGTTAAGAAGGAAATTTCTTTGGTATGAGGGGTCACTCACATAGGACAAAAAAATCTTTAGTCTCCTTGGAAGTGGTTTGTGCTGATATGGAACAAGGTGGATTAATTAATTAATTTGGCTCTTTTGACTAAGTGATGGTACAAGCTGTTGTTATAAACATCTTCTGTGTTGTTTGACTAATTTACAAAACATATAATCATTGAATTTTACAGTTTATGTATGAGATGTATGCAGGTTTAATAGTTACGACCAAAGGTCAAAGCATGTCAACAATTCATATCATGACAAGTTGGCGTAACAAGTCGCGTCCGAAGGTCAAAGAAAGTTAAAGTGCATATCATAACAAGTTGGAACGTGACAAGCTGCACAAGATAGTCTATTGCATGATCTCCTTGAGCTACAAGGAATTATTTGATAAATATGATCTGATAGAAGATTCACATGAGCCATTGGGAATACCGGATATTGATGAGATGTTGAATCATGAAGATTACGGAAGATCATGATATTTATGAAGATCATACTTTACCTTTTGCGTTGTCATTTTTATTTATGTCCAAAAGTATGGTAAAGTAAATATGAGGTAAAGACCACCCAAGTCTAGCCGTTGCTTGGCTGGATATCAAATTCAAAATTCAAATTACCGAGCTTGGTCAATACTGGAAACTTGGGCACAAGCAAAATAGACTAAACCATTATGTTGTAGATCTTGTGATATGCAAAGAGCCGTTGGCCTCCTTTGAATTCCACTATAAATAGTGGGCTATGTCTCATGTCTCATTGACGAGAGAATACCCTTACAAATCTTACACTTTAGAATCTTTTTGAGAGGTTTAGCCTAGTCCATTGTTGCTTGTGCTCAAACTTCAATTATCTTTCCAGCAACCTCAAATATACTTCACCTAATTTGATCCATTGTGAGATTAGAGTGAAGCCAGTGATTGTCTGGACTTAGAGCCTGCGAGCTCGCTTATATCTATGAGCCTGTGTGCTCACCTTTCTCTCTTTGAACTATTGTGCTCATCTGTCATCTGTATGGACCGCAAAAGTGTTGTCTTGTACCAATCACAACTTATATTTTTTTCTTCATTGGGTAATAGAAAGGCACGCCTCCTAAGTTTGCATTGTCCCGGAGACGTAGGTCAATTCTGAGACCGAACTTCATTAACAATTCCTATGTCACTTTCTCTAACTCTATTTATTTACTTTACTGCACTTTAATATTTAGTTAAATTGTTATTTAATTTACAAGTTCTTGATTACGCTAATAACTTATAGTAGATAGATTATTTAAACAAAAGAACGACTTTCAAACTTGTCTATTCGATAGATAGTTACAAGTTGTAGGGTTTAAATTTCAAAAAAACCTATTCACCCTCCCTCTAGGTGCCGTTAGAGACAACACAGGTTCCATGATCCTAGAATAAAAGGTAAGTGGAAGGACATTCTAAAAGCCAAATATGATCAGCATGGGTATAATTGTAATATGTCTGATTTTTGGTCAGGTGTGCCTAAACATAGACATGTGGTAGAGACAGGGTTTAGGAAACAGCTTTTGGAAATGGAATTGATGTTTTTTTTTTCATGACAAATAGGTGGATACATGAATGTTCTTTATGTGTTTTATATCCAAATCTTTATTCAATTACTCTAGATAATGATGCTACAATAGCACAGTTGTATGTGAATGGTATTATTAATTTGTCCTTTAGAATATAATTGATAGGTATCAACTTAATCCCCATTTCCTACATTTTTCCTGTGGTAAGTCTGGTTGGGTAATGTACACAGTTCGAGCATACCCTGCATGCGGTACGGAATGATACCGTACGGGCAGTATAATGAATCAGAAAAATAGTTTTTCTTGTTCTTGGTTTCTTCCCACGTCATAATTTCGAACATCTACTTGTCAGTTCTGGTTTGGTAAGTTTACCCATGACTCTAACCTACAAATAAAAGTGCATGAAAAGTAAAAATAACCGTGGGCTGCCCGCCACACGATGCTTATTTTAGGTCGTCAGCTAGACCTTTCCTCGCTTAGAGGGATGAAGATGGGAAGAGTGCTCCTTCGGTTGGAGGGTGCACATCGTACCGTTGATCATCATTGGTTGCAATGCATCGAGTTGATTCTCGTGGGTTTTGCATCGTACCGTTGATCATCATTGGGTGCACATCATACCGTTGATCATCATTGATTCTTGAGACGTTGCCACCAACGTCACCCCACTATTTTGCATCGTGCTCTTATCATTTTGTAATTTAGTGTAAAATGTATATCCGTTAATTTCGTATCCTTTGAATGTTCTAACAACAATTTGGGGTCCTTCGCCCAGTAGTCTAACAATTTCATTTATGGGCGACCTTTCGAGGTGTGGCCTCACTCTTTCTTTAAGATATCCTATAAAAGAACGATTATGCTCGTTAGTAAGCCACTTCTGACTTCTCATGATATTCTGTTGTTGAAGGATTGTCATGTGCTCATCTATATAGGGAGGAACATCTGTCATGTGCTGAAGTACAATAAAACGTGTCTTTTGTAGTTCATCTTTATCAGCAACTATGGCTTTCAACCCAATTGTCCCTACTCCTTAGAGCCTTCTCTCGTATCGAGATTTTGGAACGCTAATAGGACATACACCGGTCATGTAGTTGGTGCAAAAATCAATCACCTCTCCCGTGAAATATCCTTCTATAATGCTACATTCGGGTTGATGTCGGTTCCTTACGTATTTTTTCAAAATGCCCATGTATCTCTCGAAGGATACATATACCGCAGGAACACGGGACCACAAATCTTAATTTATCTCACAAGATAAACAACAAGGTGAACCATAACATCAAAAAAAGATGGCGGAAAATACATCTCAAGTTGGCAAAGAGTAACGACGACCTCCTTTTGCAAAGAGTCCAATTTTAGAGGGTCTATCACTTTGGAATTGATTGCATTGAAGAAAAAACAAAGCTTTGTAATGGTTTGCCGAACGTGTTTTGATAAAATTCCCCGAATTGCAATATGAATCATATGTGTCATTAAAACATGACAGTCTTGGGATTTTAGACCAAGCAATTTCAGATCCTTCATCGACACCAGCTTCTTAATATTTGAAGAATACCCTGATGGGACTTTAATACTATGAAGGCATTCACAAAAGCTTGTTTTATCTTCCTTCGACATTGTGCACATTGCAGGGGGTAGGTATGTGCATTTTCCTTTCTCCTGTGGTGCAAACTCGGGTCGTATTCCCATTTCTACCATGTCTTTTTGAACTTTAATACCATCTTTAGTCTTTCTCAGAATGTTCAATAATAAACCAATTAAACTATCGCAGACATTATTTTCAACATGCATGACATCTATGAAATGTCTCACTTCCAAATATTCCCAGTATGGAGCTTCCAAAATATGGACCTCTTTTTCCAAATATTTTTCGGTAGTTCTTTGGCACATTTTCCAAAAACAACATCAAGGTTTTTAATATGCTTGAAGACATCCTTCTTCTTCTTACGGTATGGGTGATTAATAGGAAAAAACCTACGATGCCCTATAAAAATATTCTTTTTACAATTTTTCAAACCTCAGCACCTGCGTGTCGTCTTCACAGATAGGGCACGCTTTTGCTCCTTTAGTATTGTAACCCGATAAATTCTCGTACGCGGGGAAATCATTTACGGTGCAAAACACCATGGCCGGCAATTTAAAGACCTCTTTGCTGTACACATCCCACACCGAGACTCCATCACGCCACAATTTTTGGAGGTCCTCAATTAATGGTGCGTGATATACATCTATGTCATTTCTGGATTGTCTGGATCCTTGGATTAGTAATGACATCATTATATACCTGCGTTTCATGCACAACCAAGGAGGAAGATTGTAGATGCATAAAAGAACTGGCCAAGTACTGTGCTGACTGCTCATGCTTCCAAACGGACTCATTCCATCTGTGCTCACCACAATCCTAAGGTTTCTCATTTCGGAACCAAATTCTTTGAAATGTCTATCAATGTTTCTCCATTGAGGAGAATCAGCCGGGTGTCTTAGTTTACCGTCCTTTTTGCGTTCTTCTTCATGCCAACGCAATAATTTTGCATCTTTGGGACTTGCAAATAATTGTTTGAATCTTGGTATTATCAACAAATACCACACCACCTTAGCCGGAGGCTGGCCCTTTTTGTAATCATTACAATCGCCAGTGTCCTGGTCCTTATGTTTATACCGTGAAACACCGCATTTAGGACAAACATGCATGGCCTCGTACTCATTACGATACAATACACAGTCATTCGGACATGCATGTATTCTTTCGATCTTTAAACCCATTGGACATATCAACTTCTTCGCCTGATATATTGTACAGGTGTAGTTACCGTGCTACTAGACTGACACTCGACTCAACCACTTAAGTGTGATATAAATTTTATTTGGAGTCGCCACCCGTTAGAAAACGGGAAATACCATTTACTTTGGTCTACAGAGATAACAGGTTCGTGTCTTGGTTATGAATGTGGAAGGTGTTAGGCACCACACTCACCCGAAAGAAAGCCGATCTTTACTAATTTCTAGCTTTCAAAAAATAATATTTCAACAATAATGCAGATTACAAAGTGAAGCGTACAAAACATAACACTTAAAAAACAGAAAGAAAAAAAACGAAATAATTAAAAGGGAATAAAAATAGAAATTTCAAGTCGCGTAGATCATCATCTTCATTGTTAGAATGACTGGATGTTGAGAGTTGAGGGCTTAGTTAATGAGAAAACATATTTAGTATGTCTCTCATTTAAACTCACTACACTAAACTCTCTGTTAAAATGCTTCTCAAAAGCTAATTTTTCTTCACTCTATTTTTGGGGCTGATCTCCTTTTCTCTTTTTGCTATGTTTTTATTGATCTTATCAGCCGTGGAATGGGAATGTGGATATGGAGGGGTATTTATAGTTGCTTGATGTCTTCCTGTAGCTCCTAGCGTCTCAACATGTCACATATTAATTGTCCCTTTTCTAAACCTGCATTGAACACAATTTTGATATTATTTATCTCATAAAGTAGCACTTAAAGCAAAAAGGACAGACTTATCTCAGGTGCTTTAGATATTTAACACATTCTTAAAACAACAAATATAACTAGGAACATTGCAGCAAGATTCTCGCTATATGCATTAATATGATTTGATTGATATATTCTCCTATAGTTTTTGTATAGTGTTTAAATAGTATTTCCTATAGTTTAAAATAGTACTGGATAGTACCATGTCTCACAAGAATAAGCTTCAATGTTCATTGCTCTTTTGATCGACTTTCTTATAACTATCTATTTTACTTTCTTTAGTTATAAGAAAATGATTGCCCAGCAGAATGATTTTGATTGGTTTTTTTAACTTTCTGTGTAAAAAGAAAGTCAATATACAACATCAATGTTCATACTTTATTTTAACACATAATTATTTCTTATTAAGCTGCGATTATCATAATCTTGATACATATTAATTTAATATATCTAACTAAAGAAAATGATATAATGCAAAAATGTTCAAAATTCTTGGAGGCATTTATTTGAGCAACAGCACAGCAGTTCGTAATTTTGGTGCTTCTTTGAGAAATTTTTTAACTAAAGTATCAGATTAGAAAATTTAAACATGGTATTAAAAAATTTAATTTCTTATTTTGACCATCAATGTTGTCAAAAGTTTAATTAAAATATACTTAACTTTCTTTTTAGTATACGTTTATTCAATCAGATCAAAGTAGTATATTTTCATGTTTTTACTACCATCCATATGTTTTTTTACTTTCATTAGGGGTAAATGCCAAGTAGGTAAAAATATTTTTTTACTTGCTATAGAGTCAAGAATTCGGAATCAGAGTAGGTCCGATGCCCATCGGACCTACCTTGGTTCGATGGGTTTGATGACCATTCGATTTGCATCAAGATTCGTGTGCTCAGCATCAAAATCCGTGCAAGTCTGTATCAATTTCCGTGCACATAGATCTTGATACTAATCATACGGTCCTAGAGCTAATTGAACCTAAATGTAGGTCCGATGCCCATCGGACCTACTCCTATCTCCAAGAATTCACCTTTGCTAAAGTTTTACTCAAGCTCTGACATGGTTGCTATAGATTCTCCTATAGTTTTGATATAGTATTTGAATAGTATTTCCATAGAGTGCAAATTTGGGGCTAGTGTACCAGGCAACGACAAAGTATTAATTGAATTCTATAGTTGGCCACTATTGCATATTTTTAAATATGGTGCAAGTAACGTCAGAACATGGTACATATATATTAGGCTCATATTTCTTGTGCAAATCTCATACTTCTAAATGATACGTCTCACATAGGTTTCTAATTAAAGAATAATTGCATGGCTTCTTACATGTAGTTAAAAATATATAGTATGACAAAAACTAGTTGAAATAGTATTATATGGCGTGACACGTAAAGTGCTGGACCATAATATATCCATGATGCATATGGGTGTAAATGGAGGGTCACAAATAAGCTAGTATATACAATAGAAGGCTTTAAATAAGCTAACTATATATATTTATGATAATTTATGTTGATCTTTAAGATATATTTATGTGACATATTAATAAGCTCCTCAAACTAATCAACGTTTAAAATTATAGATATATAAATATTCTCATGATTCATATAGGGAATATAGAATATTTAAGTCGATGTAAAACTTTGACTGACCACTAACTAGAAATTTGTCTAATATAAACTAAAAAAAATGTTAAGATTGTGATGACAAATAACTTTTTTGAAAATCATACAAACCGTGTGGATTATTTAAGGAAATAGATTCTATTAAAGCTATTATCCTTCAATAGGAGATGTTATTATCAAAATAACTTATGGTGCTTGAATTATTGCACCAGCAAAAAGAGACAATCACTGCTTTTGTCAGCACATTCTAAGATTCTAATACAGCTACCAAAATATCATAATTCTCATAAATGCAAAATTTGATGGCCTCACACGGACCAAATGCATGGCTCCATTTATAAAATAGTTCACATACTTCAACCATATGGATTGTAAAAGATGACAATAGGTGCCGTGTGGATTTTGCCTAAACCATTGCAGTTTACATATTTTGGCTACTGCATAAATATTGATAGTTACCATAGTAGAAAATTTTTAATGCGGTAGTCTCATATCAGGTTTCCAATTTTGCATCATAGTTGAAACTTGATAATCAATTTTAACACACTTTTTTGTTTGCTCTGAATTATTTGTGGTGTAATTTAGTGCATGGAAGAATTAAGGTGACTATAGTATAATATTATTATAGTTCAAACTAGTGATTTTTTTTTGTAGCAATATTGTAGTACGATATTACTATAGTTAAATAAAGTATGCATTGTGGCATCAGAAAGTCAATTATCACAAAAACTAAATATATTTTTCCCATTAGATTTTATCTTAATTTTATGAGATAATATACTTTAGAAATATATTTTCCTCATTATATATTTAGATTTTATCTTTATGAGATGATATATATACTACTAGAATTCATCTCAGACGAATAAAAATGACTGACGTGATAAGTATTCTTGTGGATAGAATTATTTGAGAAATATATGTTACAATATTTTTTTTTATTTCAAGTATTAAAATGCATTGTCATAATTTATTCTTTCAAAATAAAGCATCAAAAATCATGCAATTTTGGCATAACATGAATTTTTTAAGCTCAACCGAATAATATTCGACTTGGTGTGTGCATATTCAACTTGAAACTAAGCATTTAAATAATATTAACTGAAAAATTGAATTGTAAATCATACCTTTTTGTAGAAGCATGAATGTTACATCCTTGATTTTAGAACTCGTGTTCGGTGCAAATATATTACTTGCTTTCAAGATTATACAATTTTGGGTGTCTACAACAGGGTAACTCGTTGTTATCTGGGAGCATTTCTCGTAAAAGCTTTAATAAGGACGTGAAACTCTTATTGCTCCAACTATTTGTCTACTTTTAAGTTAAATAGTTTCAACACAGCTGACAGTTTCATAAATTTGGTACACCCAGGATACAACTGCTTTTTGGATTCAATAGACAAATACTGAATTTTATCATAATTTTTATCACTAATTTCATCTTCCACATCACGTAACATGTCCTCCAGATTTTCAGTAAACTCGTGTTCTACATTTTCATCAATATTCATCTCCAGCTCATCATCGTCGTTGCAATCAAGTTCAACATTATCAAAATTTTCGACATTCTCATCATCATCGTTCCAATCAAGTTCAAAATTATCAAAAATTTCTACATTCTCATCATGCTCTTCACAACGATTAGATTTTTATTAGTATTACTATTTTCTCCAAATTTCTCACCATGCATGAACCAACATGTATATCTTTTCTTAAATCTCCGACAAATCAAATGAGCTCTAATTTCTTCGGAGTCCCCAAATCTTAAAAAAATTTTACAATCTCTACAAGGACACAAAATGTCGTCATCTTTTTTCTTCACTCTATAACTCTCAGCAAATTTTATAAACTCATCAACGCGAACCAAATATTCTTCACTATCACGTCGCAATTCATACATCCAACTTCGATCCATCTGTAAATTAAATTAAAAAAATGATTTCAATTAATCATGGTCAACATATAAATTGTACCAAATTCTAGGCTTACAAAGGGCTAGTTTACAATCCGAACCCACTCTTTGAATATTATGTCCCATATGTGAACACATATTAGCGAGATTTAGTTAGTATTTCATAAAAAATTCGGCAGCATTTTCCCTTAACTCCCCAAGTATGCGCACGAACCACATACTCGTAGGAGCAATAAGAAAAAATATTGTCGAACTTTTTTCAAATACTAATTAAATTCCGCTAATATGTGTTCACATCCTAAATGAGACACAATATTCAAAGAGCAGTTCCAAAACGGGAACTATCCAAAATTAATCCCTGTTGGATTAATTTTGATTGGGCATGGACCTAAAAGCATCAATATGTCGGTTATTGGACCACAATACACTAATTATTTACATTATCTTAAGAAATCAAGTATGCATGAATTACACATGACCTAAATAAGCAATAATAATGAACAGAAAATTAGAGGAAAAAAAGGAAAAAAAATAAATATATATATATAGAGGTTGGTGATATCTCGCATTCATATCTATATTTTGACCTTAAATTCATACCAAAACCTGTGTTTAAATCTATTAATTCGGTTATAATTCATTGAATATATATAGAATGTGGTACTGCTGCAAGTTATTCTTATTCTGCAGGAATCGGGCGAAATCGAGAAGGAATCTGGAATTTAGAAGTCTTTACACGGTCCGTGTAGAACCTTATGCGGGCCGTGTCAACCTCGACTCGACTGATGACACGACCACAGAGAACCACTGACTCGACCACTCAAGGAACACAGGCACACGGTCCGTGTAGAATTCCACACGGGCCGTGTCAAGCAATTCTGGAAACAAATCCAGAATTTGGAAACAAGGCTAATTAATGGAAGGTCGGCCAGACGAGCATATAAGCGAGATTTCTTGCACCAGAGAGGACATTCTGGAGTAGAGAAGCAATTCCTAGGGTTTGGACTTGACGGCTAAGCTTGGAGACGAAGTTGAGAAGCGAAAGACGCAAGTTTTCGACGGATCTTCCTTGTTCTTCGGGTTTTGTCATGGCTAATCTTTTTATTACTTCTTTATTTTGTTTTAGAACTATGTCTAAGTAGATTTCTTAGTTTCTAGGGTTGTGATGTAATCGAATGTTTTGTTTTGCATGTTAGTTATTGGATTCTTTTGTTGAAATTTGTGTTTGCTTGATTGTGTTTGATTTAATTGCTTAGTGTAAGTTGTTTGATTTTTATTGGTTTACCACTAGATGAATGATCACATCTAGAAGGTACTTTGGCCCTTATAATCTCTTAACCAAACTAAGTACATGAGGTAGGATTAGTGATCCGAAAGGTGAAACCAAGTAGTAACCGACAGGTGAACATTTCCTCATATCGACGGAATGAGGTTACCTTTAGTATACCAAACAAGCAACTAGGTAATTCAGACCAACATACGACAGTTGAGGTCTAGAACCCGACGAGGGCACATATTGCAATTCCATACCAAGTTAATAAACCAACAGACGACAGTTGAGGTTTAGAAACATTAGGTCTGGTCAGTAGAACCCTACACAAAGGAACAACACAAAGAAACAATAACTGCTGCATTCACTCGAGGGCCACACGGACCGTGTACGACAGTACCCGGCCCGTGTACATTGGACACGGCCCGTGTAGGACACTACACGGACCGGGCACCTCCAGGCAAAACTGAGATGAAGTCATAACCCTGGAAACGCTTTTTTATTTAATTTAGGTATAAATCTAGTTAAGACTTGAACCGTCCCTGTGATCGATATCCGAATTTATACCACTCGATAGGACTGTATACTTGCATGTATGAACCGAAAAGTGTATTGAAGGTTAAAAAGTACAGCTCGCTGTACTGAAACTTTGTACTATACCTTTTGGTGTAAAAAGTTTTTGGCGCCGTTGCCGGGGACGGCATCATTTATTTTCTGGATTTTTGCTTATTTTATTTAATCTAGATTTTAACTTGTATCATTTTCTTTTATTTTTCTCTCTCCTTCAGGAAAGCTGGCATTCGTACCTCCACCCAAGGGTGACTACAGATTGAGGAGCAAAGGACCACTCTCTGATACTCCTCCAGAAGCCACTGTTCCTGAACAACCACTCGATACGGACCGTACAGCCGATACACGGTCCGTGCATTCAGCTCTTGCACGAACACCACTCTACACGGACCGCGCAGACGAGACACAGTCAGTACACTCTGAACACCCGAGCCAAAAAGGGACTTCAAGCAGGGCAACAATGAGCAACAACAGACAAGACAGAGAAGAGGACATGACTGATGACCTCTCTGATGATGACATGGCTGACTTCGTACCAAGAACCTTGCGTGAATACAATGTGCCACGAGCTGGAGACGTGAGGGGGGCCATCAGACTGCCGTGAATTGTGGGACAACAACCGAACTTCAATCCGGGAGTTGTCAACATAGTCCAGCAGAACACCTTCCATGGCTTGGATCATGAGGATCCACATGCCCATCTCCAAACTTTCCTTGAATGTTGCACAACCATCAAAACCAATGGCTTAACAACTGATTATACCAGACTTGCATTATTTCCTTTTACTCTTAGGGATAAGGCCAAGAAATGGTTAGGGTCATTACCAAGGGATTCCGTTACCAATTGGAGAGAACTGTCTAAATTGTTTCTAACTAGATTTTTCCCTCATAAAAGAACTGCCAAGGTAAGAACCCAACTGACTAGTTTTAGGCAAAGGTCTGATGAACCCCTAAACGAGGCCTGGGAAAGGTTTAGGGAGTTGCAATATTCTTGTCCACACCACGGTATACCTGACTGGTTGTTGATCCAAACATTTTATGATGGTTTAACTGAAAGCACTCGTACATCTGTTGATGCTGTTGCAGGTGGAGCTTTGATGTCTAGAGAACCTCTTGAAGCTATGAATTTGATCGACAACATGGCTCAAAACCAACAATGGTCCGGCCGCGACAACACTCGAGCTGGAGGAGGCGGCCGATTTGAGGTTGATCAAATGACTGCTCTAACCGCCAAGCTTGATGCTATGCAGAAAGCTTTCGACAAGATGAGTGTGAAAGCGGTTGATCAGCAGCAACAAACTTGTGTGATGTGTGGAGATGAAAGTCACGCTTACGAGCAATGTCCACTAACGCAGAGGGATGAAGAAACTGAGCAAGTCAACTCTCTTAACAATGAACCATCATACTTTCCAAAACCTCCTTTCAACCGGTCCTACTCCAAAGACCCGATTGAGCAACAAAACTGGAGGTGGAAACAGAACAACTCTGCGCCATACAACAATGCTCCAAATCCCTCTTTCAACAACTCCTTCAATAATCCTTCTGGCAGCAACAATAACCGAAACTTCTACCAAAATGCATCTTTCAACAACTCAAACAACCGAGCAGCTCAATCCGGTCCACCTAAGCCGTATAACGACTTCATGCATGAGCAAGGAAAAATGAACCAGATGATGTTTGAGCAAATGCAAACCATGAACGCTCAAATGAATGCTCAACTGGCTGCTCAGAACAAGTTGATCGAGCAAATCAGTCACCAAGTTAACTCGAGCCTTACACCACCGGGAAGACTACCCAGCCAACCAGAGGTAAACCCCAGAGGGGAAGCTAAGGCGGTGACATTGAGAAGTGGGACCCAGTATGAAGGACCTACCATGCCCAACCAAATTTCAGTTGACACGGACCGTGCAAGTCTCACACGGCCCGTGCAGAATCCTGACCGTGTCGAACTCACGCGACCGGATACCACCTCAAATTCTCCTGCCAAGGACACGGACCATGCAGATTCCACACGGCCCGTGCAAACTCCACTCTCTAAGAGAACTGAACATCCAGACCGTGCAAAGCTCACACGGCCAGCAGGAAACATTGAGACGACTGTTCACACGGACCGTACAGAATCCACACGGCCCGTGCAAAGAGAACCTGAAGGCCAGAAAAAGACAGGGGCTGAGAAACCACCACCATACCGGCCACCTGTACCCTTCCCCCAGAGACTAGCTGAAACCAAACTCAATGAGCAATTCGCCAAATTCATAGATGTTCTCAAACAATTGCACATCACTATTCCATTTACCGAGGCTCTGACTCAAATGCCCACCTACGTCAAGTTCCTCAAAAACATTCTTTCCAACAAACGAAGCTTGGGGGGCACGAGACAGTAAAATTGACGGAACAGTGCAGTGCTATTCTGAGAAGCGAGGTACCACCCAAACTGGAAGACCCTAGTAAGTTTTCTATCCCTTGCACTATAGGGAAAGCCACGATCAAGAAAGCTCTATGCGACTTGGGAGCTAGCGTGAGTCTCATGCCACGCACCATCTTTGATCGAATGGGGGTTGGTGAGCTTAGACCTACGCGAATGACTTTGCAGCTAGCAGACTCCTCGGTAAGACTACCACTAGGCATAGTGGAGGATGTACCGGTTCAGGTTGGTAAATTTTATGTACCTGCTGATTTTGTTGTGATGGAAATGGAAGAAGATAAGGAAGTCCCCATTATTCTGGGACGACCTTTTCTAAGAACTGCAGGTGCGATAATTGATGTTTTCAAAGGGACACTGACCTTGAACATTGGAGAGGAGAAGGTGCGATTCCAGATCGATCGAGCCATGAAGTACCCTTCACCAAACGAATCATGCTTCCGCGTGGATGTGATCGAAGAGTGCTTAACGGACTTGGCCGAAGACTACTTTCTTGAACAAGTCAACAGCTCGCTAAGGTATCATTCTGATTTTCTATCTGAGTTGCAGGTTGAAAAAGGCGAGTTGGAATCAATTTGTGCAGCAGATGCTCAAAATGACAAACCAGAGGAACTTGGACACGGCCCGGACAGATTTTACACGGACCGTGCAGAAGAGTCTGAAGAGCTGGAGGATAAGGCACTCGGGTCGAACAAGGCTGACACGAGGGCTTTACACGGACCGCATACATTTGACACGGACCGTGCAAAGGCCCAAGAAGAGAAGCCAACTCCTGAGATCAAGCCTCTTCCATTCAACCTCGGGTATGAGTTCTTAGGTCCAGATAAATCCTATCCTGTGATTGTAAATGCAGGTTTAAATCCAGATCAGACCGCCAAACTCTTGGAGAAGCTGAAAGATCACAAAGGCGCAATCGGGTATTGAATCAAGGACCTAAAAGGAATCAACCCCTCTATCTGCTCGCACAGGATATTGTTAGAAGATGATCACAAGCCCTCTGTTGAACACCAGCGACAGCTCAACCCGAACTTGAAAGAGGTAGTAAAGAAAGAAATTTTAAAACTTCTTGATGCAGGTATTATCTACCTGATTTCTGACAGTAAGTGGGTGAGTCCTATCCATGTGGTGCCAAAGAAGGGAGGAGCGACAGTGGTAAAGAACGAGAAGAATGAACTGATCCAAACGCGTGTTGTCAATGGCTATATGATGTGTATTGACTACAGAAAACTCAATGCTGCCACACGCAAAGACCACTTTCCATTGCCATTCGTTGACCAACTCCTAGAAAGGCTTGCTAATCACTCTTATTTCTGCTATCTAGATGGTTATTCTGGTTTCTTTCAAATACCCATCCACCCACAAGACCAAGAAAAGACCACTTTTACCTGTCCATATGGTACATATGCATATCGTAGGATGCCTTTTGGTCTTTGTAATGCACCAGCAACCTTTCAAAGGGCCATGATGGCCATCTTTTCTGACTTTATTGAAAATGAGGTTGAAATCTTTATGGATGACTTTTCTGTATATGGTGCTTGTTTTGACTCTTGTTTGACCAATCTTTGTAAGATTTTGCAGAGATGTGAAGAAGTCAACCTGATTTTGAACTGGGAGAAATGTCACTTCATGGTCCAAGAAGGTGTTGTTCTAGGACATGTTGTGACTTCTAAAGGTATTGAGGTTGACAAAGCAAAGATTGAAGTGATTGAAAAGCTTGCAATCCCAACTTATGTCAAAGAGGTTCGCAGCTTTCTAGGTCATGTAAGATTCTACCGACGCTTCATTAAGGACTTTTCTAAAATTGCTAAACCACTAACCAATCTACTCATTAAAGATTCTGATTTTGATTTTACTGATGATTGTGTTAAGTCCTTTTGTAGTTTGAAAGAAGCTCTCATTTCAGCACCTATCCTGCAACCACCTGACTGGTCTCTTCCATTCGAGCTGATGTGCGATGCAAGCGATTATGCTGTAGGAGCAGTTCTGGGGCAAAAGAAAGACAAGAAGCCGTGTGCTATCTACTATGCCAGCAAAGTGCTAGACCCAGCCCAAATGAACTACACAACAACTGAGAAAGAGCTTCTAGCCATTGTGTTCGCTCTTGACAAGTTCCGATCCTACTTAGTTGGTTCGAAGATAATCGTCTACACAGACCATGCCGCACTCAGGTATTTGCTAAGTAAACAGGATGCAAAACCTCGTCTGATTAGATGGGTTCTTCTTTTGCAGGAATTTGATATCGAAATCAGGGACAAGAAAGGAGTCGAAAACACTGTGGCTGACCATCTATCTCGACTTCGTTGGGGAGATGATGACTCTGTCAATTTACCAATCAATGACTCGTTCCCTGATGAACAACTCTTTTCAGCTTCTGTCCTGACTTACCTCGACACGACCCGTACAATATCTCACACGGCCCGTGCACTACAACATCAAGGCCACACGACCCGTACAATATCTCACACGGCCCGTGAACTACAACATCAAGGCCACACGACCGGACACACGGACCGTGTAATCACCCAGTCAACCCCATGGTATGCAGACATCGCCAAATTTCTTGCTTCTGGAGTACATCCCGCTTCTATGACATACCAACAGAGGAAGAAGCTCTGCTCAGATGCCTGGTATTACTTTTGAGATGAACCTTTTCTTTTCAAAGTAGGTGTTGATGGTATTTTCCGCCGCTGTGTGCCGTACGAGGAGACACACTCCATTCTCAAGCATTGTCACTCATCTGCTTACGGAGGGCATGCTTCCTTCTCAAAGACAGCCACCAAGGTATTGCAATCTGGTTTCTTTTGGCCTTCTATTTTCAGGGATGCAAAGACCTTCGTCTCGGCTTGCGACAAGTGTCAACGGATCGGGAATATTACCAAGCGCAATGAGATGCCTCTCAACTCTATTCTCGAGGTAGAACTCTTTGATGTGTGGGGTATCGATTTCATGGGACCGTTCCCATCATCATGTGGGAATGAGTACATCCTGGTTGAAGTGGACTATGTGTCCAAATGGGTCGAGGCAGTGGCATGTCGAAAGGCAGACTCAAATGCAGTAAAGAAGCTGTTCACTGACATCATTTTCCCTCGCTTTGGAGTACCAAGAGCAGTCATCAGTGATGGAGGCAAGCACTTTGTCAACCGACAATTCGACAACCTTCTAAGCCGTCATGGGGTGACACACAAGGTAACAACTTCCTATCACCCTCAATCTAATGGACAAGCTGAAATTTCTAACAGGGAAATTAAGTCCATCTTGGAAAAGACGGTGGCACGGACCCGAAAGGATTGGTCGCTAAAGCTTAATGACGCACTCTGGGCATACCGAACTGCCTTCAAGACACCGATTGGAATGAGTCCGTTCAAGCTAGTGTATGGAAAGCCCTGCCACTTACCTGTGGAGATCGAGCACAAAACATTCTGGGCCACGCGTACCATCAACATGGACATGCTCGCAGCTGGCGAGAAGCGCATCCTTGATTTACACGAGTTGGAGGAAATGCGCCTACATGCTTACGAGAATGCCAGAATCTATAAGGAGCGAACCAAGCGAGTTCATGATCAGCGCATTGCACCTCGTGAATTCAAGGTAGGTGATATTGTACTCTTATTTAATTCTAGATTGCGACTATCTCCAGGAAATCTGAAGTCTAGATGGTCCGGCCCATTCCATGTGAAGAAAGTGTACCCATTCGGTGTGATTGAGATTGGAAATCACGAAAGCAGGACTTTCAAAGTCAATGGTCAGCGTCTCAAGCACTACATTGCTGACCATCCCCAGACTGAGCGGTTCGATCAAGATCTCTCTGATCCCGCTCCGGCAGAGACGTAAAGAAAGGTGGTCAAGCTCGAGACCTAAAACGAGCGCTTCTTGCGAGGCAACCCAAGCCCTTTTTAATTTTCTTGCATTTTTGAATTTTCATCTTTCTGCATAATACTGTTATTTGCATGCATATTTGTTTTTCAATTAATTCGCATTTAGGAAGTTCCAAGGAGAGCAACATCTGTAAACTGTTCACACGGGCCGCACAGAACATTACACGGCCCGTACAACACCAGGCGAGAAAGCACCCGACCACTGCGATTCTTACACGGCCAGGATCATCTCACACGGCCCGTATCGATTTTTACACGACCCGTGTAACCGCCAACCGATGCCTATGGAAGGTCGCGTCCGCTCCGCATACGTTACACCTCTTCGTTTCCTTTAAAACCTCCTCTACCCACACGAGCACTCCCTTCCACAGTGCACCCGACCCTTCTCTCGAACCGACTCGACCTCCGCGCGCCGCCGTGTAGCCACCACTCTCGCCCTCTGCTTCTCCCTCACGGCCGTCGCCTTTCTCCACCTCCTTTCAGTGCGCCGACCACCACACCAAGGGTTTTCCTCCGTTCAGGTACATCTCTCCTTCCTTTCTCTTTCAATTTTTCTTCTTCTGCTTACTTCCTCTCCGTTCACCTGAGCACCATACCTGGCCGAGACCTCCTTCTCCCTCTCTCTCTTCTCCGTCGGATCTGCCATTCAGCCGAAACCCTAACCTGACACGGCCCGCATCAACCTCTACACGGTCCGTGTCATCCTACACGACCCGTGTCAATATTCCACACGGCCCGTGTCATCCCTATCCAGAGGCAACCATGCATCGTGAACGTCGATCGAAATACGCCCAGGAGCGTAGGCAGCAGGCTCTCAGTGCCCAGACACCACCACCTGCGCGCCCACCTTCTCCACCTCCATCTGCCTCCTTACCACACGGTACTCCCTCTCGCCACTCTTCTTCCCCTCAGGACTCCGATTACGCCTCTGATGAGTCCAACCACCTCTCTGGGGAGTACACCGATCGGGCAGAGGACTACCAGGATGACTACTTCCCCATCCCCACCCGCCGCATGTTCACGCACTTCGATACTTTGCGGCTGCGCAAGTTCGAAAACACTCGCCGGGTTGACTTCGACACCCTTCGCGCATTCGGCATCGAGGAGCAGTTTCTCTTTCTCACCGGCAGGATTGGGATTACCCCTGCTTTCTGGGCCATCGAGCATAATTCCTATGAGTTACTCACGCACGAGTTTCTCTCTTATCTCCAACTCAAGACGGATCGACAAGGCGACCCCTACATCAAATTCCAGCTCCGTTACCAGACTCACCGTCTCTGGCTCTACCAGCTTCGTAGGTGGTTTGGCTTCCAGTCGGATCCCCAGACCGACTCCCTCAATTTTCGTGTCGGTCTCGACAAAGACCACTTCTGAAACTTGATTTCTGGCATGACACCCGGAGCCATTCACAATAAAGAGTTCAAGGGCCTCAACATCGCTCACCCAGTCCTTCGCTGCATCCAGCGCGCCTTTGCTGTCACTATCTTTGCACGTGGAGAGACAGTCTCCCGTGCCAACATTGAGGACCTCCAGCTTCTGGATCACATGCTCCGCCCAGACGCGGAGATAGAGCGGCCCGATCTGATGCTCATTATGATCCACCACTGGCTTGGTCTCCAGCGCTCCACGAGGACGGGGGGCGCTATCACTATGGGTGCCTATGTCACCCACATTGCCGATAGATTGAGGCTATCCACCGATGGCGACACGCTCTGTAGAGGTCCACGCTACCTGGACGCCGACGCTTTCCGCCTGGCGACATTCGTCAGGATTCAGAGGAGCGCTGGCGGTCGCACCAGATACCTCTGGCGCATGCCGGATGGCCGCACTCAGTACCAGATGCCATTCTCAGCTCCTCTCTCCTTCGAGGACAGGTCCACCTGGCTCTTCATTGAGCCATTGCCGGCTGCTCCAACATCACCACCCCCTCCTCCTGACATGATGTACCGATGACCGATGCGCCCAGCTCCTCACACCAGGCCCATATCCCTTTTCCTGCTGAGACCGGCTCTCACATTGTAGACCCGACCATTCAGGATGTGTACCGCCTCATGCATGGCATGAGTACCACTCAGCGCGAGCACGGTGTTATCCTTCGCGACATCCAGCAGCAGGTGACAGACTATGGCGGGCGGATCCAGGCGATAGAGGACGAGTTGCGCGACTGGCGCCTCGATGATTCCTTCGACTACTGATCAGGTTTGCTTTCTTTTCCCCAGCTTTTATCTTTTCTCTGTCTTGAAGCATTGAGGACAATGCTCGGACTTAGCTTGGGGGGGAGAACTTTATCATTTAGTTCATGTTTATTTTTCTTTTATTTCTAGGTCATGTTTACTTTTTATTGCACTTTTAGGCGATATATTTGCGTGAATTGCTAGAATTAGAAACCTTTGCGAGAAATTTTGATTTATAATTATGATGACTTTGAGAAATTGGAAATAACCCCATAAGTCGATCAAAGAATTGCATAGGAAGGGATAGTTTGAACATTTGAAAGAACGAAAGTCGAATTGTATTGAAAAAAAAAAATCATTTTGAAACTAAACTGTGCCTTTTAAAATAAGGAACCGGGATTTTCAATAGAAGAAAGATTGGGATATCCATTGGTATGAAGGAATACCATTGGATGCGTGTATTCATGATATATGCAAATGAATTAAAACAAACGAAAAAATGGAGAAAATAAGAGTACTGGCAATAAATCCTTCAGGGCGCCTTTGAGCTCGTCTCCCACATTTAGAGAGAAAACAATGAGTACTGGCACAATCCTACTGGATGCCTTTGAGCTCGAGAAAAACCATAATTAAAACTTATGCATATGTCAACACGCGAAGTCTGCAACTTTCTAACCTAAGCTTGTTCCAAGCTTGGGGGGGGGTAAAAAGGAAAATCACCACAAACGAGGGCATAGTTTCGATGTAGGAATGAAAGATCAATCAATTCGAACAATTAGTTTTAGCAAATATTAGAACATCTCAAATTATGAAATTTGATTAGTTGATTAGTGGGGTGAATCAAAATTTATCGAGGAAATCCAAATTATTATTCAAAAGGACTCTTGAGGATTTTTAACAATAGCAAAGTCACGTAAACTGTTCGCATTAGAATTTACTTTTGCATTTAGGTAATCATTAGACCAGCCCTTTACCTAAGTTGGGATTTTTGCTTGAGGACAAGCAAGATTTCAGCTTGGGGGAATTTGATATCTCGCATTCATATCTATATTTTGACCTTAAATTCATACCAAAACCTGTGTTTAAATCTATTAATTCGGTTATAATTCATTGAATATATATAGAATGTGGTACTGCTGCAAGTTATTCTTATTCTGCAGGAATCGGGCGAAATCGAGAAGGAATCTGGAATTTAGAAGTCTTTACACGGTCCGTGTAGAACCTTATGCGGGCCGTGTCAACCTCGACTCGACTGATGACACGACCACAGAGAACCACTGACTCGACCACTCAAGGAACACAGGCACACGGTCCGTGTAGAATTCCACACGGGCCGTGTCAAGCAATTCTGGAAACAAATCCAGAATTTGGAAACAAGGCTAATTAATGGAAGGTCGGCCAGACGAGCATATAAGCGAGATTTCTTGCACCAGAGAGGACATTCTGGAGCAGAGAAGCAATTCCTAGGGTTTGGACTTGACGGCTAAGCTTGGAGACGAAGTTGAGAAGCGAAAGACGCAAGTTTTCGACGGATCTTCCTTGTTCTTCGGGTTTTGTCATGGCTAATCTTTTTATTACTTCTTTATTTTGTTTTAGAACTATGTCTGAGTAGATTTCTTAGTTTCTAGGGTTGTGATGTAATCGAATGTTTTGTTTTGCATGTTAGTTATTTGATTCTTTTGTTGAAATTTGTGTTTGCTTGATTGTGTTTGATTTAATTGCTTAGTGTAAGTTGTTTGATTTTTATTGGTTTACCACTAGATGAATGATCACATCTAGAATGTACTTTGGCCCTTATAATCTCTTAACCAAACTAAGTACATGAGGTAGGATTAGTGATCTGAAAGGTGAAACCAAGTAGTAACCGACAGGTGAACATTTCCTCATATCGACGGAATGAGGTTACCTTTAGTATACCAAACAAGCAACTAGGTAATTCAGACCAACATACGACAGTTGAGGTCTAGAACCCGACGAGGGCACATATTGCAATTCCATACCAAGTTAATAAACCAACAGACGACAGTTGAGGTTTAGAGACATTAGGTCTGGTCAGTAGAACCCTACACAAAGGAACAACACAAAGAAACAATAACTGCTGCATTCACTCGAGGGCCACACGGACCGTGTACAACAGTACCCGGCCCGTGTACATTGGACACGGCCCATGTAGGACACTACACGGACCGGGCACCTCGAGGCAAAACTGAGATGAAGTCATAACCCTAGAAACGCCTTTTTATATTGATTTAAACCAAGTTTATTTACTTCCTTGCATTTAATTACTGTTATTGAACTGTAGGAACTATAAAACCAAAACCAACATTTTCCAACTTCTAGTCTTTATTTAATTTAGGTATAAATCTAGTTAAGACTTGAACCGTCCCTGTGATCGATACCCGATACTACTCGATAGGACTGTATACTTGCATGTCTGAACCGAAAAGTGTATTGAAGGTTAAAAAGTACAGCTCGCTGTACTGAAACTTTGTACTATACCTTTTGGTGTAACAGTTGGCTAATATCATAACGTTATAACTTCGGTCGAAGTTATAACGAGTCGTTTTCGGATTTCAAAGTCCAAACAGTCGATCCAAACCGTTCATGTTGATCTACATATTGAAATGTGCTTGGAGACCAAATTTGACATTCTTTGGAATTTTTTTACTATTTATTAAGCCACTTTGAAAATTCTGATCACATGGTCCAGAATTTTGTTGCACTATTTTTACTGTTCACCCAGATCAGCAATTTTCAAAGTGGCTTAATAAATAGTAAAAAAATTCCAAAAAATAGAAAATTTGGTCTCCAAGCACATTTAAATATGTAGATCAACATGAACGGTTTGGATCGACTGTTTGGACTTTGAAAATCCGAAAACGACTCATTATAACTTCGGCCGAAGTTATAACATTATGACATTAGCCAACCTCTATACACACACACACACACACACACACTAACCTTAGGTCAAAAATCGTATATATACACACTAGCCTTTGCAGGAATCATACAACATTCAATACAGAGAGAGAGAGACAGTATTAAACTTGATCAAAACGGCGCTGGAAGGAAGGCCGCTGGAAGGAGAAGGTCTTTTATACCAAAAATAAAATACTAATTAATTTTACTGCACAAAACCCTACAAAGACTTTTCTACACAGATTTATTCTTAAGAATCCGTGTAGCTCTCTAAAAATTTATACACGGTTATTTATAAAACAATCCGTGTAGCAGTACCATTTCTACACGAATTTTTGATCAAAAATCGTGTAGCTCTCTAACCATTCCTACACGGCTATTTATAAAAAAAAATCCGTGAACAATTCTTATCTTTCTACACGGATTTATTATCAAAAATCCGTGTAGCTATTTTACACGGATTTTTGTTGAATATCCGTGTAGCTCTCTAATAAATCCTACATTGTATTTTTTCCAAACAATTCTATACATATTCTTTAATAAATATCCATGTAGGCTTCTCACAGATCTTTCGGGCTTTCAATAAAACCTATTTGTACACGGTTTTTATATAAAATTGGCAAAACCGTGTATGATGTGCAGTGTAGGATTACCATTTCTGTAGTAGTAACTGAATATTATTTTATGTGTGTTGGAATGTTGAATATTGATTATTGTTTGTTGTATGTTGTACTTGCATGTTCAATACTTCTTGAGTCATGGATGTGTAATATTATATGTTTAATGGCTAGCAAATATGGATATTGGTAGCCAATAATAATTGAAATTTAAAAAAAAAATATAAATCATATATGATTCTAAAAAAAAATTATGTACAAAAGTAACATACACTAATTTCTTGTTGAAACTGTGTATATACATAACCCTAAACCCTTCTTATTAAACAAGATTATTGTGGCCGTGTATAAAGCACATGTTTCAGTGTCTTTTCTTTTGAAATCTGAAACGATTCTTTTTGTAGAAATTGTGTATGTTAATACTATATCGACACGGTTGTGGAACCGTGTACAATATAACGATATTTTCATACAAGGCGCAGAACCGTATGTCATTAGTTTCTTTTACTGTGTATTGTTGCCTCTTTTTTTCTAGTAGTCATACATAAACAAAAAATAATTCAACCACAACATAGAATTCATGTATAAATAATGTTTAAGATGACAATTTATATTAGATGTCAGAGAAGTGGTTCATGCGCATGTTACTTTCTCAAGTGATGCATGTTCACCTCGGGAGTAAAATGTAATACGCATTCCGAGATGAGTGCATGATGCCCGGCAGTACACGCACCAATACATCAAATTGACAAATTCTGCGGTGATACAAGTTATTATTTTCTCATTAATTTATCTATGTAGGGACTAATTTCGAGAGGTGAATGCATTATACACGGCGATTAGAATAGAAAATTATTAATTGACATTACCCCATCGGATACCCTTTCCCACCATGTGAAGCACACGTTACAAAGAGAGAGAGAGATTAATTTCCTTTTGTTTCCCAAGAATATCATATTTTGCATTAATGACTCAAAATTTTCTGTACAGGAGCGCACAGTGCAAATTGACTTAAAATTTCCCTTGGAAATGCTACGAGGTAAGGTTACATCATTTGCATTGTGCGCTCCTGTACAGAAAATTTTGAGTCGTTAATGCAAAATATGATATTCTTGGGAAACAAAAGGAAATTAATCTCTCTCTCTCTCTTTGTAACGTGTGCTTCACATGGTGGGAAAGGGTATCCGATGGGGTAATGTCAATTAATAATTTTCTATTCTAATCGCCGTGTATAATGCATTCACCTCTCGAAATTAGTCCCTACATAGATAAATTAATGAGAAAATAATAACTTGTATCACCGCAGAATTTGTCAATTTGATGTATTGGTGCGTGTACTGCCGGGCATCATGCACTCATCTCGGAATGCGTATTACATTCTACTCCCGAGGTGAACATGCATCACTTGAGAAAGTAACATGCGCATGAACCACTTCTCTGACATCTAATATAAATTGTCATCTTAAACATTATTTATACATGAATTCTATGTTGTGGTTGAATTATTTTTTTTATGTAGAGGAGGGTCTCCAATACCTCATACTTTTTATACTTCATTATATCTCATATTTAATATTCTTGTTTTCAAAGTCTAAAATGTCGATATGAACTACTCAACACAATAATCATACTAAAATATGCGTGGAGATTAAATTTTATAATTTTTGAAAATATTTTACTATTTTTTAAGATAGGTACAAAATCACTGTTTTTGGACCATTTAAAAACAGTGATTTTGTACCTATCTAAAAAAATAGTAAAACAATTTCAAAAATTATAAAATTTGTTCTCCAGGCATATTTTAATATAGATATCATGTTGAGCGGTTCGGATCGACAATTTAAGCTTTGAAAACGAAGATATTGAATATGATACATTATGAGTATGAAAAACATGAGGTATTGGAACCCTCCTCTTTTATGTATGACTACTAGAAAAAAAGAGGCAACAATACACAGTAAAAAGAACTAATGAGATACGGTTCTGCGTCTTGTATGAAAATATCATTATATTGTACACGGTTCCACAACCGTGTCGATATAGTATTAACATACACAATTTCTACAAAAAGAATCGTTCCAGATTTCAAAAGAAAAGACACTGAAACATGTGCTTTATACACAGCCACAATAATCTTGTATAATAAGAAGGGTTATGTACATACACAGTTTCAACAAGGAATTAGTGTATGTTACTTTTTGTACACAATTTTATTTAAGAACCATATATGATTTATATTCTTTTTTTTAATTTCAATTATTATTGGCTACCAATATCCATATTTACTAGTCATTAAACATATAATATTACACATCTGTAACTCAAGAAGTATTGAACATGCAAGTACAACATACAACAAACAATAATCAATATTCAACATTCCAACACACATAAAATAATATTCAGTATTCAACATTCAACATACATATACATGCATATACACATACTGATAGGGCTAAATAATATAGACCTTTAAGCGTGTTTTATTCCAAAAACTAGGCCAAATTCCCTTTACTTTTATCTATTTTTATCAATTTTTGTGTTAAATCCACTAAGTTCCAAGTTACTGTCTAAATCTGATATGAAATTGCAGAAATGGAACAAAAATAGAATTTTGTGCGGCCACAGCTCAATCTATGTGGCCACAACTCAATCTATGCTGCCAGAGCTCAATCTGTGCGGCTACACAGTTGAAGAATACACTGCAGGTGAATTTCTGGACATAGAAAAAAATGAAGAAAAAGGGTTTGTGCGGCCGGAAGAGATTTTGTTCGGCCGCACGACTAGGAAACCCTTAAAATAAATAAGTTCGAATTTTTGCATTTTTTTCCCCAAAATCTCCAGAGCCTCCGTGCGGCCCAAGCCTGATTTGTGCGGCCGCACGAGTAGAAATTCTGCTAAGTTCGCAGCAGTCCACAACACGAGCAGAAATGCCGCAGAGCAGAAATTCTGCTAAGTCCGGTTTGTCTGGACGCACTCCGGCCGCACATAATTACAGCTACCGACACACTTTCGTATTTTAGCATATCTGGGTCATACAAACTCCGATTTGGGTGAATCAAAACTTGTTGGAAAGAAGACAACGAGATCTGCAATTCTATGAAGGTAAGAAATAAGAATTTTGAATGTGCAAGTCATAGGAACTTTTTTAGAGAAGCACCATCTGGAATTTATTGCAATATCTCACGAGATCTCGCTTAATTCACTTCCTTATTACCTAAGTGTGCTTCCCAAGCCAGGATAACTTCCTTTTTAGAGAAGCACCACACTTGGCCGCACCAATATGATTTATTGCCAAAACTTGACCATATCTTCATCGGGTTCAGTTTCCATCTGTGTTTGCTTGCTCCCAAAGTCATCAAAATTGCTATAAATCCAAGGGTGGGCAGCAAGAGAAGGTATCAAACTTCTTGTGGGATTCAAAGCAATCACAACTCTCAATCGCGTTTTCACCATTGAATTCTACATTTCTTCTACTATTTCTCCATCATTCTAAATTTTTCTAAGTAACAATTGAGGCGTGAAGCGAGGCGAACGGTGAATTGAAGGCGAGTAACTTGAAGAAGACGAAGATTTCTACAGAGATTTGGTGCTTTCTATTTCTCTTAGCTTTCTTAGTTGTTTCTTGTACTATTTTTATTTGATCATGGATGTTTTTGTGAACATGAGTGAGTAGTTTCCTTTCGTGGGGCGTAGGCATGTAAACTTGATTGGGTATAAAATCTACCTTGGTTCATTTATTATGATTGTCTTTGATTGAATGTTTATTCTTTGAATTTAATATTCTAATATGTATGACTTGTATGCATGAAACTGCGAATCTTGCGAAGTCTTTTAGACTACTGCTTAGGGGATTAACAATGTATTGATTGTGGCCAAGTCTTGTATAGGAATGATCTTAAGTTAGTAATAACCGGAATCCTTACAACAAAGGTTTAAAAGGTGAATAACTTAATCGTGAAGCCTTAGAATTGGGACACCTAGATTTTAATTTAAATCAGATTATAAAAAAAAACATATAGCGAATTCAAATAATACTGTTAATTTTGTACAGACGCAACCGATTCATATCATATGTGAATAAAATTTTAACTATTATTTTGTAAGTGGTCAAAACTAGAATATGAGTTTTTTACATGCGTAAAAAAATGACTTGTTGCATGAAGATACCCTTACAACAAGCCCAAAAAAGCTTGTTACATGCGCTTACCCTTGCAACACTACCTTTGTAATTGTTTTTCTCACAAATACTAAGTATTTACAAGGACGCCCATGCAACAACTTTTGTTCTGACTTGTTACATAAGACTACACTTGCAACAATGGCGCATGCAAATACTTTCACAGTTGACCCCGTTTGAAGTATTTGCAAGGGGAGATAGCGTGGGCCCCATCTAATTATGTGTAAAGGGAGCAAACGTGGATCCCACCTGACTATTTGCAAGACTAGAGAACGTGGATCCTACCTGACTATATGCAAGGCTAACACACGTGTCCCACTAGACTATTTGCAAGGATATTATTAGTACTTTTTGCATGCTCTATAGTTCTTAATATTTGCATGTATATACCAACACAAATAATGATCATAATATTTATAATACATCAGCATGCTCTAATTCTACAATCCTCCCTCCTCCCTGTACCAATCCAGTACCAACCCAATAATCTATTACATTTCTCATTCCCATTGAACCAAAATAGTATAAAACATTGAAATATAAAGATAAAACATGTAATAAGCATTGATCAAAATAGTATTATCATCGTACATTATATCAAAATACCAAAAAACATTACAACAAAAGTGCTAAAAGAAACTTCCATATATACCCAAAATATGCCCTAATTCAAGACGACAAACAAAATAATATTTAGAATTGACAAAATTCGCAAAAATATTTTTACGGGAACGATGCAGTCACTCTTTCTTTTCTCTTGCTATGTTGTCTTTCACTGCAATACAAATGAGAAATGAGTTAGTTCATTTTGGAGAGTTTGGAGTATTGTTGATTATTGGATACTTGTATATCAAGTTGAGGGTGTAACAATATCACCAGTTTTGAAGAATCCATCATTAGTGAATGATTCCTTAGTAGCCTAAAGCCAAAGCATACAAAGATTAAAATACTACAACCCTAAAACAATAGCCTAATCAGAACAGATGAGATTTCGTTATTTTACCATTTCTGTTAAGAGTATGGTTGTGCTCTTTACTGATTTCTAATATCATAAACTTATAATCAATCTACCTCAAGGGGTTAATGCTTAAATGAGGACTTAAATCAGGCCTCATAGAAAGGGCTTATTGGGGCTGATTTGCAGAAGCAAGAAACTCAGCATATCATACTTGCAATAAAAAATAAAATGTATAACTTACTGTTTCCTTTTTCCAGTATTCCTTAAACAGGGTTGGTTTATTGGGGTTGATTTGCAGAAGCAAGAAACCCATGTTGTCTTTTTCTCTGTGGAGTGTGATTAACATTCAAAAACATGACTAGGAGAAAGTAATGCAAAAATATACAACTTCTAAAAAACAATGAACTAAGCTAAAGCTTGGCATTAAAAGTTACCTTTGAAGTTGCATCATTGACAAACTTCTCAACCTATACAAGTACATACATGCAGATATTAGAAAGTTTTCAGGCATGTAGGTATATTCTGTTTGACTTTAAGTCCTCGTATGGACAATCATCTACAAAAGCATACAAGTAATACCCGAGATGTGCCTTCTAGAAGGCCATTGCTAACTTGCATACTCTGAACAGCCTTTACAAAAGCATTTGCAAACTCTTCATAAATGCCTAAAAAATAGTTTAAAATTTTATTTAAAGGATAATGAACAACTTCAAGATTTAAGAAGTTTGAATAAAAAGGTCATTATTATATTGCTTACACTGCCTTTAACAGCAACATCAATATCCGCATCATCAAAAATAATGCAAGGTGCAATGCCACCAAGTTCTCTTATATTGGCACAATGTACTAACCAACTCTTAGGACCCATCTGTATGGCATTTACAAACTACAAATTGAGTTGAAACAAAACAAAACGGTCATATGAGAAGGGGAGGACATGATGAATAAATGAACAATGAGCTATTGCATCGAAATGCTTCACCCAAAAATTTGGGAGCAAAGGGGCACGGTTCATTAGGCCCAATTAATTCATCAATCAGAAAAGTACTCACTAATACAACATTTTGGGTCAAATCTATACTATTAATTCAATCAATTAAATCAATATGAATTCTGCTTTAGGTTAACACTAAAGCTTACTGAGCGGGGCGAGGAAGTAGTCGAAGATGAAACCCTAAACCCGGCTGAGCGGGGCAGGGTAGATCGGGGTGAGTGACTAAACCCTTAACAATCAAGCCTGAAAAGTAACATAAGATAATATATAACAACTTAGAACAATTTAAATTCACCTTCCAATACAATTATGGAACTTAGAACAATTTATACAATGAAACATGCAAGTACACAAATAGTACACATGGAATATAATTTTGTTTTCATGTGGCTTCAGACCTAACTGAGAGAACTATGCAAGAAGCACAAGATATATTTAATAGTATGGTGGCCTTTAGGGACTTATGGTGAAATTTGGGGCTCTAACTTATGGACTTGTGGTGAAAATTATTAGTTCAGTTAGTTCCCATAAAAATAAAATTATCCAATATCAACATACTATACTATAAAATTTTAACATTTGATCATTCCAAGCTCTTAAAGTTTAACCAAATTTAACTCCGAGAACACCATGTACATACAGCCAGTGTATTACCAGTAAAAGCTTAACCAGACTTGTGACAAAATCAAGACCAAATTTGGGTTCAGTGATGACAATGGTGTTAAAATAAGACTTAAGTAAAATTAAACCTGAAAATTTTCAAGATTTGGTCAATCTCAGAGTCACAGCGAAACAAGGGTTGGCCGTGATGCAATTTTCAGCACCCCAAATCTCAGAGTCACTATGTCAATTTAGGGTTGAATACTCACCCGTGAGTTCAGCACTTGAGCGCAGAGGGAGCGGAGGTGGGACAGGAGGGGAGTGGTGGGGCTGGTACGGCAACGGCAGCTCGTCGAAGATGAAAGAAGATCGCTTCCCGCAGACCGCGGCGGACATCGTGGCGTGGCGGCGCCAACTCCTATTCGTGCCTTTCTACTTTCTACGCCGCAGCTCAGAATGACGCGGAGAGAGAATGAAAGAGAGGGTTTGGTTCTCTTTTCTTTGGTAAAAAGGGGAAGGAGGGGATTGGGGTGAAAAAAGAAAATTGAAAGAGCAAGGCGGCTGGGAGGGAGGGAAATATTTGGTAATCTACGGGAGAGGGGATAAGGTTTAGGGTTCTTTTGTTTTGGTCCGATTTCTCTAATTTTGAGTTTAGAGCTGGACTGTCCGATCAGAATCGGATTCGTATCCTCTGCATTAACTCAAAAGGGAATTTTTTGAGTTAATAAATTTTAACCGTCTGATTTTAAACGGAGCTAATTCAGCTCGTGTCTATAACATAGGGGACCCTTTAATATTAGTATAGATCTAGTTTATACGAATTTTAAAACAAATTGAACAGTCGAGATTCATTAACTCAAAAGATTCTCTTTTGAGTTAATGCAGGGGATATGAATTCATCAGAATCCGTCTGAGGTGGAATGCACAAATCTCTTTAATATTCGTGCCAGAAAAGGTCGAATTATCTAAATCTAAACTCACAATTTGAGTTACTTTATGGAATCCGAATTGTTAATGGGTCAAAATTTTATCTGGGAGGGAAAACTGATGAGGAAAATATAAGAGGGAAGTTATCTAAATTTTGGAGGGAATTTAATTAAGGTAAAATAAAGAGATAAAAGTTGTTAAATTTTCCGAGATTTTTATTAATATCCAAATTAATTACAAATTAATAAATATACCCACTAATGTTGGAAATTTATAAAAATATCCATAACGGCTTGTTTCAATTTTTTGGTACCAGCCATTTAATGGCTGGTACTAAATTTTTTTTTTTTAGAGACACTATAAATAGCAAGATGCTGAAATCTAACACTAAAAATTTGAATATTTTTTAAAATATTTGTTAGATTACTTCTTTTATATATAATTAGCATATTTATACTAAAATAGCTAAATTACTTGAAATTATGTTAAATTATGCTAAATTACGCTAAATTATGCTAAATTATGTTAAAATATGGTAAATTATGCTAAAATATGGTAAACTATCCTGAATTACATATGAATAGGGATGATATCTTCACTAAGAAAGTGAAAAATAACGACAAAACTTCAAACGGCCAAAAAACGACCCGAAATTTTTAAATATAGCACAGAAAAAAAAATACCAAAACGGTACCGTTTCGTGAGAATTCAGATTTAGCACGGCCGCAAATCGGCTGAGCGGCCCCATTTACTGGGGACCGCAGATTGGCTGAGCGGCCCAAGAAATGGGGCCGCATATCGGCTGAGCGGTCCCAGGGGGCCGCATATCGGCTGAGCGGTCCCCTGTGAGGCCTATATAAGGGGGCCGCCGGGTTTAGTTTTTGTATTGATTGAAGAAGTCTAATTCCCTTCGTACTCGGATAAGTTTTCTCTTCTTCTCTTCTTGTTTAATTTTTTAGTTAGGTGTAGGATTTAGGTTTAGGAGTAGGGTTTAGGATTAGGGTTTAGGATTAGGATTTAGAATTAGGATTTAATTTAGAGTTTATAATTAGAATTGTACCAAATTTTAATTGTCCGACCAATAAAATTAAAATAGACTTGTACCAAAAATTAAATAGGTATATTTAACCAAAATTAATTGTTTTAGCACCAATACTTAACTAGACTTGTTTCAAAAATCAAATAGGTATATTTTACCAAAATCAATTGTTTGAGTTAACTAGACTTGTACCAAAATTTAATTAGGTTTATTTTATCAAAATTAAATGTTTGAGCACCAACATTAAACTGGACTTGTACCAAAATTTAATTAGGTTTATTTTAAATACAGCATGGCATCTAGTAGAGATATACCGTCTTCCAGTAGGGGTGTATCATCTTCCAGTAGAGGTACACACTATGGCCCTCCACCCACTCCGTACTAGATGTCCCAGCACATCGAGAGTGCTCTCTCGCAGGCAGATATTCTGGGTATCCGGAGTCGCACTGACAGGGTCAGCGACTTCTTGTGGTACCCGAATGCGGAGCACCGGATTCTAGAGGCTGCCACCGGGGTAAGTTATAAATTAGTCATATTTATAAAAATACAGTAAAACATAATCTTTTTTTATGAATGGACTTGATCTGATTTTTTACATAAATGCAGGGTTTGGATGCGGTTACGGTTCGTCACAACCGTATGTGGCTACCGTACCAGCCGGCGTACGGGGGGACGTTACGCTCGATGGGATTATTTCAGCTATCCCAGATGCGGGAGAACCATGACGAGGGGTTATCTTCTGGCCTCATTGAACGATGGCATCCCGAGACGCACACCTTTCATCTCCCCCATGCTGAGATGACAGTCACCCTACAGGACGTCAGTTGTCTGTGGGGTATGACTATTACCGGGGAGCCGGTGACGGGGGTCGAGTACGGGGACTTCCGTTCATTGTGCGAGGAGTTGCTGGGTATCCCGCACGACCAGCTCCAGAAAGAGAAGAAGAAAGGTGAGAGGTTTCTGATCTCGGCCAGTACCATCAGCTTGATGAAGTTGAGGGCCAAATTCAAGGACTATCCGGATCATCCAGATCAGGTATGTAAATTGTACCTTATTTAATTCAAATAATATCAGATTTACTTGTAAACAATGTTCTAATTTATATAAATAACAGGTGGTTGTTGACCGGCACCTGCGCGCGTATATTCTGGAGATGATCAGCTGCCGGTTGTTTCTGGATTCACACGGAGATCAGGTTCGGCTGTGCTACCTTCAGTTTCTGCGCGATTTGCCCACTGCGGGCAGGTTCAACTGGGGTGCTGCCACGCTGGCATGCTTATACAGGTAAGAAAATTATTCTTATCATATTTAATTTTTTTTTAAATATTATACATCTCAGTATAAGTAACTCTGATTTTGTGCATTGTTAAGGGGTCTTAACAATGCCTGTCTGAAGAAGAACAAGACCTTTGTTGGACCATGCATGTTACTACAACATTGGTCCTATGCACATCTGATCGTTGGTCATCCAGTCATAGCCAAAAAGACTGATGTGCCGGAGTGGGGCAAGCCCGAGCCAGACCAATGCCCTGCATACGGCGCCAGGTACTGTTATAAGAAGGTTTGGGTCGGAGCCGGGCATGGCGCGACACTCAGCATCACATTCTGGAGACAGGAGATCGAGCATCTCAGAGATGATCCCGAGTATGTGACCTGGGAGTCATACAGAGAATATGTAAGTCTAATTTTATTATAATTTTGATTTTGAAAAAACTTATATCAATTCATACTTTATTTGAATTGATATATGGTATGAAATTTGTGCTTTCAGGTCGAGGCCGATGGGGGAAATCGGGCTTACATCGAGATAAGTCGGCAGCAGGAGAGATACTGGCGTGCGGAGGTGCCGCTCATATGCTTCCAGGTACCGTAATTTAATTTAATTTATATAATTATGTACATGAAAAACTTAATTAAATATCTTACATAATGAAATATATAGATCGTTGAGCACCACTACCCTAGTCGAGTCATGAGGCAGTTCGGGCTGCGTCAGCTAGCTCCACCCCCGGCACCGATCAGCGAGGGGGTGTGGCGACAGCTTCATCGTGCCAGAGACACCACTGCTGGCAAGAACTGGGGAACCTGCCTTTCTGATTACGTGTTCGAGGCAGCATCTCCAGATCCCCCATTGGCCCAGCCGGACCGTCACATGGATGTCGCGCCAGTGTAAGAAATTTTTTCTCAAATTCGAAACCTTCACTGTAATTTTCTGATCGTAATATCTAACATTTTTTGTAATTCGTACAGACCTTATAGAGATTGGTACCAGGATCACGGCGCGTACACTATATTTCTGGAGGGGTGTATCGCCGACAACCCCTCAGAGCGAGTACCAAAGCCGAGAGATCGGAGATGATGGATCCATGGTCTTATCCCTGCTGGCGCACCGTTCGCAGCCACGGTATGTTTAATTTTAAATTTCAAGTTAAAAACTAACAATATTTACATTTGTACAACTTTTTCATATATTCTTTTCTTTGCAGGCATTATATCTGGTCAAGAGTTGCGTCATAGGGGCTACGATGGCCGTGACCACGGGTTGGAAGAGGCTCGGAAAGGTCCTCCTCAAGCACAGCGTACCTGCAGTGTGCCAGTGTGGGTACAGGGCACGTCTCGATGCTCTACTGAGATGCGCTGGCTTGGGCGGAGTTGATGCGGTGGACGACATATCCGACGAGCCTGAGCCTGATGTCTACGTCCCGTACACTGGCGATGAGACCATGTTTAGACCCGTCCATGACGCTGAGACTGTTGGTCAGGTGTTCGACCGAGCTGCCGAGTTGATGTGCGACTTCGGGCGTATGGGCATGGGATCTCAGGCTGATACGGCTGCCGAGGTATAATTGTAATTAAAATATAAAACAACTGTTTTTGTTTTCCAAATTTCTTGATTAACTAACTTGTAAGTTACTGCTGTAGGGTGAGGAGGGGAGCGCATTCCGGAGTACACTATCGCGGCAGACAGACTGTATTCTCCGGGTTACAGTCCGACTCAGACGGATCCTCCTGCCTATCAGCCAGGGTATGTTCAGACAGAGCCCTTCCCGGAGTTTCCTGGACAGTCCTCACAGCATGCCCCCCTTGATGACCCCATTGCCAGACAGGCGTATTTATTCACGCATCCTGAGTCTGGACAGACTACTGTTTTTGGTCCTGGAGTACAGCAAACATCCGAGATTGAGGAGGTTCGTGACGAGCCGGTCCAGTCTGCAGATGTCCAGGCGGAGGACTCCACAGACACTACAGACTCAGGAGATACTGACGAGACGCCACTCTCCAGGCGGGGTCGAGGGTTCAGAAAGAAGAAGCAGAGAAAGATGTAAGATTTGTATATTATGTCAGATACTGGACTATTTGTTAGATTATGTCCCTTATTTATTTTGTTACTTTGCTATTTGTTTTGGTTATTTATTTATTTTGTTCATTATATCACTATCTCCTCGTACAAAAAATATATTTGAACCACACGACATATATAAAATATTTCAAACGAACCACATTTCTAAAATAACTTGCGACAAAATACATCAATTTAAACAACATTACAAACTAAAACACAAATACAATTATTTTTATAACACAATCACAAAAAAAATAGATTTCGTAATAAAAAAAAAAGCGGGACCGCTCAGCGGATATGCGGCCCCATTTCTGGGGCCGCTCAGCCAATCTGCGGTCCCCAGTAAATGGGGCCGCTCAGCCGATCTGCGGCCGTGCTAAATCTGGAATTCCCACGAAACGGTGCCGTTTTGGTATTTTTTTTTTCTGTGCTATATTTAAAAATTTCGGCAAAACGGCGCTCGAGTGTCCGATTTCAGCAAATGACCATTTTTCGGAAAGCTTGCGAAAATACGCATGCGTCAATGACAGCTTAGCTACTTTGCTGGATTTCAAAATTCAGAATTGCCAAAAAACAAAAGAAAGAGCCTCAAAACTTGAGTTGAAGTTTTCAATTAAGATTTTCATTTCTATTATTCAATCTAAGTAGCTCAGTAAATTAGTTATATAATGAACTTGTAAGAATACCAATTTTTATTATTTTTGGAATTTTTTTACTAATTTTATGATTATTTATGAAAATGCACAAAATCGGCCTAATTTAGTGTAATTTAGCGTAATTTATCGTATTTTAGCATAATTTAATATAATTTTGTGTAATTTTGTGTAATTCAGCGTAATTTAATATAATTTCAAGTAATTGAGCATATTTTAGTATAAATATGCTAATTTTATATCAAAAAATGTAATCTAACAAATATTTTTTTTTTAAATTCAAATTTTTAGTATTAGATTTCACTATCTTGCTATTCATTGTGTCTCCCTTATCATGTGCCAAGATTCAATTTACCACATGGACAGTTGAGCATGCGCCTTTGACATAACTCTGATCCCATACGGTAACGATTCATGGCTCACATAAAATTGGCCCTTCTCATTTCAAATTAACAATTAAAAGACTGTCGCATAGGTGTCTAGTATAGTTCCACCAAGTCTCAAGGTCTGAGTAGGCTCCAGTTCCTTATTTCCATTTTTAATTGGACTTCCTTCTCGGGTAAAATTAGAGCTCGTGAGAAGTGCTTAGATACAGGAATTTAGTCATAGAGAAGAGGGTGGAGGCTTTTAGAGATCCCATGTAATAGCTTGTGGAAAGACTTAGTATTTAGCTTGAATTTTTAATCTTCATTCTCGGCAAAAACACGAGGGAGAGAAGAAGAAATGGGGAAGAGAGAACTGACAGGGATGGGTCCAATGTCAGTCTCTCTAAAGAGTGACCAATCAAGTTTTAATTTCTTTGCTTCACCTTGCTTGAACCCGGTGTTTGATGAACCTTGTATAGGGTAGAACACGGTGTATTAAACGCCTGGCGCACGCCACTTGAAAGGATCAGAGAGCGTATCGCACATGGTTTTAATTTTAGTGGTCAGGTTTGGGTGCACTTGCTTCACTGTAGACCGCGTAGGCACTTGAATTGGCTCAGCATGTACCGTGTTTACGCAGAATAAAGGGGTCAGGCGCTGAGACGCATGGTTTTTTAACTTGAACCCTTGTGTTTGGCTGAGTCCGGTTTATGATAGACCAAAACACTAACAATTCGGTTCATATGTTATTGTTTGGTAAGCCATGTTCACCCATCTCGGTTATCCAGCGAAAATTGTTTTGAGTCGCTACCTGTGGGCCCAGACCATAGGTCTTTGCTAGTGTACTCCATTTTGTACCCAGGTTTACTAGGGTAATTTCCAGGGGTACTCAGAGCCACGTGGCACCAATCAGAACCCTTCATTTTAGAAATTTAATATCTTTTCAACCATTTTGAGTTAGGAGATGTATAATAGAGTAGAACTAAGGTGCTCTTAAGCTCACCAAGCTCTCCGTGAGCTTAACTCAAAAACCTATCAATCCGACTTCAAACGACATTTTCAAACCGTTAGATGTTCAATCTATATTAAAATGTGCTTGGAGACCAAATTTTACATTTTTTGAAATTTTTTTACTATTTATTAAGCCGGTTTGAAAACCGCTGTTTTATTAAAATTTTGCACCAATAGAAAACAACGGTTTTCAAAACGGCTTAATAAATAGTAAAAAAATTTCAAAAAATGTAAAGTTTGGTCTCCAAGCACATTTTAATATAGATTGAACATCTAACGGTTTGAAAATGTCGTTTGAAGTCGGATTGATAAGTTTTTGAGTTAAGCTCACGGAGGGCTTGGTGAGCTTAAGAGCACCTTAGTTCTACTCTGTATAATATATCAAAATTCATGATTACTTGAGTATAATTCAATCATGAATTTTATTTTACAAATTGCATCTCCTATTTTGTGGTGTAGCCCTACTTTAACATATGATTGAAATGTTAATTGGCCAACTTTAATTAATCAAATGGCATCTGATGAACCAAAATGGTACTGCTAACTTTCAGTATAAATAAATATACCTTTTAACCCACAAGAATATTGTATTAAATATCTAACAATTTTCACTAGTCTAGGTTATAAGGGGGGTTTGAAAATAGGTTTGAAAATAGTTGTAAAATAGGTTTTAGAATTCAATACCCTCAAAGTTTATGCGGTGGCGCTAATTGTGCTAAGGTTTGGGTTAAACAATTAAATAGATGTTCTCTCCTTCTCAATTACGAATATATATTTCTGACGTCTCTCTACCCCGGATGCGACCTGTCACCTCGTATGCGACATAGATTATCCCACAGCTACCTCGCATGCGGCACTGTCACTACCCCGCAGGGCGTACTGGGTTTCTGTGTACGTGATTTGAAAGATTTTTCGATCTTGCGATTGGCTTTTGGGCTATCAATTCAAAGTAATATAGGTATCACTACTAGAATTTCCGTATTTAGCAAGGGGAGAAAAAAGACTTGTTCCATGGGTTTACCCTTGGAATAAGCCCAAAAATCGTCATTTCCATGCGATAAGCTTGGAAATACTATTGTCGTAACAAACATTGATGGAAATACTCATAAAATTGAACATTTCCTGCACTACCCTTAGAAATAGTTTGCGAAGGATTTTTCCATGCGAATACCCTTGGAAAAAGGGCGCATGGAAATAATTTCACAGCTGGCCCCTATCTGGATTAGTTCTAAGAGCACCGTATGTGGGGCCCACTTGATTATTTCTAAGGGGTAGCGAATCTGGGACCTACTGAGTATTTCCAAGGCTGGTTAAGATGGGGCCCATCTAGTTATTTCCAAGTGTTAGCCAACTTGGGACCCACTGAGTATTTCCAAGGCTGGTTAAGATGGGGCCCATCTGGTTATTTCCAAGGGTAGCCAACATGGGACCCACTGATTATTTCCAAGGCTAGTTAAGGGGGCCCATCTGGTTATTTCCAAGGGTAGACAACGTGGGATCCACTTGACTTATTCCATGCGCTAATATTTCCATGGAAGGTTATTTTCTTTGTTCCATGGATATACCCATAGAAATGCCATTTCCAATGGTACTGTACCATTATGCCCCCATTCTGCAATCCTCCCTGTACCAACTCGATACTGTTATATATTCCCCAGTTCCCATTAAATCAAATAAACACAAACACATTAATATCTAAATCGATCGAAAGCATATAATTAACCTTAACATAGTCATCATACATTGTACCAAAATATGTGCAAAACACATTACAAAAACATGACTATATTGAACTTGTACCAAAATAAGCTCAACGTGACTATACCAAAATATACACCCCATCTATTAACAAAAATTCACAAAATAAGTTACCCCATGTTGAGCATTTGTTAGAACTAACATTTGTATTATATCCTAAAAGGCACACTTTTCCACACTAGAAGGGCTGGTTAACATTGAAGCCAGACTGACCGAACCATTGGTTCATCCCAGCTCTATCTGTGGCAAGTTCATCATTTCCAGCTTGATTTAATAGTGAGGTGAAAGATCCTCCCTGATTTGGTGGTGTAAGATATCACAGACCCTAGGTATATAATATGGAAACAACATGTTATTGTATATGATAATAAATTTTGCATACCTCCTCAAAATACATAAGTTTGCACTATACTTGGTAATTAGAATCACAGTAATAAAAATAGCAAGAGGATCCCTCAATAAATTTCTATCTCTCACAGTAATAAGTTTGCACAATTCATAAATTTCTGTCCCCTTATAAAATTTCTATCCTCAAAATACATAAGTTTGCACTATACTTGATAATTGAAATCACAGTAACCATACAATTACAACAAGTGATTTGAGGGCTCAAACATGATTCAACCACTAATCATACAAACCCATGCGGATGTCAACCAAGTCAACAAAAAGCCGTCAATCTAATTTGAAAAGCCGTCAACTTTTTTGTATTGCTATATGGCTTCTTCACTTGGGTGTCATATCTGGAGGGCATGACCCCTTGTTTCTGTCATTTATAAAAGAATAAATAATCTAGTACTTGTTAATCCTCAATTGGTGCTTGCTTTCAGAAAGTCAAATTTCAACTAGATTTCACCGTAATTGTATATTGAGTGATGTTAATTAATTTTTAGGTCAAATTGCAATATTCTACTGTCAGATCTCATGCTGGAATATAACAGGCTATTTTAATTTGGGACTGAAAATCATTACCTCAAGATCCTTCAACAAATGGAAAGCAGCTTTTCCTTTTAGGTGTCACTAATACAAATAACAAAGATTCAACAATTTCCCATACTTAGATTGAATTTTGTGTCAATCAATATTGCCCCAGTTATGCTTTCTACAATGTCTCCAAGTGCCTGAATGCATAAAAGAATTAAAAAAAGAAGTTGTTTAATATAAATCAGTCACTTTCTGCTATTTAATATAAGCTGTCACACTATAGTGATGAAAGATACTTTTTAAGTTTTACAAGTTCAACTTATTTTCTCTAACTAAAAATAGAAAAAAAATAATAACTAGCAGAGTACATAATAATTTCATTTCCAAATTCCAACTATTAATTCATGACATGTTCTGATAAACTTTGGTCTACTGGGAAATTCAGTCATCTTTTGCGCATTTATCTTGATTTTAATGGGTTTTCATCATCTTTTAATCACCCAAACTGGTATAGTTCTACTTCGAACATAAGCGGGTGTTACTTACAATTATGATTAATTAGTTGTTGTAATTTGTAAAATTCAATACCTGATCTTTTATGACCCACGTAAGAAAGCTCATTTCCGACAAGAGCACAGTCAAGAGACATTGTTCTTCCTTTGCCAGCTCCATTGTAATGATGAATCTATTTTTATGCTAATATCAGTACTGTATCCAAAGCATATCAGTATTTTATGCTAATATCAATACTTGATACCTAGATTGTGTTGTTAGGTCATGCATATCAGTACTGTATCCAAAGCAATGATTAATCTATTTTTATGCTAATATTATCTCACCTTTGTGACTGATCCAACTCCCATACAAATCAGTTCAAAATAAAAATCACTTTCAGTGTGATCGGTAGGATCTATTTTTATCGCATCGGTGTAGAGCTGGAGAGGAGGCGGTGTCTCGGTGCGATCTAGGAGAAGGTGCGGATTGAATGAGACGAGGGAGATCTAAGCAGGTTTGGGAGGATTAGATCTAAGAGGAGAAGAAAGGAAGCGAGACGAGGCTGAGCGGGGCGATTTAGGAGTGAGAGGGAACTGAATTTTTCTAATTTTGAGAGGGAATTGAAGGAGGGAAACGAAAAATTTAGGGTTTTGGCGCTTATGCTCGGTTTTTTACGAGAGTTCACGGAGGAGAGGAGGAGAGGAGAAATCTCATGAAGTCCAGAGAGTAAAAATAGAAGGGGTTTGTATTGCATATGCTGGGAGAATTCATAAACTCTGTGGTAACATAATTTTTGTGTTTAGATCGGGGCTGTTTGATCATCATTGCATATGAATATTAAAGAATCTTGTGCATCTCTTAGGGTCGGATCTAACCAGAAATATTATGTTACCTCAGAGAATAGGGACTCCCTACCCACAACATCTAAAACTATGTTGCATGGATACGGATACGGGTATCGTATCGGATACGATACGGATACGGTGATACGGCAATTTTCAAAAATCTAGGATACGATACGGCTATTATATATATTATTTTTTATTATTTTAATTATTTTAATTATTTTAATTATTTTATTAATTAAACACTTATATTATACCATAGTTACATATATTAGCAACAAAGGCTTGTGTAGTGCAGTGGTAGTTGCTTTGGTTCTCAACAAAGAAGCCCAGGATCGATTCACGCTGCCAGCTAAATGGAAAATATTTTTGGGTCTTGCGCGGCTCATGGTGCACCTAAGGCTCGCGGTGTATAGGCGGTCCATGGGATTTTACCATACACAAGTATCTATGGCGTATCCGGAAGTATCTGGGAGTATCGGTGGAGTATCGGAGAGTATCGGTGGAGTATCGGAGGTATGTAGGATACGCCACGTAAGCTGATACGCCAGCTGGCGTATCAGACACATATCGGGGCCGTATCGGGTGCGTATCCGTATCCGATACGCACCCGATACGGGTACGGGACCCTAAGTGGAGTATCGGGGTAACATAGATCTAAAATGAAGACATCAGGACCATTCAATAACTATGGGTCGGCTCAGAGCTTGATATTTACTAATTAGATAATGCATGTACAACAAATAATATGAAAAAATTTCAAAAAATAAAAATTAAATTATTCACATTTTCTATGGCGAAATCATACATATAATTGTCTATTTTATAGACTTTCATCATTATTTGTCCCTTCAAATTTAACAAATATCTACGAACCGTTCATTTTCACGTGAGCAATCAACGGTCGATCTGTAATGAAATCATTCCAGATTCGTTTAAAATTATCACGGGAAGATATTGAACGTAACCAACATAAAAATTAGAAGTTTTATTATGTCCGAGCTTCGATCCAACGTGAAGTGTCCATAACCCTTCGATGTTTCGATATTTCGTCGACTTGATGGATAGGTAAATGAAAATAAATTTTCATCAAAATTTGCTGCAAGAATATATATGCAGTGCTCTTAAATTTCAACGGTTCTGATCGACCAACAGACGACGTGTTTACGTGCGCCTTCATCAACTCACAAAGCAAGAGTCACTAGTGGAGAATGTACAAATAGTATCGCTCCATCAGGATCGGCTATTGTAAAACAATGATACTGATAGCTTTCAGGGTCAGTCCTTGGTAAAGATCCATTCCTAATACCATTAGGAACGGTCGTTTATAATTGACCGTTTCTGATATAAACACATCAAGAACGATCATTTATAAAAGACCGTTCCTAATTGTCCAGGAAGAACAGGATCAGTTCTTTATAAATGACCGTTCTTTTTTTTTTGAAAGCTTGGTAGCAGCTACCAAGATTGAATTGAATAAACGTGTTTACAACATCTAGAGTCTATGAAAAAATTAAAAATATTACAAATCAGCCAACTCCCGTAGGCACGACCCCTCTTAACATTGTGTCATTAGTCATTAAATGTGGCCTCTGCTTCATACCCACACTAATCCACAATCGAGCCTCTTCTCCGGCCATGTTAGAAAGTATCCATGGTGGCCTTCTCTTCCCCCGGAATATCACTTCATTGCGCTGCCTCCACAGCGACCAGATTACTGCCATACATTGTGTCGCCCATTGTCTCAGAGGCATCCCTGTTGCTGCACCATACCGAGCTCTAGACAGTTCCCATGTTTCCAAAACCGTATCAGCAGCTTGCATTAGATTTCCCATATGTTGCCACACTGTTTGAGCATATGAGCATTGAAAGAACAGATGATGCGCAGTTTCCATCGAACAGTTGTCACACATAGCACATCTAGCATCACAATTCATACCTCTTGTAAGCATCACATCATGTGTTAGTACTCTATTCTTGAGCACCAGGAATGTTAGGATTTTAACTTTAGCCGGTGCAAAGCTTCTCCAAACCTCAAGACATCCCCATTTCTCTTTTCCAGCCGTTACCATGATGTTATATACTGAGGCAGCAGTGTAATTTCCATGACTTGACCAACGCCATGCTAGGGTGTCCTCCTCATCTGTTAAAACCGGTACCGTACCAGTGGAGTGAGTGAGCAGTTCGGGTTTGGTTCCAATAACATCAGACAAGGTTATGCATTGAGAGGGTGGTCTAGACCTTCCATCTTTGAAAGCTCGGATAGGCTCGGATAAATGACCGTTCTTGATGTGTTTATATCAAGAACGGTTGTTTAGCTAAAAATCAATCTTGATGTGTACCACCATATCTGGATTGGGTGAATCTGTTTAACCGATACTTATAAGGTTATATCAAGATCAGTTATTTATTTGTCCGATCCTGATACCTCACCTGGCCTTCACCTCTCCCAGTAAATGATTTTTTTAGTTTGTAAGTTAGGTTTTGGCGATCTGAGCTCCCTTTATGCGATTTTTTCTCCCCTTGATGATTTATCTCGGTGATTTATCTCACTTAATAAGTAGAAGTTTGTAGGGCTTACTCCGTGGTACGTATTTTAGTGGTATTTCTTCTATTTATCACAAGTGATCATTTTGTTTCATGTGTCATAAATAGGTTTATTTTAGTGGTATTTCTTCTATTTTAGTGGTGATCTAGAACATTAGCTCTTGCTTTGTGAGTTGATGAAGACACACGTAAACACGTCGTCCGTTGGTCGATCAGAACCGTTGAAATTAAAGAGCATTGTATTTATTTTCTTGCAGCAAAGTTTGATCTAATTTCATGTTCATTTACTTATCTATCTGGTTGACGAAATATCGAAACATCGAAGGGTTATGAACATTAGTAAATCTGAACCGTTTGATTAAAAATGTGCCATCCTGATTTCAATGAATGTCTCCATTTAACAATCCTAGTCATATTTTTTATGTGATCTATTCAGTGACAGTTGGGTTCCAATTTTCAGTTTAAGAGGACTTCAAATTCCTTCCCTGCTGTACTTAGGTTTATTTTCATTTCTCTCTCCAAATTTTTCATTTCAGCGCTCTTTCTAGTGTCTCTCACAATCATGTTGGTATATTGACTATTTTCCAAAAATGGTCAATGGGTAGGTACGAATTGACAAGGTGTCGCCAATAAATGTCCTAATTCCGTTATTAAATCATTTACAAAGTCTATTACAAGATAAATATTGGTTTTTCATATTGGTTTTTTTTGTCTTTCATACTACTACTCAACTCAAGGTCAGAAATTGTGAAAGTTATTGGCACAGTCAGACCTCCTTAGACCTCAAGTTCAGAGGACCCCAAGTCATGAAAGTCTATTACAAGGTAGATATTGTTAAGAATTATATTGCTCTAATACCACTACCGTAATGAATTAAAAGAATCTAATTTGGATGGTATCAGATTGTGTTTAAATTGAACATGATCCTTAAATCTTTGTGCAAATGAAAATGAGAAATTTCCAAATTAGTTGCGCAATGAAATCATTAAAGTTATGTGATTGAATGATACTGAGATCAATGGACTCAAGTCTCGCGACAACTCAAGGCCAAATTTCCCTCTTTCTGTATGGTCGAAGAAGCTTATTCTACGGATTAATTAACTAGATTGTAATATTGTATTTACTGTACTGGCACAAGCTGGTGATTCAAGCTTGAGTAACTAACTAGGAGCCAATGGAAGTTCTTGTCAAATTTCGAATCTATGTTGAAAAATAATTCCCGTGCAAGGATTTGGGAGGGTAATTTTGTTAAGAAATAATAATTGAAAGAGTCACCTTAAAGTTTTGGTTGGGTTACTCTTGTTCAAAATTCTCATTCATTTCAAAACTTGCTAATTACTTACAAATTGAGGGATCTAATTGCTAATATGTGAGGATCAAGGTTCAACAATGGAAGATACACCGGCGATTCAGGTGGACGTTAACAGAATTTGGCGACTCCGGGTACCACCAAGAATGAGAGTGTTCGGATGGCTACTCGTGCATAATAAAGTTCTGACCGCGAACAATCTGAGAACGAGAGGCTTCCATATTGTCGGAATATGCTTCATGTGTAGGGCTAGTGATGAAACGATCAAGCATTTATTTTCAGAGTGCCCGGCAGTTCAAGGGGTGTACAACGGCACGCTACAGGGGCTACTGGTGCGCACTCCGGGACAGGATAATGTCCGAGCACTGCTGCAGCCAAGCATAACACAAAGCACCAGGGAACTCTTGCTGATCTCTATATTCATAGTGTGGCGTGAAAGATGCAATCGCATTTTTAGAGACGAAATCAAAAACACGGATCAGCTGGTTCAAGAAACTCTCACACAGTGGCGAACTGCTGCACCGAACAACGCGGAGGAAGAAATTATCAACTGAGGAATGAAGCCAACACTACACTGTTTTTCTTCTGTTTTTCTGTTTTTATTGCCTCTTTCCTTCATTTTCTTTCTTTTCTTCTGATTTTCTTTTACAGTTCTTGTAAAATGGGTTTCTAATCAGAAACTCAAAAAACTATTACCATTTATGGTTAATGAAAAAATGAGGGCTAGACCCTTATTTGTTTCTCAAAAAAAAAAAAGCAACTAAACAGTAGGCATTTCATGCCCATGATTTGCAAATTTCTCTTTGCTTCTGTCTGACAATGTCCTCTTTTTTTTTATTTACTTCTGAGGATGATTGGTCTTCATGGCCTTCATGCCTCAAAACCAGACTTAATTAGTGACAAACCTCCACCCCTGGTGCAAAGACTTTTGAACACACCCTTGTACCTTACTTGATACCTGTACCAACACCAAACATAGTCAAAACTTTCTAACAATGCATGATGGTATGGTAGTTGCTAAAACAGTCAAGATTGACCTTCTGCCAATAAATTAACCATACAGGGAATTCTAGAATGAATATGACCAAACCATTGCATGGACATATATTAGACACATATACAAGCATACTAAAAAAGAATTTCCCAATTTGGAAATTTCTACAATTTCTGGTGGCCATTTGAATCTTATATCTTGAAAACATACCTGTTCCTTATAGCTACAGGCCGTCAAATGTTCCCAAAATGTACATTCAGTTAGAGTATACCTGATAAACATCACTGCACCTGATTTTCCATTTATAGGAATTTTTAAAGGGTTTTAAACGATTTTTGAAATCTCAGTCAGCAGAAAAAAAAACTGCACTGCCGTTATGCTAGCATATGAATTGCCCTTAACAAATTGGTGAACCAAAAATAGCTCTCGACTTCCATAATTTTTGAAACTTTTTGAGAATGTTGTATGTGAGATTACCATCATTTCCATATAAAGAAATAAAATTTCCATGTAGCCAATTAGTCAGAATAATTCTCCAAAGTCTGAAACACGAAAGGGCAAAACTGCACTGTGCAATATGCTGGTACTAGAATCGAGTCTCACAAAAATACAAACTGAACCTTATGATACATATAAATTTTTACTGATTTGTGTGCATATAAGTCATGATATAACATACATTCTGAGATAAAGAAACCAAAAATTCATGTAGCCAATTGATCAGAACAATTCTCCAAAGATTGGTTGTTGGAAGAGGGTAAAGCTGTCACATGCGTACAAAGTCATATAAATACATACATATGTGAGCACTCAAATGTGTCCTAAAATACATAATAAATGCACTGACACAAATTAGAACATCATAACATAAATAAAACTTACAGATTTGGATTAAGACAGTAAAGAAGAAACCCATAGCATGGATGCCACTATGCTATGACACCAAAACTTGTCTTCAACCGAATCCACACCAGTCCAGGCACACATGCACTTCAATTGCAACATACAAACAATGTTTACCAACTCAATTGAACAAGGAACATAGTGAAGCAACCAAAATCAGCACCTTGGCCACTATCAGCAATGAAATTGACAAGTCAAGACGCCAAATCATGCAGATTGGTTCAGTTGCGGCGGAGCCGCAACAAGGTTACTAGTAATAATATAAATGTTGGATTGGTTTTAGGTCAAAATATTACTTGTGTGAAGGGTTATGAATTACCTTTTTTTTGAGAAATTTATATATATGCCCATCATAACTTGTTTAATTAGATATTTTCCCATCAAAACTTCAAAATTAGTTGTTTCCCCATCTAAATATAAATATGTTATAAATTTACCCATTTTTCAATTAAATCAATTAAAAATGATGATTAATAGTTATAAAAAAATAAAAAGACAACTATACCCTTACAATTAAACCTTCTGTTATAATTGCATCTGTTTAAGGAGCTCTCTGCCCCAAAACCGGGCTTCTGATGCTCTGATGCTCTGCTGTTTTTTTTTTCTCAAGTTTATGCTTTATTAATTTTCTTCAAATTTAATGTCATTTGGAGGCTCATGTTTCTCTCTATTTTATTTGCAAATGTGCTTTTCAGCACAATCTATATTTGCTTCAAGTATAGTTTTAGATCTTTAATTTTATGCTATTTTTTTTCATTTAGTAACACTCAGTATGTTTAAAAACATATATTGCAGGAGGATAAAAGAGACATTTAAAGGAAGATCTTATATACTGCTTTTATTTTACATAATGTTTGTACAATTACTTTTGTATCTCAATTAAATAGATTGGCTTATTCCAAAGACCAAAATTTAATTTTCCATTGAAATGTTTCATTTTATCTCAATTAAATATTATTTGCTGCTGTGATTTAGTTTTGTTGATCATTCAAAGGAAGATCTCAAATATACAGAAATGTTACTGTCTCCATGAATTAAACATTTCCAATGGCCAATCCATGGAAATAATATGTCCAGCTATAAATAATATAAACTGAATCAATATAACATTTTCATACGCATTTGCTCCAGTATTTTTATGAACATTTACTATAAAATAATATAATCAAAATAAACAAAATATTTCCAAGGGCCAGTCCATGGAAATAATATGTCCAACCATAAAATAATATAAATTGAATCAATAAAACATTTTCATGCGTATTTGCTCCAGTATTTCCATGAACCTTCACTATAAAATAATATAAACAAAATAAACAAAACATTTTCAAGGGCCAGCTCATGGAAATAGTATGTCCAACTTCTTCAGACTTATTTTCATGCGCAAGTGGTTAAGTATTTTCATGCACCTTCAATAAAATATAATATTTGATCTGTTTGGCGGATCGCGGGTCATGCCAAACTTTTTTCAAGGGCGAAAATAATACATTTTCATGGGCACACATGAAGGATTTTCATGTGCTACTTTTTCCATAGGCCTCCTTTTGAAAATGGTTTACGGTGTCAGAAAAGCTGATTGCATTTCCATGGACCCTTCACATGCTTGGAAATGTCTTTTCTCCTTTTGATAAAAACGGAAATTCTAGTAGTGTTAGAATCTAAAAAAATAATATATATATGTAACTATTTACGACAAATATGGTCTCGTCATGGGTGTTCACGGCGTGACCATTATTTTATACAGTCTTTACCAGTTGTATCTAATACAAAGGCCAGTAATATCATCATAATTTGTATGGGGTTTTGACTTTCTAGGGTTTAGTCAAGTGCGTTACCTACTGTTGCATCTTCTTTCAATTTGTTGAGATTGTTCCTTCTCCTTTTCAATTAGCAACTCCAACCATGATAATTTCTGGTAGATTTGGATTGTGTGATTAAAATCGGTCGGTTCGTTTTTGTTTAAATCAGCTCTTCTGTCAGACTTATCGGGTAGTTCAAAAGCTTTTCTGTGAGACTTGTAAAGACCGTAGGATATAAATCGGACAGCACAGATCTGCTCTGGAGATTATAATTTGTTACCGTTAAACTGGTGAAGGGCTGTACCTGTAGGCCTTTGGGACGGATCCGTGTAGTTCGTCCGGCCCATTATTTTTATGTCAGCTAGTTAGAGCGATTTTATGGAGCAAAATTTAAGAAATAACAATTGCATGGATTCGGTAATGTTTAGTCACAACTCTCAACAAGGTCAACAAAAATATATAAGAAAATTTATTATATTTTTTGGTTGACTTTGTCAAGAGTTTTTTTTTTTTCGATTTTGAGTTGGAGAATCGGTCCGTTTAGACCCGGTTTTTATGAGCTGCTAAAGAGTTGGTAAAGGGCCCTCGATCGGTAAACCGAGTTTGTTCAGAAAATTAGAAGGGGCAGTGCCACATGTAAGCGCTTCAACTGAAGGTGCAGAACAAGCTTTCAAGGTTTGTATTTTCCATTCTTTATTAGTCAATCAGCTTTACTTTCAAAAAATTAGACAAAAACTTCACGTGATCATCCCATTTATTAAGTCTCAATATTCATTGGGTAACGTGCAGAGTTAAATATAGACTTTTATTTTATATATGTGTATAAAGTCTTAAGGTCATTATTTATTATTATGTTATTATTAGTTTTTTGTACCGACAGTTAACATAACACATCAACAAGTTGACATTGTTGACACATGATAAGCATAATTAATTACCTAACAAAATCAAATGTTTATCCAATTTTTAATCCAGATTATGTCAATACAAGGCCTCCTTATCTCTAAGCTCATAAAAAAAAATTGTCAACTAAATTTCAGAAGCTCCTCCCCTGCGAAAGGTAAGAATTAATTAAATTAAATCTCCTTTTTTTGTACGAAACTTTTTAGTATGAATAATATGATCTGCAATTGTTCTTCCCATTTAAAATGCAAAGTTTTAATAGTATATACTATATATACACACTACAGATTAATTCTATTTTGTGCTAACACAATTAGGTGTGTATATGCTTGTATACACACACACACACACACACATAGAGATGGGCTAAATATTGTGATTTATGATGTAAAATGTCATGTTTAATGTCTATATTTTCATTTTTAAAGTCTGAACTGTTGATTTGAACCATTTAACATGATTTCAATATTAAAATGTCCATGGAGACCAAATTTTATATTTTTTAGAATTTTTGTTCTATCTTTTAGCTAGGTAGAACATTATCTCTTAATTCAGAAAGATTCTGGACGATCCAAAAAGAGTGATTTTGTACAAATTTTGTTCTGATTAAATTACGTCCTAGCAAGTAGGTATCTTGTCAAAGAAGAGGGCAATCAAATGGCATCACGTTATAGTACCGAGGACACGAGTATTTGCCTTGCTTTTATTGTCCTTATTCTATTGGTTTGTGCAGTGATAGCTAACATTATCCATTCCCCCCCTTCATTTGAACTAAAAGAATTCTACATTCCAGCCCTAGACAAATCTTTAAACTCTTCAAAAAATGCAAGTATAGCTTTTGATATCACCTTGATGAACCTATACGAGAGCTCAATATACTATGATCCTATAAATGTAAGTTTTTATGATAGCCCAAGCCAGAACCACTCCATAGCCAACTTCATTATACCTGAATTCGTTCTAGGGGAGCAAGTTGACTATAGTGGAATGGTGAACGCAACAGGTCTTGATTTGGATGGCGCAAAGCGGGAGATCTCGGCTAATGGGTTCAAGGTTTTTCGGGTAGGCCTCGAATCATCAATGAGGTATCATTATTATTTTTTTTGGAAGTCTAAAAGGTATGGATATAGAGAAGGTGTTGATGTGAAAATTGGTGATACTGGAGCAGCAGCAAAACTTGGCAATAATTTTGTAGGAATTAGAGCATTGCTCATGTTCAATTTTATGGTGCTGGTTTTTCTCAGTTCGTATTGATTAATTATGCCGGCATTCGCGTTCTTCAATGTAATTCAGCTCAATATATATGATGCACGGTTTAATTAAGTTTGTTTTATGAAGTGCATGCAATTGTATGTTTATTTTATTAATACTGAAATGTGGCTTTACAATACACTGTATTACTCAAATATTAATATATATTTTGTATGTTGGCTTGCAAACAAAAAGAGCAAATAAGACTTCTTTCTTAGGAATTCATCAATTAAAACTCAAATGTTTCTGTAAACCCTTCTATCGAATTAATTAATAACGATAATACATGGATGGATACCTAGTTTATTTCTCCTGAGTTTTTTTTCAAGTTGCTGGTTAACTGGGGAGAAACGATGTTTCTTTAATGTGGGTCACACTGGGGAGAAAGATATCTTTTTCTTTTTCTTTTTTAGCAAAGATCAGGTAACCTGCAACTTTTTATATGAAGAGCATCGGTATTAGGTTAATTTTAAGTTGGGTCGAATTGAATTTCGATTAGTTTGACTTTTTAAATTATCGATTTGGTTGGGTGAGACCAGGTCGGATTCAGATCGAAGTCGGATTCGTGCAAGTTAAACATGAGATCATTGTAGGATTTCGGGTCGAGTTTAAACTCATCCAATTTTAGGACGTTTCAAATTTAAGGTCATCTCGAATTGGATCTGATTCAGATCAATTTGAGTTTGTATGCAAACAAAACGTTTGAAATTTTATATAAAAGTTTTTCAAAAACACAGAGAATTTCTGAAATTGATCCTGTAACATTTTGTAAAACGTCTAAGATATCTGGAAAACATATCTAAGATATTTCTGAACCATTCGAACTAATTAATTACTAAAAATTGCCGTATTAATAATTTTTAATGCAAGAGAAGACATAAAAAAAAAAAGATACATAATGAAGTACCTTTTTCTTTCCCAAATTCTAAACTAAAAATCTCATGATCTTGTGAGATGCAATTGAAAGTTCGTATGGTGCGTGGCTATAGATTGTTCGATCATTTTAAAATTTTCTCTTGCAAATACATGCACTCGTATGTCACATGCATGTGTTACACGGCGGAGGATGAAACCAAGCATTTACACGGAGGGAACAATCATACACAATACATAGTAACTCAACTCGAGGCAGATCCGAGGTTCGCGCATTCAAAATTGCTGATTCGGGTAAACAGTAAAAACAGTGCAACCAAATTCTGGACCATTTAATCAACAATTTTCAAAGTGGCTTAATAAATAGTAAAAAAATTCCAAAAAATATAAAATTTGGTCTCGAAGCAGATTTCAATATGTAGATCAACTTGAACGGTTCGGATCGACCGTTTGGACTTTGAAAATCCAATTTTAAATTGGAAGCATATCGGCCCATATGCTACTAAAAGCATATTAGCCTATCTCTCTCTCTATATATATATATATATATATTTTTTCCTTTTCTTCTTCTAATTTTCTGTTACTTATTATTGCTTATTTAGGTCATGTGTACACTACTAGAATCTGAGTTTGTTGCATGGGTAAAAAACTTTGTTGCATGGGTAAGTAGTGTCCATGCAACAAATATTGGCATTTCTGACACAGTCAAACTTGTTGCATGGGTAGTCCCATGCAACAATTACCCATGCAATAAGTCTAATGGTTACCCATGCAACTGCTTCTTATTTACCCATGCAACAAATATTTGATGACACGTGACCCGCCAGCAAAGATAGAAAGTATATTTTAATGAATGTCCATGCAACAACTCATCTCATACCCATGCAACAAGTCTCCCGAATTTAGACTAAACAGTTGCATGGGTAACCCATGCAACAAGTATTTGAGAACTATTTGTTGCATGGGCTTACCCATGCAACAAGTCTCCAGAATCTAGACTAAACAATTGCATGGGTAACCCATGCAACAAGTTTGGTGGATTATTTGAGAAATATTTGTTGCATGGGTTACCCATGCAACAAGTTTTGACGATTTTTGAGAACTATTTGTTGCATGGGCCTACCCATGCAACAAGTATTGAACTTCTGGACAGTTACTTCTATGTATATATTTGATCTCTCCATTCAAATTGAATATATTGTTGTAAATTACAGCAAGGGATACATTATAGCAGTATATTAATTTGTTCACATCCTACTTAATATTGTTCAAATTTAGAAGGAAATTTGATCTCTCTTTACAAATTGAATATATTTTGTAAATCATAGCAAAAGGAATTAGAGCAGTATATTACAAAATAAAAGAGATTACCAATTAAAAACCATTCAACACATTACACAAAGAATTACCAATCATAGCAAATTGCCATTCAACACATTACACAAAGAATTACCAATTAATAACCATCTTCATCGGATTGATCTTCAAGGTTTAGGCCGTAACCAAGTCCTTCCTCAATTTCTTGCATGTCATACTCTTGCTCCGTGTCATAACCTTCTTCACCTTCCTCTATAGGGTTCTCGTTATCCGCCACTATTGGTGAAATCTCCATCGTATCATCTACTAGTTCGCACTCATCTTCTCTAATTACCTCATTGTCCCAATTAAAGCCCTCTTCATTTGGTTCCAATACCGGATTATCCGTCATTTCCTCTTGGTAAAATTCAATGTTTTTATCGACAACCTCCTCGACACGAAACTTGCCTTTCGGGCTTGTTTTCATTGCTACCCACCATTGGCGTCTTAGAGGAGTATCCGATGCATAGGGAATGTAGACTACTTGAATTGCTTGACATGCCAATACATACGGCTCGAAACCTTTAAGCCGAGAAGCATGTTTCACCTCGACAATTCCATGTTTTTTGTCTTTTTTTACCCCATTTGTAATGTCAAACCAAATACACTTAAAGAGAGCAACCTTGTTGCCTCCATCATAATTTAGCTCAACTATATCTTGAAGAATTCCGTAGTAGTCGTGTTGCTCCCCATTTTCATCCCACTCTCCTTTGATGCAAACACCGCTACTTTTTGTTACCTTGTTTTGCCCATAATTTTCGGTGTTAAATCTGAACCCATTTATGTCGTACACTTCGTAGAAGTTTGCGACTTTAGATGGCTTGAGTCCCGCCTTTCGGATGTAATTATCACAATCATCAATAGAGAGTACCTTTTCTCGTAACCAATCTCCGTAACTCTCTTGACGAACTTTGTCCAAATCCTGCGGTCTTGTACCACTGTTGAGCATGCATGTATCGAACTCTCTAAAAATTCCAGCATATACACAAATAAGATTTTGATAGTTTGACTAGCATGCAAGGTAAACATTCTGACTAGGATGCAAGATAAAAATAAGATCTTGATTATTTTTAAGATCATCCAGACAAACATTTATTAGGATTGTACCTTTCATACTTGTCACGGATCTCGGGGCTGTTTTAAAGGACATAGTAGTGCGCTGCTTTATAGTCCTTGTCATTGAAAACTAATCGATTTTCCTTTCCATGGTGACGGCCAAGATTATAAAATACCGATAGTCCGCCCTGCAAAGGTTTACTCTTTGTAACTTGTTGTTGGTCATTTCGAGAATTTTCTTCAAAATATTTTGAGCAAAAGGTTGATATCTCTTTGACAATTGTAGCCTCGACAATTGAACCCTCCACACATGCCTTGTTCGTCACTCTCATCCTTTGTTCTTTGTTACGCCTATAATTTAAAGAGTTAGTGCGGGTAGTTAAGTAGTGTTTCATTATGTAATTAAAAAGAATCATAGAAAAACGACAAACCTTTCACATGCGAACATCCATCGGGACCCTACTGGCCCACCCAATCTAGCCTCGTGTGCTACATGCACCACAAGATGCTCCATTGAATCGAAGAAACTTGGCGGAAATTTTTTTTCCATTTTGCAAATTGTAACACGAATATCCTTTTCTAATTGGTCGATACGGGATGGTAAGAGCTCCTTGGCACATATCTCTCTAAAAAAGCTTGAAATCTCACATAAAACATCCCAAACCTCATCGGGAACAAAGTCACGAAATGCGACGGGAAGTAGGCGCTCCATGAACACATGCATATCATGGCTCTTTAGCCCAATAAGGGTACATGTTGTGAGGTTAACACACCTTGACCAATTCGATGCATAGCCATCGGGAAACCTTACTAAGTCCTTTACCCATGTCAAAACTTTCCGCTTTTGCACTTTAGTAAGTGCATAGGGAGCCTTATTTTTTATCATCTTTCCCGGGATTCGAGGGTGAGGGGTTAAGTGTTGACTGGGACGATCGCAAAGGAGAGCCAAATCTTTCCTTGATTTTTCATTATCCTTGGTTTTGCTACCTATGCTTAAGAGCGTGTAAATCAAATTATCCGCAAAGTTTTTCTCCAAATGCATAATGTCAATATTGTGAGGCAAAATATTGTCCTTCCAATATGGTAAACTCCAAAAGATACTCTTCTTTTGCCAATGGTGGGTATCCTTATAACCCGGAAGTTGGTCTAAGGCCTTAGTTTTGCCCCATACGATCTCATCTAGTTGGCTCACTTCCTCGAGAATCTCCTCACCCGTTTTTATGTGAGGTGGCCCATCGTACTCGGCTCTTCCTTTTATGAAATTCTTTTTATCTCGACGAAAGGGGTGATCCGGAGGCAACATGCATCTATGACAATCGAACCAAACTGGTTTCCCACCATACACAAGTCGAAATGCCTTTGTTTTCTCTTGACAATAATAGCACGCCAATCGTCCATGTGTACCCCACCCACATAACATTTCATAAGCGGGATAATCACTCACCGTCCAAATAAGTGATGCACGCATCTTGAAATTCTCCTTTCTATATGCATCCCATGTCATTTCTCCCAACCACAATTTATTCAACTCGTCAATTAACGGTTCAAGAAGAATGTCAATGTCACGTCCCGGATGCTTTGGTCCGGGAATGACAAGCGCGAGGAACATGGTATCTTCTTTCATTATCATCCCCGGTGGTAGGTTATATGGAAAGATAAACACCGGCCAACATGAATACGGAGCTGCACTAGAGTTGAAAGGCATGAATCCATCCGTTGTTATACCGAACACCACATATCTCACCTCTCTTGCGAATTTCGGATACTTCTCCATTAAATGCTTCCAAGCCTCACCATCGGCCGGGTGCACCATAATCCCGGGTTTGTCACGCTTACCCTCCTTGTGCCATCTCATATTTTTCGCATTTGATTCGGTCATGTACATCCTTTGGAATCTTGGGGTGATAGGAAGGTAACGGAGTGTCTTTTGTGGAACGGGTTTTGCATCTTTATTTGGTCCCGGTGGCTTATATCTCGATTGTTGACATACATCGCAACATGTCTTGTCCTCGTTCTTATTGTAATAAAGTATACAAAAGTTTGGACATACATCTATCTTCTTATGTTCCATGCCCAACCCCTCGATCAATCGCTTCGATTTGTAGAAATTATCCAGCATTTTTGAACTAGGAGGAAGCATGCTCTTAATGAGGCTCATCATCCCATCATAGCACTTTTGGCTCAATTGGTGTTCCGACTTCAACGCTAAGGCTTGCGTGACCGCCGACAATATGGTGTGGTTTTCGCATTTCAAAGGACCGGTCAAGTTCTCTTCCCAAAGAGGTGTTTTCGATGCGGCTAGCATGTCGAAATTTTTTTTGGCTATTCCGGTGGGTTGGTCATCGTCCCAATCGAAACTTGGTCCAGCGGCGGCCCTTAACATATCTCCCATTTGATCCGTTGGTGGAGGAGATGGGAGATTGATAGCTTCCTCGGGAACCGACTCCCCGTGCTTGTGCCAAACCCCATATAAGGCGCAAAAACCGTGCTTATAAAGGTGTATCTTCATGGTTTCCACATCTCGACGATAGAGGTTTGCGCATTTTTTACAAGGACAAGGGATACATTTCCTTTCATTTGCGTCGATAGTCACAACATCGGATTTCGATAATGCCACTCGCGCAAATTCTTGAACACCACTAACAAATTCGGGTGCAACTCGTGTTCGGTTGTTGTACATCCACTCACGATTGTGAGTGGCCATAAGACCTATACCATCGAGGCATTAGTTGAGCTATATTAAAAAAAAATCTATGCAATTAGCAATAATTTACACAAGTGGTACATATATATTAATTTTCGAACCTACTAGTAATGTTGAATTTTCGATTGCTGGTCCGTTATTGGCTACCAAGTTTTCTTAGACATTAAATCAAACACCTAAAGTGCACAAGCTAAGGTCCAGAACCATACCGTACAGGATGTTATTGTCTGCTAATGTACAAACCAAATGAGCAAGTGGAGGTTGAAATTGAGAGTACATTAATTTCATCTTCAATTGTTACATTCCAAGAAAAAAAAATAGGCAAAAAAAAATGTACCTATTGAGAGAATTTATAGCGGCGGGTGACTGATTCAGAAAGACTGTGGAGAGAGAGAGGAGGGATTAGAGAGAGGTAGAGCGGGGAGATTAGAGAGAGAGAGAGAAGTAGGGCGTGGCAGAGAGAGGGAAGGGAGGGACTATCGCTTCTAAGCCAAAAAACGAGAAAGAGGTCGATGAACTGAAGAAATAATGCTCAAAGTGGGTCTGTGTAGATTGTTTTTGTTTTGGAGCCAGAAAGCAATTAATATTTCCATGGGCAGACCGATATAAATAGTGGCATTTCTTTTGTGGCTTCAATTATATCTTCTTGCGTACCCACATTGTACGCATAAAATTAGCCAATTCATGTAGTCAGCCAAATTCATGCAGAACAAGTAAATTCAAACATCCAAATTCATTTGTATGTAACACTTGTCACAGTAAGAAAATGCAGAACAAGAAAATTCAATTAGCCAAATTCTTTTGTATTTAGCACTTGTCACAATAAGAATATGCAGAACAAGAAAATTCATTTGTTGACATTCTACTTAATTGTTCACGTCCTACACAATTAACACATCCTACTTAATTGTTCAGAAAATATATAAATTTAGAGCACATTAACACATCCTACTTAATATTGTTAGCGCATTTTTCCAATTACTGTATTAGAACTGTTAAGACCACGGCAGCGGCTTGGCAATAACAGAGGTCCCGGATCAAGGTTCCTCTCCCCCTTCTTGACTGCCCTCCTCTCCCCCTTCTTGATTGCCCCTACTACCACCAGGTGCCTCGACATTTGACGTCCCCTCCTGACAAAATGTAGCAAAAGTAAATATGCAGAGGTATAATATGCAATGGAGTAAACTACATTTTGCGGGTCATTGGACTTACAGTGAATTCAGGAGATTTATATCCTGCACGTTTATGGAGCTCGTCTAAAGCCATCCTCCTGTATATAGTTTATGCTTTATTCGCTTCCATTTCTGCAAGGTGTCGCTTATCTTGATCAGCTATCTTCTCGGCAAACCCTTGTTGTGTCGTGGCTAGTGTATCCTTCAGTAACGCTTGAACCTCCTCAGCCGTGAATGTTTTTTGTTTTTTTTAGCCGAGGTGGCAGTGCTTTTGGAGGGTGATAGAGATGCCTCCATTGCCTCCACCTCTCGATTGGCTCTTGATTTCCTTGATCGAATCCAAAGCCGTATAACCTGCCTCTCTTGTCCTCTCCCTTGACAGCTATGTCCCAGATCACTTCATCGTCCAACCCTTTACCATGTGACTCTTTTAGTGCTTTGAAGTTGTTCTGCATTGGATCGACACAGTAAATTTCTTTCAAATGTCATCACACTTGTTACACAAAAAAAAAGATATCTTAACAGCATCAGCAATATATTTTATAATTATGAATTTTGTGACCAGAACCTTCACAAGTTTTGATTGTGGTTCATAGGACATTCACAAGTTTTGTGTTCTTGAACTATAACTCTAGCTCAGAGAAGTCTTTTTCCAATTAAAAATACTCATTAAAATTTAGTTATGCAATAGAAATTTAGTACAAACTCTCATCGACTTATGGCTTGAACACATACAATACTTAAATGTGAATAATTTTTACAATTATCAATGAAGTGCACTAACATTTTTCATTAAGTAAGGCCCCTGAATTGAAATTATTCCAACATTCTTTTACTTGACCCCAAATAAACAACAAAAAATGGAGGCTATTTTCCTTCTATTACTTGACAGTGTAGTTATTTCAAATGTCAAATACTTAACAGCAGCTATTTTTTTCTATAAAGGAAATGAAATATTGTATACCGCTGCGTCTTTTGCTCTTTTATTGACGTACTCGTTCGAGTCCTTCCTCAAGTGAGTTCGGTCAAAAACATCCTTCAAATCAACAGAAGTCCCCTTCTCAGCAATCTGAAATTTAATTACGAATTCATAAGATGTTAGTCAATGCAATTTACGATGGAAAGTATTGTCATGTAACGTATTAGTTTAAAAAAAGAAATACCAATTTCATCTTGTGCCTGTACGAGCTCCTGGATCCACCCACATGACTAGCGACTCCCTTTCCGTGAACCAGTTTGTTATTTCGGTTGATTGTTGAACTTTTCTCCCAATTGGGATTCTTAAATATGTCGCAGAGACCCTTCCAGTGGTCCAAATTCTGACACCACTGTGGACAAAATTCCTTCCATTCCTCCTTGTCGTGGCTGATTCTATCAGTGTAGTTTTTCCTGGTTTGGACCAGTACACGGCTGTAAGCATCAGCAGCTATTCTCTCGAAGACATCGAGACAAAGCCCGACATCTTCGCCATCAGCCCAGGAGTACCGCTGCAAGAATTTACGAAGGATTTGTAACCTCACCCTTGTTGGAAACATGTTGAACGACCTGATGGGTCCCGGCAAGCATTCACATGTTGCAACCCTTATTGTTGTGCTTATTTTCGTGCACCCAGGTTCTGATGTGAACTCCCGATCACCAACAATCTTCAGCTTGGGCCTGCTATCAGGGTGAACCGGGTCACGCGGTCTGCCTGGGCCCCGTCCACACCTCACATCAGACTTCTTGATGGTCCTAATTCGCTTTCTCTTGCGAGTCTGCATTTTAGCGGCCGACCAATCCAGGTCTTCACCACTGGCTTCACGGGCTTCAGGACATTCACGTAAGCTTACACGCTTTTTGTACCTCCTACTGCCATCATCCTCCAATACTTGTAGAGATTTGATCGAGCAACCTGAAGCGTTGGTCGTAGTTGAGTCTGCAGTTACGTCATCATGGTCTGAACTGTCAGCTGAGTTGAGAGAGAAATATACGTCTGCAACTGAGTCTTCGGGAGCAGATGCATCTGCGGCAGCGGCAGCGTCTGAAGGTGATTCTGAGTCTGCGTCTGCGGTTGCGTCTGCGCCAGACTTGTTTAGTCTTGACGAACGTCGGGTGGGGGGGGCATGCCCGAGCTCTTGCGTTTGGCTCGGCTACTACCCGAATTTTTAGGTTTTAAGTGCCGGAGCTGGATTAGGCAGTGGAGGTGGTGGGGGGGCGGCAACAGGTGATGGATCAGACAGTGGAACATTTGCTGGGGTCTCGGGGGATTTAGGCAATGCCAGATTGGGGTCGGAGGCCCCTGACGGCAGCTTTGGTTGTGGCACTTTTGCCAGGGCCCTATAATATTCGGCCAGTGACAACACGCGTTTGGCTGCACGACTCTTAGTGAACCTTGCAGGTGATCGACATACAGTCGCCTCGGACTGCGAGACGGCATCTTGGGGTTCAGCCATGTATTATGTATACAAATTTGAAAATACGAAATGTGACGATGCAAATAATGCAGATGTGAAATTTGACTACAACGAATATAGGTCTTTGTACACATAATGTATTTTTTAAAGTCTGGACACCTTTACTGTTGACATTAATTGACGATTGATCAAAATCTGGTTCTTCAAAACCTAGGTTAACAAAAATCAGATTGGTCTCAACTAGACAAAACAATCTAAAACTTCAAAATCTGATTGAAACCTAAACTACACAATAAGTTAACAACAATCTGGTTCAAAATCTAAGTTAAAACCTCAATTAAAACCTAAATTAAAACCTAAATTAAGAACTAAGTTCAAAATACTATAATTCAAACCTAAATCAAAACTAAGATAAAAACCTAAATCAAAACCTAAATGAAAGGGAGAATTTCATTTATACCACTCAAAAACTGTGATCTGGTTCAAAATGTAAGTTAAAACCTCAATTAAAACCTAAATTAAAACCTAAATTAAGAACTAAGTTCAAAATACTATAATTCAAACCTAAATCAAAACCAAGATCAAAACCTAAATTAAAGGGAGAATTTCATATATACCACTCAAGAACTGTGAAATTACATATTTACCAACATAATTTCACATATTTGCCCAACATAATTTTACATAAACTACAAAACTAACTTACTGTGAAATTTCACATATTTGCCCAACATAAACTAACTATCTTATCTCTTCTTAATCTACAAACCTAAACTACAAACTAACTGTGAAATTTCACATATTTGCCCAACATAATTTTAGTATATAACACATATATCCAAAACTCAAATTAATTATGTTTAATATTTAAAAAACTTTACCTAATCAAAGATTAACTAAATATCTTCTATCTTCTTGGACCGGTTCTATTTTTTTTCCTGAACATATTCGATCCAGGTACCACCTCTCTAGTACCAGAATACAAACACAACATTAAAAGAACAAACACCCTAGATATGTATATAACAATACCTTGACTGACAAATCAACAACACAAACCTAAACATTGATCAAGTTCATACATGCAACAAAAGATAGAAACTGACAGCTAAAGGAAATAAGCATGTAAACCCCCAACAAAAAATGGAAATATAAAACTGTCTCAATCTTCACCATTGAACTGGTAATTAAATCTTCTGACAGGTACTTGACATCACAAGGCAACACAAAATCTAAATTAGAGCAAACTTCACATTTTTTGTTTTTACACCAAAACTGTGCCATGGATATCAAAAGCTCAAATATATTATCAGAAGCTGATTGTGCTTTCCTGCAATTCAATTTTTTTTCTTGCAAAACATACAATCCCAATTCATAAAATAAAATCAAACCTAATAGTAAGCCTAAAACAACCCCAACTTAGAAAACAACAATACCTGAATTTTCTACCTTGGTACATTACCAGTCCTGGAAAATTACAAGTACATCCCTAAACTTTTGAATAATCATAAAAACAGTAAAAACAGTAAAATAACAGTACAATAACAGTAAAATCCGGTTCTTCAAAACCTAAGTTAACAACAAACCTAAATTACAAAAACGTAAGTTATATAAACCTAAATTTCGGCAAACATAATTTACAAAATCCTAAATTACACAACCCTAACTTACGAAAACCTAAGTTAACAAAACTACGTACCTATCACTCGGATGGGTGAGCGGAGGTCAGATCGGCTGAGAGGGTGAGTAGAGAGGGTGAGCGATAGGTTTTCTCAGAGGTCAGAGCGATAGGTCGGTCGGCTGTGTAGAGAGGGTTTCGTAGACATGGGTTTCGGAGAGAGGGAGAAGTGAGGGTTAGTCGATCGGCTGAGTAGGTAGGTTTCTTAGACAGGGGTTTCGGAGAGAGGGAGGAGAGCCATTCTCGATCGGCTGCGGCTGAGTAGGAGGGGTTTGGGAGGAGAAGGGTTTTCTTAGCGGGGGGAGAAGGGATTTTCTGGATTTGATTTTCAAAAAACACCAAGTCCTTCCCCTCTCTGCGAAGACTATCTGATTTCACCCTTTACTCCCCTCCGTTTGTAGTCTGAGTTAATATAAAATTAGCGGTACCGAATATAGCCGCCTGATCAATGTAGCACGAATCTTGATAGTTTGGTTGCCTTTCGATGGGGCGGATTTCTACCTGATGGATGTTAATACCTGAGAGAAAATGACCCCTATTAATTCATCTACTGAAATGGAGGCCTCCTTTTAAATCTGGATTGTTCCTCACACCATAGGGCTCTGATTAACCCAGTAGACAATAAGATAATAATTGCACACTAAATTATATGCACAAAATTCCAAAAAATAAAAAACTAAAATTTACCATATTAATGTGGACGAAATATACATACAAATATAAAATTTATACAATTTCATTATTATTTGGCTCTTGTCATAGTGTTATTAAATGTGGACCGTGCATTTTCACGTGTCAAATCGACGGTTGATTTTTCTTCAAATGATTCAAAATTAACTTTTTAAATGATCAAGGAATAACCCTTAACATACACAATAGAAATGATTTTGAATTTGGTTATGTATAAGCTTCGATCCAACGTGATGTGATTATAGCCATTCGATGGCATGATAGTCCGTAGGCTTGATGGATGTCAAAATCAACGTAAATTTTGTCCAAATTTTCACACAGCCAATTTAAGCTAGTAATCTATAATTGTAACGGTCCCGATCGACCGATGCACGATATTTTTGTTTCTTTCTTCATTAGCCTCGACAATTGTTGTTGTTGTTGCATGACAAGTATATAGCATATGAATTGTTAACACAACATGCATTTGCTAACGTACTATTTTACGTGTCTAATCGCTTACTAAGGCGTAAAAACACGAATTAACATTCACTATCGTGTAAATTATACTAATATTTTGTTTAACACACAAATTGCCAATTTTATTAATTAATTAGAAAATAAGAACATATCATCCATATAAACAATAGTACATAATATATTGAATTTTATTCATCAAATAGTCATGACATGTACATCTATAATTAAAATAAAAAATATAATTATTACATACTTTTCAAAATTTATATCTTATGTACAAATATATACTCTTATAAATTCACATGTAATTATACTAAAATTCCACTTCTTATTATTCTGGAAAACACTTAACTGATCTAGGGGCCCCAGAAATTACTGGCCAGTAGGCATCAGACACGTGTCTTTTCAATATTTTATATATACAAAGCAAGTTCTCGGGTGCTGTATTTCACTTCCCTCTCAAATTTGGGGGTTTTATGAACAGAGCAGTTTTGATTTAAAACAGCACATCACAGTTATAATTTATATGTACCAACCATTTCCGACAAACTGAAGAAAGGAGATACCCCTCTGTCAATAACATAAGTTGGCGATAAAATTTTCCCTTCTTCGCACCTCACATCAGATTTCCATAGGGTATGTTCCTCTCAGGTATTGCGCATTCTTACCCTAACTTCATGGTGTGAGATTAAATCACCAACATATTAGAGATTCAGGCTGAGCAGGGGATACTTCATTAGAGGGCTCTGAGATTCAGGCAGTGATAAATAAACCGTCCATATATACTAATTTGGGGATATCATGTCATGGAGAGGATGTGAATTCCGAAATCCCTTCACGACATCCCTTCTCAGATCCACTACTTAGCCGCCTCCCTCAAATTTGGACTTCCCATTAACACCTCTTTCCCTCTTTACCTCTTTCCATTAGGTCACGATTCATCCTTCGGAGGTAGACTCAAACAAGAAATTGACCGACAAACAACCCTAAATTCACCGGAGGTAGATTCAGCCACAGGAGGTAGATTCGAACAGTCTCTCTTTCTCTCTGAATCATGCTCGCCAAGAAAGTGAACGACAAACAAGGATGTAGATTCAAACAACGGAGGTAGCTCTCTCAATTCTCGGAGGTAGATTGAACCCTGAAGAATTTTCATATTACCCTCCTCTTCAGGTAAATTCAAACATTTTTTCAAATTGATTAAGTGTTACGTGCTTATCTTTGCAAATTTTGCACTTGGCTTTTGAAATGAAAACCTTTGTCTTGTGTTTTTTGCCATTTATCTGAAATTGTGGTATAATTGCAGCTCAATTCAACCTTAAATTAATGGAACACTCAAATACCTGAATCTGTCAAATGTAATTAACAGAATTTTCCCAAAGAGGTTTAAAGAATGTAGCTCTCTCAAATAATTTGTAATTACCAGAATTTGCAAATAGTTTTAGTTCTCTCAAATACTGGAAATTGTAAATTTGGTTTAAAGAATGTCAATAAGTACATGGGGATTGATATTTTTTACTTACTGGCGTTGAAGGAAAAAAGATAATCAGCAAGTATCTTAGTTTGTACAAGTTCTTTTGGAGGGGATACACTTAACTGAATTGGATCCCACTGGTAAAATACCTATGCACTTTTAATTTACTAGAGAGGCTTCATGCAAAATTCCCAATAATGACTAGAGAGGCTTCATGATCTGGTACCATCCAATTAAGGATTAAAAAATTTAAGAACTCAAAATTTTTCATAGAAAAATCCATGAGCGTAGTCTTTCCTGTATTAGTTTCACCCTCAAATACCTTAACATGCATCAAATGTAATGACCAGAATTTGTCATGACCAGAATTTGCAAATATTTGTAGCTGTCATCACGTATAGGGGTGATCATCACATTCCAATATTACTAATATCATTTCTGTTTCATGCAATTAGGTCACTGTCACTGCAGTAACAAAAAAATGTTGAAATAGGTATGAAAAAAAATACACTTTTTAGTTGGTGCAAATATTTAGTACTATGCAAATCATAATTTAATTGTGTTGCTGCCTCGTTAGAAAATGTTATTAGTTCATGGATAATAACCACAATGGTAAGCAAATAAAAATACTCTAATTATACCAAGTAAATCTGCGTATATACCACACTTCTTTGCTGCCTATAACACACTTATTTATTTTATTTTTTTGAATATACAAGACGACAACCAATATGCCTCCAAAAAAATCTGGTCTGCCAAGATCAAGAGCAACTAAGAACAAGAGGAAGCGCACGACGGATCAGCAGATTTAGAATGTCCAGAGTTTAGACGGGGCAGCTGAATGTGATATTACACCAGCAAAGAGAAAGGGACGAGGGCCCGCAGTTATAGCAGACTCGACAGATGTTATTCAAGATCGACCGGAGGTATGGCGGGTTGGTCCACATGAGTTCTCCTGCAAAAAAGATCCAAGGAAGATCGCTGGGGTGATAACTAGGCTTGCCCTTAATTACATGCCGAAACCATTAAGAAGTTATAACGCCTTTCCAATTAAGGCAAAGAACAACGCCGAGAGGGCTTTTCTGGTACCCTTTATTAATCAGTTTTTTTTATACTACACACTTCCACATAGCATTCCAGTGTTTGGGATTAGCTGAATTAGTGGCCATAGATTCATCATATTTTCGCAACAAATGTTTGAATGAGAGATAAATCAATGGAGAACTTCACCGCTTGCTGTTAAATACAAACTAATATAAAGTGATATGCTTTAGTATAGAATGATAGGCTTGTTGTTAAATACTAACTAATATGCTAACGCTGCAACCCTTTTCTTATTTTAAAGGAAAGATATAGATACAAACATAGGGAAGATGTCGACGAATGTCGAAAAGTCTTTGATGCCATAGCTTGCAAAAGGTACTCTGAGGAGCTTGGCAAAGCAAGGCGCCATTGCATCGATAAATATAAGTGGGACATAGATCTATGGAAGGCCAATGTGCCGCATTGGTGTCTTGATCTCCCAAATTGGCACGGTCTCTGTGACATCTTCAACACTAAGGATTGGAAAGGGTTAAGCGACAAAAACAAAAAAAAACCGTCTAGCAATGAAATTTACAGTTCCCCATCACGGTGGTTCAGCGAGCACCCTTCAGCATGTGGATAAACTGGTAAGCTTAATAACTACCGTGTTAGTAATTTATAAATATTTAAAATTTACTTGAAAATCTGACCTTCAATAATTCTTGTTTATTCCTTCTCATGTGGAGGCAATGATAAAAAAAAGGAACTCCAACATTGGAGGAGATTTACCTACATATGCATTGTAGAGATGAAATGGAGAATCACCTGTGCTGTCTCAATATGCGGCTACCAATAAGGCCATGTATGAAGCTACTGAAAATGGTGAACCAATAGTGGGCGTATCTGAAGCTACTGAAAATGGTGAACCAACAGAGGGCGTGTCTGGAACTACCATAGAGCCTTTAACTTTCGATATCAACTCGCTGCAATTCACCAATGCAAGATCCAGAAAAGTTTATGTAAGTGGTAATTTTGTATAATCACAGAACCTCGTTATTGTGCAGTTTGTATTAGCAGTACATTTATTGTACAGTTTCTGAATTAACAGTCCCAACCGTGGCATAACTAGGAATAACATCAAATTGAAATTACATCTCTACATTTTTGAATTAACAGTCCCAACCAAGCCATGGAGGCAGATCCAGTCACTAATCAAATCTACATATCAACAAAATCACATTAATATTTAATTTATTAACTACATTTCTCTATTATATATTTTACTCACCTGTTGCAACTCATAGGAAGAAGTTACCCAATGGAAGGCCGATGAGGTACATGTTACCGAGGACGACAGCAATTTGTACATTGCTGCTATTGGGGGAACAAGCCGTGGCAGGTTGCGAGGCTTTGGGAGCGTGCTTGCCTCTAATTTGGGGAAAACAGCCACACGAGCCAAGACAACCAATACACAATCTGGGGTGACACAGGATGGGTTGCAGAAAACGTACACTCAGGAAGAAATGAACGCAATCCTAGTACAAGAACGACTTAATCGTATTAATGAGGAGCGGGAAGAGAGGACTAGGATGCAAGAACAAAATAACATCATGTTCAGGCAGTTGTACGCTATGGTGGGGATGCAAAGGCCTGACTTGCAGGTACGGTCTAATTATTATTTTCAGTGTCGTTTTAGGATTCGAGAATTTAACCCATGCTGTAAGTCCCGATTTAGTAGTGTAGCTTCTTCTGGCTGTTGCTTAAGTACGGAAGAAGATATTATTTTATAATTGATACAATTGATAAATTAAATGATACGAGTTGTGTGTTTAACCTGAGCTCTATTTTTCCCAATCCAACATGCATGCTAACAAGTACTCTTCCTACTTGAAAATTGATTGGTATTTATAAAGTACAATGTAACAATCTCCACTGTAAAATTTGCCCAGCTCCTCAGGGACTGAAATCATGTTGTTATTATTGATACGCCAACCCTTCAAGGTAAAATTCCAATTAACTCCAGTAAGATGAGAGGTTCTATCTTTATGTCAGAATTGCAAAGAAAGACAAAAAATTTAACTCTAGGCATAGCACCATAGTACTCATCATTATGCGCTATGCATAGTACCATACCCCTAACCAGCCTCCTAAGAATTATTGAACCTTAAAAATGTAGATATTGATCCATAGCATGCATCATTATGCGCTATGCATAGTACCATAGTACCATATCCCTAAACAGCCTCCTAGGAATAACCAAATAACTGTAGTTGTTCAACCAAATCCTAGGAATTTTTACTATTACAATAACATCATGGTTAAGGGCAGTGACCGGTAGAAAGGTGACCGGCAGGACAAAATAAGCTACCTGCACCTTGGTTCAAGTGTTAAAGGATTTTACAGAAATATAAAATTTACTCTTAATTTCTGAATTTTTATATTTATTGTCACTTGAATTTAGTGTGTATTTCTGATTGCTAAATTCTCATTTGAATGGATTCTGGTTTAACTTAGGCTCAAGGTTACAGTCAGGGACCTCAAAATGTTGGTCTAATGGGAAATATCACTAATTTGGAGGTGAAATTGTCAACTTAAAACTAGATGATGTTAATAGTACTCACTGACCAGATGTTGAAAGGTCCATAATCTAAAACAATTATTCTATGGTTAATGCTTAGGGTCAAGGTCCCACAACACTACCTCAACCTCATGAAGGAGCTTCGGGAATGCCGATGGCCATCTCTCAGGTATCATATCATTAGTTGGAACCTTTTCCTTTTTTTAAGAACATAGGTTGTATTAGGAAATTTTCTTGTTTGTGGCTTTTTAGGTATCATACTTAAAAATATGTTCTAGCTACATGCTTGAAGGTAACTGATAATTTATCAATTAGTCCTATGTTATGAAGATAAAATGAGAATAGAAATATACTTAGTTTACCATTTAGTCCTATGTTATGATAAACTGATTTTTTCTGTGTAGTAGGTTATGAAGATATACCCATTATACTTATTTTGATGCTTTTCGAGTGTTTCTACAATTTATTATCAATATTAAATTTCATTCTATTCTATACGTTGTATATGTAGTGTCTAGGTGCTGATTTTACAGAATCAAATGGGGGAAGAAATTTCCAAGCACTTCTCAATGTGCAATCTGAAAAGCAGGCGGCAACATGTCTAGGTGCTGACGCCGACTGGTTCGGGGAAGAAAGGTAGAACAACCAGCCCTTCTAGTGTGGGGTGTTGTAAATCATTATCACAGAAAAATGGTATTTTGTATAGCTAAAAAAGAAGCCTCTCTTAGTATATTTTTGGGTGATGGGTTGTGTGTATATTTTGGTTATAGAAACAAGTGGTTGCAATCCTTTTTGTTCTGATGTTTCAAGGAAAGCTTGAATTTACTATAATGATTAATGATAATTAAAATGTTACTCTCCATGTTTTATTGTGTTGTTCTTCTTATTATGTTTCAATGTGTAATGTAAAAGGTTTCTTGGTTGCTTATGGGTTTTTACCAAATCGGTACAGGTACCAAATTGGTACGGGGTGAATTATAGAATTGGGTCTGAATTTTTTTTCAGGAACGCCAATTTTTTGCATCGGAAAATCTATACAAATATGGGGCCCAGACAATATCCTTGCAAATAACCTGGTGGGGCCCACCTTCTTTACCCATGCAACTAATAGGTTAATTATCCATGCAACTAACCATGTGGGACCCACTTTACTCACTCCTCTATCGTTGCAACTAATCCATGGGACCCACACACTTTACCCATGCAACTACTCAATCCTCTATCGTTGCAAATACTCCATGGGACCCACGCACTTTACCCATGCAACTACTCAATGCTATATCGTTGCAAATACTCCATGGGACCCACGCACTTTATCCATGCAACTACTCAATGCTATATCGTTGCAAATACTTCCTGTATCAGATTTGTTGCATGGGTACTTATTGCATGGGCACACCGTTGCAACAAGTATTCCATAAGTTATTGCATGGGTAACCCATGCAACAAGTCGGAAATTGAGTAGTTGCAACGGGGGTTGTTGCATGGGTACTTGTTGCAACGGTAGCCCATGCAACTGACATTTTTGGGGGTTGTTGCAAGGGTAAGCCCATGCAACAAGCCAAATTTTACCCATGCAAAAAACCCAGATTCTAGTAGTGGTAATTCATGTATGTTTGATTTCTTAAGATAATGCAAAAACGGCGGAAAGTTTGGCTGAGCGGGAGCCGAAGCGTGGGTGCAGCTACGCAAAAACGGGGGGAAGTCGGCTGAGCGAGGAGCCGAAGCCTGGGGGCGGCCACGTTTGAAAAAAAATTGAAATTCGAAAAAAAATTAAATTTAAAGGAGAATTTTTATTCTCTATTATGTATGCACGCACATATATGTTGATCAATGTATTTTATTGGAGTTGAAATGTTGGAGATCTTTAACCAAGAGGCATCATGTCATGGATCACATGGGCACTCTCATTTTTTATATGTTGGATCTAATACAACTAGTTTGTATGAAATTTTGGTCCAAACTAGATCATAACCAACAGTTTTGGCAACATGAGCCCAACTTTGCTAAATTTGGGCCAAAGCTTCATCACATGCTTACTAAGTAGTTAGGACATACCTTTTATACAAATATTGTAGGCAAATTCTTCTATGGACATAAGGACCTATTTGTAAAATGAACATATTTTCATTTTCAAAGTTCAAACAGTCGATCCGACCTCCATATTAAAATGTACTTGGAGGTCAAATTTTACATTTTCTTGAATTTTTTTACTATTTATTAAGTATTTTACAAAATTCAATAGTCTGAATTTGACTAGTTTTTGTAAAATACTTAATAAATAGTAAAAAAATTCAAAAAAATGTAAAATTTGACCTCCAAGTACATTTTAAGTACATTTTAATATGGAGATAATGTTGAACGGTCGGATCGACCGTTTGAACTTTGAAAATGAAAATATGTTAATTTTACAAATAGGTCCTTATGTCCATAGAAGCATCACTCAATTTTGTATTGGATCTTGAGGAGTATATGTTACATGGATCACATGAGATTGTATATGTACAAAAGACTGTCTATATATGTTGATGTTTTTATGCTTTTATGTTTTTTTTTGTTATATATGTTGATGCTTTCATGCTTTTATGCTTTTTTTGTTATATATGTTGATATTAGAATTTTATGCTTTTATGGTTTCGGTTAGAATTTTGTAATGATAAATATGGATTTGTATAATTTTGTAATGCTAAATATGGATTTGTATAATTTTGTGTACATGAATTTTAAATTGTTATCTGAAAAATTTAAATACTGGCTAGCAAAACAGGAGGCTAACCAAAAAAAAAAACTAAAAAAAAAATTATAAGACAATCCTACACGGATATTTAACAAAATTCCGTGTAAGAATAGTAATTTATAAAATAATCCGTGCACAAATACATTTCTACACGGATTATTTGATAAATGTCCGTGTAGGATTGTTTCCTACACGAACATTTATCCAATAATCCGTGTATGAATCTATTCGTACACGGATTATTAGATAAATATCCGTGTAGAATTGTTAAGAGAGCTACACGGATATTTAGTTTAAAGTCCGTGTAGAAAGAGGAGAGCTACACGGATATTTAGTAAAAAATCCGTGTATAATGATTAATCGTACACGGATATGAGATTAAAAGTCCGTGTAGAAAGAGGAATCGTACACGGATGTTTAGATAATATCCGTGTAGCTCGGTTATATGGAGAGCGACACAGGCAGGTGTTCGTACACGGCTGTTTATAAAGTAATCCGTGTAGAAATCGTTACAATTGCACACGGGTAAATATCCGTTAGAGGTGCTACTTTTATCCGATTACCCGGATCCGACCCGGATCCGGTTAATTTGAGTAGGGTATGGTTTAAAAAATATAACCGGTTAAATTATGGGTACGGTTACAAAATTAATAATTTAATATCCGATCCGGAACCGATATTGTAATGGATAGGATATGGGTTTGATTTAGTTATCCGACCCATAACCGAACCCGACCCGATACCCATATAAATACCTGATAAAACATATATTAATAACTATGAAAATACAATTTTACATATAATCAAATCAACAAATGTCACGCCAGTAATCACATTTTGCATATTAATTTTTTGAATAAAATTTATTGCTTTGAATATATTTTGCATATTAATTTTTTGAATAAAATTTATTGCTTTGAATATATTTTGCATATTAATTTTTTGAATAAAATTTATTGCTTTGAATATATCCTTCAATATCTGCCTTATATATCATCCTCATTATCATAAAAATTTATTGCTCTCATTGATATGCCATTCGCAATAAATCTCATTGAAATCAAATATTTGTCATAAATTTAATTCTCTATTCAAACAAATTAGTATTAATATTCCATTCATGGATTTTTTGAATCATAGAAAAGGAAATCACCATCTCCAATATTTTACTTTCTAAAAATTATATCTATTCTTCAATATTTTGATTTTCAAAAGTTATTTATCTCAAGCCTCCTGAATTCAAAAGCTATTAACAAAAAATAAAAAACTTTCGAATACTTTTTGTTACACCATGAGTACTCCAAACAATCAACAATCAAATTCTGAAAATACTACCCAAGTTTCACAAAATATTATTGAATGCACTTAATGAGATAAAAAAAAAACATCTGTAGTATGAGAGTTGTGACATATACTCGCTCCGGATTCGGAACCGCCCCATATCCGAACCGGACCCGATAATCTACAAACAAGTTATGGGTATCTATCTACCCGGAACCTAAAGACTGGACCCGAAATATCTACGGATAGATAGGTATCCAGATCCGGACCCGACCCAATTTGAAACAAATAAGTGTATGGATCGAAATTCGGACCCGAACACTTTTAGGGTACGGGTCCAAATATAATAGTATCCGGACCCGACCCGACCCGATAGCACCTCTAATATCCGTGTGTAATTATTTGCCGATTCATACACCCTCACAGCCCACAAGGCAGGAAATCCGTGTAGCTCCTCTATTTATGTCCGTGTGCAATCTCCTTTTCTGTAGTAGTGCATAAAATTTCAGTCTCAAATTTTCTAACTCTGAAATAACATAAAAATAAGATTTGTAAGTTAATTTAAAATTTTAATGCATTAATTATTTTATTATTTTTTAACTACTTTGTTAATATTCAATGTCATTGAAAATTTATAAATTTTGCATGTTAACGGACTCGGTTTTAAGCAGTGTTGTAAAAAACATCAATTTAGGCCGATTAATCATTGGTGGTGTTCAAACCGTCATGGATTTTTGCGACAATCAGCTGATTATTACTGATTATGACTGATTATTTCTAATTAATCGCTTGGCGATAGCTTGTCCGTCCGACGAGCGAATATCATTATTTACAATACTGGTTTTCAGTTTATGTTCTGAAAATTGTAAATCTGATGAACGCAAATCTAAAAGTTATTTAGATGGTTCATGATTTGGCACCATATACGCGTAACTTAGAATCTAAAAAAATAATATATATGTAACTATTTATAACAAATATGGTCTCGTCATGGTGTTCACGGCGTGACCATTATTTTATTCAGCCATTATTTTATACAGTCTTTACCAGTTGTATCTAATACATAGGCCAGTAATATCATCATAATTTCATGGGGTTTTGACTTTCTAGGGTTTAGTCGAGTGCGTTACCTGTTGCATCTTCTTTCAATTTGTTGAGCTTTTCCTTCTCCTTTTCAATTAGCAACTCCATCCATGATAATTTCTGGTAGATTTGGATTGTGTGATTAAAATCGGACGGTTCGTATTAGTTTAAATCAGCTCATCTGTCAGACTTATCGGGTAGTTCAAAAGCTTTTCTGTGAGACTTATAAAGACCGTAGGATATAAATCGGACAGCACAGATCTGCTCTGGAGATTATAATTTGTTACCGTTAAACTGGTGAAGGGCTGTACCTAGGGGTGTAAACGGATCGGATATTATCCGGATTTATCCGGATCCGAATCCGAAAAATAGCGGATCCGGATATTCGGATACGGATATTTTCGGATACGGATCCGGATTCGGATATTTTTTTAACGGATACGGATACGGTTTCGAATATGAAACCGGATACGGATCCGGATACGGATAATTATCCGTATCCGCATTTTTTTTTATTTCGGATATCCGGATATTATTTAAATGGTTGGGCCCAGTTCCCAGTGGCCTGTTATTTTGATTTTAAAATGGTAAGTTTTCTGTTTTTTTAGTATTTTGATAGTATTTGTGGAATGCTCTGTATGATGCGACAGAATGCTATGGTTGGGATTTTGATAGTATTAAGGCTTTTGAATGGTTTGGTTCAAGGTAATATAAAGAGAAGAAGGTAAGGTACCCAAATTTAGAAGTTAAAGATATATTTTTCCTAATTTACAGTGTTTGACAGCAAAAGATATATTTTCCTAATTTTCTAACAATGATTTTTGGACGCAACATATTTTTGGGTTTAGCTATTTTAAGAATAATTTTTACATTTTTAGAGTACAAGGATAAGTTTGTATTTTGAAAATTTGCAAATTAAATGAACATATTCTTAGAATATTTTTTTTAGAGAAACTAAACTCAATCTCTTGTGCCATTATTCAAAGAGGGTTTCCTGTTAATACTTAAGCAATTGAGGATTTATTTGCTATTTTGCTTTCAATTGAAATATATTCATAGGATTTATTATAATATATACTTTGCTCTGCAAATATTCTTAAATACTTTGGCCACTTGGCACTATTTTAAAGGACACAAACTTCTTTTGGTAGGAAAAATGAGTAGAGGTTATTGCAAAGTACAGAAAATTATCCGAATTAGTATCCGTATCCGAGACTATCCGTATCCGTATCCGTATCCGAAAAATTATAACAAATACGGATACGGTATGACCACTATCCGATCCGTATCCGACCGTTTACACCCCTAGCTGTACCTGTAGGCCTTTGGGACGGATCCGTGTAGTTCGTCCGGCCCATTATTTTTATGTCAGCTAGTTAGAGCGATTTTATGGAGCAAAATTTAAGAAATAACAATTGGATTCGGTAATGTTTAGTCACAACTCTCAACAAGGTCAACAAAAATATATAAGAAAATTTATTATATTTTTTGGTTGACTTTGTCAAGAGTTTTTTTTTTTCGATTTTGAGTTGGAGAATCGGTCCGTTTAGACCCGGATTTTATGAGCTGCTAAAGAGTTGGTAAAGGGCCCTCGTTAAACCGAGTTTGTTCAGAAAATTAGAAGGGGCAGTGCCACACGTAAGAATTAATGAGGCGCATAAACGCTTCAACTGAAGGTGCAGAACAAGCTTTCAAGGTTTGTATTTTCCATTCTTTATTAGTCAATCAGCTTTACTTTCAAAAAATTAGACAAAAATTTCACGTGATCATCCCATTTATTTAGTCTCAATATTCATTGGGTAACATGCAGAGATGTAGACTTTTATTTTATATGTGTGTAAAAAGTCTTAAGGTCATTATTTATTATTATGTTATTATTAGTGTTTTGTACCGATTATGTCAATATAAGGCCTCCTTATCTCTAAGCTCATCAACAAAAATTGTCAACTAATTTCAGAAGCTCCTCCCCTGTGAAAGGTAAGAATTAATTAAATTAAATCTCCTTTTTTTGTACGAAACTTTTTAGTATGAATAACATGATCTGCAATTGTTCTTCCCATTTAAAATGCAAAGTTTTAATAGTATATACTATATATATACACTACAGATTAATTCTATTTTGTGCTAACACAATTAGGTGTGTATATTCTTGTATACACACACACACACACACACACACACACACACACACATATAGAGTTGGGCTAAATATTGTGATTTATGATGTAAAATGTCATGTTTAATGTCTATATTTCCATTTTTAAAGTATGAACATGATGATCTGAACCGTTTAACATGATTTCAATATTAAAATGTCCATGGAGACCAAATTTTATATTCTGTAGAATTTTTGTACTATCTTTTTTCAATAGCTAGCTAGGTAGAACATTATGTATTAATTTAATTAGAAAGAGTGATTTTGTACAAATTTTGTTCTGATTAAATTACGTTCTAGCAGGTAGGTATCTTGTCAAAGAAGATCGAGGAGCAATCAAATGGTACGTCCAAAGGATTTAAAGGGTCGTAGTACCGAGGCCATGAGTATTTACCTTGCTTTTATGGTCCTTCTTGTATTGCTTGTTGTAGTGCTAGCTAACAATATCCACTATGCCCCTTCATTTGAACTAAAAGAATTCTACATTCCAGCCCTAGACAAATCTTTAAACTCTTCAAAAAATGCAAGTATAGCTTTTGATATCACCTTGATGAACCTATACGAGAGCTCAATATACTATGATCCTATAAATGTAACTTTTTATGATAGCCCAAGCCAGAACCACTCCATAGCCAACTTCATTATACCTGAATTCGTTCTAGGGAAGCAAGTTGAATATAGTGGAATGGTGAACGCAACAGGTCTTGATTTGGATGGCGCAAAGCGGGAGATCTCGGCTAACGGGTTCAAGGTTTTTCGGGTAGGCCTCGAATCATCAATGAGGTATCATTATTATTTTTTTTGGAAGTCTAAAAGGTATGGATATAGAGAAGGTGTTGATGTGAAAATTGGTGATACTGGAGCAGCAGCAAAACTTGGCAATAATTTTGTAGGAATAAAAACATTGCTCATGTTCAATTTTATGGTGCTGGTTTTTCTCAGTTCGTATTGATTAATTATGCCGGCATTCGCGTTCTTCAATGTAATTCAGCTCAATATATATGATGCACGGTTTAATTAAGTTTGTTTTATGAAGTGCATGCAATTGTATGTTTATTTTATTAATACTGAAATGTGGCTTTACAATTCACACTGTATTACTCAAATATTAATATATATTTTGTATGTTGGCTTGCAAACAAAAAGAGCAAATAAGACTTCTTTCTTAGGAATTCATCAATTAAAACTCAAATGTTTCTGTATACCCTTCTATCGAATTAATTAATAACGATAATACATGGATGGATACCTAGTTTATTTCTCCTGAGTTTTTTTTTTCAAGTTGCTGGTTAACTGGGGAGAAACGATGTTTCTTTAATGTGGGTCACACTGGGGAGAAAGATATATTTTTCTTTTTCTTTTTGAGCAAAGATCAGGTTTCGAACCTGCAACTTTTTATATGAAGAGCATCGGTATTCGGTTAATTTTAAGTTGGGTCGAATTGAATTTCGATTAGTTTGACTTTTTGAATTATCGATTTGGTTGGGTGAGACCAGGTTGGATGCAGATCGAAGTCGGATTCGTGCAAGTTAAACATGAGATCATTGTTGGATTTCGGGTTGAGTTTAAGCTCATCCAATTTAAGTATGTTTCAAATTTAAGGTCATCTCGAATTGGATCTGATTCAGATCAATTTGAGTTTGTATGCAAACAAAACGTTTGAAATTTTATATAAAAGTTTTTCAAAAACACACAGAATTTCTGAAATTGATCCTGTAACATTTTGTAAAACGTCTAAGATATCTGGAAAACATATCTAAGATATTTCTGAACCATCAAACTAACTAAAAATTGTCGTATTTATAATTTTTAATGCAAGAAAAGACATAAAAAAAAAAGATACATAATGAAGTACCTTTTTCTTTCCCAAATTTAAACTAAAAATCTCACGATCTTGTGAGATGCAATTGAAAGTTCGGATGGTGCATGCGTGGCTATAGATTGTTCGATCATTTTAAAATTTTGTCTTGCAAATTCATCCACTCGTATGTCATGCCTGTGTTACACGGCGGAGGATGAAACCAAGCATTTACACGGAGGGAACAATCATACACAATACATAGTAACTCAACTCGAGGCAGATCCGAGGTTCAAGCATTCAAAATTTATCTTGTTTAATTAGTTCAGTTGATAACTTAATATAGTCTTAGTTCAGACCTCATGGTGCACTGTCAACTGCTCATTTGTTTTTAATTCATTAGTACAAACTCTCAATGGCAGATCTGTGATCTCATACCTGCATCTGGCTGCTCATGTGTTGTACTAAACAAAAATTGAAAATGACTAAGAAAGAATCTTCCCCTTCTTATCAATTAAACTAATTGAGTGAGGCTATGGTGCTATGCATAGCACCAATGGCTAGTGTACTACGGCTCAATATGGTACTTTTTAAAATTCTAACGGTCGATCCGAACTGTTCAATGTGATATCCATATGAATATGTACTTGCAAACTAAATTTTATATTTTTTCGAATTTTTTTACTATTTTTTTAGATAGGTAGAAAAATCAGTGTTTTCTGAAAATTCTGGACCATCAAAATTATACCTATCTAAAAAAATAGTAAAAAAATTCGAAAAAATATAAAATTTAGTTTGCAAGTACATATTCATATGGTTATCACATTGAACGGTTCGGATCGACCGTTAGGATTTTAAAAAGTACCATATTGAGCCGTAGTACACTAGTCATCCGTGCTATGCATAGCACCATAGCCTCACTCAAACTAATTTGTAAGTTTTCTTTGTTCTTACATTTGTTTACTGCTTTGGAACTTAACCACACTGCTTTTAATATAGGAAAATAGATTATAATTATTTTGACACCATATTCCAACTGGAAATCCCTGATGCCATGATTTGGTATGTAAAATATATTTACATTAATTACTTGGTTTTTCTCATCCTCCATGTAAATTATAAGTCATTTCTTCTTGTTGAATGCATCAGAAGTTAGCCTCATATCTTCTTTGTTGAATGCACATCTCTAGCGAGCCACCGACCACGAGTTCCAAGTTTTTTTTCCAGCCCTTGATCAAAGATTATTCATCAGGACTTAATTTTTTTTTTTTTTTTGGTTGAAAACCTGTAGGCAATTGCATTGATAGAAAAAGTTACAAAGTAGCTATTATATAAAATTAGACAACGAGTGTCTATAAAAACATACGGCTAAACAAAACTAAAAAGGCATAGAGATATATGCATCATATGGACACAAATTGATCATCCTTGCTTGATTGGAGTGATAGGAGCCTAGTGATGGATTCCTCTGTACGCATATCACAGTCAAGAAAGCACTAAATCCAAATCAGACCGGAAACTTAATCGACCAGATCAGAACAGTCACCCATCAGCTGAGACGACACTAAATCAAACTAGAATGAGAACTAAATCAACCAGTTCAGAACAATCACCTCTATACAGAAGAAGAAGAAGAAGAAGAAGAAGAAGAAGAAGAAGAAGAAGAAGAAGAAGAAGAAGAAGAAGAAGAAGAAGAAGAAGAAGAAAGGTAGAGGAAGAGGCAGAACATCAAGCCAAAAACAAAAAATATACCTACTGTACATAGATGGGAGACCACTCACCCTTCCATCACCGAAGAGGAGAAGGCACTCGCGACTGATCCATTACTTCAGTCCGACACCCAGCACGATGAGACGAGTGCAGTAGAAAATTGCGATAGTGTTTCCTTTATAGTTTTGATAATAAACAAGAAATATTTCAATATTCTATATGTAGGGTCACGGTCACACTAAAGATTTATTTTTCAATTTCTCTCTTCTCTTGACGGATTAATTCAAGTTGTACTTAAAACAGAAAAAAAATGAAATAACTTAATCCAATTTAAGTAGCAACCAAATAATTGGGGCACTTGGTTGGGTACTCCAATTGCTTCTGAAAAGGTTTTCTTGCTTTCTTAGGTCATCCTACCCAATAGGATCTTCTTTGGCTGAAGGCTTTGCTGTAAGGGAATCGATTTCGTAGTAGCTCTCCTCCTCGTAAGAACCTTTCTTTCAAGTAGTTTTTATTAGTCAAAATAAGAGACAGACTCATAGTTTATGGGAGGCAAGGCTGAAAACTCTCGTCCGGTTCCCTCTATCTAAGAAGAAATGCTAATAGTAGGCACATCCAGGTCAAGGCATAGGTTACTACTGGACTTTCTTCTCGGAACTATATACTGAACTACAGAGAAGATTTCCTTCAAAACGAAACAGAATTATGCGGGAAGCGGAAGCTATGCGTGAAATTCGTGAAAAAATGATACATACTTGTGGTATATATTTGTGCGAAAAATAACCATAGGCCTAGTGTAAGTACCAAGGTTCAACAATTGACTTGAAATAGTAAGAAATAATTATGAAATTTTATAGTTGTGTCGAAAGGGAAGATCAAAAAGCCACGATGAAATGATTGCTACAAAAGAAAGGGCATAAGAGCAAATTTGTGTGCTTGCTAATAGGGGGAATTTTTATATATAGCCTAAAAAAAATCTCAAAATTAATTACTTCTTTTCTCTTTTAAAATTCATAATATCATATATCTATTATACTATAAATTTAAAATATGACAGAAAAGAAAAACACTGAATTCAAATTTTCTGATGTAACTGAAATTTGAGTTTAAATTCGAACCATTCAAACTCTCAAGCGCCAACAACTCTGAGGCAATCAAAAACACTAGCCGCCATCTCTCAACCCCCCGCCCACCCACCCACCCCCGTACCCCCTCTCCCTTAGGCTCGTCTCCTCCCCATCCCTGCCTCAAAGTTGCCCATGTCCCCACCAGCACAGCCGCCGCTCTCTTGACCGAATCTCAATCATCTTGCCTCTCCACCGGTCCATAGCGACCTCGATAAAGAGAGAGCGAGAGAGGTCAAATCTGCTCCGCCACAATCTCTACTTCCGCCACCACCACCGTCGCACCTTTCGCCGCCTCTAAACTTTAGGTGTTGAGGACGGTACACGGAAGCGCTCAAGGAGTAATTTTATCGAACACCTTACGGGCATACACCAATACCCGAATGAATGGAGAAATATGAAACTCTAACAAAAGCCAATACAAGCAAGCAATCAAGCACATAAAATAAAAGAGAGACACAAGATTTACGTGGAAACCCTTGCGGGAAAAAACCACGGGAGCAACACGGCGCAAACTTCACTAAATCAAAGAGTCTTTACAAATACAAGGAGATTAACAAGCCAATAACACTCACTCTAACACTCTCTTTAAATATCATGCACCAATTTGAGATTTCCTAGTGTATTTAGGTGGATTTAATCAAGAGAGCAAGAAACCATAGAATGAGCTTAGAGAAAAGAGAAGGGACAGCTTTGCTTGAGTTCTATACCGACACACTACTCTCTCTCTCTGCCTCCACCTATTAATTCCATTTGGAATTCATTTCTGTAAACAGTAATGGGCCGAAGCCCATATTCTTTTGGCTTCATACGGCAACAATCTCCCACTTGAAGACAAAGCTCGTACTTGATCTCACAAGTACCGCACCGCGCTCCAACATCCGAGTTACTCAACCAACCCGGAATGCCTCCGGCAAAAGACTACCTTATCCGGAGGCACCACCTTCGTGAACATATCCGTAATATTTTCTTTTGTGTGAACCTTCTCCACGATCAATTGCAAACGATCAAGTACATCACGAATGAAGTGGTATCGCACATCTATGTGCTTCGTTCTTGAGTGATACGCTGCATTCTTCGCAAGGTGTATGGCGCCTTGATTATCACAATGCACCACATATTCATTTTGCTTCAATCCAAATTGTCCAAGTAAACCCTTCAACCAAATCATCTCTTTGGTCGCTATGATCAATGCAACGTATTCCACCTCGGTTGAAGACAAGACAACAATATCTTGCATACAAGACATCCAACTAACGGCTCCACCATCGATAGTATAAACATAACCCGTTGTATATTTCCTTGTCTTTTCACAACCCGCATGATCGGCGTCAACATACCCCTCAATTTCTAAACGAGATCCTCCAAAACAAAGTTGCAAGCTTCGAGTCCCTTTCAAGTACCGAAGTATCCACTTCACCGCTTGCCAATGTTCCCATCCCGGGTTAGACATATACCGAGAGACGACTCCCACTGCTTGTGCAATGTCCGGCCGTGTGCACACCATAGCATACATCAAGCTACCAACGGCCGATAGATACGGGACATTTTTCATTCTCATTCTCTCTTCTTCATTCTTTGGAGAATTCTCTTTAGACAATTTAAAATGCCCGGCTAGAGGTGTAGTCACCGGTTTGCAACCGGTCATTTTAAATCTTTCAAGGACTTTGTCAACATACTCCGTTTGACTTAACCAAAGTTTCCCTTTCTCTCGATTCCTTTGAATCCGCATGCCCAATATTTTCCTTGCTTCACCAAGATCTTTAGTAGCAAATCTTTTGGACATGTCAAGCTTAAGAGATTTGATCTCATCATGATCATTGCTTGCTATCAACATGTCATCAACATAAATCAATAACAAGGTAAAAGTTTCATTCGCATTACCTTTCATGTAGACACAATGATCAAAGTCGCTTTTTTTATAACCCTCTTCTTGCATAAAGGTATCAAATTTCTTGTACCATTGTCGAGAGGCTTGCTTCAAACCATACAATCCCTTTTTCAATCTACACACAAGATTAGGATTTGATTCTTCAACAAAACCCTCTAGTTGTGACATGTAAATCTCCTCATCCAAGTAACCATGCAAGAAAGCGGTTTTAATATCAAGTTGCACAAGCTCCAAATCCAAATTAGCTACCAAAGATAAAACAACCCTTATTGAACTATGCTTCACAACGGGAGAAAAAATTTCATTAAAGTCAATACCATGTTTTTGTCCATAGCCCTTCACCACCAACCTAGCCTTATGCCGCTTTGAACCATTGGCTTCATTTTTTAACACAAATACCCACCTATTTTTCAATGCCTTCTTTCCCTTTGGAAGTTCCACCAACTCCCAAGTTTCATTTAGATGCAACGAATTCATTTCATCCTCCATTGCTCCTAGCCACTTGGCCTTATCCGGACAATCAATCACCTCATGAAATGATTCGGGTTCACCCGCATCCGTAAACAAAGCATAATATAGAGAAGGGGAATACCTTTGTGTAGGTTGAGAAACTCGATTTGATCTCCTCAACCCTTGTACCGGGGTACTAGTGTGCTCATTTTCGCTTACGCCTTCATCCTCATGCGCCTCCACCGACTCACTCTCATCCTCATGATTATCACCATCATCTTGAGGACGTGTCACCATTCTAAGTGCAACACTTCCATCAACATGCTCCTCCACATGTCGATCTTCATTTTGCTCATTTTCATGATTTTCCATGAACATCACATTTTCACGGAATATGACATCTCGACTTCTAATTGTCTTCTTTTCTAAAGGATCCCAAATCCTATAACCCAAATCATCACCGCCATAACCAACAAATACACACCTCCGTGACTTGACATCAAGCTTATTCCTCTTCACATTTAGAATTTTCACATAAGCTTCGCATCCAAAAATTCGCAAGTGATCATAATAAATTTTCTTACCACTCCACAAAGTTTCCGGTATGCCACCGTCTAATGCCACGCTTGGTGATCGGTTGATTAGATAAACCGCGGTGTTGACCGCCTCGGCCCAAAAAGATTTTGAAAGACTCGAGTGAGACAACATACTTCTAATCTGCTCCACAATGGTTCGGTTCATTCTTTCAATGACCCCATTTTCTTGCGGTGTATATGGAACCGTCTTCACTCTCCGAATGCCATTTCTCGCACAAAAATTTTCAAATTCATTAGAGCAAAATTCACCATCATTATCCGTTTGTAAACATTTGATGGTCTTTTCAATCTCGTTTTCAACACGGGTTTTAAACTTCTTAAAAGTTTCAAAAACTTGATCTTTTGAGGCCAAGGGATAAATCCAACATTTTCTAGAAAAATCATCTAAAAATGTAACAAAGTAAGATGCTCCACCAAGAGATTTGACATTAAATGGGCCACACACATCGGAATAAACCAACTCCAATGATTTTAATTTTCTATGGGATTCATTCCTCTTAAAATTCACTCTCTTTTGTTTTCCCATAATACAATGAACACAAAATTCAAGAGATGAACATTCAAAAGAAGGAATACATTTTTCATTTTGTAACACTTTCATACCTCTTTCACTTAGATGACCAAGTCGGTTGTGCCACACTTGCATATCCGCATGCTTACTTGCCGTAGCCACAACACTTCTTCGAGGTGCTCCATGAAGAATGTACAAACTCACATCCTTTTGCCCTTTCATTAATGTCATGCAACATTTTGATATTTTCCATGATCCCTTGCCAAAAGTAACAACAAAACCACCGTCATCAAGTTGACCCGCCGAGATTAAATTCTTGGTAATTTCGGGTACATGCCTCACATTGCTCAACTTATATCGCCTCGCATCGGCTTGCTCAAGCTCAACATCACCAATTCCGACAATCTTACATGGTCGATCATCACCAAGATAGATATTTCCACCATCTACCTCTTTATATTTGACAAAATAAGAACGATCCGAGCAAATGTGGAATGAGGCACCCGAATCCATCACCCAAACATCCATGTTTGAACTTGCGGTACAAGCAACATTTAGTGTCACCGCATCTCCTTTCTCATCGGAAACTATACTTACTTCACCATCATGCTTCTCATATTTTTGCTTGCCTTTCAAGAGAGGACAATCTCTTTTCATGTGCCCTTCCTTCTTGCAATGCCAACAAGAATATTTCGGCCTCGAGATTTCGATCTTCCCTTACTTTGAGATGCACCCTTTTTACCCGAGAAATTATTCCTAGTAACCGGCCTCCCCCTTTCACCAACCGTCAATGCCTCACTAGGCCCGGTTTCCAATTGGGTTGTAGCCTTCCTAGTTTCCTCATTCAACAATGAAGCAATAACATCACTCAACTTGAAATTGTTGCCCATTGTGTTCGCAACGGTAGTAACAAGAGTATCCCAACTAGTAGGTAAAGAACTCAAAAGTAATAAGCATAATATCTCTTCATCAAGGTTTAACTTCAAGGATTTCAATTGAGCCGCAATCGAGTTGAACTCGCTCACATGCGCTCTCATTGATATGTCATCCTTCATTTTCAAGAGAAATAACCTTTTCATAGCATGCATCTTGTTTACACCCGAAGGTTGCTCATATGATTGCTCCAATGTGGTCCAAAGCTCATGAGCGGTCTTACATTGATAGACATCAAACAAGATCGATGGTGAAATACACGGCCTTATAACCGCTAAACATTTCCGATCAAGCAATACCCATTCATGATCCTCCATGTTCATAGGTTGTGCACAATTACCAATCAATGGTAAATCCAACTCCCTCGACACCAAGTAGTCCTCCATCAATATTTTCCAAATAGCCCAATTGCTACCATTCAACTTCTCAAATTCCATAGCCTTCTCCATTCTACACGTGTAATCACGATACAAGCTTAAATTAAACCAACTCAAGCTTCAATTACTCCTACGCCAAAGCCCAACTGTGCTCTGATACCAATTGTTGAGGACGGTACACGGAAGCGCTCAAGGAGTAATTTTATCGAACACCTTGCGGGCATACACCAATACCTGAATAAATGGAGAAATATGAAACTCTAACAAAAGCCAATACAAGCAAGCAATCAAGCACATAAAATAAAAGAGAGACACAAGATTTACGTGGAAACCCTTGCGGGAAAAAACCACGGGAGCAACACGGCGCAAACTTCACTAAATCAAAGAGTCTTTACAAATACAAGGAGATTAACAAGCCAATAACACTCACTCTAACACTCTCTTTAAATATCATGCACCAATTTGAGATTTCCTAGTGTATTTAGGTGGATTTAATCAAGAGAGCAAGAAACCATAGAATGAGCTTAGAGAAAAGAGAAGGGACAGCTTTGCTTGAGTTCTATACCGACACACTACTCTCTCTCTCTGCCTCCACCTATTAATTCCATTTGGAATTCATTTCTGTAAACAGTAATGGGCCGAAGCCCATATTCTTTTGGCTTCATACGGCAACATTAGGCTGCCCGCAGCCAGGTTTAGATCCGTCTCTAAACTCTAACTTCACCATTCTTCCTATCTCTAAACTGGTTATACCGAAACCCTAGCCAATGGTGAGGGAGGTCGTGCCGCACCGGCCTCCCCCTCCAGCCACGGACAAGTATCCTCTCCATTATTGTAAAAGATTCCCTTCACTTTACGGTTTGAGATTAACTCCCAGCCGCTTTGAGATTCGGGCTAGCATAGGGGGGAGTATTATTGGGCTTTGAGATTCGTGCCAAGTTAAAAAAATTCTAGATGCCTCATTCTTGTTGTTGTAGTCATCGGGCAAGAAGTGAGAGGAGATTAACACGCTTGAAGTCGGTTTGCAAGATGTTGTGATGTTAGGCATTTTTTTTAGATGATTAGATGATGTGTTGTTAGATGATTTAGATGGATTGTTATTAAATGTTGATGTGTTGTTTAGACTTGATGTTCTGATGTTGGAGTAAATGTGAAAGGATGGTTGTAATATTTTATTTTATTTATGAAAATTATACTTGACAGCCACTGTTAAAATTTAAAAAAGAAATCCGAACCATTCATTATAAACTGACATGAATTATAAAACACCTCCGTAAATTTTCAAATTAACTTGAATATACCCTGATTGAACGGTCCAGATTTTAAACTTGCTTGCAACAATAGCGAATATTCGTTACTGTAGCAGCCGATTGCTATCTATGCTGCAATTGTAAATTAATTAAATGATAAACCGGAAAACAACCTTCAAAAGTCAAAACAACATTGATGGGGGCCTATTTGTAATTGATTGTATATTTTTATATTGGCCTGACTCTGACTTTCAATTGATAATTGATAATTGTATATTTTTGTTGAGTTCTTACACGTGACTGACCAGAGGTGGAAAATCAAGCTTTCAAGTTTTGTATTTTTCTGACTATGTCAATCAGCTTTTCTTTTACAAACAAAAGGTTCATATCATCCCATTTTTTTACTCCCAAAATTAATTAGGTAGTATGCATGTAGAGCTATGAAATTTCATTTTTTTTGTTGATTTTGTTGAAAGTTGTGACCAAGATTACAAAATCAATTATATCCAACTTTAATTTAATCCAGATTGATTAAGTCTATATATATAAGGCCTCCTTATCTCCAAGCTCAGCAACAAAAGTTGTCAACTAAGACTATATCAAGTTATCAACTGAATTAATTAAACAAAATAAAATGAATTATTCACTCCATGTGAATATTTGGTTTCATGATGTATGAAGGGATGAACTTTTAAGAAAAAATTTAAAATGATCGAACGATCTGGAGCCAGGCACCATCCAAACTTTCAATTGCATCTCACAAAATCATGAGATTTAATATATGGTTCAGAAATGTCTAGATATGTTTTTCAGATGTCTAATGTGTTTTACAAAATGTTTCAGGAATAACAATTTCAAAGATTTTGAGTGCTTTTGAAATAAAAATTAGATAGAATTTGAACTTTTCGTTTGCATATGAAGTCAAATTAAATCGAATTCGATCCAATTTGAGGCGACATGAAATTTGAAAAGTACTTAAATTGAATGGGCTTAAACTCGACCCGAAATCCAACAATGATCTCATGTTTAACTTGCACTAATCCGACCTGACCCATCTGATTGCCTTCTCTATATTAACAAAATTAGCCAATTAATTAACTTTCACCTAAAAGAAAGATATATCTTGCTTTCTCTCCAATATGAACCACATGAAGGAAACATCAATTTCAGCAGTTAATGAGCAACTAGAACAGAACTCTGGAGAAAACTAGGTATATTAATTCTGGTATTGTTTGTGTAACTTGAAACACAAAATGGAAGTAGAAGATTAGATTCCGGCCGGGTCCGTTTCAATCTATAAGGGTACTGCGTGATTTTTTTTTTTAATTGATGAATTCCTAAGATATAAGAAAAAAGTCTTTTTTTTTGCAAGACAACATACAAAATATTAATATTTGAGTAATACAGTGTCAATTGTAAAGCCACATTTGAGTATTAATTAATTAATAAACTAAACATACAATTGCATGCACTTCATAAAACAAACTTAAACCGTGCATCATATTGAGCTGAATTACATTGAAGAACGCGAATGCCGGCATAATTAATCAATACAAACTGAGAAAAACCAGCACCATAAAATTGAACATGATCAATGCTCTATCTCCTACAACATTATTTCCAAAATTTGAAGCTGCTCCAGTATCACCAACTTTCACATCAACAACTTCTCTATATTCATACCTTTTAGTCTTCCAAAACATGTAATAATCATACCGCACTGAGGTTTCAACGCCTACCCGGAAAACCTTAAACCCGTTAGCCAAGATCTCCCGCTTTGCGCCATCAAAATCAAAACCTGTTGCGTTCACCATTCCACAATAATCGACGACACCTTGTATATCTAAATTGATTTCAAAAGGTACAATGAAGTTTGCTATGGAGTGGTTCTGGCTTGGGCCATCATAGAATGTTACATTTATAGGATCACAGTATATTTTTGTGTCATAGGCAGGGTTTCTCAAGGAGATATCGAAAACTACACTTGCATTTTTTGAAAAGTTGAAAGATTTTTCCAGGGCTGGAATGTAGAATGTTTTGATTTCAAAATTAGGGGGAAATTGATAGCAGTTCCTGATTGTGACTGATAAAATCACTAATAAAGAGCCCCAAAAACCAATATGAACTAAATTTTTTTTACTAAAGAAATCGGAATTTTGTCTGATCAGTAAAGGTGTTCCTTCCATTTTATTGTTCCTCTTCCTTATTATGTGGAAAACACGGCTGAAGACCATATTTGATTGTTCCTCTTCTTTTGCAAATACCTGCTACAACGTAAATTAATCAGAAAAAAATGGAATACACATGCACACACAACATAATAACACAAAATAGAATTTATCTGTACGTAGTATATATGTATATGTATATATAGTACTATATACTATATATATAAAACTTGCCATTTCAAACGGGAAGAACAATTTCAGTTCATTTTCTTTATACTAAAAGTTTTGTACAAAAAAAGTAGCTTTAATTTAATTAATTCATACCTAGCCTTTCGCAGGGAAGGAGCAACTGAAATTTAGTTGAGAACTTTTGTTGATGAGCTTGGAGATAAGGAGGCCTTATATAGAATCAATCTGGATTAAAAATTGGATAAATAATTGATTTTATTAGCTAATTAGTACCAATCATGCATGTCTCAGCAAAGTCTAACTTGTTCATATCTTATGTGAACCGTCGGTGCAAAAATATAATAAAAAAGTATAATAAAGAAAGACCTAAAGACTTCATCCACATCTATAAAATAAAATTCTATAACTCTGCATGTGACTCAATTAATAATGAGACTCAAGAAATGGAGTGATTGAGACTAAAGAAAATATTAACAAAATTACAATTTATCAAAATGTTAACAAGAGAAATTGTTTCCACTATATATCATTTTACATTTGTATTGTTTACTTTTTTCTGTTTTAATACAAACTATGACCTTAAATCAGAAAATAACCTAAGTTATTTAGAATAGGTGAATAAACAAAATTTTGAAAGCAAGTTTTTATGTAGGCATGACCTTAATCCTGATCAGTGTTCAAAATAGCAGCGATATAGCGGTGCTATAACGTTTTCGAACCTGAAACGCTAAGCGATGGAATAAAAGTACGTTATTTCAGCTACGATCTCTATAGCGGTAATAGCAGTCCGCTATTTGCGCTACACGCTACGCGCTATAACGCACACTATGCTACATAGGCTTTTATTTAAAGGTTCAAACTGATTTTTTTAGGATTTGAGGATATTGTAAGCAAAATGAAGATATTGTGCAACACACAGTTGAACTTAATGTTCACAAAAAATCAAGCAGTATATATTATTTATCAAATGGGAAGAACAATTGCTGATCATGTATTTTATACTAAAGGTTCCATACAAAAAAGGCTAAACGACAAGCTATTTAGCTTTCATCATTTATCTAGCAATAATTTTGTTAACCATGTTGTAATATTCAATCATAGGGATACTTAGTTATCCCTGTAATTTTAAAAAAATTATTATATATATTGAAATTTAATTGAATTTTATTTTTCTAAATATTTCTGTATGGTTCAGCTCCCTCATAAAAAATTAAATGTTTATTTGTTGCCAAGTAGTTATAGTTTTACTTTTATGGTTGTGAAGACTTGAGTTTAAATTTCATCTATTATATATTGTGTATTTTAGATCTTATTTCTCTCAATCAAAATTTTATAGTTCCGTCTCTAGTTATAGCTTGACAAAACAGAAGAAAAAAAATTAAATTAGTGCTTGACAAATATTAGGTTGCATTGAGTAGCCCTTGAGATAAATCAACCATAGCCTTTGTGTGTGTGTAGCAATTTGTGTTCATTATTAATTTAAATCAACCATAGCCTTTCAACTTCTGTTATTAAACCGGATGCGTGATCAAATCCTGTTTTCGGTTCAGATAAAAGATCAAACTAGCCAACCGTTAGTTCTTATATTTTTATACAATGACATGTAAAATTTGAGCACTTTTGAAGATCTTGATTTTTCACTGTACGAAATGAAAATCCAAATCCTTATTTATTGGAGAGATTATTGTGAAACAATAGTTGATTAAGTGGTCTAATATTCACCTTGTATCAAAACAAATATCTAGTCACAATATCGAAAATCAGATAAGAAATTTCTTGTAGATATTAAATAGTTTAGTGACTTAACATCTAACTTTTACTCAAAACAAATGTTTTGTGGTCTGCTCTAATTGTCATATTATGTTTTGTGAAAATCTATACCGTTCAAATTCTTTATGTACGAATCTCGAAGCACAATAATAATGATCTCAAATGGTGGCTGAAATTATATATTCTTGACTTTCGACAAATGAACATCTCCTTATTAATGAAATGGTGGCTGAAATTTAGGGATCCTAATTACCAAAGTAATTGGAAACATATGATATTATCTAAGTATTATTTAGGACACTCAAACTTACCTATATCACCTTTTTGGACTTCTATTATGAAGTTAGAAAATTTGGGTAGCATAAGTATCTCATATACTCCAGGGATCATTACCTCTATCAATTTTTGGACAGACCTATGGTTCCAACCTTGTAGTTTAGCATCTAGATTCCCTCAACTGTTCAATATTTGCTATAATCCATATATCAAATTGCAGGAAGTGATTAATACACAAGGGGAAGCCGTCAAATTTAGACGCCACCTTACTGACATTGAATGTCAGGAATGGTTATCTGTACTTGATATACTTAGTCATATTTCTTATACACATACTTTAGATCAATTGAGTTGGCGATGGGAAAATTCAGGCAAATTTACAGTGAAGTCCTTGTATAAACTCCTGAATTATAAGGGCAAATTACCAATTCAACCTATGTTGTGGTGGAATGTCCCAATACCCCTGAAAATTCGAATTTTTATGTGGCTTACTAATAAAAAACGCATACTGACCAAGGATCAATTGACCAAGAGAGGCTGGCAGGGTAGCCACACATGCCAATTCTGTGCTCATGTTGAAACCGTAGACCATTTATTTGTTACATGTCCATTTGTCCAAAAAGTATGGTTCTGGATGGGGGCATGCCAAAATATCAGCCCCAATTGGAGAAATTTTAAGGATATTGTCCAATTTGCATGCCAATTACCCCATCACACCAAAAATGCTTTTCTTTTAATAGTTAGTGCTTTGTGTTGGACGATTTGGAAACACCGCAATGATATTTGTTTTAATGCGAGTCCCCTTAAAAAACCTAGGCAAATAATATTTCTAATCCTTTCTTTGGTTCAATATTGGTTAGGACATGTGGGGCCCCAGATCCATGCTGAGACTGCTACCTGGCTTCCAAGAGACACAGATGAAATTCCGATTAACTCCTGGCACCCAGATGAGGAATACCAACTGGTGGCTACTATAGAGACTCCTGCCCTTCCTAATGCCTAGCATGCAGCTCACTTTTACTTTTGTTTTTTGCTCAACTTACCTCAGCCCTTGTTGGTGGCTTAGAATATACAGCCCATGTGTGTGGCTTAGTGTTAGAATAAGCACTTTAGTTTGTCTCTGTGTTGACCAGGTTGCCATTATGGGCACTGGTATATACTTCTCTGGGGTATCAGTTGTTATGTGAGATATCCCATTTAGGTCCCTGTTATGTAACTTAACTATGGTTTCTGAAATGAAACGGGCCTTGGCCTTTTATCAAAAAAATAATAATAATGATCTCATGTTTTCTGAATAGGCATCTAAAAAATTTGACCTGACTTTAAATAAACTGAAAATTTGAGATATTTATAGAGTTAAAGAGGAACACACTTGTCTCTTCTCAGCCAAAAAATAAAAGAAAATATGTTTTTTTAGAAAAATCATAAAAATATATTTACAATTGAAAGAATTATAAAATTATAACTTGTCCTAAAATTTTCTCCAAATATACTTCTAATTCTATTTTTGATAAAAAAAAGACAAAAAAATTAACATGGCGAGAGTGGGATTTGAACCCACCCGCCTTCGGACCAGAACCTTAATCTGACACCTTAGACCAACTCGGCTATCTCACCACTTGATTAATATTACTTCTAATTTTAGCTTTTTTAAAACAATATTTGATATAGTTAATATTGAAAATAGTTATAAAATTATTGCATTTTACTAAATAAACTTGCTTGCGCTACTCCAAGATGCACAAAGTCATGCACACGTCTTGTATTTTGGTTTCTATCAACGATCATACTCAATTTCTTTGTGCCGTTGGAGCTTAGAGGTCGTTAAACTAACAGAGTTGGTAATTAAATAAGGTTACCAATTAAACTACTTTTTTAAGTTCTCATTGTTTTTGTAAAAGGTTCAATCAATGATTTCCTTAAAAATGGCTTAATCTTCCCCTAAGGAATAGGGTAACCTAATTGAACTTTGATGTTTTGGGAAGAATGCATCTTGTTGTCATTTCTTTTGCTCCTTTGTTGGTGCTGCATTTATGTTTTGAGTAGAATGTGATAAAAGGGAGCTCTAATTACAAAAAGGTGGAATTTTTTTTTGCAAGATTTGTGGAATCGGTCCTAATTTTCCAAGTGTGACCATTGATTTTTTTTTTTTTTTTTTTTGAGAATGTTGATAGGAGCTACCAAATATGAAAAAACAATAAAAAAAAAAAAAAAAAAAAGGCCATGCACTACATGCATAAGACGTACAACTTTGTAGCCACTACAAAGCTTTCAAAAAAAAAAAGACGAAAAGAAGTACACTGCTTCCTCTGCCCCAGCAGTCCCTAAACAAATTAACTAGAAAAATAAATGTAATTCATGAAACATTTTGACACCTGAAAAACATGTCCGAGAGAGACTTTTCTAAACAATATAAATTAACTAGAATTGGTGCTACAAATAGAAGATCTAAAAATGTTATAAAAACTCGAAAGAATTATATCGTTTGAATATGAGATGCCACGATATATAATCCCTATAAAATGTTATATATGAGTTTAATAGGGGCAGTTGGGATTATGGTTAGAGTTGTAACAGTTTAGTTAGATTAGCAACAAGAGTTAGATGTTAGAAATATTGTTAGTGTTGTTAAGAGGTTGTTAGTGGCAGAATTGTAATTAGGCAAGACTCTATATATAGAGCATAGTTGTAATCAAAGATCAATCAAGAAAATACAATTTCATTTCATATCTCTCTCTTCATAAAATCCTTTAGAGTTCTTGTCGATTGGATTGCTGGGTTGACTAAGTCAAACCCAAGGTGTTCGTCATTCTCCACTTCATCCCGGGCAAAGATGATCTCGCCTTGCTCCCCTCTTTTTGGACCTGAATGAATCGGAGGGTTGTATACTCTCCTTCACCTGTTTTCCTTTTCTTTTCTTTTTTCCGGTTTTGAGTTGGAAAAGATGATCCCTTTGGTCCGTTTAGATCCGGTTTTCATGGGCCGCTAAAGAGTTGGCCCAGGGTCCTCGGTAAACCGAGTTTGTTCAGAAATATAGAAGGAACAGGGAGGGCCACATGTAAGAATTAATTCTTACATGTGCCTCATTAATTCTTACAACTGAAGGTGGAGAACAAGCTTTCAAGGCTTGTATTTTCCTTTCTTATCAATCAGCTTTACTATCAAAAAATTAGACAAAAACTTCAAATAATCATCCCATTTATTTAGTCTCAATATTAATTGGGCAACATGCAGAGTTAAATATAGACTTTTATTTTATATATGTGCATAAAGTCTTAAGGTCATTATCTATCATTAGTATTTTTATTATATTTTTGTACCAATACTTCACATAACATATCAACAAGTTGACTTTGTTGAGACATGATTAGCACTAATTAATTACCTAAGAAAATCAATTATTTATCCAATTTTCAATCCAGATTATGTCAATATAAGGCCTCCTTATCTCTAAGCTCATCAACAAAAGTTATTGTCAACTAAATTTAAGAAGCTCCTTCCCTGTGAAAGGTAAGAATTAATTAAATTAAAGCTCCTTTTTGTACGAAACTTCTAATATAAACATTAAAAAAATATGATCTGCAATTGTTCTTCCCATTTGAAATGTGAAGCTTTATATTGTGATAATCCGAATTTTTAAAATAATTAAATAACTATAATCATCATTAAGTGTTGATTTAAAACATAATTAATAGATAATTAACTTTACAAACATTTAAATTTTTTTTAAGTTAAATATAACAAATTCGTTAACAATTGTGAATAACAATTTATTAATAGATAAATTAATAAATAGACCGAATGACTTAGGTAAATTTAATTGTCACACGCAGTTGTAAATTATAAAAATTAGAACTAAATTGATAAACGAGATTAAATAACTTGAATTCAAGGGTTAGTTCTTATTCGTTGCACGATTGGCCACACGGATCGGACTTGAAAGGAATTGAGAATTGATTTTTGGGTTTTTGATTTGAGATCCGCGGCTTCCTATACTACTCTCTCTTCTTCTCTCGTCTGAACCCCTCCCCCTTTTCTCTCTTCTCTCTCGCTGCCTACACTACCCCACTCTATCTTCTCTCTTTTCCTCTCTGCTGTTTCTGTTTCCCCTTGGCTCTCTTTACTCTCTGCATTCGGGCCCTCTCTTTTTGTTGTTGTTGGGTGCTTTGCGGGTTCGAGTTGCCATTATCGGGTTATTGGGTTTGTGGGTGCTGTGCGTGGTGCTGGCCCCGACTTGCTGGTATCTCTGCCGTGTGGAGGTGTTCGTTGATTTTGACGGCTGCGAGGCGAGTAAGCACTCGGAACCGGCCGGTCGTTGCCATTTTGCGGTTGCTCTTCACCCGGTAACTTTGACTCTCTTGGTTTTGGTTTTGCCTTGTGGCTTGCGGCTGTTGCCTTGACTTGTGGCCTTCGTGCCTTTTTGCTCTGATCTGTGGCCGTGCGCCTTTTTCCTGTGTGTGGCTGTTGCCTTGATCTGTCGGCCTTCGTGCTTTGTGTGTTTGCTGAGTTGTCTGTGCTGGCTGCGTGTGCTTTTCTGGTGCCTTGCGTGATTTTTCTGGCACACTGGTACCCCCGTACTAGTACCCTGTTGGGTACTGTTCTTTCCTTGCCCTTGTTTCTGGTACCAAACTGGTACTGCCTTTGTTTGATTTTGGGCTGACGTGCGAAACCTGGTGCCTTTCTTGTGTTGTGATGTTTTGCTTGACTGGTACTATGTTGGTACCAGTATTGTTACCTGCCCCTTGGTGCGATTTAATTTCTGGCATGTTACATTGTTGTTCGTAAATTGTATGCGATTGCTGGTACCAGTTGGTACCAGCCCAGTGATACCACTGGTACTGACTTGAATTGACAGGGACCTAATTGCGAAGTTTTGAAACTGTTGGGTGAAACGATAAAAATCTAGGCCCTTGTGTAATTTAAATTAAGATAGGGACTGAATTGCAAAATGGGGAAATTTTATTAGTGTTTTCGGTTTGGGCCTTGGTTTAAATTAATTGGAATTGGCTTAATTTTGATCGGGTTGTACAAACCCAACTTAAATTCAATTAGCACACCAACCCGTAGTTAATTAGAATTAATAAATTAAATACTTAGATTTATAGATTCTAAATATAAATATATTGTTAATTAATAAAGACAATTGATTAACACCATACTACTATTTTTATGCATCGTTAAAATAGTTCAAGTTATAATAATAAAAGTAGTATGCTAAATTGCTAAGCAAGGTACTATATTTTATACATAGATAAATTAACACTTACGGAATTTTAATTAAAACTCTAAAGTTATAAGTTGTAAATTAATTAGGACAATTGGTTAATAACGTATTTTATTTATTTATTTTATTTAGAAACAAACCCAAATAGTTAATTAGGATAAACATATTTAAATTAGATTAAATTAAATTAGATTTAATTTAGTTAAGTATTTTATTTTATAATAAAATTGGTAGTAAAATTGGTAGTAATATTATTAAGTATTCTAAAAACTTAAAAGAAATAGAAAATGTGTTGTTAATAAGGACAATTAATTAACGTTCGTATCCTTATAATTGTTTTAAAAATTGGTTAGTAACGTGTTTTAATTTTGTACATACTTAGGAATAAATTAAATTGACCTATTAGAGAAATTAAATAAGATATGTATTTTACGTTAAGAACATTAAACGCGATTAATTATTGCAATATGTAACTAAATAAATTATTTACGTATTTTTAATCTTATAAGTAATTAGGGTTTCTTTTTAAATACTTAGATAATTTAATTAAAACAATTTATTTCAAATTAAAAGTTTATAAATAATAAAATAAGGGTAGCAAGGGTTACGATAATTAGTTTTGATCCTAATTGGATTACGTTATGAATTTCAGAACATCCGACCTATCCTGATTCCGATCCGTGGATCGATCCCGCTGACGGTGGTACCGGAGCATACGCGGAGTACACGAATTGCAGAGGCGATTAGCGCACGCCTTCAGCTTGCCCTACAGGTGTGGGATATCTGAATTACTTTTTCGTGGCGTACTCTAACCAGTCGACCACTTGACCTGTCATACGCACTTTAAATTTGTAGTTGCATTAGAGCATGTTTATCCTTTCAGAACTGTAATTAGAAATTGTATAACCCCTTTCAAATTGAAAATTTACTGCTTTTAAATAGGAGTAGAGTAATTTAATTATAGGTTTTAGATTTTATAGATATTAGGTTATTATTTGTCCTCTTCTCGTAGAGGACAATAGTATAATCATTTAAACGATCATATGCATTGGTGAGGGTTGAGTAGAGACCGAGTGACTGCGTTCCGCCTCGTAGTATGGGATATGAGACGGCCCGTTAGCCACTGAGCCGTTTGATCACTTGATCTCTCGGGTGGTCTTGCATTAGGAAATATTATATGTATTAAAGTTGGAATTATATATATATACTCGTTCATTTTACATTTACGTACATCGGAGGCTGCGGTCACCGGGTACGAAACGATTCGAGCTTGGTCTCCCTTACATTAGGAGCTACTCGCCATATACGGATTTTGAGGCTGCGTGTCTCAGTGGTGTGATATGAGGCTGCGTGTCTCCATTGTATGATATGAGGCTGCGTGTCTCAGTTATACAATATGAGACTGTGTGTCTCGAGACTGCATGTCTCAGGTGTGTGATATGGGGCTGCGTGTCCCATGTTTTTATACGAGGCTGCGTGTCTCTTGACTGTCCCATTGGTCTGGCCAGGCGGTGGAGTTCCGTCGTCTGCTCATGAGGAGACGGATTAACTAAACTTTACGACTTGCTTGTAGATTTCTCCTATTTTTATATGTAAGTTGAAGGATCGTTTTAGAGCAAGGAAAAACACACGGATTGAGATATATCCATCGGCGTGTGGGCATATACTCTTGCGAGTTAATGCTCGATGTCCTTGATATCGCGTATCGGTTGCTATCACGATGTCTCTGGGCATCGTGTATCATTGGCTCCCTGCCCACCGTCCTTGAACAAATATCTTGTGGGACCTTGAGTCCGATTAACACAGCACGGGGTGTACATATAATTTATCCGTACTATTGTATTAAATTCTGTTCACACAGTACCTCGGTATTGGACTCCGATTTGAGTGCTTATATTCTATCCTCCTTGTATTTTTATTTTGGGAAATTTTGCATGCTGTCATGATAGGATAATCGCATCATGTCATCTATTATATGTATTTTCTTTAATAGATAAAATAATAGGTTGTTTATATTTAAGCATGTGCATTTAAAGTACGAATTACTGAATTTTGCGTAGATTATCATTAAATGTGCTTTGACCAAAGAGGATCTCTGAAAGGGTAATTCTGGGTCACATACTGGGCGATTGGTCGCTCACCCACCTTTGGGATTTTAAGTACTGAGACGGGTGTTCCGCAGCAGGAGATGCTAGGAGATGCCAGGAGCTGTCCCTGATGGCCGCGTCACTTCAGGATAGATTATAGGACCTTTCGATTAGGATTAGGAGTCCGATGATTTTTGTCTATACATTGGTCTCGTTAGATTATGTATCACTTTCATTAGCTTGTGTTTTATTTTATGATGTGGATTGTATGGACCCGTATATGTTTATGTTTATTTAATGATGTATGACTGATGCTTATTTATATTATTTCGCTTCTGCTGTTTTTTGTTGATTATTGTATTTGATTAGCCTTGCGTGTTTAGAGATAATTAAACACGAGGCGGGGACTGATCACATCTTAATCTGGAAATCCCGGTTTGGGGTGTGACATATATAGTACATAATATATATACACTACAGATTAATTCTATTTTGTGCTATCAAGTTGTGTGTGTGTTCCATTTTTGTTTTTTCTAATTAATTTACGTTGTAGCAGGTAGCTTGTAAAAGAAGAGGAACAATAATAATGCCTTTAATGAGACGACATTGGGAAAGAACTCGTAGGATCCGTTTGTGGGTCTCTTCTATATATATTCTTTTATATATTTGTAACAGCTTCTTCTTTCCCCCTTCTTTTGAACCCAAAAAATTCGTCGTTCAAGGCCAGAGCAAATCTCTCAACTCTTCAGAAGATGCAAGTATCTTTTTCAGTATCTACTTTTCGAACACTATGGTGAACACAAAGGTATTCATTGATCCTGTAAATTTAACATTCTATGATGGCCCAACAAGCCAGAACCAATCCATAGCCAAGTTCATTGTACCTGAATTCTATATGGAGGGGCGTAAGGGGGCCCACCATATTGGAATGGCGAACACAACAGGTTTGGATTTGGATGCCGCAAGGAGGGAGATATTGGCTAATGGGTTCAAGGTTTTCCGGATAGGTCTGGAAACATCAGTGAGGTATGAGTATTATTGGTTTTGGAAGACTAAAAGGTATGGATATAGAAAAGGTGTTACTATCAAAATTACACGCGTAACAGCAAAATTGGGCAAAGATTATGTACGAATTTTTTTTTAGGAAAAAAATATGGGTCTTGCCCACATTTAATTAATTTTTTTTGGTATTAATTAGAGCATTGATCATGTTCAATCTTAGGGTGATGGTTTTTCTCAGTTCGTATTGAATTATGCCGACATTCGCATTCTTCAATGTAAATTTGCACGATATGTTGCACATGGAGATAATTTTGTAAGAATTAGAGTACTGATCATGTTCAATCTTAATTATATATGGTGGTGGTTTTTCTCTGTTTGTATTGATTTATGTTGGCATTCGCCTTCTTCATTGTAATTTTGTCTGATATGATGCATGGTTTAAGTTTGTTTCATGAAGTGCAATTTTATGTTTATTTAAATAATACTCAAATGCTGATTTCCAAAAGTAGTTAAATTGTATTTACAATTTACACTCTATTACTCAAATATTAATATTTGGGGGAATTTCATGTATACCCCTCAAAAGCTTCAAAATTACGTATGTCCCCCTCTAAATTTTAAAATTACATATTTCCCCCTCTAAACTTCAAAAACTCACATATTTACCAATTTTATTGTCTTTTATATTAAAACACATTCTAAATTTATAAAATACCCATTTTATCCTTTCTTAAAAGTATCAAATCTCCCATCGAACTCAAATTTGAATCTAAAGGGTTCCTCTACCGTCCGATCCACGCGCATCGCAATAAGATATGTGAGTGTTTGCTTCAAGATTTGTGCTGATCTAGCACGCACGGATCTTAAAGCATTTTTATCAATGTGCATTGCATTGAGATCTGTGCACATTGCTTCAATATCTGTGCGTGTTCGCTTTAAGATTCGTGCTAACCTAGCATGCACAGATTGTAAAGCAATTTGGACAATAGAGGACCCTTTCAGATTCAAAAAGGGTAAAATGGGTATTTTATGAATTTAGAATGTGTTTTAATATAAAAAACAATAAAATGGGTAAATATGTGATTTTTTTATGTTTAAAGGGAGAAATATGTAATTTTAAAATTTAGAGGGGGAAATATGTAATTTTAAAGTTTTTAAGGGGTATACGTGAAATTCCCCCTTAATATTTTGTATGTTGTCTTGCACACAAAAAAGAGCAAATAAGACTTTTTTTTCTTCGGATGTAAATTCTCTTATTATGCTCCCATGCATGTTTGTGTTTCAAGTTACACAAACAATACCAGAATTGATATACCTAGTTTTCTCCAGAGTTCTGTTCTAGTTGCTGGTTAACTGCTGAGATTTGATGTTTCTTTAATGTGTGGGTCATACTGGGGAGAAATAATCAAGATATATATATTTTTTTCGAGTAATGTTGTCTAATTTTGTAACTTGTAAGTGATTTGGATTCGGCTAATTTCTTGAGTAATATACAGTGTGTATGTCACATTTGAGAAGGCTCATGTTAAGCAAGATATATACTGATCATGTTCAATCTTATGGTGCTGGTTTTTCTCAGTTTGCATTTGCCTTCTTATATGAAATTCGCTATGATGCACGGTTTAAGTTTGTTTTATGAAGTGCATGCAAATGTATGTTATCTTATAAATACTCAAATGTGACTTTAAAATTCACACTGTATTATTACTCACATATCAAATATATATATTACTCACACTTTTAATTGATGGATTTCCACAAATAGCCCGGAAACCTTGTTAATCTGGCACTTATTTGGCCCAATCTTGAGCAAGATCCAATGCCGGAGCTAGGAAAGCTAAACAGCATTTTAAATATGGAGCAAATTGTGGTGATCAGATGATCAGATGATCTGTCCAGCAGGATTTCCTTCCTATCTGCAAGTGCAGAATTGCCGGTGCAAGGAGTTGAAGTTCGAGTTCAAACCTCCTCATTAAAAATCAAATATATGCTTGTAGTCTAGTTATTAGAATTTCATTTTATAGTTGTGGAGACTTGAGTTCAAATCTAGTGGCCACATATTCATATTATGCATTTTACGTTTCAGCCTTCAATTTAAATTTTTTAGTGGCCTCTTTCAATGAAGTTGGTTTTTGTTCCCTGTATTTTCTTTTCCTTTTGACCAACAGGGTAAATTTTTATTGATGCAAACAAAAAGAAAAAAACAAAAAGAAAATGAAAAGAAATTTATATTTGAAGTAGATCAGTTAGGGGTTGGGGCAGTGTTCCATCTGAAATTGTTAGAGAATATCTGTATTGTTGTTTCAGCATCTAATGGACACCGGCGGCGTTAGCTGCTTTTTTGGAGAAAAAAAAATTCCGGATAAAGCACCCTCTTTTTTTAACTTTGTATATTTTAGAAAATAAAAAACAACTAGAAGAAAAAGAAAGACTAGTAGAAGGTGAAAAACAACCTACAGACAATTACGAGAACATGAAAGACAACTGGAATAACATGAAAGACTAGAAGTATAACATGAATGACAACCAATACAGGGTGAAGGACAACTTGAAAGAGATGAAATAAACTAGAAGAATATGAAATACAACTTGAGTAGAAGATGAAAGACAACCTGTAGTAGACGAAAAACAACCAGTAAAAAATAAAAAACAACCAGTAGAACATGAAAGACAACTAATAGAATGTGAAAGACAACTAGAAGAAGATGAAAGACAATCATTACAAAGTGAAAGACTACTAGAAGAAAAAGAAATATATCAAAAGAATATGAAATACAACTAGAAGATGATGAAATACAACTAGAAAAATATAAAATACAGCTAGAAAAGATGAAATACCACTAGTAGATGAAAGACAACCAGTAGACAACTAGAAGAAAACGAAAGAGTATAAGTAGAACATAAATGACAACCAATACAAGGTGAAAGACAACTATATGAAATATAACTAGAAGAATATGAAATACGAGAAAATGAAATACAACATGTAGTAGACGAAATACAACCTGTAGAATATGAAACACAACAAGTAGAATATGAACGACAACTAGAAGAAAATGAAAGACAACAAGTAGAATGTGAAAGACAACCAGTAGACAACTAGGAAAAGATCAAAAGACAACTAGAAGAACCTGAATGACAACCAAGACAAGATGAAAGACAACTAGAAAAATATGAAATACAAAAAGAAGAAGATGAAATACAACATGTATTACAAGAAAGACAACTAACAGAAGGTGAAAAACAACTAGAAGAAGATAAAAGACAACTAGTACAAGGTGAAAGACAACTAGAATAATATGAAATACAACTAGAATAATATGAAATACAACTAGAATAAGATGAAATACCACCTTTAGTATACAACTAGTAGAAAATAAAAGACAACTAGGAGAAGGTGAAAGACAACTGGAAGAACATGAAAGACTAGAAGTAGAACATGAATGACAACCAGTACAAGGTGAATGACAACTTGAAGAGGTGAAATACAACTAGAAGAATATGAAAAACAACTAGAAGAAGATGAAATATCTCATATAGTAGACGAATGACAACCAGTAGACAACCAGTAGAATATAAAAGACAACCTATATAACAGAAAAGAAACTATAAGAAGACGAAAGACAACTAGTAGAAGGTGAAAGACAAGTAGTACATGAACGACAACCAGTACAAGGTGGAAGACAGCTTGAAGAAGATGAAATACAACTAGAATAATATGAAATATAACTAGAAGAAGATGAAATACAACATGTAGTAGACAAAAGACAACCAGTACAAGGTGAAAGACAACCAGTACAAGGTGAAAGACAACTAATAGAAGGTGAAAGAAAACTAGAAGAATATGAAATACTATTAGAAGAACATGAAATGTAACCAATACATGGTGAAAGACAACTAGAATAATATGAAATACAATGAGAAGAAGATGAAACACAATCTGTAGTAGATGAAAGACAACCAATAGAATATGAAAGACACCTAGTAGAACATGAAAGATAACTAATAGAAGGTGAAAGATAACTAGAAGAGAAAGAAAGACAACCAGTACATGGTGAAAGTCAACTAGAAGAAAAAGAAATAAACCTAGAAGAATATTAAATACAACTAGAAGAAAATGAAATACGTCCTGTAATAGACGAACAACAACCAGTAGACAACTAAGAGAAAATGAATGAGTACAAGTAGAACATGAATAACAACCAGTACAAGGTGAAAGACAACTTAGAGATGATGAAATACAACTAAAAGAATCTGAAATACAATTACAAGAAAATGAAACCTGTAGTAGACGAAACACAACCTATAGAACATGAAACACAACAAGTAGAACATGAACACAACTAGAAAAAAATGAAAGATAACTAGTAGAAGGTGAAAGACAACCAGTAGACAACTAGGAGAAGATCAAAGGACAACGAGAAGGACATGAAAGACTACAAGTAGAACATGAATCACCGCCAGTACAAGATGAAAGACAACTAGAAAAATATGAAATAAAACAAGAAAAAGATGAAATACAACCTATAATAGATGAAAGACAACATGTAGACAAATAAAAGAAGATTAAAGATAATCAGTACAAGACAAAAGACAACTAGAAAAATATAAAATACAATAAGAAGAAGATGAAATACAACTTGTAATAAACAAAAGACAACCAGTAAAACATGAAAGACAACTAGTAGAACATGAAAAACAACTAATAGAAGGCGAAAGACAACTAGAAGAAGATGAAAGACAACCAGTACAAGGTTGATCAGAGTCAAATGATAATGTACATAGGATTTTGGCTTAGATTTTGCATATTATCTCACACTTATGTTTAATTAATTCGAGAAAAAGGCTATTGTCACCCTTCTTTATGTTTTATTGTAGGAAACATGTTTTGGGACTATTTTACATCAAATGGAGCAAGAATTGGGTCAATCGGATAAGGGACGCTCATCGACTAAGTCTCTGTTACAGCCCGCACTAACTGATACGGATCTATACCGGATACGGACCAGAAGATAGCGCGATACGCATTAAAGCCCTTAGCAACATGGTCTGGATACGGACCGTACCAGCTGGTACGGTCCGTAACCGAGGCGCCCTTTGGTGAATAACTGCTCCAGCTGTATCCATATCAGATTTCTTTGCCTCCACTCATCTCCAAACGCCCCCCCACTCCTATATAAGCACTCTGGACAGAAGAAGAAGACATCTTTGTAATTTTGGTTAGATTTGATTAAGTGAGAAAGAGAGGAGTGTTGTAATCATGTCGTTCCGCCTCATGATGCTTTGAGATATATATATTATGTTGATTATGATTTCTTGTTGTTGATTGAAATGCTTTTGTGCTTTATTTTTCCTTCACCTGATTTCGATGATCTAGTTTAATCCATTAATGGTAAGAGAAACTATAATGGACGAGTCAGCCTCGTGGCAACCATTAGATTAATGTGAAGAAAACCGTAGCGCGGAAACCATTAATCGGAACAACAAAACGCAAACCAAGTTCTGTCATTTGCTTAAGTAACTCGCAGTGTCCTATGTAGTAACTTGTGTATTTTAGAGATCTGTCATTTGCGTAAGTAACTCGCAGTGTCCTATGTAGTATCACGATGGAAGTCCCGTCATTTGCGTAAGTAACAGTGTCCTATGTAGTGTCTTCCATATAAAACAACAGGAAATCAGACCCGACAGAAGTAGAATATCAAAGAGGATTGAGTAGCAATGGTGTGCCGAAACCCTAGGAATTCTCATCTCTATCTTTATTTTAATTACTTTTAATTGTTGCCAAATTTACATTGATCACAACTTCAACTCTTAAATTTTCAGATTTCGTCTAGCCTTTAGAAATATTGTGATTTGATCGCTCAAAACTCTAAACCAATATTCCCTGTGGATCGACTTCGATTATACTACTCGATAGGATTGTGCGCTTGCGATCCAAACTGATAGCATTTCCGAGTTTATAAATTTTAAAGTAAACATCGCTCACTTTCGAGTGATCAAAGATGAAAGACAATTAGAAGAAGATAAAACACAACTAGAAGAATATGAAATACGACTAGAAGAAGATAAAATACAACTATAATAATATGAAATACAACAAGAAGAAGATGAAATAACACAATTAGTAGACCAAAGACAAACAGTAGACAACTAGAAGAAAATGAAATACTACCAGTAGAGCATGAATCACAACCAATACAAGGTGAAAAACAACTACAAGAAGATGAAATACAACTAGAAGAATATGAAATACAACTATTAGAAAATCAAATACATCTTATAGTAAACAAAAGACAATCTATAGAACACGAACACCACAAATAGAACTTGAAAGACAACTAGTAGAAGGTGAAATACAATCTATAGACACCTAGGAGAACGTGAAAAACAACTAGAAGGACATGAAAGATTAGAAGTAGAACAATGAATGACAACTAGTATAAGATGAAAGCCAACTTGAAGAAGATGAAATATAACTAGAAGAATAAAAAATGCAACTATAAGAAGATGAAAGACAACATGTAGTAAACGAAAGACAACCAGTAGAACATGAAAAACAACCAGTAGAACATGAAAGACAACTAATATAAGGTGAAAGACAATTAGAAGAAGATGAAAGACAACCAATGCAAGGTGAAAGACTACTAGAAGAATATGAAATACAACTAGAAGAATATGAATACAAGTTTAAGCATATGAAATAAAACTAGAAGAATATGAAATACAACAAGAAGAAGATGAAATACTACCTGTAGTAGACGAAATACAACCAGTAGACAACTAGAAGAAAATAAAAGAGTAAGTAGAACATGAATGACAACTAACACAAGGTGAAAAACAACTAGAAGATGATGAAATACAACAAGAAGAATATGAAATACAACTACAAGAAAATGAAATACAACATGAAGTGGACGAAATACAACCTGTAGAACATGAAACAAAACAAGTAGAACATGCTAGAAGAAAAAGAAAGACAACTAGTAGAATGTGAAACACAACTAGTAGACAAGAAGGAGAAGAATGCAACTAGAAGAACATGAAAGACTACAAATAGAACATGTATGACAACCAGTACAAGATGAAAGACAACTAGAAAAATATGAAATACAAAAAGAAGAAGATGAAATACAACATGTATTAGATGAAAGACAACCAGTAGAACATGAAAAAAAAACTAATAGAAGGTGAAAGACAACAAGAAGAAGATGAAAGAAAACTAGTACAAGGTCTACAATTAGAAGAATATGAAATGCAATTAGAAGAATATGAAATACAATTAGTAGAAGATGAAATACATCTAGAATAATATAAATACAACTAGAAGAAGATGAAATACCACCTTTAGTTGACGAAAGACAACCAGTAGACAACTAGAAGAAAATGAAAGACTACCAGTAGAACATGAACGACAACCAATACAAGGTGAAAGACAACTACAAGAAGATGAAATACAACTAGAAGAATATGAAATACAACTTGTAAAACATGAAACACAACAACTAGAACATGAAAGACATCTCGAAGAAAATGAAAGATAACTAGTAGAAGGTGAAATACAACATGTAGACAACTAGGAGAACATCAAAGACAACTAAAAGACAATGAAAGACTAGAAGTAGAAAATTAATGGCAACCAGTACAAGGTGGAAGACAACTTGAAAAACATGAAATAAAACTAGAATAATATGAAATACAATTAGAAGAAGATGAAATAAAACATGTAGTAGACAAAAGACAACCAGTAGAACACTAAAGACAACCAGCACAAGGTAAAAGACAACAAGAAAAATACGAAATACTACTAGAAAAACATGAAATACAACCAATACATGGTGAAAGACAACTAGAAAAATATGAATTACAACCAGAAGAAGATGAAATAGTACATGTAGTAGATGATAGAACACTAGTAGAACATTAAAGACAGCAAAGTAGACAACTAATAGAAGATGAAAGACAACTAGAAGAAGACGCAAGACTACTAGTAGAACATGAATGACAACTAGTACAAGGTGAAAGACACCTTGAAGAAGATAAAATACAACAACAAGAATATGAAATACAACAAGAAGAATATGAAATACAACTTGTAATAGACAAAAGACAACCAGAAGAATATAAAAGACAACATGTTGAACATAAAAGACAACTAGTAGAAGGTGAAAGACAACTAGAAGAACATGAAAGACTACAAGTAGTACATGAATGACAACCAGTACAAGGTGAAAGGCAATTAGAAGATGATGAAATGCAGCCTGCAGTAAACGATTGAAGACCAGTAGAACATGAAAGACAACCAGTAGTACAGGAATGACAACCAGCAGAACATTAAAGACAACTAGAAGAAAATGAAACACAACTAATAAAAGGTGAAAGACAACTAGAAGAAGATGAAAGACATGCAGTACCAGGTGAAAGACAACTTGAAGAAGATGAAATACAACATGAAGAATATGAAATACAATTAGAAAAAGGTAAAATACAACATGTAGTAGACGAAAGACAACCAGTACAACATAAAAGACAACCAGTACAAGGTGAAAGACAAGTAGAAGAAGTTGAAATACAACTAGAAGAATATGAAATACAACCTAGTAGATGAAAGACAACCAGTAGAACATGAATGGCCACCAGTAGAACATGAAAGATAACAAATAGAAGATGAAAGATAACTAGCAGAAGAAGAAAGACAACCAGTACAAGGTGAAAGACAACTAGAAAAAAAAATACAACTAGAAGAATATGAAATACAACTAGAAGACGATGCAATACCTCTTGTAGTAGATGAAAGACAACCAGTAGACAACTAGAAGAAAATAAAAGAGTACGAGTAGAAAATGATTTACAACTAGTACAAGGTGAAAGACAACTAGAAGATGATGAAATACAACTAGAAGAATATGAAATACAACTAGAAGAATATGAAATACAACTAGAAGAAGATGAAATACAACTATAATAATATGAAATACAACTAGAAGAAGATGAAATACCACCATTAGTAGACGAAAGACAAACAGTACACAACTAGAAGAAAATGAAATACTACCAGTAGAACATGAATGACAACCAGTACGAGGGAAAAGACAACTACAAGAAGATGAAATATAACTAGAAGAATATGAAATACAACTATAAGAAAATGAAATACATCTTATTGTAAACAAAAGATAACTTGTAGAACACGAAACACAACAAGTAAAACATGAAAGACAACTACAGATTGTCTTTCATCTTCTTTTAGTTGTCTTTAACCTTCATATAGTTGTCTTTCATGTTCTACAGGTTGTCTTTCATTTTCTTCTAGTTGTCTTTCCTCTTCTTTTAGTTGTCTTTCCTGTTATACTGGTTGTCTTTGATGTTCTACTAGTTGACGTTCATCTACTATAGGTTGTATTTCATTTTGTTCTAGTTGTATTTCATATTCTTCTGGTAGTATTTTGTAATATTCTAGTTGTCTTTCACCTTGTACTGGTTGTCACTAATGTTTTACTTGTTGTCTTTCATAGTAGTTGTCTTTCATGTTCTAGTGGTAGTCTTTCATCTTCTTCTAATTGTCTTTCATCTTCTACTAGTTGTCTACTGGTTGTCTTTAATGTTCTACTAGTTTTGCTATCGTCTACTACATGTTGTATTTCATGTTCTTCTAGTTGTATTTCATATTCTTGTAGTTGTATTTCATCTTATTCTGGTTGTCTTTCACCTTGTACTGGTTGTCTTTCATCTTCTTCTAGTTGTATACTGAACCGTCTTTCGTCTACTACATGTTGTATTTCATCTTGTTCTAGTTGTATTTCATATTCTTCTAGTTGTCTTTCACCTTGTAATGTTTGTCTTTTATGTTCTACTAGTTTTCTTTCACCATCTACAAGTTGTCTTTCATCTTCTTATAGTTGTGTTTCATATTCTACATGTTATCTTTCATTTTTTACTGGTTTCTTTCATCTACTACATGTTGTATTTCATATTCTTGTAGTAGTATTTCATTTTCTTCTAGTTGTATTTCATCTTCTTCTAGTTGCCTTTCAACTTGTACTGGATGTCTTTCATGTTCTACTGGTTGTCTTTCCTCTTCTTCTATTGTCTTTGACCTTCTACTAGTTGTCTTTTTATCTTCTTTTAGTTGTCTTTAATGTTTTACTGGTTGTCTTTGATGTTCAACTAGAAGATGGTTGTCTTTCATGTTTTACTGGTTGTCTTTCACCTTGTAATGGTTGTCTTTTATGTTCTACCAGTTTTCTTTCACCATCTACAAGTTGTCTTTCATCTTCTTATAGTTATGTTTCATATTCTACATGTTATCTTTCATTTTCTACTGGTTTCTTTCATCTACTACATGTTGTATTTCATGTTCTTCTAGTAGTATTTCATTTTCTTCTAGTTGTATTTGATCTTCTTCTAGTTGCCTTTCACCTTGTACTGGCTGTCTTTCATGTTCTACTGGTAGTCTTTCATCTTCTTCTAATTGTCTTTTATCTTCTACTAGTTGTCTACTGGGTTGTCTTTCATATTCTACTGGTTTTCTATCGTCTACTACAGGTTGTATTTGATATTCTTCTAGTTGTATTTGATATTCTTCTCGTGGTACTTCTTGTTGTTCTTGTTGTCTTTCACCTTGTACTGGTTGTCTTTTATCGACTACATGTTGTATTTCATCTTGTTCTAGTTGTATTTCGCCATCTTCTAGTTGCCTTTCAAGTTGTACTGGTTGTCATTTCTGTTTTACTTGTTGTCTTTCATGTTCTTCTAGGTTTCTTTCACCTTCTACTAGTTGTCTTTCAAGTTCTACAGGTAGGCCTTCATCTTTTTCTAAATGTCTTTCATCTTCTACTGATCTTCTTCTAAATGTCTTTCATCTTTCAAGTTCTACTAGTTATCTACTGATTGTCTTTCATGTTCTACTGATTTTTTATCGTCTACTACAGGTTGTATTTAATCTTCTTCAAGGTGTATTTCGTCATCTTCTAGTTGTCTTTCAGCTTGTACTGGTTGTCATTTATGTTTTACTTGTTGTCTTTCATGTTCTTCTATATTTCTTTCACCTTCTACTAGTTGTCTTTCAAGTTGTACTGGTAGTTCATGTTCTACTGGAAGATGAAAGACTACATGTTGTATTTAATCTTCTTCTAATTGTATTTCATCATCTTCTAGTTGTCTTTCAAATTGTAATGGTTGTCATTTATGTTTTACTTGTTGTCTTTCATGTTCTTCTAAGTTTCTTTCACCTTCTACTAGTTATCTTTCTTGTCTTTCATCTTCTTCTAATTGTCTTTCATCTTCCAGTAGAACATGAAAGACAACTAGTAGAAGGTGAAAAACACCTAGAAGAACATGAAACCTTTAATGTTATACGGGTTTGTCTTTCCTTTACTTCTAGTTGTCTTTAACCTTCTACTAATTGTCTTTTATTTTCTTCTAGTTGTCTTTCATTTTATTCTAGTTGTCTTTCATCTTTTTCTAGTTGTCTTTAATGTTCTACTGGTTATCTTTGATGTTCTACTAGTTGTCTTTCATCTAATATAGGTCGTATTTCATCTTGTTCTAGTTGTATTTCATATTCTTTTAGTTGTATTTCATCATCTTCTAGTTGTCTTTCACCTTGTACTGGTTGTCATTCATGTTTTACTAGTTGTTTTTCAAGTTCTTCTAGGTTTCTTTCACCTTCTACTAGTTGTCTTTCATGTTCTACTAGTAGTTTTTCATCTTCTTCTAATTGTCTTCCATCTTCTACTAGTTGTCCACTGGGTTGTCTTGCATGTTCTACTGGTTTTCTATTGTGTACTACAGGTTATATATAATCTTCTTCTAGTTGTATTTCATATTCTTTTTGTTGTATTTCATATGCTTCTAGTTGTATTTCTTCTTGTTGTTGTTATTCACCATGTATTGGTGTCATTCATGTTCTTCTAGTTGTCTTTCATCTTCTCCTAGTCTTCTTCTAGTTGTCTTGCACCTTCTACCAGTTGTCTTTCATGTTCTTCTAGTTGTCTTTTTCACCTTCTACTAGTTATCTTTCATGTTCTACTAGAAGTCCTTCATTTTCTTCTAGTTTTATTTCATATTCTTCTTGTGGTATTTAATGTTCTTCTTGTTGTATTTCATCTTCTTCACGTTGTATTTCATATTCTTCAAGTTGTTTACTGGTTGTCTATCGTCTACTGCAAGTTGTATTTCATCTTCTTCTAGTTGTCTTTGAACCGTGTAATGGTTATCTTTCATGTTCTACTAGTTGTCATTCATCTTTTTCTAGTTGTCTTTCACCTTCTTATAGTCATCTTCTTCGAATTATCTTTCATGTTCTACTGGTTTTCTATCGTCTACTACAGGTTGTATTTCCATCTTTTTCTAGTTGTATTTCATATTCTTTTAGTTGTATTTCATTTTTTTTTAGTTGTCTTTCACCTTGTACTGGTTGTCTTTCATCAACTACATGTTGTATTACATCTTGTTCTAGTTGTATTTCTTATTGTTCTAGTTGTATTTCATCTTCTTCAAGTTGGCTTCAATGTTCTACTGATTTTCTTTGATGTTCTACTGGTTGTTTTTCTTCTACTATAGATTGTATTTTATCTTGTTCTAGTTGTATTTCATATTCTTCTAGTTGTATTTTGTCATCTTCTAGTTGTTTTTCTCCTTGTACTGGTTGACATTCATGTTTTACTTGTTGTCTTATATGTTCTTCTAGGTTTCATTCAACTTCTATTAGTTGTCTTTCATGTTCTACTGGTAGTCTTCCATTTTCTTCTAATTGTCTTTTATCTTCTACTAGTTGTCTACTGGGTTGTCTTTCATGCCCTATTGGTTTTCTATCGTCTACTACAGGTTGTATTTCATATTCTTCTAGTTGTATTTCATATTCTTCTAGTGGTATTTCATGTTCTTCTTGTTATCTTTCACCATTTACCGGTTGTCTTTCATCTTATTTTAGTTGTCTACTGGTTGTCTTTTATCGACTACATATTGTATTTCATCTTGTTCTAGTTGTATTTTGTCATTTTCTAGTTGTCTTTCAACTTGTATTGGTTGCCATTTATGTTTTACATGTTGTCTTTGTTTCTTTCACCTTCTACTAGTTGTCTTTCAAGTTCTACTAGTAGCATTTCATCTTCTTCTAATTTTCTTTCATCTTCTACTAAGTGTCTACTACGTTGTCTTCCATGTTCTACTGGTTTTCTATCGTCTACTACAAGTTGTATTTAATCTTCCTCTAATTGTATTTCATATTCTTCTAATTTATTTCATCTTCTTCTAGTTGTCTTTCACCTTGTATTGGTTGTCCTTCATCTTCTTCTAGTTGGCTACTGGTTGTCTTTCGTCTACAACATGTTGTATTTCAAGTTCTTCTAGTTGTATTTCATCTTCTTCTAGTTGTCTTTGACCTTCTACTAGTTGTTTTTTATTTTCTTCTAGTTGTCTTTCATTTTCTTCTAGTTGTTTTTCATATTCTTCTAGTTGTCTTTAATGATCTACTGGTTATCTTTCATGTTCTTCTGGTTCTAGTTGTATTTCATGATGTTCTAGTTGTATGTCATATTCTTCTAGTTGTCTTTCACCTTGTACTGGTTGTTATTCATGTTTTACTAGTTATCTTTCATGTTCTTCTAGGTTTCTTTTGTCTAATACATGTTGTATTTCATCTTCTTCTTTTTGTATTTCATATTTTTCTAGTTGTCTTTCATCTTAACTGGTTGTCATACATGTTCTATTTGTAGTCTTTCATGTTCTTCTAGTTGCATTTTGATGTTCTCCATTTCTACAAGTTGTGTTTTGTATACTACAAGTTGTATTTCATATTCCTGTAGTTGTATTTCATTTTCTTCTAGTTGTCTTTCACCTTGTATTAGTTGTCATTGATGTTCTACTTTTACTCTTTCATTTTCTTCTAGTTGTCTACTGGTTGCCTTTCGTCTACTACAAGTTGTATTTCATCTTCTTCTAGTTGTATTTCATATTTTTCTAGTTTTATTTCATATTCTTATAGTTGTATTTCATCTTCTTCTAGTTGTATTTCTTCTTCTTCTGGTAGTCTTTCACCTTGTACTGGATGTCTTTCATCTTATTCTAGTTGTCATTCACTTTCTATTAGTTGTTTTTCATGCTCTACTAGTTTTTTTTTCATGGTCTGCTAGTTTTTTTTCATGTCCTTCGTCTACTACATGTTGTCTTTGATCTTCTTCTAGTTGTATTTCTTATTCTTCTAGTTGTATTTCATCTTTTTCAAGTTGTCTTTCACCTTATACTGGTTGTCATTTATTGTTCTACTTCTAGTCTTTCATGTTCTTGTTGTTGTCTTTCATGTTCTCCTAGTTGTCTATAGGTTGTATTACACCTCTACTAGTTGTCTTTCATGTTCTACTTGTTGTGTTTCGTGTTCTACAGGTGGTATTTTGTTTACTACAAGATGTATTTCATATTCTTATAGTTGTATTTCGTATTCATCTAGTTGTATTTCATCTTCTTATATTTGTCTTTCACCTTGTATTGGTTGTCATTCATGTTCTGCTGGTAGTATTTCATTTTCTTCTAGTTGTCTATTGTTTGTCTTTCGTCTACTAATGGTAGTATTTCATCTTCTTCTAGTTGTATTTCATCGTCTTCTAGTTGTATTTCATATTATTCTAGTTGTATTTCGTCCTTTTCTAATTATCTTTCACCTTGTACTAGTTGTCTTTCATCTTCTTCTAGTTGTCTTTCACCTTCTATTAGATGTCTTTCAATATCTACTGGTTGTATTTCGTGTTCTACTGGTTGTCTTTCGTTTACTACATGTTGTATTTCATCTTGTTCTTATTGTATTTCATATTTTTCTAGTTGTCTTTCATCTTGTACTGGTTGTCATACATGTTGTATTTCTAGTCTTTCACGTTCTTCTAGTTGCATTTTGATCTTCTACTAGTTGTCTACTAGGTTGTCTTTCGTCTACTACAGGAGGTATTTCATCTTCTTCTAGTTGTATTTCTTTTTATTCTAGTTGTCTTTCACCTTGTACTGGTTGTCTTTCTTCTTCTAGTTGTCACCTTCTGTTAGTTATCTTTCATGTTCTACTGGTTGTCTTTCGTCTACTACATGTTGTCTTTCATCTTCTTCTAGTTGTATTTCATATTCTTCTAGTTGTATTTCATCTTCTTCTAGTTGTCTTTCATCTTGTACATGTTGTCTTTCATGTTCTACTGGTTGTCTTTCGTCTACTACAGGTTGTATTTTATCTTCTTCTAATTGTATTTCATATTCTTCAAGTTGTGTTTCATCTTCTTCTAATTGTTCTACTGCATGTCTTTCATCTTCTTCTAGTTGTCTTTCACCATCTATTAGTTGTTTTTCATTTTCTTCTAGTTGTCTTTAATGTTCTGCTGGTTGTCATTCTTGTACTAGTGGTTGTCTTTCATGTTCTACTGGTTTTTAATCGTCTACTACAGGTTGTATTTAATCTTCTTCTAGTTGTCACACCTTGTACTGGTTGTGATTCATGTACTACTTGTTGTCTTTCATGTTCATCTAGTTGTCTTTCACCTTCTACTAGTTGTCTTTCATCTTCATATAGTTGTCTTTTATGTTCTACAGGTTGTCTTTTATATTCTACTGGTTGTCTTTCGCCTATTACAAGTTGTATTTCATGTTCTTCTAGTTGTATTTCATATTCTTCTTATAGTATTTCATCTTCTTCTAGTTGTCTTTCACCTTGTACTAGTTGTTATTCATGTTCTACTGGTAGTCTTGCGTCTTCTTCTAGTTGTCTTTCATCTTCTATTAGTTGTCTACTTTGGTGTCTTTCATGTTCTACTGGTTTTCTATCATCTACTACAAGTTTTATTTCATCTTCTTATGGTTGTATTTCATATTCTTCTGGTTGTCGTTCATATTCTACTAGTTGTCTTTCATGTTCTACTGGTTGTCAAAGATGTTGTCTTTCACCTTCTATTAGTTTTTTTTCATGTTCTACTGGTTGTCTTTCGTCTAATACATGTTGTATTTCATCTTCTTCTTTTTGTATTTCATATTTTTCTAGTTGTCTTTTATCTTGTACTGGTTGTCATACATGTTGTATTTGTAGTCTTTCACGTTCTTCTAGTTGCATTTTGATCTTCTCCTAGTTGTCTACTAGTTGCGTTTCACCTTCTACTAGTTGTCTTTCCTTTTCTTCTAGTTGTCATTCATGTTTAACTTGTTTTGTTTCATGTTCTACATGTTGTATTTCGTCAACTACATGTTGTATTTCATTTTCTTCTAGTTGTATTTCATATTCTTTTAGTTGTATTTCATCATCTTCTATTTGTCTTTCACCTTGTATTAGTTGTCATTCATGTTCTACTTGTACTCTTTCATTTTCTTCTAGTTGTTTACTAGTTGTCTTTCGTCAACTATAGGTAGTATTTCATCTTCTTCTTGTTGTATTTCATATTCTTCTATTTTATTTGATATTCTTAAAGTTGTATTTCATATTCTTCTAGTTGTATTTCTTCTTCTTGTAGTAGTCTTTCAACTTATATTGGTTGTCTTTCATCTTCTTCTAGTTGTCTTTCACCTTATATTAGTTGTCTTTCATGTTCTACTAGTTCTTTTTCTTGTTCTACTGGTTGTCTTTCGTCTACTACATATTGTCTTTCATCTTCTTCTAGTTGTATTTCTTATTCTTCTAGTTGTATTTCATCTTCTTCAAGTTTGTCTTTCACCTTATACTGGTTATTATTCATTGTTCTACTTCTGGTCTTTCATGTTCTTCTAGTTGTCTTTCATGTTCTCCTAGTTGTCTATTGTTTGTCTTTTCGTCTACTAATGGTGGTATTTCATTTTTTTCTAGTTGTCTTTAACATTCAACTAGTAGAATATGAAAGACAATCAGTATAACATGAAAGAGAACTAAAAGAACATAAAAGACAATTAAAAAAATGAAAGACAACTAGAAGAAAATGAAAGACAACCTGTATAACATGAAAGACAACCATTACAAGGTGAAAGACAACTAGAAGAAGATGAAATACAACTTGTAGTTAACGAAAGACAACTAGCAGACAAGTTGGAGAAAATGAAAGATAACTAGAAGATGACGAAATACTATTAGAAGAATATGAAATATAACTCGAACAAAATGAAATACAACCTATAGTAGATGAAAGACAACCAGTAGAACATCAAACACCACAAGTAGAACATGAAAAACAATTAGAAGAAGATGAAAGACAACTAGAAGAAAATGAAAGACAACTAGAAGAAAATGAAAGACAACTAGTAGATGGTCAAAGAAAACTACAAGAAAATGAAAGACAACCAGTACAAGGTAAAAGACAACTACAAGAAGATGAAATACTACTTGAAAAATATGAAATACAACTAGAAGAAGATGAAATACAACTAGAAGAATATGAAATACAACTAGAAGAAAATAAAATACAACCTGTAATAGATACTACAATAGAAAACTGGTGGAACATGAAAGACAACTAGTAGAAGGTCAAAGACAACTGGAAGAAGATGAAAGACAAACCCTAGAACATGAAAGACAAACAGTACAAAATGAAAGACAATTAGAAGAACATGAAATACAACTAGAAGAACATGAAATACAACATGTAATGGATGAAAGAAACCAGTAGAAAATGAAAGACTAGAATATGAAACAGAACTGTAAGAAGGTGAAAGACAACTAGTAGATGGTGAAAGAGAACTAGAAGAATAAGATGAAGATGAAAGACAACCAATAAAAGATGAAAGACAACTAGAATAAGATGAAAGACAACCAGTAAAAGATGAAAGACAACCAGTAGAAGATGAAAGACAGCCAGTATAAGGTGAAAGACAACTAGAAGATTCGGAAATACAACTAGATGAATATCAAATACAACTAGAACAAGATGAAATACAACCTATATTAGATGAATGTCAACCAGTAAAACATCAAAGACAACCAGTTATGCATGAAAGACAACTAGAAAAAGATGAGAAACAACTAAAAGAAAATGAAAGACAACTAGAAGAAAATGAAAGACAACCTGTAGAACATGAAAGACAACTATAAGAAGGTTATATAGACAATAGAAGAACATGAAAGACAAGTAGTAGAACATGAAAGACAACCATTACAAGGTGAAAGACAACACGAAAAAAATGAAATACAACTAGAAGAAGATGAAATACAACTTGTAGTAGACGAAAGACAACTAGTAGACAAGTTGGAGAAAATGAAAGACAACTAGAAGATGACGAAATACTATTAGAAGAATATGAAATACTACTAGAACAAGATGAAATACAACCTATAATAAAATGAATGACAACCAGTAGAATATCAAACACAACCAATAGAACATGAAAAACAACTAGAAGAAGATGAAAGACAACTAAAAGAAAATGATAGACAACTAGTATATTGTCAAAGACAACTAGTAGAAGATGAGAGACAACCAGTAGAAGATGAAAGACAACCAGTACAAGGTGAAAGACAACTAGAACAAGATGAAATACAACTTGAAAAATATGAAATACAACTAGAAGAAGATGAAATACAATTAGAAGAATATGAAATACAACTAGAAGAAAATGAAATACAACATGTAGTAGACACTACAATAGAAAACTAGTAGAACATGAAAGACAACTAGTAGAAGATCAAAAACAACTAGAAGAAGATGAAAAGACTACCAGTAGAACATGAATGACAACTAGTACACGGTCAAAGACAATTACAAAAAGAAACACAACTAGAAGAATATGAAATTCAACTAGAAGAATATAAAATACAACTTGTAATAAACGAAAGACAACTAGTAGAACTTCAAAGACAACCAGTACCAGGTGAAAGACAACTAGAAGAATATAAAATATTATAAGAAGACGAAAGACAACCAGTAAAACGTGAAAGACAACTAATAAAAGGTGAAAGACAACTAGAAGAAGATGAAGGACAACCAGTATAAGGTGAGAGACAACTTGAAGAACATGAAATACAATTAGAAGAATATGAAATATAACTTGAAGAAGATGAAATACAATTAGAAGAATATGAAATATAACTAGAAGAACATGAAATACAAATTGTAGTAGACGAAAGACAACATGTAGAACATGAAACACAACAAGTAGAACATGAAAAACAACTAGAAGAAACTGAAAGACAACTAGTAGAAGGTGAAAGACAACCATTAGATAACTAGGAGAAGATGAAAGAAAACTAGAAGAACATGAAAGACAACAAGTAGAACATGAATGATAACGAGTACAAGGTGAAAGACAACTAGAAGAAGATGAAATACAACTAGAAGTATATGAAAGACAACAAGTAGCACATGAAAGAAAACTAGAAGAAAATGAAAGACAAATATTAGAAGGTGAAAGACAACTAGAAAAATATGAAAGACAACCAGTACAAGGTGAAAGATTATTAGAAGAAGATGAAAGAAAACTAGAAGAAGATGAAAGACAACTAGTAGAAGGTGAGAGACAGCTAGGATATGATGAAAAATAACCAGTACAAGATAAAAGACTACTAGAAGAAGATGAAATACAACTAGAAGAATGTAAAATAAATCTAGAAGAAGATGAAATACAACTTAAAGTAGACGAAGGACAACCTGTAAAACATAAAAGTTAACTAAAACAAAATGAAAGATAACTAGTTTTCTCTATTTGTGGATATTTCATTTATTGATTAGTTCCTGCTTTGTGTGTGTGTAGCAATTTATGTTCATTATCAATTTAAATCAATTTATGTTCATTATCAATTTATGTTTCATTTATTGATTAGTTCCTGCCTTTCAACTTTTGTTATTAAAACCGGATGCGTAATCAAATCCAATTTCGGTTCAGATAATAGATCAAATTAGCCGACTGTTACTTGCATAATTTGAGCACTTTTGGAGATCTTGATTTTTCATTGTACGAAATGAAAATCCAAATCCTTATTTATTGGAGAGATGATTGTGAAACATACTTTGATTAAGTGTCTAATATTCACCTTGTATTAAGACAAATGTTTAGTAGCAAAGGCAATCTGTGTGGAAGATTTAGGGTTTAGCGTTTATGGTTTAGTGGAAATCCAAATAAGTATTTTTTGTGTGGGGGGTTGTAGGCTCGAAATTCAAATAAGTATTTTTTTATAGATATTAAATAGTTTGGTAACTTGACATTTAACTTTTACTCAAGAGAAATGTTTTGGAGTCTGCTTTGATTGTCATATTATATTTTGTGGAAATCCATACCGTTCAATTTCTTTATTTACGAATCTCGAAGCACAAGAATAATTCTATTTCTATTTTGATTAAAAAAAATTAGCATGGCGAGAGTGGGATTTGAACCCACGCCCTTTCGGACCAGAACCTTAATCTGGCGCCTTAGACCAACTCGGCCATCTCACCACTTGATTACTTCTAATTCTAGTTTTCTTAAAACAATATACGATATAGTTAATATTGAAAATAATTATAAAATTATCGCATTTTACTAAATAAACTTGCTTGCGCTCCTCCAAGATGCACAAAGTCATGCACACGTCTTGTATTTTGGTTTCTATCAACGATCATACTCAATTTCTTTGTTCTATTAATTTTTAGATGCATTTAACACCATAAAGTGTGTGACAGACGAAAGAAATAGTTGAATCTGTACGAATAACTTGCTCGTTTTAATTTATTATTAGTATTAAATTGTGTGCGGAAATGATTCAAACGAATTTAAGCTGAAATTAAATGGACATATTGCAATTTGCAAATACCAATAGCTAATTTATTAATAATTGGAGGCTATTGTTTCTCGATTTTGTTTTTTAATTATGGGATATTGGAGGCATCAAAGAGAAGTGAAATTGGAAGGTAAAAAGAAAACAAGTCCTACGATCCGTGAATTTTTATTTTTAGCAAACGGTTTTATTTTAATTTCACTCTAATATATATGTATGTAAACGGATAGAAAACCTAAAAAAATATCGGCCGTTTTTTTCTTTCTTAAAAACAGTAAATCAGACCTAAAAAAACGGTTTTTGTTTAGTTTTGCAGAATTATTGCATGTTATTTTTGTTCCTGTTTTTTTTTATTGTTTCATATTATTTTATATAAAACGTATTAAATGACAAAATCATTAAGATAAAAATGTTAGACAAGAAATTATGTATTAAAGAATATATTTAATACAAAATATCTTGTCTTGTGAGGGAAAAGAAAAAAATACAGATAATCCAAGTATTTTTCAACACAAAGAAACCATGCAATCCCCTTTTTACAAAGCCCAATGAGAATCAACTTCTAGTTGCAAAATGTAATGCTCTCTAGTGAGAGGTTGCATGTATTAAATCTAACTAGAAATTTCATGTCAAAAATATAAAATATATGCCACACTGCTTTCAGTAAAATAAATGACTTGTAATTATTTTTGGATTTGGCATGTAAAGTATAATTTACATCAATTACTTGTTTTTCTATCCCTCTAGTTAAATAAGTCTTTTCTTATTGTTGAATGCATCAGAAGTTAGCCTCTCTCTCTCTCTCTCTCTCTGTATTTTTTTTTTTTTTTGAAGAAGAAGAAGAAGAAGAAACTTTTGTTGTTTCTATTGAAGTGCAGTCCATGGCTTAAGATGTTCCATTGGCCTCTTAATTTCAATGAAGTTGGATTTTGTTCTCTGTATTTCTTTCCATTTTTGTATCTGCCATTTGGTATAATAAAGCAGCCACATCAGATGAACAATGCCACGCTAACACGCTCAAACGAGATGTTCGCATAGTTCATTGAACATTTGCTTTATTTATTGACATTTCAATTGTGAGCTATACAAAATTTTCTAATATGGGAAGGTGGTGCCAAAACATTGAAGAGAAATTCAAAGCCCAATTTTACTGCTAAGCCTGTTTAGGCGTTGAGAAAAATGGTTCTGGGGAGTTTAAATAAAACCCAAAAAAGGCAACGATAGGCCCCATCCAATAAATATCCATAAATCCAAAGATTCATGAACTCAAATTTTGAGTTAGGTTCCGGACCGTCCGATCAGAATTTCTGTTCACGTGTCAACTCAAAGCAAATCGAACAGTCAGATCCAAACTCAAAAATTTGAGGTACCTTAGGTGATATGAGTCTCCCAACAATTGGATTAAGGTGATAAGATACTACATAAACTATTCCCTTTTTCCCTCCATATTTAAGTGTACCTATTCCCTCTTTCCCTCCATCAAGCCCACAGAACATTAGACAGAGCACAAGAGAGAGAGAGAGAGAGAGCAATATACATAACATAGCCCTTTCAATAAGAGGCATATGCATTATGTACTTAGATAATCCACAGTACCTAAACATTACTACAACCTAAGTAAAATATCATCTCTCAATGCATCAAGCACAAGTCTATACCTACCTTCTTCTATCTTCACTGACCAAGATATGTTGCAAGCACACAGGCACCAATGCAACTAAACCAGTACAAAAAAAATGAACCAAACAACTTCTCTCTCCTCTTCTTTCTCTCTCTAACAACTCTCAATTCCTCCCACCCTTCCTCTTTGACCTGGTGCCGCTAGCTGACTTGGCACCACTAGCTGCTGACTTGGCGGTGGCACTGCTGGCCTTCTCTGGAGGCCCATTGGACTTTGACTTTGGTGCAGTTTTACTCGCCGAATCCTTAGACTTTGCATTTGCATCCTTCTTAGAGGTAGTTGCGGTTTTGGGAGTAGTCTCAGCCGGTTCCTTGGCCTTAGATTTGGTAGCGGTTTTGGAACTCTTAGGCGTCTCTTTAATCTCCTTCACCGAGCTTGTTTTTGCTTTCTTATTCTTTGATCTGTTATATTAGATAATTATGTTTCCATTAATTTGGTTCAAGAATGGTATATTTTTTAACTTTACCTTCCCTAACAAAGCATACAACTACAAGCAGATTACTTTAATCTAGAAAGTAAAATTTAAAATGGGACTAGAATTAAGTGACCTGACTGCATAAAATGTTGTTACCTCAGATGATCACAATAATAATTATAAAGATGCTTAGACATTGAACAATTTATATATAAAGAGACTTACGAATCTGGGGCAGGAGTTTCTTCTTTTCCTTCCTAAAAAATAAAACAAATATTATACAGTTAAGTATAGAAAACAGTGCAGAGAGAACCTTCAGACCAAAATATGCTGCCGTCATAGCAGCTTAATAAAGATAAAGAAACAATTTATACTGCAATAAAAAAAACCCTTATACCGATAACCAGTCGATGCTAGGTTGAAGCAAGATCATACCAGTATTATTTTGGTACAGCAAACCTTTAATTATTACAAATAGTACAAAAATATAATCATAAAAAGAGAAAGTTTACTCACCTCCGCGAAATCCCATTTCTCATCCTTCAAATGTAACACCTCAATGTCACCGTCATCATAGGCAACCTAAGGAAAATCCAAAAAAAAACTATAATAAGATAAGATCACATAATACAAAGTGGTCAGATCGAGTTTTCTCTCAAATTGTTCAAAAGAACTATGACTAAAAGATCATTGTAATAACCTCATAAGATATCTGTGTAACAAAACTACGGGAAAAAAATTGTATTAACAGGAGGGAACAAGGATCACATAAAGAGATACAGTACCGTGTGCCTCTTGTCAGAACGGTTGTACTTCTCAACAGTACCATTGTAGTACCTGGCAGAGGAACACACAACAGTTCAGTATCAAATTTAACCTAACACAACTAATATTTACAACTGATAATGTCGGTGGATTCGTTAACTGTAGCTTACGCTTTGTCATCGGGCCACCATACTTTAATCCTCTTGCCAATAATACTTTCATCGCATTTATTTGGCTGCTTCTTTACTCCAGATTCCTATTATTAGCATAAACAAAAGGTAATTTAAACAAAAAACAACCTTGTATTAAAAAACAAAAAGGTTATTTTTTAAGAATTAAACCTTCTCTTCCTTTTTCTCCTCCTTGCCCTTCTCCTTCTCCTTCTCCTTCTCCTTCTCCTCTTTCTCCTTCTCAGGGGCCCTCTTTCTTTTTGATCCACTGGATTCACCGACATTTGCTTTTTCTTTAGCAAGCTTCTTCGCACTCATCTTAGCAGCAATAATATCCTATTCATAGTATAAAAAAAAATGTGCATTCATTCATCCCTTGGTTAAGAACATTTTCTTTAATTTTTTTCCTTATAAACAACAAAAATGTATATACCTTAACACAGATGTCTTGACTACCATCTCTGTCAGAATTAACAGGTGCCGCCTCCTCTTCCTTCTTCTGACTCTTGGGCCCACCTTTCTGTTTTGCATCTCCACTGGCAGCAGCAGCAGCAGCACCTTTTCTTACTGATTGCCTAAGTGACTTGCCCTCTGAGTCACTAGCCCCTTCAACAACCTCCTTTTTAGCATCCACGGGTTTCTTAGCACTACCCGCCCGACCCCTTTTTGGCCTTGAACCCGACTCAGGAACTGGTACACTAGAATCAGGCTCGTCAGGCTTAGGCTTAGGCTCAGATTCCTCTTCCTTCTTGTCAGACAAGACCTCTTGTGAGCCTGACGACTCAGCCTGCTTTGCGGGGGCCGCCGCCTTCCTCTTATTTGATTTGACCGGTGGTGATGCCTTTGTTTCAGCCTCCTTAGCCTTGGTAGATTTCTTGATGACGCGTGAGGGGCGCTCAGCCTTTTGCTTTGGAGAAGGCGGTTCTTCTATAATGGACCCTCCATTTCCGTCAGCTACTGGAGGGGGTTCTACTACATCTCCATTTTGTGCTGCACTGCCTACTTCATCTGGACATTCAGCCTCGGCATCTTGCTCTTGCTCTTGCTCAACCGCTTTGTCAGATTCCTGAGGCCTCTCATCTGAGACAGTTCTCTCTGACATTTTGCTTTCCTCAGGCTGAAGCACAAGCATTCAATACATAAATACTTAACTTGACACAGAGGCAAGCACATAAATTCAAACTGTCAATACAAGAAAAATAAATAAACATACCGCATTCTTTGCTGAGGCCTCAACATCACTCTGTTCCATGGCATCTGATGTGTCTTGACAGAGAGATGCAACAAATTTACAGTACTCATTTGATCTGTCTCCGATCATCTCTGTCAGTAGCGGTTTCAGCTTGTCAGCACAATTGCGAATCACTTTCTCCCCTAGTTTGAACGATACTGACAGCTTTTCCTAATATTAAATTACAAGAAATCTATTTGAGATATCAAAATACTAGCAAACTAATCCATACCATATATGAGCATAGTTACACTCTTGACAATATAATTAAGGTCAATTAAATCTTGTGAAGTAATTAAACTAATCCATCCCATAAAAGGAAGATAATCATACCATTCTATCCTTTCTAACACTTTGAAGGAGGGACGACACGAGCTCCTTTGATATCTCTTCACTCTCTTCTATGACAAGGGACATTATAGTCTCCATTGACGTAAAAATATTTTCCTGATGCTTCAGACTACAATCAAAGACAGCTTAATTAGAGTTAAAACCAACAAAACTCCTTAATTTTCCGTACTAAATCTCTTTTAAAATCACAAAGCTTGAATTGGAAAGAGATTTGATTTTAATGGTACATAAATTTTGGAAAGGTACTAAACCAAAAATTCTGCATTTACCTTATTGTCTTGATGAAATGTTGAAACATATCCAGAATCAGGTCATCGCACTCCAGATCAAGCATCACAACACAGGATCTCACCTTAGCCACTGTCTCTAGAATTGAAACCCTTTTCAAGAACGACCTACTATTCAGATCATCTAATCTCTCAAATGATTCCACAATCCTTTTGAACAAATCCTAGTATGATACACGTTATACAATAAAGCATTAGATATGACACCAGCAGCCTTATTTCCCAGAAGACCAGATAATTGTTTTATTAGTTATAGCTTTTAACTATTTGAAGTAAGCATTTACTGTTTTCCTTTAGGATTAGCATTCAGATCCCTTACAGTAACTCAAATTTTGAGTTTGGATCCGGACAGTTCAATCTGCTGTCGCACGAATATTAAAGGGGGTACATGCATTCCACCTCAGGCCGGATTGGCCCAAATTCTGATCAGACGGTCCGGAACTAAACTCAAAATTTGGGTTACTTAATGGGATCCAGATCCATTTTGAATTACATTAGGATTCTACAAACTTCAAAATTAAGCACAAGTTTATTTGAGGTTTCGTAATAAATTATTGCGACACCTTCAATGTTACTTTAATCTACAAACTTATTTTTTCACTAGGTGCCATTACACAAAACATACCTTAATTACAATATCACATATCTCAAATGTTTACTGGCACTGCATGTGCAATTTTTTTCTGCCTTAATTACTCTGGTACCCTTTCGCAAATAAAAACCACAAGTAAAGCCAATACCTTCATCAAATCGTCATCATAGGGGGCATCAGGTGCAGTGATACGGGTGACCTCACTGATACATGCAGCGACAGCCACGCGTACATCGGTGTCAGGGTGCGATAACATCCCCTTGGCAGCTAGGGCTGACATCACCGGCTTCAGTGCTGCCATCATTGATTCAGATGGCGACTGATCCACTCTTGCTAACAGTGCCTCCGCTTCCTATATTAAAAAAAATTGATATACTTGATTAAATAACGCGCGCATTAATTGATTGCGCCAAATACAATTTCCAGTTTTGATAATTTAATGGAAAGTTTACCGATTCGCGCCAAATATTCAAAGCGTCACCGTTAGTAAAATTAATAACCATTGGGAAGTCTGTAACGGTGCTATCTTTCAATTTAAACATTACAGAAATAAACAGAACAAAGATTCAAATTTCATCTTCTCGCACCAGAATAAGTTATTTGTTCTGACAGAGATATTGACAGAGCATTCTGTTTAATACATTATTTCAATTACAATTTATAAACCTTTTCATACCAACTATAAAGACCTACAAACAGAACAATCTAAGTATTTTTTACAATTACTAACAATAAAATAAAGAGAATAGAAGGAAAAAAGTGCTAAGCAAAATTAAGACAGGCTATTAAAACCCTAATTTTTCTCCCAGGGCCTCAAAATACATCTACAATCCACCAAAACCTAATTCCAGCCTAATAGTGAGAATTGAGAAGATAACTTCAGAAAACTAGGGTCTTGAAATATGAAAAAATGGCACTTAGAATTGGCAAGAAAGGCAAAAAAAACTGATAGGAAAATCATGTGCTTGACATATATAGGTTTATAATAATTACCAAAAAAATCTTCTCTTAATTAAAAAAATACTTAAACAAAACAAGCAGTTCCTAATTTGTTTCCAAAGGGCGTCTCCAAACACACATTATCGAGAATAAAAATCTACTAAAACTTGAACAAAAATTACAGAAAAATAAGCAAAAAAGGGGGGAAAATTCTCACATCGAGCTGAAGAACCAAACCAAACACCCATGAACAAAAATTTCAGAAAAAAAAAATAAAAAAGGAAAAAAATTCTCACATCGAGCAGAGGGAGAAGTTCCTCAGCAGAAGTCGGTGGAGACTCAAGCTTATCTCCAGACTCTTTAATCTTTTCTTCTAGGTTTTTGTCGGTGCTCGTGTTCGTCGTACTCGCCGTCTCAGCCGATCTTCCTTCCATTGTTGTACGAACAAAAACCTCAGATCAGATTATCATCCGAGGAACCAAAACCCTAGAAAACAGATCAGAACCAACAGGGGGATTCAAAAAGGGGTGACGAAATACAAGATTTTTACGGATTTAAATAGAGGAAGGAGGAGCTTACGAGAGAGTATGAACCTAGGGTTTCTTTTTCGTTTCTTCCCCTCTGGCAATAAAAACCTTCCCGAAAGAAAGAAATAAAGAGATTTTTTTGTTTTTTGTTTTTTCTCTCTATCCCTTTTTTTCTCCTTCGCCTTTGTTTTCTCGTGCTCTTCGACGAGGAGGAAATAAATCTGCTGTTATTCAAAGGAATAACAGCAACCTGTTATTCTAATCCCAATCGTTGATCTTTCTTAAGATTCGCGCATAAAAAATTTTAATGGTCAAGATCCGAACAACAGGTTTCTGTTATTTCTTTTGAATAACAGCAGATTTATTTCCGAGGACGAGGAACTTTTTATGCTCTGCATTAACGCACCGTTTGAGTTTAGATCTTATCGGTACGTTAATATTAGCACGAATCTTGAAGGAAAACCGGTAGAAAGCATAACGATGCGGTAAAGCAGAGGATGAGGACTCCAGTTCGAGCGAGGTGCTCTCGATAAAGAGGGGAAAAGATTATTCTAATTATCTCCAGTATTTCAAAAATGGAAATGTCCAGTAGATCTTATCTTTAATCTATAACGTTCATTTCAAATTTGTATCATCTCCTGCTTTTGAAAACGGAGGGTACGGGAGATAATGGGTCGGACTCGCACCAATTATGGAATTGCGTTTACCGAGCACTCTGGAGTCCGGAAAGGATTTGTTCTTTCTAGATCCCCACAAAATAAATTGAGGGATCCTTTCAAAAATTACACTAACAATTTGATTCCGGATTTCATTTTTTATTTATCATTGGAAAGAAAATTTATACTTTTCAACAAAGTTTTTTTTTCTTGTAATTTTCTTACAAGATTAGTAAGAAGTTAGTGCAGTAGAATGATTATTTCTAGTATTATAACATTTTTAATTAATTAATGTGTCATATATTTATTAAGATAGTTACAAAATCGTTATTTTCAGACCATTAAAAAACAGCGATTTTGTAACTATTTTAATAAATAGTAAAAAAATTTAAAAAAATGTAAAATTTGACCACTAAGTACATTTTAATATGAAGATAATGTTGAATGGTCGACTGTTTGAATTTTAAAAATAAAAATATATTTATTTTACAAATAGGTCCTTATATCCACGGAAGCAAATGCCAATTTATATTATATCCCAAATAAACGTAGGATGGAACAATTACATAATTGGGCTTTTGGCACCGTATAATTGGGCTAGTGGGCTTTCTAGGCCTGTTTCAGTCCCATGACAGGTCAATGTTACAAGTCTACACATTTATTTTGCTTCAATTAATTATTATTAAATTTAACGGTGGAAATATTTTTTTAAGTTTTACTAATAAATGCTCATTCATATATGAGATATACTTCATAAATGTTTATTCAATTGATTCTGCTGTACGTTATTTTTACAGTTACTTACAAGTACATCTTTATATATGTTTATTTTATTGTTTTGATGCATTATTTTAATATTATATGTATGAATTAAAATAGTATTCTATTATTTTAATAAAAAATTCAAATCTTTCATCCAATGATAAATGTATCATTCATTGCACAAGTTGGCATATGATACATATTAGATAGTGATAGGATTGACTATACGAAGTATTGTAGTAATATAGTTAAAATAAGGCATGTTTTTCTTTTTCAATTGCTAAAGTAGATCGGTGTGAACAATTTGATTTCACTGTTGAATCTGATTCGATAAATTTTGAAATTGGTGTTATGTAGACTAAAATGACACTAATACCATACTAGCCAGACTCAGTAATATAGATAGCATCATATTATAATCATGCATATTTTTCTTTTCTATTGCTAATGTACTTCCACTTTGGATTTAGGTACTTCCTTAAGAATATAAAAATGTTACGGTGTGATCACGTCACATCACAACAGAGTATGTGTATTGATTACGTATCGTGTTTATTTGTGTGACCTGACTACTTTAAAAAAAAAATGACACGATACGATATGTGAGGACATGTGATCAAAGCAATATAAAATTTATACCATTATTTATCCAAACAAACAATTCAAATTTTAGACAATTAATAAATTTATTTTTTACGCATAAATTTGTTTACTGCATTTTTTTACATAATTAGTGTATATATTATATTTTTCCCATTTTTAGGGTACAAACCCGTTCCTTCTTAATTAGTGTATATATTCTATTTATTTATTTTTGTCCTATTATCCTCTTGTGAACTTTTAATTGTGGCACAATTTCCTCAGTACTACTCTTGAATTATGCTAATTTTCGTTGGTTCATATTTTCTTCCTATACGCTATGTCAATTTATATGATATATTTACCAAAACAAGAATGAGAAACTTTCAGAAATGCCCCTACTGGTACTAATTAAACATCTGGTACAAAAGCACTCTGCGTACCAAAACTAGAACGAGAAACTTACAGAAATGCCCCTACTTCAACAGTCATCATATTTATATAAACTAAATGTAAACACAAGCTATTTAAGCAAACTGGAGGTATTATTTTTCCCGAACTTTTTTTATTTACCATCTTTCAATAATAATAAAAAACTATTTAACCATATTTTATGAAGAATTCATATTAACCGGGACAGCCGTTTGAAACTGCAGTACCAGCAGTGCATTTAATATCACACCGAGTGCATTAATTTGGTACCACAATTTGAAACTGCAGTACCAACAGAGTGGTACTGTAGTTTCAAACTGCAGTCCTAGTAAATATGGAATTTTTCAGAAAATGCGGTTATCCCAAATTTTTCATCCTCCATTTGATTTTTTCTGCAGAATATCCAAATTTCCAAAAAAGAAATCAATTGTATTACATGGAATATAAATGTATAGAATATGAATTCTCGAGATGTAAAATTAATTGGTTGTATATTTCATCGTCCATTTGAGTTTGTCTACATAATATCTAATTTTTCAAAAAAGAAATCAATTGTATTACATGGAATAAAAATGTATAGAATATGAATTCTTGAGGTGTAAAAATAATTGATTGTATATATTACATGCAATAAAAATGTATAGAATATGAATTTTTTTTTAGATGTCAAAATAATTGGTTGTATTTTTTTGAGTTTGCCAACATAATTTCTAAATTTTCAAAAAAAAAAAAAAAATCAATTGTATTACATGAAATAAAATTGTATAGAATATAGATTCTTGAAATGTTAAACAAAATGGAAGGAGATATAATTGCAGCTAGTTGTCTGTTATGCATTCAAACAGTTGATTCCAAAATGGTTATTCAATTATAACTGATATTCTACGAGTTTAAGATCTAAACTATAAACATCACAATGTCTTAATTATTTGATAAATAAATCAAATCTTGGCTTGATTTTATAACTTAACCATTTAACCGAATCCAAAAGGAAAAAAAAATAACAAAGCCATTTTAAATCTAATCATTTCATTGTGCATGCTTGTCTATATGTTTTTGTCATGCATGATGAGATAATTCTTAACTAACAAAATACAAAACCTCTTGTAGTAAAATAAATAAAAATAATAATATATGCACACATAAAACGATATAATATACATATACTAGCCCATATTAATTAGTAGTCATCATTCATGCACATATAACATCACTGCTTGGATCGGCTTTGTAAGCGGTCCCTAGCTTCAATATAATCTCTCCTCCCTTTGCTCCAAGTTTCATTAAGAACCTTTAGAGTTCCATTGCTATTCAAACTATATATACGTGGCACGTGTATTCTTACCGTTTCTCGGTTGAAAGAAACTCGATAATGACGCACTCTCGTACCATCATGCCATGTACCTGGCTATATCTAAAAATCTCATTAATTGCATCCATTTCATTTTTTGTTGCCATTAGAGGAGAGTCCAAGAGTTGATTACTTTAGGTCTAATTGTGCTAAATGAAGAAGGTTGATTTTTATAATTTATAAAGGATGAGTGCAATGGTTTGGAGATAAGGTGGTAGCCTGGTAGGGACCAGATGGGAGCCGTGGAGCATATCAACCAACACAACCATGATTTAAGTTTCATTCTGTGGGTCCCAATGTCCCATACAACCTGAGGGAGTCCACATGGTGCTTCATTATAAATGACATTGCTACAATGCTATATATATATATATTCCATGCTCAGCAGTTGCACTTAACTAATTTGCTATTTAACTCAAGCGGTCAATTTTTAAACTAGAAGTGCATTTAAAGTAACTTATAATTAAGTTTTTTTACTACTTGACATTATACTAAATAAATTTAAAAAATTATAAATTTTATATGTAAATTCATTACTCGTGAAAAACAATTGATTTCAATAGTTTGAATTTGTCATTTATAACCAATCTGATAAATTTTAAAATTAGACTAATTATAATGACTTGATGAACTTACGAACACGCGAACTTTATTCTCTCTATATACAAACATAAAACTTATCAAAAATTTATCATTTTATTTATATAAATGGAGCAAGCCCAACAATTTTCATTTAAACCAGAGAGTTCATACTGATACCAAACATCCGGTACAAAAGCACTACAAATTTACATAAATACCCCTACTTAAGCATCCATTATTTTTATTTAAACAAATTGTACACACAAGCTATTTAAACAAACCCTAGAAATATTGTTCATTATTAAAATACAAATTAATTAACTAGTATTTCATTTGCCAAAGAGAGATTTGAACCACCAAGTGCCTTTTTTATCTGTGGGAGCTGCGTCGCTCTCTGGTGGAGGATCATCGTGGGGTGTTTTGTGGAGCTTCGAAACATCATATCCTTCTTCTTTTGCTTTCTCTAATAATTGGTTGTATATTTCATCATCCAATTGAGTTTGCCTACATAATATCTAAATTTCCAAAAAGAAAAAAAAAAATTGTATTACATTGAATAAAAACGTATAAAATATAAATTCTTGAGATGCAAAAATAATTGATTGTATTTTTTATCATCCATTTTAGTTTGTCTACATATAATATCTAAATTTCCAAAAAATAATTTGATTATGTTACATGGACTAAAAATATATAGAATATTAATTCTTGAGATGTAAAAATAATTGATTGTATATTTCATCGTCCATTTGATTTTGTCTACATAATATCCAAATTTTTGAAAAAGAAATTAATTGTTTACATGAATTAAAAAAGTATAGTATATGTATTCTTGAGATGTAAAAATAATTGGGTGTATATATATTTCATCGTCCATGTATGTTTGCCTACATAATTTCTAAATTCCAAAATAAAAATAATAATCAATTGTATTACATGAAATAAAATGTATAGTGAGTGAATTCTTGAGATGTTAAACAAAATTGAAGGAGATATAATTTCAGCTATATTATAGTTGCCTAAGATGTTAAACAATAATATGCATGTTTATTCTATAATTGATATTCTATGAGTTTAAGATCAAAATATATACAGTACAATTAATGTCTTAATTATCTGATAAATAAATCAAAATTTGGCCTGATTTTTATAATTTAACCGAATCAAAAATAATTTCTTTTACAAACCGCCATAAAAATATAATAATATCATAGTGCATTCTTATCTATATGTTTTTGTCATGCATGATGAGATTATTCTTAACTAACTAAATACATAATCTCTTGTAGTAAAAAAAAAAAAAAGACCAATATACCATGCGTAAAATAATATAAAATACGTACCCATAGATTTGTTCTACTAGGCTCTCCAACTAGCACATATTGATAGTTCTCCTCCAGATATAACACCCAATAATTCCCTACGACAGGTATGATCGGCAGGAAAGGAGGTACATAAAACTTGACCTTGAATTTGGCCTCATTACTGTTTGGATCTGCTTTGTAAGCTGTCCCTTCAATATAATCTCTCTTCCTGCCGCTCCAAGTTTCATTAAGAACATTCACAATAGTTCCATCGCTATTCAAACTATACGTGGCGCGTGTATTCCTACCGTTCTTCGGTTGAAAAAAGTTCGGTATTGACGCAATCTCATACCATCGCCCCATATACTTGGTTAGATCTAAATCCTTCACTACACTCATTTCTTTTTTTGTTGCCATCAGAGGAGAGTTAGTTCAGAGTTGATTAATTTAAGGTATAATTGTGCTAAACGAGGAAGGTTGATTTTTATAAGTGGTGAGAGCATAGGCTTGGAGATAAGGTGGTAGGGACCTAAAGGGAGACGTGGAGCATTTCTATCAACACAACCATTAATTAAGCTAAGAAACTATAATGGGATCTTCTGTGGATATGAGTGGATAGATACATTGTGAGGCAACTTGCTGACAAGAAACGGATCCATATTTCAAGTAAGTTTTGTTCTGTGGGTCCCACACAACCTGAGGGAATCCACATGGTGCTTCATGTATAAATTAATAAATGACATAGCTATAATGCTATTTCAGGTGTCATCATTGTATAATAGCAAGGATCCATATTAGTTATAAAAACAAATTAGTTTTTCTATCTGATTTAATGAAAGATTTTATTTCATGCATTATTTGTTTATTTCATACATTATATATGGCCTTATAAATAGATTAAAACCAGGGTTTCAAAGTTTTGTTATATATTGAACTCTTCTGATGATTCTACAGAGAATACTCTAGACTCTACAATAGTTGGACTTCTCCAGTTTCATTTTATATTAATTTATTACGAAGGCAGTGTCTCTCTGTTAGACTAATGCTAATTAATTGGACAGTTCCTTAGTTAGATATAGTTTAATTTACATTTCAAACAGAATAAAAAACTTTTTGTACTCTCATGTTAGTAGTGTGCCTTGATTAAATACTTCCATTTTAATATTCGACATACATGTTCTCATTGATAAAATATCTGTTTTACATGGTTATGAATTAAGATTGTTGAAGAAAAAAGTTAAGTTAAATGTGAAACAATGCAATAGTGGAGTATTAATTATTTGCTATTCTAGGTAATTAGTAATCAGAATTAAAAAGTTCCTAGAGAAAATAAAAGTAGATATTTTTATTTGCATATATATAGATGTCATCGAATATATAACATATGGATTAGTAAAACTTTGGAGCTTAATTAGATTTTAGTTGAACTTTTGGATCAGAGAATATGGTAGAATGAAAGAAAATACCTTATACAAGGACATGTACAGATATTGTGTATTTTTATACAATTCGAATTATTATATTGCACTTCCTAATATTAACTAACTAGGATTTTTAAAGAAATTGACAATATTATTGAAAATGTATGCGTAGAAAATTTACAATATGATTGAAAATTTTAATTTTTTTTTTGTCAGTAAAATACATATGACAAAATCTGAAATTCATATCTCATTTTGCAACTAGTTTCCTAATATTTCAAGCAAGAGTTATTATTCGTCTACGAAAATGAAAGTTCTACATTATTTGATATGAATATATCAAAAAAAAAAGTTTCACATTATTGATATCCATTATAATCAAAGGTTTAAATAGTGTTTATCGCGTCATAGCAGAACGGCTAAAAAAACGGTGCTCAAAGGCTTAAATAGCGTTTATCGCGTCATAGTAGAACGACTAAAAAAACAATGTTATGTCCATATTGCGCCGCTACAGCGCTGATAGCGTCATAGCTTTTATGGTCCGAAAACGCTATAGCGGTGCTATTTAGAACCCTGACTTATAATTAATTGACAACGAGTCAGACAATATCAATACTACCAACATTTTTAATTTATACACTTAAATAAATAAATTAAGCTATAACTTGACTTCTCATTTGATTAAAAAATATTAAAAAAAATTTATTATGGCAGAAATTAGGCTTTGCTGACAGGATTATCCAGTGCAGTAAGAAACTGGAGAAGAGTAAGCACCGTTGGATAGATCTAGTCTTCTAGACTCTTCCCTTGTTTTGTCTCCACAAGCCAACTATTTTGAGGCTCCAATGCATCCTTCATTGTTTGATTTGTTTCTTCCTCAAAAGAAGACACAGAATTTGAATCACCAATCAGAGATTAATTGCGATTGCTTCTTTCCCAAGCTTGTAAAATGGACAGAAATAGCATACATCCAAAAGTAAATTTCTTGGAGAGAAAGGTTAAGCAACCTTCAATTCAACACACAAAAAGGAAATTACACTCCACAAAAAAGGAAATTACACATGAGTGGAGTCAAAATATCTAGTAGGATAAAACAAAAAATTTAAATGAGATATAATTTCATAATGAGTGAGGCTACGGTACTCTGCATAGCACGGATTGGTCCGTGCTACGGCTCAATATTTGAGTTTTCAAAATCCTAACGGTCGATCCGAACCATTCAACATGATTATAAAATGAATATGTACTTGCAAACCAAATTTTACATTTTTTTGAATTTTTTTACTATTTTTTTAGATAGGTAGAAAATCACTTGATCTAAAAATTCTGGACCATCCAAAAACAGTGATTTTCTACTTATCTAAAAAAATAGTAAAAATATTCGAAAAAATGTAAAATTTGGTTTGCAAGTACATATTCATTTTATAATCATGTTGAACAGTTCGGATCGATCCTAAGGATTTTGAAAACTCAAATATTGAGCCGTAGCACGGACCAATCCGTGCTATGAATAGTACCTAGCCTCACTCTTTCATAATTATTATAAATGTTAAGTACATTTTTATATTTTTTTTTCAATATAGAAAGATAATTATATTTTAGAGAAAGTTTTTGAGATGAGTCATAAATTTATAATTTTTTTGTATCTTGATATATTTTAATACTTTTTTCTAAGAAAAGCACACAACAAGGGTAGTAGAATCCGCAGGGGCGGACCCATATTGGTCCAGAGGAGGATAATTGTAATTTATGTGAAAAACTCACATTGTTTTTTATCTAGTATCCGATTAACTAATGAGTTTGAACCCGATTCGCTATTCATCTAATGAAAATACTGAATCCACCTTTGGAAATCCAGATCCTCTTAATTCCTCTAATGAGGTTGGCTAAGATACAAACGTTTGTTCCTAGGCCATAGAACAAACAGTTTGGTTCTCCGATTTTGAAAGTCCAAACAGTCGATCCAAACCGTTAGATATTCAATCTATATTAAAATCAGCTTGGAGACCAAATTTTACATTTTTTATTTTTTTTACTATTTATTAAGATGGTTTGAAAATCGCGGTTTTCCAATGGTGCAGAATTTTAATAAAATAAAATTCAGTGATTTTCAAACCATCTTAATAAATAGTAAAATAATTCCAAAAAATGTAAAATTTGGTCTCCAAGCTAATTTTAATATAGATTGAATATCTAACGGTTTGGATTGACTGTTTGGACTTTCAAAATCAGATAACCAAACCGTTTGTTTCATGACCTAAGAACAAATGTTTGTATCTTAGCGAACCCTCTCTCTATATAAAATATGATGCGAACAAATCTACCGTAATATACTTGATATACTTAATATAAGTGCTGGGCTTAGCTACTTCATGGAGTAAAACGACTTGGTGCTCCATGCCTCATTATTTCTATTTTGAAAATCCAAACGACCGATCCGAACCGCTCAAGTTGTTCTCCATATTGATATGTGCTTGGAGACCAAATTTTACATTTTTTGGAATTTTTTTACTATTTATTAAGCCACTTTGAAAATCACTGATCCGGCGGTCCAGAAATTTGTACTGTTTTTTACTATTCATACGGATTTTCAGATTTTCAAAGTGGCTTAATAAATAGTAAAAAAATTCCAAAAAATGTAAAATTTGGTCTCCAAGTACATTTCAATATGAAGAACATGTTGGAAGGTTCGAATCGACTATTTGAACTTTGAAAATGAAGATATGGCGTGAAGTACAAAGTCGTTTTACTTCATGAAGTAGCTAAGTCCATCTCCTTAATATAATACTAGTGTTGTGCCCGTGCGTTGCAACGGAATATATGATAAAATAACAAAAATAAATTCTCATACAAAATGACAAATTTTCATAAAAAAAAACAAAATTAGAAATATATTCTACATTTATCACTGTAATATGTATAAAAATAAGGAAGTAGATAAATAAGGAAGTGAACAAAAAATTGATTTGCATTGTGATCCGCAATGTATAAAATTTCAATTGAAGAGGGAGAAATAAGGAAACAAAAAAAAAATGGAGAATTATATTGCTAAATTTTAGAGTCGGTTTAATTTTAATTGTAACGCATCGAGTGACGGTATGTGTGGTGAGTATGTTTGTAGCTAAATTTAAACTTCTACATATAAAACATATGCATTTAATCAAAAGAAGATAGATTATGTGATTGAAGAGCTGAGATTAAATTCAAAAATTAATCTTTCAATCGTACCGTTGGCGGATCGGACACTCAACGTGCTTAATAATGAAATGGAGATGTACAATTAGGAAGAGACCATCCTATCCATCCCAACTTTTACCTTTCTAATTAATGCCATTAATTAAATACAATAAGTCAACTCAATCCTTTTAAGAATTTACAGCGGTTCTATCTTTGTAGAGTAACGTGTGACGAATGATAGTGCAGGAGTATTAGAGTTGGGTTGGGCCAGTTGGCAAGACAACGACCAGCTACAGATTCAAAATACCACTCCACGCCACAGAATAATGTGTGGGACAACGCGTGAGCCCTGCCGACGAGGGATATATTATGAACTTCACATTTTTACTGTGTGACGGCCTGACGGGTTAAAATAAGAAAGAAACCATATGAGAAAGGCCATCTCAGCGAAGAAAATTAGTCACGCCGTTACCAATTATGTTATATCATTTCGCATCATATCACGTTACATCATAATATGTGTGTCGATCATGTAACGTGATTCACGTATTGTGCGACATGACTGTCTTTCATCATTTTTGTCACATCACGTGACATGTTACAGAATCAATTTTTTCAACATTATTTCTTAATTATAATTTATTTTGTAATAGTTTTTTATTTTTTTTTAGTATATTTTGTTACTGTTTTTTATGAACTAACTTTAAACTTGAAAACAATAATTAAATGTGTGTAATCACGATATGTTTGATCATGTCACGTGTGGTTACAACGGAACCACACGTGACACTGTGACTACACATGATTGTATTTCATTATTTTAGTCACGTCGTGTCACATAAAAATAAATATACGGCACGTGACCAAACCATAACGAGTTAGTTACGTCACGTTATATTTTTCATTCTTTATTTTTACAAATCTAGTTAAAGTGAAAATATATTGACATGGCAGTTTTTGCTTCATGCAGCGCACAAATAATAATAATAGAGCCAAAACAGAAGTGCATATTACTTTGGAGCTGCATGAAGTAAAAACTACTCTGTCAATATCTTTAAATTAAATGGGATGTGCCAAAGTGTCTACTCGTTCTCTTCTCCTTACATGCGACAATCACCTGCTGTCGCAAATTTTTTTTGTAAGGATTTACAGCGGTTATATCTTTATGTTATTTGGTGTAACGAATGATGTTTCTGTAGCATTAGAGATCGTTGGCAAGATATGACCAGCTACATATTCAAAGTACCACTCCACGCCACAGAAAAAAGTGCGGGACCACACGGGATCCTTGCCGACAGGGTCCTGCCGATCACAGGGATAAATTACTGACAAATGATATTTTCGGGTAATGATTTTAACAGAGCAGTTTTAGTTTCACGTAGCACACAAACTATAAAATAACAATAGCGCTGCATATAGTTCGTGCGCTGTATAAAGCTAAAACTCCTTTGTTAAATTTTTTACCCATTTTCAGACTCTTGAAATCATATATGTTATATTATGAACTTCAGATTGGACTAAATTTGTTCGGAATTATTCTTTATGTTATTATGAACAAAATGTTTTATGGTCATATTTGCATGTGTTTTTGTAATTCTTCAATTTGTTTTTTTTTTTTTATCAGTAAGAGGTTTGCTCGTTTTGATAAGTGAGATGGTTACAACCACAATCACTGAATGACGCTTTTTGTGTCTATTTGATTGATTTAAATCATATAATTTAGAAAATTAATAATAAAAAACTTGATAATTTATTAGTTTGTTACAAAAACTACTACTTCATAATTTTTTATAAGAAATTTGAAACCCGATAATGTTGGTAGAAAAAAAAGGGGGAAAAAGAATTTAAAAGACAATAATATATATATTTTTTATGAAACGAGTACGTTAAAAATGTGAGATCCAAGAAAAAAATTATTTCAAATAAATTTGAAAAAAATATACGATAAAAATTTACTTATCATATTATCAATAAAAATATATTCGTCTTTTAATTTTTACTGGCTGTTGTTATTTGATTAAAAAAAATACAAAAAGCTGCCTAGTTAGCTCCCTTCCCATTTTATTACACTGAGTGGTTTAGTCCCCAACTCCCCTCTTTACTATTCATTTTTCCTCTTCTTATTTGGAATTATTCCCACTGGAATCTGATGTTGTCCGACGAGCATTGAACCAAATTCAATCCAATTCACATTCAGAGCCGTTAGATCAGCTTAAAAGTTTGTGCGAACCATTTATTTTAAAATCTCCAACTGATGCGCGAATCTTGACGCAAATCAAACAGATGCCACAGAACATTAGAGCATCTACATCTCAGCAACTCAAATGAGTTTCTAAATAAATGTTAACCACGTTTTAGAAATTAAGGTCTCTAAAGTTTCTAACTCTTACATTCCTGAAATTAATTTTAGAGTTTCTATTAAGCCACATCAACAACAAATTAAAAAGGAGAATTAATTTGAGCCAATCATTTGACCAACATGGAGTTTATAAACAGTTTCTTAATAAGAAACTCTCTCACATCCCTAAAACTGGATTAGAAACTGCCACATCAGATTCGAAACTATAATAATACCAGAAATGTAGATGCTCTTAGATCAAATTTGATCCGATGCTCGTAAGAACGCCCCTTTCCCTATCCGACTTCCTTCACTCATCTTCCCTTTTTCTATTTCCCACTTATCAATAGAGAAAGGGGGCGTGAGAAAATCCTTCGATCAGAAAATGATGCAAGACATCAGGTTGAAACCAGTGTTGTAAATAACGGTATGCGTTTGTCGGAGGGACAGAGTACCGCTAAGCGATTAATCGAGAATAATTGAAAATAATCGGTTATAATTGAAAAAAATCGGCCGATTAATCTGAAAATTTCTTAACGGTTTGATCACCGCCAATGACTAATCAGCCGATTAATCGGCCAAAACTGATGTTTTTTTGAAACATCATAAGAGCATCTCCATTCTACTTGTAAAGGAATGACAAATGATAATATGATACCCTGCAATTTCAATTGTAGAAATGTGAAAAACAAGTTTATTTTGTGATCTTACTAAATTATCAATTTGTCTAAAAATATTACATAAAATTTTACAATTATTTAGCAAATGATATGAGCATCTTCATCATATAAATCCTCTCTCTCTCTCTTTTTATGCTAATTCGCTTTCGCAAAGTTAAAAAAAAAAATGAAAGAAGAAGAAGAAAAAAGGAAAATAAAATTGACAAAGCCCAACAGTCATGAAAAAGTTGATCCAATCCACAATTCAGATAGCAAGCTAACCAAGCTTCCATTTGCTACACAACTGCTCGCCTCCAGTTCTTTTTTGTCATGATTAAAGGATGTGTCACCTTTCTTGTGTGTCTGGGTTAAACATTTTAATTTCTTGATTATCTAGCATATAATAAAGCTTATATGAAGTTTTTAAATTTTTAAATTGGGAAATATTGCATTCAATTTTGATAATGTAAACCCATAGCAATACGAAATATTGGACATTTCCAGTTTACTTTAAACGGAGATCATTGCTTATCCAAATGCTGCTTCTAAGAAGTTTTTTTTTTTTTTCTTTTCTTTTTATGAATAATCACGGTCCTTGAGGAATTTACACTAATGACTATGGAGCTGACATTTTCTTATTACAAATTCGGTAACAATTTTGTTTTTCAGTTAGCATTTCTTACATTTAACTCATTCCAGATAGGAATCAGAGTAGGTCCGATGGGCATCGGACCTACCTGGTTCGATGGGTGTGATGACCATTCAATCTGCATCAAGATTCGTGTGATCTGTATCAAAATCCGTGCAAGTCTGTATCAATTTCCGTGCACATAGATCTTAATGCTAATCGTACGGTCCTAGAGCTAATTGAACCTAAATGTAGGTCCGATGCCCATCGGACCTACTCCTATCTTTGGTTCGTGCTACGGCAAAATATTTGAGTTTTCAAAATCCTAACGGTCGATCCGAACCGTACAACATGATTATAAAATGAATACGTACTTGCAAACCAAATTTACATTTTTTCGAACTTTTTTACTATTTCTTTAGATAGGTAGAAAATCACTGTTTTTGGATGGTCCAGAATTTTCGGATCAAGTGATTTTCTACCTATCTAAAAAAATAGTAAAAAAGTTCGAAAAAATGTAAATTTGGTTTGCAAGTACATATTCATTTTATAATCATGTTGAACGGTTCGGATCGACCGTTAGGATTTTGAAAACTCAAATATTGAGCCGTCGCACGGACCAAACCGTGCTATGCATAGTACCGTAAGCCTCACTCTTTAAGTTTTTATAGTCAAAATTGTCAATCCAAACTCCTCAACACGATAACCATATTAAAATATGCTTGGAAACCAAATTTAATATTTTTTGGAATTTTTTAATATTTTTTAAAATAGATACAAAATTACTGATTCTAAACCATAAAAAAAAACAGTGATTTTGTACCTATCTAAAAAAATAGTAAAATTTTCAAAAAATATTAAATTTGATCTCCATGCATATTTTAATATAATTATCATGTTGAGCAGTTTGAATCGACAATTTGAACTATGAAAACAACGATAAAAGTTATGAGGTACAATGAGACAGAAAAGGCATGAGGTTATTGAGGTATTTGTACCCCCTCTTTACAATTACCTAACTTTAATATAAATTTTGAAATGCTAACACCAAGTACGATATAATTATAAACTAAAACGAGTACATTAATTACACACGACAAAACTGGCACAATAAAGTGTTAAATTTTTTATTTCCTATCATATTTAAGATAAATTGCAATGAAATTGGTTGAAGAAAATGAACAAAAAAAGAGTTTAAAGACAATATTTATTTTTATTTTTGACTAAACTTGTCGCTGTTTTGTACGTAAAAAATGTGAGATCAAATAAAAATAATTTTGCAAAAATTTCGAAAAATTAAAAATAGATAACATAAAAACTTTACTTTCTTATCATTTTATCAACAAATAATAAATTCGTCTCTTAATTTTTACTAGTTGTTGTTTTTTAATAAAAAATACACAAAGAGTTGCCTAATTCTCTGGACAAGTATCCTCTCCAATACTGTGTAAAAGATTCTTTGAGATTAACTCTCAGCGGCTAGCACAGAGGCAGTATTATTGGTCTTTGAGATTCGTGCCAAGTTAAAAAGAACGGTCCAGATTCAGTAATCGTAAAAGATTCCCTATTACGGTACGGGGAGAATCTGAATTCCTAGTTCCCTTCCCATTTTACTACAGTGAGTGCTTCAGTCCCCAACTCCGTTTAATTATTCAATTTTCCTATCCGAGGTGGAATGCACAGATCCGCTACAATAGTCGTGCGGATTCTGATTGGACGGTCCAGATCCAAACATAATTCCGCTTTAATACGAAATCCCTCCGCGTGAGAAATATTTAGTTCCGTTCCCACTTCACTGCAGTGGTTCAGTCCCCAACTGTTCTTATTAATTAGGAATACTCACTGGAATCGGATGGTGGCTGATGAGCGTCGTACCAAATTCTATCCAATCCACGGTAATAGCTGTTACATCTACTTTAAATTCTCGTGCCATCGATATATTTTAAAATCTTCCCGTCAATCTAAATGTTTACGCGAACTTTGACGCAAATCAAACGTCTGTAAGGACTTAGTATCGAATCTGGTCCCATGCCCATCGTAACGCGGCTAACGCCCCTTTCACTTTCCCATTTACTTCACTGAGTGCGTATCCTCTGCGATATCTCAAATTTTGCGTAACCGACGTATCAATTGAGAAATCTCGTCACAATCAGATCTCAATCTCAATCTCCAGAGAGAGAGAGAGAGAGAGATGCGGCGGTCGGGGGCGTGTGTGAGGTGTTGCTGCCTAGTGGTGCTAGCGGTTGCGTCAGCTCTCTGCGTTTCGGGCCCCGCATTGTACTGGCGCTACAACAAATCCTTCTCTTCTTCTTCTTCCTCTTCTTCACTCTCTCTATCCCGCTCTTTCGTTCCCTTTTTCGGATCCGGATCCATTTCTCCTTTACCGGGTCTCCGTTGGAGATCCGCTTCCAGCTGTGCTCCTTGCACTTGCAATTGCCCCCCTCCTCTATCCCTCCAGACTGTTGCACCAGGTTCGTATGATTCGCTTACATACACTGTTGCCTTGTTTACTCGCAAAATTGAAGGAAATTGAGGCCAAATTATTGAATGAGGATGGATTTTGTCTTAATATAGGCATATTTGAATTGGGGTTAGTTTAATTGAGGTGAAACTGAGAATGGATTGAGGTTCACTTGCTGAATTCATGCCAAGTTTGGTATAATTACAACTCCAGTGGAAAGCAGAATTATTGGGTATCAGTTATATAGTTCTACCAATCTGACCATATTTGATTACTATATTGATTGGAAACAGTACAAGGCTGTTCTTCGAAATCAATACAGTGCTTGTAATTATTTGTTTAAGGTCTGTAATTTTTAAAGAATTGGTGGGAACATAAAACAGAATCTTAGATTAATCGTGGTTTTTTTTCTTTCAAAGCTACTCTTATAATGGATTTTCTTGCTAATGAACTTTACTTTTTCTTTATTTTACAGCACTTGCGAACGTCTCCATTACAGGTCAGCATACATTCAACAAAAGCATTTGTTTTTGAGGTCACTTGTGTAAAATGTTGTTTCCTTAGAATTAGTAATTCAGGGGAGAAGCATAGTTTAATGCATATAATTTAATCAAGAGAATGAAATCAGTTAACAAAGGGATAACACATTCTGGTACGAACATGTGCAACCACAGTAGAAACCCAAAGGGACTGTATTTATTTATAATATTACCTTCTGCAGAGGGTATAAGTGAAAAAAAAAAATATGTCTACCAAAACAGTGACCGGTACTGTCCTGTACCTTTGATAAACACAAATCTTTGATAAAATCCTAAATGCTTTGGGAGATTTATACTATTGGTATTTCCAATATATCCCTAGTCCAAACAACCATTCGAAATCACTAGAATGCTTAGTCAAGAAATGTATTAAAAACAAACAGAATTTGAAAGAAACAAGAGTGAGGCTTTGGTACTATGCATAGCGCACTTATCCGTACTATGGATGCATATCTCTATTTTCATAGTCCAAACAGTCGATCTGAACCGTTCAACATGATCTCCATTTGAAAATGTGCTTGGAGGCTAAATTTGACATTTTTAGATAGGTAGAAAATCACTACTTTCGGATGGTCCAGAATCTTTAGATACGGATCCATAGTACAGACCAAAGTGCACTATGTATAGTACCGCAGCCTTACTCAAGAAACAATGTATAAGTCATTTGTAGAGAATTCCATATAAGACAAGTAGGTAAATAAAAAAAGAAACAATAACTGTGACAGATTGTGGCGAGAATGATCCCGAGCTTCACAAAGAGTTAGGGAAGCAACCGGCTGAGCTCCTAACCGAGGAATTGAAGCTGCACGAGGCAGTGATTGAGGAGCAAAGCCGCCATGCCAATGCCTCGCTTACCGATGCGAGGCGCTTGGCCTCGCAGTACCAGCATGAGGTCGAGAAATGTAACATGGCAACTGAGGCATGTGAAGAGGCGAGGGAGAGGTCACAGGGGGCATTGGCAAAGGAAAGAAAGATCACTGCTCTCTGGGAGAAACGGGCCCGCCAGCTCGGATGGCATGATGCCTAGGTTTAGGAATCCGCATCTCTATGAGATATCTCAAACTTTGAGTTTATCTATGGGAAATCCGGATCGTTCAAATCCCTTCTGCATGAATCTCAAAGCACGATAATACTGGCACTCTGCATTGAGAACAGGTACCGAAAAAAAATGGCCTGGATTTAGATAAACTGAAAATTTGAGATATCTCAGAGAATACGGACCTGTTTAGTTGGAATTTTGTAAAAAGAATTCTGAAATATATGTTTACAAATTATTCTAGTAAGTTGGTCAAATTAATTAATGCTGTAATTTTTATTTTGTAGTAATTTTACTTTGAGGCATTAAAAAATGTAGAAATAATTCGTTTGTGTTTTTTTGTTCTTCAAAGAAATTTTAAATTAATTTAAGGTTGTAAACTGTTAGAGATAAAGTAGGAGATAGTTAGCATTTACCTTTGGACTACTTTGACCTTAGTCAAAGGCAGTTAGAGATTGCTTTGCCAGTCAAAAGATTGTTAGGCAGTAATCTCCCGAAATTTTTATTAATAGGAATATAAATTAAAAAATATCGGTAATGAGAAATGGTTTTGCGAAATTTTGATATATAGGAAAAACGTGATAGTTTATAACGTCCAGGGGACGTTATACACCATCACGGCCAGCTTAGTCAAAAAATTATCCCTTAACTTAACAGCGAAAAAACGAAAAAACATAATCCCTGGACGTCTTTGTCTATCACGGCCAGAGAGGCAAAAAAAAAAAAAAATTCTAAACTTTATAGTCCATCACAGCCAGAGAGCTGAAAAAAAAACTCTGGATATTTTTGTCCTATTAATAAAAATAAACATCCAGGTTTTTTTTTTCCAGCTCTCTGGCCATGATGGACTATGAAGTCCCGAGTTTTTTTTTTTCTGCCTCTTTGGCCGTGATGGACAAAGACGTCCAGGGATTATGTTTTTTCATTTTTTCGCTTTTTAGTTAAGAGATAATCTTTTGACTAAGCTGGACGTGATAGTTTATAATGTCCCCTTTTGTTATTTGTCGAATTTCAGCAAAACTCTTCTTCATTCTCGATATATATATATATATATATATAGAGATAAGCTACCATGCTTTGGGAATTAAACAGCCTCTTTTACTTCCCATTACAGTCCATTGGATCTGCTTTAAAAATCGTGCAGATCAATCCGATCAGATTTAAAAATTGTCGCTGAATTCAAAATTTTGGCCTCTCTAGTTACTGGACCTGTCCAGTGGAGTCCCTTCCCCTCTCTCCCAGCGACTTGTTTTCTTTTCACTCCGCTCTCCTCTCTCTCTCGCGCGGGCACAGCCGACCCTGCCAAAGGGCTTTGGAGTTCCAGCTCGTCAGATGGGATTTGGAGTTCCAGCTCGGCACTAAAGGGCTTGAAAACCTGATCAATCTTTTCACTGCTCACTTGCTCAAGACTTGGTGGATCCCACTGCATCATCAATTAATAAAATTAAGATATGCAAAAGGGAGAGGGGAAAAAAAGTCAATAAATTGTAACAATTTCGAGAAAGGTTTTGATACCCAATTAATAGAATAGTCTATTTGTCGATTCATACTGAGTTTAGATGCTTTGGAAAGAACTAAAAAATCAAAGATATGAATTACAATTTCCTTGGAACAATTAGATCTTCCAATCTTTTTCTGGCATGACTAATCTACTACTTTTTGTGATGACTTTTGTTAACGAAATGGGATTCAAAAAAAAACTGAAAACGCGACTAGGGTTTTGGCAGGGTCGGCTGTGCCCGCGCGAGAGAGAGAGGAGAGCGGAGTGAAAAGAAAACAAGTCGCTGGGAGAGAGGGGAAGGGACTCCACTGGACAGGTCCAGTAACTAGAGAGGCCAAAATTTTGAATTCAGCGACAATTTTTAAATCTGATCGGATTGATCTGCACGATTTTTAAAGCATATCCAATGGACTGTAATGGGAAGTAAAAGAGGCTGTTTAATTCTCAAAGCATGGTAGCCTATCTCTATATATATATATATATATATTTGCTATTAATAAAAATTTCGGCAGTAATCTCTGCCTATATTAGCTCTCATTGTATATGTACAAAATACAATGAAATAAGAATATATTACATTACATAACCTAATTCATTGTCTAAGTTAATATATTACATTACATAACCAAATTTAGTCATTTTTTTATGTATATGATGTGCACACGTATATATTACTCAGGATCTTTTGCTCAAAATAGAATTTTGTATATAACTTCTTAAAAATCTTCTATCGTGTAAGAAGCAATTTGTCTAATGTTTCCTTCAATTAATGTTATAAGTTTTGTAGCCAAGATTTGCGACGACAAATTTATAAAAATTTTGAACAAGATAAGAGGCTGAAAAATTAGAGATGGGTTATGAATTTTTCAAGTGATATACTTTTGTTGGTTAACTAAGCTAACAATTGTGCTGTTGTTTAGAAATTATACTTGGAAGAGAATTAATTCTTTCTTTTGTTTATTTATAGTTTTATAATATACATGACACGGTTAAATTTAAGAATAATTATTTGAGAGAAGCTAATAATAGTACCCGCGCTACAGTATCCGCACTGTACCCGTACCATAACTACCATAACTATCTGGGGGACCGCAAAAACTCCAACACAATTTTTTTTTCTAAAATATTAATACATATGCCATGAAGTATTTATACCTTTGCACGGAAAAATTTATATCTATGAGATGAACAATTTTTACATAAATAATTGTCTCCCCAACCAAATCTCCCAAATGTATCCGCACATAAATACCAATGGGAGACTACTCAAACTACATTGGGGGGGGGGACCATACACGTTTTTAGAGGTGGATTTTTTTTTCTTCGTTCAATGTCGTCTATATTTTTGACGATCTGTGAGGAATTTTGCGAATCTAAAACTACGAACGACTTCTACACAATTTTCTCTTTCAAATGAGATCCATGATGACGTACTTTCGGGCTCATCACCACACAAATATTTATAACTCGGCGTGCAAGTATTTATTCCTATACTTGCAAGTACTTTTACATATGACACTAGATGATGTCTGAAAGTATTAATATCAAGTATTGCAAATATTTATACCTCTGCACTGAAGTATTTATACCTATGTGGTCAACTATTTTTGTTAGAAGAAGATTGACGCGGAGACAATTGGGTAAGGTTAATGCGATGATACGGAGTCTCCACTACTTCACTAAAGGAAGGTTGACGCGGGGACGATTGGGGGACTAGAAAAGGAATGAGAATAATAAGTTATACATCAAAGTATTAATATCTTATTTTTCAAGTGTTAATATCTTATATTCCAAGTATTTATATCTATGAAAGTTGATGCGAAAATGAGTGCGGATACTGAGAAAGGGGGACCATATAATTAGTGGAGATCATAAAGGAAGAGTGTTGCAGGAATTTTAGAATAATAATTAGTGGAGACGATATAATATCTTTTTAGAATAATAATTAGTGAGGACCATATAATATCTTTTTAGAATAATAATTTGTGGGACCATATAATAAGTGGGGACCATAGTACATAATTTCTCTAAATGAGATGCGGGGATTTTGAGGACATGGTAGTTATGGTGTGGGTACAATGCGGATACTGTAGCACTGGTATTGTTATCAGCTTCCTAAATTAAAATAGCTAGTTGTTAATATCAATAAAATTTAATTTTGACCTAATTTGAATAATTTCATGTTATCAAATTATTTTTGAAATTATTTAAATAAAATATTGTGCCATTTAAAACACCCATGTTGTCCCGTAGAGCCGTGATTTTTATTAATATCCAAAGTTAATTACAAATTAATAAATATACCTAGAATCAATTGGTTTTATTAAAAATGTCTATACCGGCCATTTTTTGGTCGGTTTTCATTTTTTTTCGGTATCAGCCAGAAAATAGCCGGTACCTCTTTTTTTTTTTTAGAGACAAATAGCTAAAATGCTGAAATATAACACTAAAAAATTGATTCTTTTTTCAAATATTTGTTAGATTACTTTTTTAATATATAAGTAGCATATTTATACTAAAATACGCTAAATTACTTGAAATTATGTTAAATTATGCTGAATTACACTAAATTACGCTAAATTACAATATTATTGTTAAAATACGGTAAATTACGCTAAATTACATATGAATAGGGCCGATTTTGTGCCACTTTCATAAATCATAAAAAATAGTAATAAAAATTCAAAAATAATAAAAATTGATATTTTACAAGTTCATTACATAACTAATTTACTGAGCTACATAGATTGAACAATAGAAATGAAAATCTTAATCGGAAACTTCAACTGAAGTTTTGAGGCTCTTCTCTTTGTTTTTTGGCAATTCTAAAATTTGAAAAATGGCATAGTAGTCATTGACGCATGCGTATTTTCGCCAGTTTTCCGAAAAGTGGTCATTTGCTGAAATCGGACACTCGAGCGCCGTTTTATGACCGTTTGAAGTTTCATTGTTGTTTTTCGCCTTCTCAGTGAAGATATCATCCATATTCATATGTAATTTAGCGTAATTTACCGTATTTTAGCATAATTTTACATAAATATTGTAATTTAGCGTAATTTAGTGTAATTCAGCGTAATTTAACATAATTTCAAGTAATTTAGCGTATTTTAGTATTTTTTAGTGTATTTTAATTATATATAAAAAAAGTAATATAACAAATATTTTAATTTTATTTTTATTTTTTAGTGTTATATTTCAGCATTTTAGCTATTTGCCTCTAAAAAGAAAAAAGAAAAAAAAAGGAAGGTACCGAAAAAATAAAAAACGGCCAGAAAATAGCCGGTATGGACATTTTTAATAAAACCAATTGATTCTGGACATATTTATTAATTTCTAATTAACTTTGGATATTAATAAAAATCACGGCCCGTAGAGCACCAATCAACCATTCCATTTTAATTTAATGAGAAATAAATGAAAACACCTACATTTAATACCAAACAGAGAGAAAATGAATGCCTTAAATTCAATGGTCAAAATATTTACTGGACAATTTTTTTTTTTTTTTGTTGAATGAAGACAAAAAATTCATTCTGAAAAGACAAAATTTGTTTTTTGAATGAAGACAAAAATAAAAATTTTAGAAAAAAAGAGAGGAGAAAATACGGAGACTGTAATTCTGCTTCTCTCTGATCACCTCTGTATTTTTTCTAAAACGGGTGTGTTGTCTCATTTGAGCCATAAAAAGACCATGCACATCGTGTTTCAAAGTTGTTCAAATTCTATGCCATTTTCTCTATAACCGTATATGTAACGATTCAAATTAACGTAAAATTCTAACTGCACATGACCCGTGTATTAACCCAGACCGCAAATCAGGCCATATAAATTAGTATCATTAAAACCATAATATTTAGACTTATTCGTTGTTTTACGCTCTATTCCTCTCTTAACGGTTTAACGGACTCCTGTCCCACCTTCCGCACAACTCCCTCTCTCCAGCGAAGTCATCTCTCTAACGTAACTCAAATTTTGAGTTAAGATCCAGACCGTCAGATCTGTTTTGACGCGAATATTAAAGTAACGGTGAATTAGAACAAAGTTTTAGTTACTGCAGAGAATCCATACTTCTCTCCAGCTATGGCCATCTTTTCTTAATTCAGTGCATCTTTCCAATCTGAGCATCATTGTTAGATTTGTGCCACGTGTCAACCATATTATCTCTCCACCGTTAGATATAAACCACTCAGCTCCCCACCACCCGCACAACTCCCTCTCTCCAGCGACTTCATTCTCTAAAGTACCTCAATTTCGATGTTATATCTAAACCGTCAGATTGATTTTGACACGAAAATTGAAGGTATATCACGGTCCAGATCTAGACTCAAAAGTTGAGTTACTGCAGAGAATCGGGACTTCTCTGCAGCTATGGCCATCTTTTCGTAATTCAATGCATCTTTATCATTTGCTAGATTCGTGCCACGTTTCAACCATATTATCTCTCCGCCGTTAGATATAAACCACTCAGCTCCTCACCACCCCCCTCGTCTCTCCGTATAAAGCCTCGAGCCCTTGTTTCGCGTCTCCCGTTTCTCTCTCGCTTAAACTTCTCTCCTCCGACGAGAGAGCATTGGTCGAACGAGAGAGAGGAGCTGTGGCGAAGAGGAGCGGGTGATTGATCGAGACGAGGCTATCATGGCCGGGGCATCATCGGTGTCTGATAATGCGTCCTCGTCAGCAACTCCGGCACCTGGTCCACTGTCGGGCCCACAGGCGCTGACGAGGCGGCCTTCTAGAAGTGCAGCCATGGCGACCTTCTCCATGGAGGTATTTGATAACGAGGTCGTACCTCCGACGCTGAGTAGTATTGCACCGATCCTTCGTGTGGCAGCTGAGATCGAATCAGAGAGGCCTCGTGTTGCTTATTTGTGTATGTGCCTTCTTTATTTGCCATTTTGTTCGCACTATGATGTTTTGTTCGAAGATATTTTATCAAATTTTGGATCAACAGATTTTCCTTCATCGATCATTCTTCCTTCCTTAATTACGTTGTTTTATTTCCTGATCGTCCTACGGGAATTTATCAGAATAAAAAAAAAAACAGCGTTGATCGGACTTTCATTAAATTTGTAATGTTTGAGGTAGATTTAAGGATAGTTATTCACGCGGATACTGAAAGAGAAAGAAAATGGTGTTATTAATGATATGCATTGGAAAACGTAACATTGTTCTATAATAGGACGGATATAAATGCAAGAAAATTGACAGTTTTGAGAAATTTTGCACTCCTACCCTGTATATTTGTTGTATTTCCTGGTTATTTCGCAGAGATCTTAGATCTAGATTATATGAGATATCTCATACATGTAAGTGTACAAAAAGCACATTTGACTGGAAATTTAATGGAGTAATAGTTTACACTTTACATTTAGTTTCTAATTAAGTGTTTTGCATGGGTATACCTGCAAAACTAACAAGATGACATGTTTTCTGGATATATTTTTCCTTTTTTTTCATTTACATTTAATTTTTGTGAAATACAGGTCGATTCTATGCATTTGAGAAGGCACATCGGCTGGATCCGAGCTCAGCTGGTCGTGGAGTTCGGCAATTTAAAACAGGGCTTTTAACACGCCTTGAACGGGTGATCTTTCTTTCCTATATAGACTCATCTTGTTAATTACATTCTTATTTTGATGACCATCATTAGTTATGCCATTGGAATATTTGGAATGTGCCGTATATAATTATAAGCTTGCTGTCGAGATGTTAGAAATTAGAATCTTCTAAATAATAAGTACTGCTATTCTTTTTTCAAGCGTGTGAAGTCCTTCATAAACAACACTGTTTCGTGGTATAGTGCAAAACATCATCCATCTGTTATTGCAGTACAAAGGAAATAAAATGGAGCAATGTTAAAAGATATAAAATGAAGTGTATAATAGATTAATAAGGTCATATGGTAATTGTATGCAATTGTATTTGTGCACTTGCAGGATAACACACCGACTTTAGCTAAGAGAGTGAAAAAGAGTGATGCAAGGGAAATAGAGAGCTTCTATCAGCAATACTATGAGAACTATGTGCGTGCTCTTGACAGAGGCGAGCAAGCAGACAGGTAAATAAAAAAAAATAGTAACATTTATTCTACTTGCATTACATGATATGGAAATTTGACTAGTATTATCAGAAAGGTGATGAATAATGAAATTAAATATGAGACAGACAGAGCACAAAATATGTTTCAATGTGCAATGGTGGAAGAAGTCCCAAGAGTATTTTATAATTTGTACTTGTAAAGTGACTGCCAAGCTATAAAATCAAAGCCCAATTGAACAAAACAGAGTTGTTTTAGTTTACAGCCTCTTCCAAGTAAACATGTTAAAAATAAATATTTTCTGTTATTGATAGATCCAAACCTAGTGGATCATCATCCTTTAAGAATTATTTTACAATTTAGTTTTCTGTTATTCATAGGGCCCAGCTCGGTAAGGCGTATCAAAATGCAGGAGTTCTTTTTGAAGTGCTACTTGCTGTTACCAAGTCAGAGAAAGGGGAAGAAGTTGCACCAGAAGTATGACATTTAATAAATTCATATATTAGTTTAGTTTTTAGAAGTAAATTTCAATGTAGAAATTGATTTGACAAATTATCATGTTGTTTGGTTTATATTTTTTCATGCTTTGAGCAGTGAGAAATAAAAACTTTGAATTATTCTGGAGAAGTATTCCAGAAAATAATGGCTATACTTTTTGTTGTTGTCAGTACTATATGATCACCATTGTTATTGTTTCATTGCTATTGATATATTCATTCAAGAGAAACGGAAAATCAGTTGTGAAAATGTACTTATTTTTCTTATATTAATAGATCATCGCGGCCAACAAAGATGTACAAGAAAAGAACCAAATATTCGTACCATATAACATTCTTCCCTTGGATGCTGCTGGTTCTTCACAATGTATCATGCAACAAGAAGAGGTACTATTTAAATTATCACTTCACTTTTGTTTTCAACAACTTATTGGGTACCAATCATTTTTCAATGCTAAATCAGTATATAAAGCAAGATGAGAAGTGGTAATTTACAAGAAGGCAAGAGCTCAATAGTTGTTGACCGGAAGTAAAATCTTCTTAGTTTTGACTAGGTTTGACATATACAGAGTATGCACAAGTATGGTGCTTTAAATCCATAAATTTGTTTTGCTTAATTGATTTGCTCATATTAATTATGACAGATTAAAGCAGCTGTGGCAGCTCTGAAAAACACAAGGGGTCTGACATGGCCCATTCCGTTTGAGCAACAAAAACAAAAAGCAGGCGAGCTTGATCTGCTTGACTGGTTAAGATCCATGTTTGGTTTTCAGGTTGGTTTAATTTCCTGTTAGAGGCATTAAGGTGGCCTCAGATAGTAGCATATCAATTTATCATTTTTGTTAAGAGTGCTGTCTCTGTTTAAATGGTGTTAGGTTTCAGTAAACACATGGATGAAATGCATCTTGATTTACTCTGTTTAATTACAAAACACACATGATACATTGCTAAATGTAATTTATGAAAAAAATACTATATCTGACCAATTAACCATCCTTTGACTATTGTCTTAAACATGTTTTCAGCGGGACAGTGTCAGAAACCAAAGAGAGCATTTGATATTATTGCTGGCTAATGTTCATGTAAGACTCACACCGAAGCCAGAGCCTCTTACTAAGGTATGCAAACAAATTTGGCAGAAGGATCCTATGTGATTTTATATGAAATATTAGCTGCATATTACAGCTCTGGGCTCATGATTATCTGTTTCTCTTTCTATTTTATTTAAATAGTTGGATGAAAGAGCAATAGATGCTGTGATGAATAAGCTATTCAAGAATTACAAAAATTGGTGCAAGTTCTTGGGGAGGAAACACTGCTTGCATTTAAGGTACTAAGCTAATTTTAACAAATTAACAGACTGCATGGAACTAATCTATGAAACTGAAATATGCAAGATAAACTTTCAGTTTCTTAAACTAAAAAGTCTCTGGTAAAACTGCCTCAGCATAGGTCAATTTTGACCTGGTTGACCAAATTTGCCTTATGTTGACTTGATGATATGTTGATAATTTTTAAAATTTGTCAAAATAGACATTCTCAAGGGACACAACCTCAAGAGACACAACAGAGGAAGATTCTTTACATGGGCTTGTATCTTCTAATTTGGGGCGAATCTGCCAACATCCGTTTCATGCCTGAGTGTCTATGCTACATCTTTCACAATGTAATCCTCCTTTTTTTGTACTTTTCAATATATGCCATCAAAGCTTTTGAATCATGCATAATATATTGTTTGTCCAGTTAGAGGTCTATGGTTTCATATTTAATCACAATTAACTTTAGAATAGAGATTAGAGTTTCTTAAGATAGAAATTAGAGAGAGAAACAGTGAAAAACTGAAGAATGTACTCTGTTTGTCTACAAAAATCACACCATTAGGCTGATGTGAAACCTCCAAGTTTGTAGTTCTCTAAACTATAATTCTATTTTTTTTTCTCCAGATGGCATATGAGCTCCGGGGCCTACTGGAGAACAATATTAGCATTGTTACAGGAGAGAATATCAGACCTTCTTATGGGGGTGATGACGAGGCCTTTTTGAAGAAAGTGGTTACTCCTATTTATCGCGTCATTGAAAGGGTATATTTTGTCATCCCAAGTCTATAGGGAAAGTGAGAAATTCTGTTTTTTGACAGAATTTTTTGTTTTATTGATCCTTATGGCCTTTTCTTATTTTCTGATTGAAGTTAAAAAAATGCATTTAATTTGACAGGAAGCCAGCAAAAGTAAGAATGGAAAAGCACCACATGCAGCATGGTGCAACTATGACGATCTCAATGAGTATTTCTGGTTAGACCATCGATTTTGTTTCTTAATTATTTCATAATATTAGGTAAAGGTTGGTGGACCAACTGTGCACCAAGCTTATTTCATATCTTGTTCTATTTTGTAATTACTACAAATGATGTGTTCCAGGTCACCTGATTGTTTCACTTTGGGCTGGCCTATGAATGACAATGCAGAGTTCTTCAAGTCTATCCATGGAGTTATTCCTACGGTACGGGTGGCACATCCCTTTTCTCTGCAACTATTTCTTTCTATGATATAAATACAACAGGGACACCTTTCTCTATCAAATAAAGCGAAGAAGGAAAGGAACCAAACAAAATTTGGCTTGTATCATTTGCAAAGACAGTACTCCAGATATGTTTTTCCTCACATCAAAGTGGAATTAAATTATTTATTAATTTATTTTGTTTTTTCTTTTGTCTTGAAAGGGAGGTGCGAGGGGTGGTTCTGGTAAGAGTATTGGGAAGTCAAACTTTGTTGAAACGAGAACATTCTGGCATATCTTTAGAAGTTTCGACCGTATGTGGACATTCTATATATTGGCTTTACAGGTAATCAGGTTCACGTAAGAATTGCTTTCCATTTTGTTTGTGTTTGGTGTTTAGAAGTTTGCCCGGATTTCATTATGCTGTTTATTTTGGCTGGAACTTGATACTTAAGCTTGTAGCTGATTGCATGGGCCTGGTACCCAACACTACATATTAGTTACATTTTGACATTTAATATTTTAATTTAAATGATTTTGCAACTTTGACTTACACAGGCAATGGTGATTATTACATGGAGCGGGCAATCATTGACAAAGATATTTAACAAGAATACCCTATATTCATTGTCTAGCATCTTTATGACTGCTGCATTCCTTCGCCTCCTTCAAAGTACAAATTCTTTATATGCTTGCTTGCTACGTGTTCTACTTTATTCTCATATTACACTGTAACTATTATAATATTTAAATAATTTACACATTGTAATGTTACTATTCAGTCATATCAGTTTTTATGTATTACCTTATATATGGTATTGGTCATTCTACCCATGCAATGTAGTAGTACAATGATCAGCAAAGTAGTGAGCTGTTACCTGTTATATATTTGTTGTATAGGTTATCAAAAATGACTAATTCTTGACTTAATCCTGAACATGCTTGTATTAAATTATCTGATATTGTCTGCAATATTATCTTTTTCTTAATTAAAAAATCAGGTTTACTGGACTTAATTCTGAACTTCCCGGGTTACCACCGGGTGAAGTTCAATGACGTGATGAGAAACCTCCTGAAGATCATAATGAGTGTGGCCTGGTGCATCATCCTCCCACTCTTTTACGTCAACTCTTCGACCAATGTCAACCTCCCTTTCGACCTAACCAAGTATCTTCGCCAGATCAAAGGCGTGCCCCAACTGTATCTCTTTGCTGTTGCACTGTACCTCTTGCCCAACATCCTCGCTGCTGCTCTTTTCGTGTTTCCCATGTTCAGAAGGTGGATTGAAAATTCTGATTTTATCCTCATACGCTTCCTCCTCTGGTGGTCTCAGGTAAAAGCAATAATTGGCTGTTAGATTTCGGTACCAAAATGCTTTGGCCTGTAAAATTAAAACAAAAAAGACCATAAAAAAGAAGATAGTTAATCACATAAACAGAAGAAAACATGCCTTTACTTGCTATGACAGACAAATAACTGAAAGAGAATGATCAATTGAAAAAGGTGGGTAACAAGATTTTTCACCTTTACAGCCAAGAATTTATGTTGGACGTGGGATGCATGAGAGCCAGTGGTCCCTTTTCAAGTAAGTTCCTTTTCCTGCTAACTAGAATCCCTGTACCCCTGTTTGTACTTCTAACAGAAAGATAGCAGATGCTTAATTTTGTATAAGATAAACTATAAAGATATGGTCAAGTTCTTATGTCAAATGCCTTAAGTTTGCTATGAGGGTTCCCTGTAAAAGGTATTATTATGTAAGGAAAATAAGATGGTGAATATTCATTAAGTTTGCTACATCCTTTTGTTTTGAAGGTATACCTTATTCTGGTTCTTGTTGCTCTGTTGCAAGTTTGCATTCAGCTTCTACATGCAGGTCAGGTTTCTCTACCTAATCTAGTTATTCCAACTTATTTAAACAATTTTATATTAAACATATCGCTTTCAAATTTAAGCCTTACTTCTTTCTTTCAGATTAAACCTCTGGTCCAGCCAACCAAGGACATAATGAATATTCGCAATATCAAGTATCAGTGGCATGAGTTCTTCCCAAATGGTAATTTGTTACTTTGTGACCTATGTTATAATAATCATTACCGTCACATTCCATAGGATGGAGGTGCACTTATATTTCTAGCCACTGGATTTTCTATCTTGACTTATTTCATACTGATTTATTTCTCCATGTATGCAGCTAAAAACAATATTGGTGCTGTTGTCTCTATTTGGGCCCCAGTTATATTGGTAGGTGTCCAAACTACTAAGTTCTTCTCTATTTCTCATCATAACAAAATATCGAGTATTCTTATGGTCTGGTGATGAGGGGCTGTTTTTGGCATGAACTAGCTTTTAGTTCAAATCCTTAAAAGATTCTGAAATCACCAACAGTAAACAATGCAAAACAAAAAAAGCTAAAAAACTGAGAACTATCAGGTTCATGTTGAAATTTGTTTTGGTGAATTTGAAAATTACTTGGTTTTCTTAGTGTTCAAGTTCAAAATGAAAGTAGGTTAGTAACAGGAAGTTTATATTTCTTTTTAGGTCTACTTTATGGACACCCAAATTTGGTATGCAATATTCTCTACAATTTATGGTGGTATTTCTGGAGCATTTGGGCGACTTGGTGAGGTAACTATTTAGATTTCTTTGTTTGTAAAATATCTTATTAGAGAATCAAGCTTGTAGGGTGAAATTCTAGATCATAGAAGGCAAAATCGGCCGTTCCGGAGCGGAATCGGCCGTTCCGGAGCGGAATCGGCCGTTCCGGAGCGGGATCGGACGGTGCCGATCCGATTCCAGACCGATTTACGCGGACAGTGCAAATTTCGGTCAATTTCGGCCGTTTCGTCCATATTTCGGCCAGTTCCAGTCAAATTTCGGACCGTTCCGGCCCGTTCCAGTCAAATTCCTGCCGAAACGCAAATATAAACAAGTTGAAAAATTTTTGCGGCAGCTGGGATTCGATCTCTAGATCATTGGAATGGAGTCCAAGCAAGTTACCACCACACCATCCAAGTGTTTTTGATTTATACCATAACTCATTTGTATATATATAATACTTATATCACAGATTGATACAAATCAAAAGTCCGATTTTCCGATCCGATTCGGCCGATCCCGACCGATTTTTCCGATTCGGATCGGGATCGGTTGGGGCCGATCCCGATTCCGATTCCGATTTTTCCTTCTATGTTCTAGATGCCATCTCTAATCTGTGTTGGTGGACCTTTTGAGTATTTGACTTGAATGTTAGTGTCAGTAGGTCATATAGGTACTCTCAATCAAAGTTACTGTGCACCAGGTGGCAAACCTGCCACGTACTATACAAATAAGACTAGGTGCTCAAGGATTTCATTAGCTCAGTTCTGAATCTATGTACCAAATTATACTAAAAGAGTAAAACAGAGATGTAAGATTTGACATGTGAATCTTAACCAAATATATTAGCAACATTTATGATCATTCTTTACTCAATATTTTTTTATTATATTGTTCTGTCTTTTGATAACTTTGGTTTTCATCTTTGTTTTCCTTAATTAAAACAGATACGGACACTTGGTATGTTGAGATCACGTTTTAGCTCTTTACCTGGAGCGTTTAACACATACTTGGTGCCTGATGATAGAGCCAGGAGGAGAGGGTTCACTCTTGCCAAGCGGTTTGCTGAGGTTAGCATAAAATTAAGCGCTTTGTAGCCATGTTATAACTTATTATTATTTCATGAAGAAATAAGGTGAGAGTTAGCATGGATTTTACAAAAGCACTCGTCAAGCAAAGATTTACTGTTCAGATAATATTATGTTGTTATAGTGCATAAAAGAATGGAGTATATTATTTCAGGCCAATCCAAACAAAAGAACTGAAGCAGCAAAATTTGCTCAATTGTGGAATGAAGTCATATGTAGCTTCAGGGAGGAAGATTTGATTAGTGATAGGTAAAATATCAATACTGAAATATTCAATACTTCATTATTTCTCTTTCTTGACAGCGTTTCCTGATACAAACACTGAAAGTTGATTACTTCACCCAAGGATATATAGTAGCTGGTATTGGAACGACAGTACCAAGCTGTTTAATGAAAAGTGTATTGTTATAATTGCTGTTATCACCTTTTCGGATGGAACTTCCTAACTAATTTATCATCCTATCCTAACAAACTAATTAGACAAAAAACAACGTAACGTGAAGAAGTAAATGTGGAAAAAATTCCAAACGCTTACACAAATCCAGAAGACAGGGCAAAGACTGTTCTTCCAACTATTTTACTATCACAAACTAAATGAGTTGACACCTATTTGTTTGTTTCTTAGGGAGATGGATCTTATGCTGGTTCCCTATTCTTCAGATCCAAGTCTTAAGCTGATCCAGTGGCCTCCATTCTTGCTTGCTAGCAAGGTCATTAGTAACTTCTCAAATGTTGTATATTCTGTTTGAAAATAAATTTTAAAGATCTTTATTACACCTTTTTAATTTTGACTTCCTACTTGTTTGGCTTATACAGTAATTCTGTATGACACATTCCATTAAATTTTGACATTTTTTTAATAATTTTACTTTGAATATTCAGATTCCAATTGCTCTGGACATGGCGGTACAGTTCCGGTCGAGAGATTCCGATCTCTGGAGGCGTATCTGTGCTGATGAGTACATGAAATGTGCTGTTTTAGAATGCTACGAGTCTTGCAAACTTGTACTCAACCTCTTGGTTGTAGGAGAAACTGAGAAGAGGTTTGCAACTTGACTAGTCCTTTTGTGCACTGTGCTTTAGATTATTGGTTTGTAAAACTTTCAAAATTTATTAAAATGCTTCATTACTCTCTTCTAAATAAGCTTATGTGGGCAGGATAATTGGCATTATTATAAAAGAAGTAGAGGCTAACATTGCAAAGAATACATTCCTTGCCAACTTCAGAATGAGTGCCATGCCAGTTCTAGTCAAGAAGTACATTGAGCTTGTCGGCATCTTGGTTAGTATAATTAAAATATAATCAGTGGAACTTTCAACCGAGAATTTTAATTTATGCCTGATTCTACCTGATTATTATATCTAAGCCAATCATCTTCTTCTATTAGTCCACAGTTTCTCAAATAGGCATCAATTAGCTTGATTGACCTTCATACTAAAAACAAAGCATGAACCTTGTTTTTAAATTTACGAAATAGAACTTGAAATTTACAAAACAGAATCAGCAATTTGATAATTTTCTTACTATTATTTTTGTTTATGCAGAAAGAGGGGGATGAATCTAAGAGAGATGCAGTAGTGTTGCTGCTTCAGGATATGTTGGAAGTAGTAACCCGTGATATGATGGTTAACGAGAGCAGGTATATTAAGCTAAGTTTTTGTCGACTGCATTCTAAGGTCTCTGAGGCATCGCCTCTTAACTAATTGAAAAATTGTGTCTAGGGAGCTGGTTGAGCTGGGACATGGTAACAAGGAATCAGTGACAAGAGGACAGCAGCAACAGCTTTTTGCCGCGACAGGTTCAAGGGCTTCAATTCAATATCCTCCTGTAGTCACTGCACAATGGGAAGAGCAAGTATGTACAGTATTATACAATTGATGATTTATTCTACTGATCTTGTTTTTATTTTACTTCTATTATAAGGGTGGAACTGATTACCACAGATAAAATTTAAATAAACCACCTGTTTAAACAGTTCAGGAAGGTTTATAGGATATAGAAAAGTATAAACAAAGGTATACTGAACAGAAAAAAAAAATGTATCGAAGGTAGAGATCAAGTCATGTGACAGTGCAGCTGATGTATTACTCGTAGATCACGGATCAATAATAGCTTATCTTGTACTTTTAACCAACATATAATGTGAAATAAGTAAAAGAAAACATAATAATTGCAAGATTTTATCCCAGAGCTCAACTTCATACTAAGATCACCCACCTGTTCTTAATATAAAGTAAGCTCTGGAACAATAACTTCTTATAAATTGGAGATAGGAGTTCCAACATTTAGTTATTTTTAACAGATCAAGCGGCTATATCTCCTTCTGACTGTAAAAGAATCAGCCATGGAAGTACCGACAAACCTTGAAGCCAGAAGAAGGATAGCCTTCTTTACAAATTCTCTTTTCATGGACATGCCTCGTGCTCCTCGTGTTCGGAAGATGCTTTCTTTCAGGTTTGCAAATGATTAATATATATTTTTCAATCAATAATATTGCATGCAGTATCTTTATTTAAACACAGTAGCTTTTAGTATTTGCAAACAACATCCAACATTTTTGTGTTATTAGCAATCAGAACCAAGGTCTTCAATGATTTCTCAAGTCAGAACTGAGGTTAGATAGAAAATGATTTATTATCCAGTTATATAGTCTGTAAAATCCCTCCATATAATTCAGATAGTATGGGGACCAAAATTAAATTTGCTTGGCTTAAGGGCAAAGTTTGGAATATATAAAAACGTATGCCTTCATAATCCACAAGCTCTGTTTTTATCTGTGCTTCAAATATATACACTCTTGCAGCTTTAATTCTGGCTTGTTTTCTTTAGAAAACCCCACAAGGCCGAACCTATACATAAGAAGTTTACAACTTATTTACATATCTCTTTGATTATGGCTATGGCAGTGTCATGACCCCATACTATAGTGAGGAGACGGTTTTCTCCAGAAATGACCTTGATATGGAAAATGAAGACGGTGTTTCCATTATATTCTACCTCCAAAAGATTTTTCCAGGTAAAATATTTCATTTTACCACCTTAGCCCCACACAACCCCAAACATACACAAAAAAGAAAAGAAAAAAAATGATGTTTCCTTTTCAGGTCTTGAAAATATCATGTATGCCTTGAAATACAAAAGAACATCATATGTGCCCTTTGGAATACATGAGAAATAATATGTATTTCCCTTTAACACATAAGACAAATATTAAACCTTGAATTCCACAACTGAAGCGACATCCAAATAATCCCCCATTTGTGTTCATTAGTATAGAGAAAAATGAGGCAGAGCAAATTAAATGCTTCTTTCCAAAACATGCTGCTTTACACTTGTTGACATGAAAATTTTCAACTTAAACTTAGTCCTGTTATTTTAATAGCTCACATTGGTAATTAATTTAATAAGCTAATATAACTTCTTTTCATGTGAATTTTGTTAAAAAGATGAGTGGAATAACTTCAAGGAGAGAATAAATTGCAAAAAGGATTATGAAATTTTTGAGAATGATGAGAATATCCTTCAGCTTCGCCACTGGGCCTCCCTTAGGGGTCAGACACTTTGTCGCACAGGTATGAATCAAACTTTTCAATGTATCTTATAATCAATAAAGGAAAGATTTTCTTTCAGTTACCCAAATTTATAATCTTTGAAAATTACAAGAACTTGCGAATTATTTTCTTTTAGTTATCCCAACAATTCTATGTATCTTATAATTAATAAATGAAATATTTTGTTTCAGTTACACAAACTTATTATCTTTGCAAATTACAAAAATATTAGAATTATTTTTCCTGTTTTGTGAAAAATGAACTTGAATTTATTTTATCTCTGCAGTTAGGGGTATGATGTACTACAGAAGGGCTCTCAAGCTTCAAGCTTTCCTTGATATGGCTTCTGAAGAAGGTAAAAATAGTATATCACTACAATATCTTAAGGCCCAAAATGGCCATATTGGAAATTGAATAGCTAAACAACTTGAAAATAATGAATCCTTGAATTTTTAGGCTGCTGTTGACTATTTGTAATTCATCTTATTTTGAGCAGAAATTTTGGAAGGCTACAAGGCAGTGGCAGATCAAGCAGAGGAAGAGAAGAGACAGAGGTCGATGTCAGCTCAGCTGGAGGCTATAGCTGATATGAAATTCACATATGTCGCGACCTGTCAAATTTATGGCAACCAAAAGCAATCTGGAGATCGCCGTGCTACTGATATTTTGAACTTGATGGTCAAGTAAGCCTCTAATTTATTTCCTATTTCATTAAACAGATGTTCATGTTTGAGTCTCAGATGAACCAACATTATGCAATACAAGATATCTTGTACATACTAGAGAAAGTGGAAACTGAAAAGAATCCATTCATTGTGAGCCTAACCCATATCTTGTACTGTCTTGTTTAGTCAACTTATGAATTAAGCTTCTTGTATTCGAACTGTCAAGCAGCACATTCTTAAATCAAGTACTTACTTTTTGTGATTAAACGCAGCTACCCCTCACTACGAGTTGCATATATCGATGAAGTTGAAGAAAGAGAAGGTGATAAAGTACAAAAGGTTTACTATTCTGTGCTAGTCAAAGCTGTTGAAAATCGTGATCAGGTAAGACAGAAAATCTAGTCAAACAAGAGAAAATTTCCATACTATTTTTTTTTCTGTTCCAAATTGTGCTAATTTTGTTATCTTATAGGAAATATACCGCATAAAACTGCCAGGACCTGCAAAAATAGGTGAAGGAAAGCCGGAAAACCAGAACCATGCCATAATATTCACACGTGGAGAGGCTCTCCAAACAATTGATATGAATCAGGTATGTAAAAGTAATCGGCTAAAATTTCAGCATGTTGACTACTAGTAGGAGAAGGTAATTATACATAAAAGTAATTGGCTAATGTTGGTTCATCACACATTCCACTATTAAATCCTTTATAGTACATGTAGTCAGCTGTTTACTAGCCTGAAACCTTGAACTCTGTATTGAATTCCGTGTTTATCTTATCAGGACAACTATTTAGAGGAAGCACTGAAAATGCGAAACCTTCTAGAAGAATTCAATGAAGATCACGGCGTGCGTCCTCCCACAATTCTTGGTGTACGTGAGCACATTTTTACTGGAAGGTAACACCCATAGCATTCAAATCTGCTTTCAAAATATACCGGCAATCAGTATATCGGAATATCAAGCTGTTTCTATACTGAAGACAAAACAGAGTTCCGCTTGTTGCTCAGAGAGTAAACTCACTATGCCAGTAACAAAAGTCCAAGAATTTAGTTCGTGTCCAGAATAGCACCATTAAGTTACTAAAATAACAGGAACTTTATATCTATGATGCCCACTAATTTGTTTTCTTAATTATGTTGCAGTGTTTCATCTTTGGCATCGTTCATGTCAAACCAGGAGACAAGTTTTGTCACAATTGGGCAAAGAGTTCTCGCAAGTCCCTTAAAGTAAGTCAATTTGTAACCCACAATTGCTCCACTTGTATGTTTTATGTATGCCCAATCAGCAATTTAAAAAAAAATGAAATAATGCTGAATTAATTTTGTGGTTTAGTCAGTGCTGTTTACATCCTCCTTTATTTATTGAATTGTAAAATTTAACCTAGTTGTCTGTTATATCTGTAGAGTTCGGTTTCACTATGGTCACCCGGATGTGTTCGATAGAATCTTTCATATCACGAGGGGTGGCATAAGCAAAGCTTCTCGAGGAATCAATTTATCCGAGGATATCTTTGCTGGTATAACTTTTCTCTTTACAACTTTAAATTTTGGATCTTAATGGACTAAATTTTGGTCTTGCATGATAGGGATATCAGATTACTAAGATTTTAAATGATTAAAATTGTGTTATTGCACATTCAGGTTTCAACTCAACATTGAGACGAGGAAACGTGACACACCACGAGTACATACAGGTTGGGAAGGGACGTGATGTGGGGCTTAACCAGATCTCTCTCTTTGAGGCCAAGGTAGCATGCGGTAACGGTGAGCAAATTTTGAGTAGGGATATCTACCGCCTCGGCCACCGATTTGACTTCTTCCGCATGCTGTCTTGCTACTTCACCACTGTTGGCTTCTATGTCAGCTCAATGGTATGTATTGATTTTTCAAGCAATACCTATGTTTTTTTTTTTTTTTTGCATTAGCCTCTGTTTAAGCATGATTAACTTAAAAAGACTAAATTTGCTCCAAGGGAGGCCTTAGGTTAAATATTGAATTACTTCTAAAGATTAATGAACATTCATATAACTCCTTTATTCAACCATGTAATATAATTTTTTCTCCGGTCACTCACGCAGATGGTCGTCATCATTGTCTATATGTTCTTATATGGGAGAATATACCTATCTCTGAGCGGTTTAGAGGCTACAATTGTGCGGCAAGCGGAGATGCGTGGCAACCGGGCCCTTGAGTCAGCCATGGCTTCCCAATCCGTCGTTCAGCTCGGTCTCCTCATGGCACTTCCCATGGTCATGGAAATTGGTCTTGAGCGTGGTTTCCGCACTGCGTTAGGTGATTTTATCATCATGCAACTTCAGCTCTGTGCTGTGTTCTTCACCTTCTCTCTTGGTACCAAGTCCCACTACTTTGGTCGCACTGTCTTGCATGGAGGTGCCAAGTACCGGGCCACTGGCCGTGGGTTTGTCGTGCGTCATGTCAAGTTTGCTGAGAACTACAGGATGTATTCCAGGTATAAAAAAAAGGGATCGAATTTCCTTCTCATGTTCTTTACAGTTGTGCTTCTCTTTACATAAATCCGAAAGAAATATAGAAACGTTAAATCTAGGGATTACATGTTGGGCTGTTGGTAAATCAAGTGTCCTCCTGTAATTTACTAATTGTCAAGCACTACCTGACTCCTGTTTTTTACGGTTCGTAATTAATTACAGGAGCCATTTTGTTAAGGGGATGGAGTTACTAGTGCTGCTTCTTGTTTACGAGGTCTACGGCTCAGTTGCGACCAACACAGCTCTATACATACTCCTAACATTCTCTATGTGGTTCATGGTGGGAACATGGCTGTTCGCGCCGTTCCTGTTCAATCCATCCGGGTTCGAATGGCAAAAGATCGTGGATGACTGGGATGATTGGTCAAAGTGGATCGGCAGCCGTGGTGGCATTGGTGTACCCGCTAACAAGAGCTGGGAGTCATGGTGGGATGAAGAACAGGAGCACCTCCAGTCAACCGGCTTCCTCGGGAGGTTCTGGGAAATCTTACTCTCCCTCCGATTCTTCCTCTTCCAGTATGGTATTATCTACCACCTCCACATCGCCAATGGCAGCAAGAGCATTGTGGTAAGTATCACGCCTATCACTACAGATCGTACCAATTAACAGTTGACCGAATAACATCTAAAATATTCGGTTTTGAAAAATCTAACCGAAGTAACCAGATTAAACTTGCCAACCGAATAACAACCGAACAAAAAAACCGAAGTAAGTTTCGGTTTGTTTGGTTGAAATGAAATAAAGAGATTAAATTTCAAAAGGTCGAAACTCAAGACATGCATAAATACATTTAATAGTCATAGAAATATATATCAGTCAAATTGAAATAAGAGAGATTAAACCAAATCAAATATAAAAAACCGAAGTAATTAATTCAAAAAATCAACCGAACTGAACCGAACCATTTAATCCAAAAATTTGCCGGTTTGGTTGAAAACCAAATAATCTGGAACCAATGAACACCTCTACCTATCAGGTCGTAGCAACGGTTGACTCTCAAAATCATAGTGATTAAATTTGGGCTTATTTTTCCATGTCAGGTGTATGGTCTATCATGGCTGGTCATAGTGGCGGTTGTGCTGGTGCTAAAGGTGGTATCAATTGGAAGGAAAAAGTTCAGTGCCGACTTCCAACTCATGTTTAGACTTCTCAAACTGCTTCTGTTTATTGGATTTGTCGGAACTCTTGGCATTCTATTCACCCTTCTCAATCTCACAGTTGGTGATATCTTTGCTGCCTTCCTTGCCTTCGCCCCCACTGGATGGGCCCTACTATCCGTAATAATCTCTCTTTTTATTTCTTCACATTTCTCTGGACAAAATTAGGTTTTCTTCATGAGTGAGGCTATGGTACTATGCATAGCGCATAATGGTGCGTACTATGTATCAGTATCTCTATGTTTAAAGTCTATACAATCGATCTGAACCGTTCAACATGATCTCCATAAAAAAAATTATCTTGTAGATCAAGTTTTCATTTGTTTAGAAATTTTTTTACTATGTTTTTTTAGATAAGAAGAAAATCACATGATACAAAAATTCTAGACCATTCAATAGTGATTTTCTACCTATCTAAAAAAATAGGAAAAAAAATAGTAAAAAATGTAAAATCTAGTTAGCAATTATATTTTCATATGGAGATCATGTTGAACGGTTCAGATCGACTATTTGGACTTTGGACTTAGGAAACGAAAATATTGATCCATAGTACGGACCAATTTGTGCTATGCATAGTACCTTAGCCTCACTCTTTCTTCATTTATATTAATTTTGCACGGTCATTGATCCCTATATGCATCTTCTTCTTTTTTAATTTGTAAACAGGTGTCACAAGCAATCAAGCCAGCAGTAAAGGCGCTAGGTCTGTGGGGATCGGTAAAGGCACTTGCAAGGGGATACGAGTACATAATGGGGCTGGTTATCTTTACACCAGTTGCCATCATGGCATGGTTCCCATTCGTGTCAGAGTTCCAGACTAGACTTCTATTCAACCAAGCTTTCAGTCGTGGTCTCCAAATTTCTAGAATTCTTGCTGGTGGAAAGAAACAAAACTAATTACTGTTAGAGAATTCAACCTAGTATTTCGGGTCAAAGGGAATATTAATTCTTTCTTTTTGTGTACACCAATTGATTAGTTTGTTCATTTGTAAAAAGAAAAAAATGGTTATGTGAATTCAGGTTCCATTGCAATCTCACACTACAGTTTGTCCTATTTTATTTTTTCTAATTATAATTGTATTGTTTTCGTGATTAATACCACCATATCCCAATGAGTACCATGACAATAACTCAGTAATGTGAGCAAGTTTGTACCAGTTTCAACAACTCAGTACCAGGTGGTACATGATTTTTCAGTTTGATGAAAGGAAAACAGCATCCCAAAAACAAGGAAAAGATGCTTTGGAGGGGTAAAGATTTTAACAGAGTAGTTTTGGCTTCATGCAGCTCACAAACTACATGTAGCGTTGTTTTGATTCCAGTCCGTGTGCTGCATGAAGTCAAAACTGCTCTGTTACAATCTTTACTCTTGCCTTCTGCTTCACCACTTTTGAGGAAGGATTGCTAACCTTGTTGTAGCTGAATTGCTGAAATTCAATATTTTATGTGATTTAAGAAATGGAAATAATTAACTCTATGTGATATAGTTAAAAATGTCACGAACAACAAATTAGAATTAGATTGCTTAACACAAATACTAAGCATGACAGCTAAATAGGTGATTCAACTAATTATTTAGGCACTTTTATCAGACTTGCATGTTATTAAGTATTAACTGTGAGTTGTTGCATCGTCGAATTCCTCGATTCCCGCTCTCTCACGCTGCCTATATCTCTCGAGTCATCCTTCTCTCTCTTTTCCATTTTCTCTGTCTTGTTTCTCCTTCCTCTCTTTGCTTTTCGCATTGTAATTTTAATGTTCACACAAATTTGACTTGTACTTTGATTCTTGCAGTTATACATTACCAGTACCAGTCGGTACCATTACTCAAACACCCCTAGATACTTGCTGTTACGTTCTGGCACTGGTACCAGTGCTATTTTGCATACTGGTACCTGTCGCAATATAGTTTTTGGGCTTAAACTGTGAAGTCAGCTAAGTCGGAGGTTTAATTTGTAAAAGTTGGAAATATCCCTTGTCAGATGGACTCGAATGTAAAAGGTGAAATCAAGTCTGGCTTGGCTGAATTTTAAACGGAATTGAAATGGGCCCTGCCTATTGAGTCGAAACTTAAAATTTCATTTAAAAGAAAACAGAAACTAATACATGAAAACAAAGTGCTTCAGTCTGAACCTTGTTTTTGGTTGAAACAAAAATTCTACCTAAAAATTAATAATTTAAAACGAGACTGCAACAGCTTTGAAATAACTTATATAGATTTAAACATGATCAAAATAATAAGTGTGCTAATTAATAAATAAAAGGGACGAACTAACTGTTCCCCAAACTCAATATCTGAAATGCCTCCGAACTATTCTTGTCCAACATCATGGACAACGCCCTATCTAACCCTTTAAAGCTTTTCTGTACAATCCTTTAAAGTGTTTACTAGCAAGTCTTTAAACTTAAAATCTAAATAGTTCATCTTCTAACTATTTTTTCTCCAAATTTGTCAACAAGCTAGAAAAGAAAAGATTCATTTCACCCATTTTTTTTTTTCTCCAATCATTCTTATCCATTTTTCTGATGATTTGTGACGAATTTTTCGAACCTAAAACGACGAACGTCTTATACTCAACTTAAGCTTCTCAACTTTCTCTTTCAAATGAGATTCATGATGAAATACTTTTGAGCTATATTCGTGTCGTTTTTTTTACAGTAAAAACATATAGGAATTGTAAATTTTGCTTCTCAAGCTTTAAACCACTGTCTATAATCCTTTAAAATATTTATGTTAAGCCTTTAAATCTTACAATTTTTTATTAATTTTTGACAATGATAGCCCATAGGCACTTTAATTTTTACTTATCAAGCCTTTAAACCTCTGGATCTCTCTACAACCCTTTAAAATATTCCTGTAAAGTCTTAAACCTTACATGTAACCTATCAATTTTTCTTTTACCTCTTACATAACAACAATATTAATACTGCCTTTATAACACTAAACACCAGAAGAAACTCTAGAAATTCGACATCATTAAAACAAAAAAAAACAAAATTCTAAACAACCGACTTCAAAACTTCACCATTTAAACTAGTCTTAAAGTCAACCTTTAAATCCATAGGTTATACACTCTAAACAACCGATGTTTACCTTTTCTTTTTTGAAATGCTTGACAGAGACTACCAGAAAACGTTTACCTTTTCAAAAATCAATTTTTGTCTACTGTAGAATGCAAAGAGTTTTTATTTATATTTCTCATTAAACCTAACTTTATTATAGAAAACTAAGTTTGTAATTCAACACTATATAGTAATAATTGTCCGTAGATATATGTCAAATTTAATTGAACGTAGAATAATATTCTACGTCAAGAATGATTCTCAATTATATCAATTTAAATGTACATTACATAATAAAATTTATAATACCACACAAAATTCATGCAAATATAAGAATGATTCTCAAACATATCACTTTAATTGTACAATACATAATGGAAATTTATATTACCATACTCAATTCATGCAAATATATATTACAACATTTGCAACAAAAACACAAAATTAACACATGTTAAAAATAAAAGGTTATATATATATATATATATATATATATATATAGAGGAGGGATCCAATTACACCTTTTTTGGTGACACACTTTGACACCTATCATTTTTAAAGTCCAAATAGTCGATTTAAACCGTTCAACATGATGAATATATTAAAATGTGCTTGGAGATCAAATTTTACATTTTTTTGAATTTTTTTGCTATTTATTAAGATGGTTACAAAAATCGTTGTTTTCAGACCATTGAAAAACAGCGATTTTGTAACCATCTTAATAAATAGTAAAAAAATTCAAAAAAATGTAAAATTTGATCTCCAAGCACATTTTAATATGGTGATCATGTTGAACGGTTCGGATTGGCTGTTTGGATTTTGAAATCGCAAAATTGACCTATATAAAAAACGGTGTCATGATGTGTCACCAAAAAGGGTGTAATTGGATCCCTCCTCATATATATATAGAGGTTGGCTAAGATCAAAGTGGTATGACCAAGGCCTTGGTACTACCAATTCGTTTTTGTGATTTTCAATGTTCAAATAGTCGATCTGAAGTGTTCAACGTGTTCTTCATATTAAAATGTACTTGGAGATCAAATTTTACTTTTTTTAGAATTTTTTTTTGGATTTTTGAAAATCACAGTTTTTAAGATTTTATTTATTTATTTTTTATTATGAAAAAAGTGATTTTCAAAAATTCATAAAACTAGTAAAAAAATTCAAAAAAAATGTAAAATTTGGTCTCCAAGCACATTTTAATATGGAGAACACGTTGAGTACTTCAGATTAACTATTTGGTAGCATCAAGGCCTTGGTCATACCACTTTGATCTTAGCCAACCTCTATATATATATAGGGAGCGGCTAAGTTGCTGCCGGCAGCATTTCGGCGAGGTGCTTACGGGGGCATATCTTGCAATTTGATGTTCAAACAACAAATTCAAACCGTTAGATGTTCAATCTATATTAAAATCTACTTGGAGACCGAATTTTACATTTTTTGAAATTTTTTTACTATTTTTTAAGCTGGTTTGAAAACCGCTGTTTTTATTAAATTTCTGAAGCATTGAAAACAGCGGTTTTCAATCCAGCTTAAAAAATAGTAAAAAAATTCCAAAAAATGTAAAATTTGGTCTCCAAGTAGATTTTAATATAGATTGAACATCTAACGGTTTGAATTTGTTGTTTGAACATCAAATTGCAAGATATGCCCCCGTAAGCACCTCGGCCGAAATGCTTCCGGAAGCAAATTAGCCATACTATATATATATATATATATATAGTGCTGGGCTTAGCTAAGCCATGGTGTAAAACGACTTGGTGCTCCACGCCTCATTATTTCCATTTTGAAAATCCAAACTACCGATCCGAACCGCTCAAGTTGTTCTCCATATTGAAATGTGCTTGGAGACCGAATTTTTTTACTATTTATTAAGTCACTTTGAAAATCGCTGATCCATTGGTCCATAATTTTTTACTGTTTTGCTACTGTTTATCCGGATCAGCGATTTTCAAAGTGGCTTAATAAATAGTAAAAAAATTCCAAAAAATGTAAAATTTGGTCTCCAAGCACATTTCAATATGGAGAACAACTTGAGCGGTTCGGATCGATAGTGTGAATTTTCAAAATGAAAATATGACGTGGAGTACAAAGTCGTTTTACTTCATAGCTTAGCCTAGTCCATCTCTATATATCTCTATCATTCAGCAGTAGCAACACATGTTAGAGGATTGAATGCAATCCGAATTTAATTATGTATAGTAGTTACAGTAATAAGCTTAACCAAAAAAATAAAAAATAAAGTATGAACATTTCTTATATAATAAAATCAGAGTCCCTTGAAGCCGGTCACCAGTAGCTCTACCTTTAACAAGGCGCTCGGTTCAATTGCAAAAACACCCTGCACACTTCAATTGCAAAAATAAATCCCAACAAGTGCAATTTAACAATGAAACTAAATGCTCTGCCAGTCATTCTCTCTCAATATAAAAAAAGCAGTGAAACTAAATGAGCTTTAAACTCACCAAGAAAGTTTATTGGAAGCTTAACCAAAAACAAAAAATCAGATCCATTTCAAACGACAAACTTACAGATAATTTTGATTTACATTCAAAATTTAGAAGTAAAATTAATGCAAAAAATATTGTAAAAAAGTAAATATTTATTGTGGAACAACTAGATCGTTCGCAAAACAAACTCAACAAATGAAAGCAATCTGATGTTTTTTTAAGTTACGCAACTTTACTGGAATTGAAAACACTGACCTTATTGATACCAAATAAACTCAGAGTGAAGACACAATCAGAATCGATCACTTGACCAATTCTATGAGCCATGCTACTGATACCTAATTAACTAAAGAACATTTCAAACACATAAACCTTTTTCCAACACTAGCTAGTACCAGGTTTTGTAAAACAAACATCACAAACTTAATATTCACTACAAGAAAAGGCACTGTTGAGAAATAGGATCTCAGATTAATAATCATCATAGATCTAGAATTAGAGGGCTAGGATTAAATCAAGGAGTTAAAGGGGTCTCCTTGCATATATTAAATAGGCGGTACACTGTACATAGGTACCATAGGTACAAACAGTAACTTGTAACGGTAACTTAGATAGGTTGCAATATATATAGCGATAGAGAGAAGTGTACAGATCAGATAAAATAAAATATTTTTTCTCATCATAATTCTCTCCTCAGAAATTCATAAATTTAACATGGTATCAGAGCCTCAGTCTCTGTGACCGAAAAAATTCCCGCAAAAACCTTACCAGCAAAACTGGTACATAAGCAAAAACAAAACCCATAAACAGAAGTCTAGCACAACAAAGCAATGACATCAGAGGGGCAGCACTTCAGGGAGGCTACCAATACCTCAAAACTTACAAACTCATTACTCAACGGCCAAAACTACCTCTCATGGGCAAGTTCTACAAAATTGTCTCTCAGTGGAAGAGAACTTTTAGAATTCATCACAGGAGAGTCAAAAAAACCTGTGCCAGCAAGGGCCGAAGAAACCGAGAACGAAAAAAATGCAGCAAAACAGTGGCAATCTAAAAATGACAGAGTCATGACATGGCTCCTGCAATCCATGGAGCCAAAAATTTCAGATTTATTCCTCGGCCATGAAATAGCATTCGAATTGTGGGAAGGCATAAAAATCATGTATGGCCGACAAAACAATTACTCCCACATATACCAATTGAAACAAGAAATCCAACAAGAGCAACAAGGGTCAAGGAGTAACACAGAGTACCTGGGTGCTCTTAAAAGAAAATGGCATGAACTTCGAGTCTATCGACCACCCATAACAGATCCGATAGCAATCCAGAGGGAAGAAGAAGATAAAATCTTTCAATACCTCTCTGGTCTCAATTCAAGTTATGAAGCCGTGAAATCACAACTCCTCTTAACAACCACCCTTCCATCTTTCGCCCAAATCAACACCATGGTGGAGCAAGAAGAAAGCCGACGGCTTGCTATGGGAGGTCCACAAGCAGGTGGCAGCGAGGGACACGAAACCCATAGCTTCGCCACAAAAAACCCCAATTTCGGAAAAAACCCTAACTTTCAAAATCTCAAATCGGCCAAGTACCAAGGGCCTTGTGTGCTCTCACTGCAAAAAGGAGGGTCACCAAGCCGAGAAATGCTATTTCCTTCACCCACATCTCAGGCTAAAGTGGTGGGATTCGAAGAAAGCAGGAGGAGCGGCGGACTGGAACGAGGGAAAGAAAAAAGAGAGAGACAGGGAGCCGCGTGAAAGAGATCAGCGTGGAGGGTATTCTACCCAAACCCGAATCGGTCTCCATGTCTCAAACAAACCAACCGGTTCAAATGAACCAAGTTTCTCAAACGGGTCTAGTAGGTTGGACGCTGGCGGGTCAAGCGGGTCAGATCCAATGCAGCAATTTTTTTAGCAATTCTCTATGTGGATGACCAAACAAAACTCAAACAACACTTGTGGTATTGTTTCTCACTCAAAAAATTTAAATTTATATAATCAAATAATTATAGATAGCGGTGTTACCGATCATATGTTCGGAAATAAAAACCTTCTTACCAATTTAGTCATGACAAAAAATAATCAATATGTAGTAGTAGCTAACGGTATGAAAGTACAAATAGATGGTGTAGGAGAAACTAATATTTGTGGCAAGAGAATTAATAACATCTTATATCTAAAAACTTTTTCCATAAATTTACTTTCGGTAAAAAAATTAACACATGATTTTAATTGTAACGCAACCTTCTCTTGCAAAAATGTTATCTTTCAGGACCGGGAAACCGGGAGGAAGATTGGGGAATGTCTTCTTGAAAATGGACATTATCTTTTGAATTTACAAGAATCAAATTTTTGTGCTTCCGCAAAATCCATTAATCACGACATTTGGCACAAGAGGCTTGGGCATCCATCCAACAAAGTTTTAAATAGTGCACTAGATTTTTCTTTTCAAAATTGTATTAATTGCGATATATGCAAGTTGGCAAAACAAACAAAGCTTCATTTTTCTCAATCAAATAGCAAAAGTGAAGCATTGTTTGATTTAGTTCACTCCGATGTATGGGGCCGGCCCCAATTAATTCTTATAATGGATTCAAATATTTTGTTATATTTATTGATGATTTCTCTAGAGCTACTTGGTTGTATTTATTAAAATCAAAAGATGAGGTTTTTAATTGTTTTCAAGAATTTCTATGTCTCATAGAAAATCAATTTGATGCAAAACTTAAAATTTTTAGATCGGACAACGGAACGGAATTTGTGAACAAAAATTTTACAACTCTTTTCAAGGAAAAATGAATTATACATCAAACAACTTGTATAAACACTCCCGAACAAAACGGAGTGTCGGAAAGAAAAAATAGACATCTATTAGAAATGACACGTGCATTATTATTTCAAAATAATGTTCCAAACAAATTTTGGTCGGATGCCATCCTTTGCGCTACTCACTTAATAAATAGATTGCCAAGTACCATTTTAAAAAATATAAGTCCAATGGAAATCCTTTATCAACGAAAAATTAATTTTGAACTCTTATATAGCCATATTTCCTTTAAAAATGAGTGTTTTACTTCCTGCTCATATCTCCATTTTCAAAGTTTAAACAGTTGATCCGAATTTCTCAACATGATCTTTATATTGATATGTGCTTGGAGACCAAATTTTACATTTTTTGGAAATTTTTTACTATTGTTTTAGAATTTTTGAAAATCAGTGTTTTTATGAATTTATTATTATTTTTTTATTTAATGAAAAACTGTGATTTTCAAAAATTCTAAAAAAAATAGTAAATTTTTTCTAAAAAATGTAAAATTTGGTCTCCAAGCACATATCAATATGAAGATCATGTTGAGAAGTTCAGATTGACTATTTGAACTTTAAAAATAGAGATATGAGCAGGAAGTAAAACACTCATTTTATATATATATATAGTGATGGTACAACTCTCTCTCTCTCTCTCTCTCTATATATATATATAGTGATGCTACGGTGCTTTGGGAAGTAAAGATGGTGTTTTACTTCTCGCTCATATCTCTATTTTCAAAGTTCAAATAGTCAATCCGAACTTCTCAACATGATCTTCATATTGAAATGTCCTTGGAGACCAAATTTTACATTTTTTGGAAATTTTTTACTATTTTTTTAGAAATTTTGAAAATCATTGTTTTTCTAAATTTTTTTTTATTATTTTATTTAACGAAAAGTTGTGATTTTAAAAAATTCTAAACAAATAGTAAAAAAATTCAAAAAAAATATAAAATTTGGTCTCCAAGCACATTTTAGTATGAAGATCATGTTGGAAGGTTCGAATTGATTGTTTGAACTTTGAAAATAAAGATACGAGCGGAATGTAAAACATCATTTTTACTTCCCAAAGCATGATAGCTATCTATATATAGAGATAGGCTACGGTGCTTTGGGAAGTAAAGAGGGTGTTTTACTTCCCGCTCATATCTTTATTTTCAAAGTTCAAATTGTCGGTCCGAACATCTCAACATGATCTTCATATTGATATATGCTTGGAGACCAAATTTTACATTTTTTGGAAATTTTTTACTATTTTTTTGGAATTTTTGAAAATCACAGCTTTTCATGAAATAAAAAAATAAAAAAATATTCAGAAAAACACTGATTTTCAAAAATTCAAAAAAAATAATAGAAAATTTCCAAAAAATGTAAAATTTGGTCTCCAAGCACATTTCAATATGAAGATTGTGTTGAGAAGTTCGGATTGACTATTTGAACTTTGAAAATGGAGATATGAGCGGGAAGTAAAACACCATCTTTACTTCCCAAAGCACCGTAGCATTACTCTATATATATATATAGAGTAGAACTAGGGTGTTCCTAAGCTCACCAAGCCTCTCGTGAACTCAACTCTAAAACCTATCAAATTGACTTCAAACGACATTACCAAACCGTTAGATGTTCAATCTATATTAAAATGTGCTTGGAGACCAAATTTTACATTTTTTGCAATTTTTTTACTATTTATTAAGCCGGTTTGAAAACCGCAATTTCGAATGATAATTTAATTTGACTGACTTGCTACTAGTAAATATTCCTAAAAGACAACGCCTAGAATTACATTAATTTCTTTTTCCAAATTTCCTACTGCTTTTTTATTTCATTTTTGTAAATTGATTAAACTAGTTTATAATTAAATTTATTTATCAAATAATCTATTTTATTTATTTGTCTCCTCTGGTCGGTATTTATGATTGTATATTTAATTTAAAATAAACCACTGAATCTTAAGCTTCAATATTTACAGAATTGGTATATGCTGCAATTTACTATGAGACAAATTTTATATCACTTTGTTTCGGAAAAATTGTTTTAATATAAAACATAATTAAATTTAATACATATATTTACATATCCTATATTAAATTTTGAGAAAACATGTGTGTAGTGTATGTATCATATCTGATACAATAGTTGTATCCATATCTATGAAGCATAGTATCTAGCACATTCGATCAATTTATTGAATTAATACAAGCATAAATTTATTGTATTACAAAGCTCAACATTATAGTTAAATTCAATATTATCAATGGAACATGACTCAATTATGTTTACCAAAAAAACAAATCATATATATAAAACTGGAATAAAGATATAACACATAATTTGTGCAAGAGGTCTTGGCAATTCCTTCAGTATATATATAGTTAATGCTCCCTTTTAAATGCATCAATTAGTAGTATCTTCTTCACGGCAGTGGTTCTGTTTTAAACATCCCCTATCATACTTGTTAGCTGCATCAGGCGGTTTTGTCGCATCCTGACTTGGGGCCGTAGGAAGCGGAATGCTTGCACCTTCCGCATCAACTTCAGTTTTCGACGCACAAACAATGCAAACAATCAATAGAACAATTAAACTTGTTTTCATGTTGGCCATGGTTAGACAAGAGGAAGAGGGTAGGAGGGTGTAATTTGTATGTTTGATTTGCACAATTTAGATTATCAGTAGTTGTATCTCCTTTATATAGGATGCGTGCGCTATAACAAATTGTGGATGGTTGTAGACAGTTGGATGGCTTGATATCCAACTCATTGTCAAAAAGTAAAAATATGTGTGCGGTTTGTTTTTGTAACGAACTTTTGCTAATTTTGGATATTCCAGCTCGTAATTACCTGGATTTGTTTGTGTGGAAAAAATAATAATTGATGTAATGCATGTACATGTAAAAAATATATATATATAGAGAGAGAGAGAGAGAGAGAGAGAGAGATTGGCTAAGCTCAAAATGTTTTTTCTATTGCAATGGAACAAACAATTTGGTTCTCTAATTTTCAAAGTTCAAACAACAAATCCAAACTGTTAGATGTTCAATCTATATTAAAATGTGCTTGGAGACAAAATTTTACATTTTTTGAATTTTTTTTACTATTTATTAAGCTGGTTTGAAAATCACTGTTTTTCAATGCTGCAGAAATTAGAGATAATGGACCCTCCAGTTTAAAATTCAAGGTCGTATTGGTCAGATTATTTTTTTAAATAATTAAATAAAAGATTAAATGAATAAAAGGGGATAGAAGAAATGAAGTTATTTTTTATGGGTATATTGGATATTAAGATGATTTTATGAGAAAATTGGCTATTTCAAAAGTTTAGATGGGCACACCGGAAATTTTCCCATCTTTAATAGGGTTTGGAAAAAAAATTTGGACGAGTCCCAGTTTTATAATTATTTTTAATATTGAGTATATATTTATCATTTTTTTTAAGAAATGCATAGAAATAAAATTATATATTGGCAAAAAAATTTAGAATGAGATGTAATTTTATAAATATTTTTTGAATCTTAAGTATATCTATCGCCCTGCTTAAATATCCTTGTTATGTTTCCCTAAAATATGGGCTAAAATACAACTTAACAAATATTATTTGGCATGTCAATTCATATATATATAGGAGGGATCGGATTACACCCTTTTTTTTGACACACTTTGACACCTACTATTTTTAAAGTCCAAATAGTTGATTCAAACCTTCAACATGATGGATATATCAAAATGTGCTTGAAGATCAAATTTTACATTTTTTTTTATTTTTTTACTATTTATTAAGATGGTTACAAAATCGTTGTTTTCAGACCATTGAAAAACAACGATTTTGTAACCATCTTAATAAATAGTAGAAAAATTTAAAAAAAATGTAAAATTTGATCTCCAAGCACATTTTAATATGGTGATCATGTTGAACGGTTCGGATCGACTGTTTGGATTTTGAAATCACAAAATTGGCCTATAAAAAAAACAATGTCAAGATGTGTCAAAAAAAAGAGTGTAATTGGATCCCTCCTCATATATATATATTTTACATGTACATGCACTACAGCAAAACTGCTCTTCAGCGACCGATACCATCGACCGGTTAAATCGCCGGTCGCTGAAGACCAAAAAAAAATAAAAAAAAGGTTCTGGCGACGGAACCTTCAGCGACCGGCGATAATGGGTTTTAGCGACCAAATTGTACCCGGTCGCTGAAGAGTGTAGCTAAAAATCCGGCGCCAAGTTTTTTCCTTCTTTATTCTGTCTGTCGCGCCAAGCTAGGTTTAGATAAAAAAAAAACCCGACGGAAACCGCCGCCGTTCGACCCCGATTACCGCCCGACCCCGCCGGTCTTCTTTCTCTCTCTCTCACTCGATCTGCCGCCCGACCCACATTGCTGCTGCCCGTTCCTCTTTCTCTCTCTCTCACTCAATCTGCCGTTCGACCTGCAGTGCTGCCGACCGACCCCGCCGCCCGAACAGCCGCCCGACACCGAAGCCTGATCCACCGCCGCTCAACTCCGGTACTGCACTGTCATTGATTTGATTTGAATTTAAACCCCCACTTTTTCAGAATTGCAAACTCTAATTGATGTCCTCTAATTGATCTCCACAATCCAAGGGTAGAGCTAAATGAATAGATTTTGATGTTGATTTGCTTAATGTTATCTTAGGTAAATCTGTCAATTTAATTATTTCTTAGGGCAATTATGTTCATGGGCAATTTTTTGTTGAAATGCTTACTCTTTTTTTAAAGTAATGAAGTGTTCACTGTTTCTTCTTTGAGCAATTACTTTTTTTTGTTGTTGTTGAAATGCTTCTCTTCCTCTAAAATGATACTGTTTCTCATGCTTTTGCGCATGATTTCATATAATGGGAAACTGTTGTAACAGGTAATAGAACATAAGAATCGTTTTATAAAATTCATTCTTTGTTGTACATAACATTATTGTTATATTTTACAAAATTTGCAGGAAAATTATGAGAGAACTATGGTTCAGAAGTATGGATATGACAGAAACATATGGCCTCCTTATGACGATGCCGTCTGGTACTCTGCGGCAGTTGATGATCAAAATTCTCACGGCGATAACTATAGCCTCGGTGCTTTAGGTAAAATAAATTTCACCTTAAATTTTAAATTTATTTTTAAATCTGTAAGATAATACTAATTGTCTTATTTTTAATGTTACAGGCAAGACGAGGGCTATGGTTCGTGATGGTGGGTCCGGCAGTGCTCCGTCACGTTCTTCACAGTCATATTCTTCTGTGCCTCCACGCCTCAAACGAGGATATCGATGCGATATCTTCTCAGGTAATATCATCTATCATGCCCCATATCAGTGGGGAGATCACCGAGCAGATCACCATAGCTATCAGAGCTGCTCAGGTACGAAATTCGTTTGAAAGTATGTTCTAATTGTAAACCCTAAACTCTAAATCTTAATTATCTAAACAACTGACACGTTTACTTTCTTATAACCTCACAGGGAGGTTCGAGCTCGCACCGTGCCTCCATGTCCGATGACGGCGATGATGGGGATGATGGGGATGATAGAGAGGAGCATTGGTCGGATATCGGCGGAGATGGTACTACTTAGATGTTTAGATAATATTGTTCCTGTTTATGTTTAGATATTTCCTCGTGATGATATATTGTTATTGTTGATGATTAGATATTTTCTCGTGATGATATATTGTTATTGTGTATGTTTAGATATTTTCTCGTGATGATATTGTTATTGGCTATGTTTAGATATTTTATCGTGATGATATATTGTTTGTATGTTTAGATTATTGTTCATTTTATGTTGTATGTGTATCGATCGATATTTATGTTTATATATGCTGGTACGTGTGGTACCAATTATATATTAAATGGGGAAAAAATAAATAATGAAAAGAACCAATAAACCTGACAACTAGTATCAGCGACCGGTTTTAGGTATCAGCGACCGGACTTTTTGGTCTCTGATGCCTTTAAATGACGTCAGCAAAATTCAACAGCGACCAAAAAATTTGGTCGCTGGAAAGTCATCAGCGACCGGTTTTGAGTATCAGCGACCATTATTTTGGGTCGTTGATGCCTCTACATGACGTCAGCAAAAACCAACAGCGACCAAAAACATTTGGTCGCTGAAAAGGTATCAGCGACCGGGATGACGTCATTCAGCGACCGGTGACATCATCGGGGAAGCATCAGCGACTAACACTTCAGCGACCGGTGGTGTTCATCAGCAACCGGCGCTATATCTTTGAGCGACCGGTGTACCGGTCTGTGATGTTCCTTTTTGCTGTAGTGATGCATTACATCAATTATTATTTTTTCCACACAAAAATATCCAGGTAATTACGAGCTGGAATGTCCAAAATTAGCAAAAGTGCGTTACAAAAACAAACCGCACACATATTTTTACTTTTTGACAATGAGTTGGATATCAAGCCATCCAACTGTCTACAACCATCCACAATTTGTTATAGCGCACGCATCCTATATAAAGGAGATACAACTACTGATAATCTAAATTGTGCAAATCAAACATACAAATTACACCGTCCTACCCTCTTCCTCTTGTCTAACCATGGCCAACATGAAAACAAGTTTAATTGTTCTATTGATTGTTTGCATAGTTTGTGCGTCGAAAACTGAAGTTGATGCGGAAGATGCAAGCATTCCGCTTCCTACGGCCCCAACTCAGGATGCAACAAAACCGCCTGATGCAGCTAACAAGTATGATAGGGGATGTTTAAAACAGAACCACTGCCGTGAAGAAGATACTACTAATTGATGCATTTAAAAGGGAGCATTAATTATATACTGAAGGAATTGCCAAGACCTCTTGCACAAATTATGTGTTGTATCTTTATCTTTATTCCAGTTTTATATATATGATTTGTTTTTTATAAACATAATTGAGTCATGTTCCATTGATACTATTGAATTTAACTATAATGTTGAGCTTTGTAATACAATAAATTTAGGCTTGTATTAATTCAATAAATTGATCGAATGTGCTAGATACTATGCTGCATAGATATGGATACAACTATTGTATCAGATATGATACATACACTACACATATTTTCTCAAAATTTAATATAGGATTAGGAGAGATCGGATGACACTCTTTTTTGGTGACATCGGATGACAGCCTACATTTTCCAAGTCCAAACAGTCGATCCAAACCATTCAATATGATGGATATATTAAAATGTGCTTGTAGATTAAATTTTATATTTTTTTGGATGTTTTTACTATTTATTAAGATCGGTAAAAAATTCAATGGTATGAAAACAGCGATTTTGTAAAATACTTAATAAATAGTAAAAACATTAAAAAAAATGTAAAATTTGATCTACAAGTACATTTGAATATATCCATCATGTCGAACGGTTTGGACTTTGAAAACTTTAAAAATGTAGAATGTAATCCAAGGTCACCAAAAAAGGATGTAAGTGGATCCCTCCTCATTTATGATCAACCTCTTTATTTATGTCAATAATATTGCTGGAATGTATATTTCTCAAGGTTCTAAATAGCGTTTATAGCGTCGTAGCGGGAAGGCTAAAAAAAAAGCTATAGCGAATAGCGTCGCTATAGCGGAAGCTATTCCAAATAGCGTTTTTTTTTTTACATTTCGTATATTCAATATTTGTACTAAATATCAACATTATCTAAGGTCTCATAGAACAATAAATAACACCAAAGTAATTAAGAAATTATAATATTCATATTGAACCCGTACAAAGTCCAAATTGCGGTTCAAAATATCCATAGTAATATCATAAACTATCGATTTTTCCTATTAAAAATATCTTAAGTATCATGATTCATGACATAATCTATTTTTTTTTTCTATTCAAATTTTAATTCCGGTTTGGACTTTTTTTCTATTCAAATTTCTATTTCTATTCCCAATTTCAAATTGATTTATTTGTAGCAAGTAGCAACAAATTCAATTTCGGTTTGAGATTTTTTTTATCTTTATTTAAAACCCATATAAATTGCTTAAATAAAAAAAAAAAAAAAAACTCATATTGTATAGCGCAAATAGCGCCGTAGCGGACCGCTATAGCGCTGTAGCGGCCGTAGCGCAAATAGCGCATTTTGATGTCGTAGCGTAGCGTTTGGGGTCCAAAAACGCTATAGCGGCGCTATAGCGCGCTATTTATAACACTGATATTTCTTGTGTGGTCATGTAAGTTTGGCATGGACATGAGGAGGTAAAAAAGAGGGGGGGCTTGGGGGTCCAGATCCCCTAAAGTAACCCAATCTTTGGGTTTTGGATAGAGACCGTCCGATTCAAATTTGTTGCTCGGGATCGTCTCGGGATTCGAATTCGTCGTCGGGATGTGTGCGCTCAATTTAGGAATGGATTTTCACGGATTCAAATCGGACGGTCCTGATCTAAAATCCAAAAGTTGGGTTACTTCACTGGATCCGAATTCGGGGGGTTGAGGGGAACTTTAATATTCTGCTATTACATGCTGATTACCAGTATGGATACTTATATATATATTTTTTAAAGGGATACATTCTGATTTTTGTAGGATATTTCTATGGACAAAAAATCATGGAACGCACAGCCTAATAAAACCCCCTTAATTCAGATAAAACTAACCTGGGGTATTTTATTACTTCTGCCTCAAAAGTCAATTTCTTCTCTTCAATTTTATTTTTCTATATTTACCGTTTGATTCAAAAACCAAAGGATTACGCGTACTTCTACCCGGTAGTCAGGAAATTGAATATTTTAGGCATTTCTATGCTCACCAAAATTTGAACAACGAAAAATTGTACAAGAATCTGAGGACAAATTGACGAAAAAATAGTATCACTTGGAGATCAGAAAAATAAGTATCAGCTTGTTGAATTATCAAGATTTCCGTTATAATTGCCCATATATTTCCTCAAAAATGGGAATTAAAAATTATATAATAGATATATTTCTCATATAAAAGATTCTTAACTTGATACTATTGCGAGAAATGACTTTTTTATCATTCGTAAATTAATGACTACGACTTATTACAATGTATAATACAATCAGATGTCGCTGTAAATAATTTTTTATCAATATATTTCTTAGTGGATCTTCCACTAACCCTCAAAAAAAAAAAAATACAATCAGATGTACGGTAAAAGTTAGATGAACACTAGAAACACCCGAAGTTTATATTGAGCTACATCAAAGCGTCAGATTAATTGACCTTCCTTTACAAAATTGAAGGACATCAAAGAACAATTCAGTACCTGATCATCATGTCAACCAATAACCAATATAATTGTTAGTTGTATTAGTGAGTGTGACATAAAAAATCCATAGTATTTAAAATATGCGTACAATACAACTTAATATGAATACACATTTATGTTGTGTTACAGAACAAGCTTAGTTTTCCATAGAAAATACACGATATATAATTATACAATTTTACATAAGCTAGCAAAAGACACTTATGTAAGTACTTATTATTCCTCTCACTGATCTCCATCTTTCTTTACACCTTGTTTGGATGGAGAGTAGAGGATGGGAGGGGAGGTGAAGAATGGAATGGAATGGAATAGAAAGGAAGATTAACATATCTAACCTCTTCGTGTTTGGATGATTAATGAGGAAAAATAAATTTAACTTTCCTTTCCGTCTTGTTTCTTGTTTGGTTAATTAAAATTATAGAAGGTTAATCAAATTGTTTTAGTGTATTTGACTATTATACCCTTTACAATCTTAAAACACAATTAGATAATTTAAACAAAAATGAAATCCATTTTACCAGCATAAGTTCAAGACTTCCACTCATGAAGTGCTAGGATTAAATACAATTATCTTATGGTTGAAATACTGCTGAGAGATACACACATGTGCAAAGTGAATTTAGATGCCAGTAGAGGTTGAAAGGCAATTTTCATAATTTTCTTAGGGCTTCTAAATTTCAAAGGATGTCAAACAGTGTAGCAGTGGTTTTTATTTTAATAATATAGTCTTGGTAGCATCTACAAAGTTCTTTTTTTAAAAGAAAGTAACTTACTGGTAAAAATTGAAACACACTCAATACATTTGAGTGGAATAAAATAAAACAGTAAAGAAATAAGAAAATAGAAAACAAAGTAAATGAAAGCATCTAAGAAGAATTAATGAGAAGATATGAATTTACATATCGTGAAATAGGATATGTAAAAAAATAAACAAGTTCGATATAAAAAAAAAACCTAACCTGCTCAATCAACTACGGTGGCTGCTAGGTCTCTGGTGAAAAAAAGTTGAATAATAATTATATAGAAATAAGATATATAACACAGGGCATTTGTGTCATTTTTTCTGAAAATATTTGTAACACAATTTCTTTCCATCCATTACACTCCAAATTGGAAGGGAAATCAATTCTATTAATTATAGTAAGCAAGGTTAACCCTTTCCCCTCCTGTACTCCTCACCTCCACCATAATTTTGTCAACCAAACACGATTCGAGGGAAAGTTTTCTATCTATTCCATTCCCTCCCCTTGTCTACTCTCCATCCAAACAAGGTGTTAGGGCACCGCACCGCGAGGATTTACGGCACTCGGGCGTTTAAAGGAACAATGCTTTATCTTTTCACATGGCCTGGGGGGGGATTTACAGGTTCTCCCGGCCGGCATGTCTGTCCGGGCTTGGGGATGCATACAGTGTTGGAAAAATATTAAATAACCAACTATTTAAATCTGAATTTTAATCAATAAAATAATTAAAAACTATATTTAAAATTTAATCAAGAATATAAATTAAAACTTTGTTACCCGGAGTTGCGAAATGCGGACCTAAGGCAACTTCCCGTCCTAAGCGCATGAATAATCGGTTAAGACTGCCCCAAGTTACGCCGGTATTTCTCTGCCTGCGGGCGCAACCGTGGTAGAGGTTGATGTAACTTCTTTCAACGATGATAGCAGAATAATATGTTTTCTATGTAGAAAATATTTGTTTGTGGGAGAATAGAAATTGACTTTATGAAATATGGAGCTAAGAGAAAGAGCAAGATAATAGAAATTGTTGGATAGATGGATTTTTATGTTCTCCAGATGTCATGTGTTATTTATAGGCAAATATGTGTGTTCATGACATTAAATTCATATTCATTATATATATTACCGTTTGAATGTTTTAAAGAAAATGAACGTTGAATTGATGAATGAAACTCAAACGGACAAATGATTTAATTGCTTGTGCAAGCTATATGTTTCAATTGAGTAATTCTTCAATTGATTAAAATAACTAGTAACTGAAGGAATTTGAAACGGCATGGGTCATGCACAGCTAGCTCAAATACAAAATATATTTGATTCGATCTTTTGTGGCAATGGAATAGAGAGCTTTCATATGGAAATTGGATCATACAATTAATTCACAAATAGCTCCATAATTCATAAAGTTAAAACAAACGTTAATATTAACATAAATATTTATTTAAATAAATTTTGTGTTTTTAAAATATATTTCTAACAATCCCCCACAAAACTCAAAATTTAATTAAAAATAAAATAAAAATAAATAAACTAAAAAACATATATATAAATATTTCTGCTATCATTGTTTATATTGTGCATTGGGCAAAATATTTTGATTTTGCTTAGTGTCAATAATTTCAGTCCGAGGAGATCGGAGTGAACCAGGTCTTGAACAACGATTCCTTTGATCGGAACTTACATTATTACACACACAATACAGAAAACTACATCGCGGGTTGTGCGTTTGAGGCCATGCACGTTAACTTGATTTTTTTCATGAGAATATTCTACGGGTTGCCTAAACTCAGAAGCCGCCGCCTTTTACAGTCATTCTCATATAGAAGAGTTCCCTTTGGGATGAGTGTAGAGTTCCATCTCGCGAATTAACGGCTTGGAATACTCATCTTATTACACTACACAAGAGCACTGATCACCATAGGGATGGGTTCGGAACAGAAGTTCCATATCTAAAATATTCTTGTGCTCCTTGGCCAACCTATATGCTTGTTCTTACCCATTGAACCCCCTTCAAGGGATCGCCTATCACAGAGGTTGGGTTCCCACATCAGATTGGCCCATTAGGCTAAGTCCCATCCCCCTCGATGACTCTAGGACTTTCTTCCTATTTAAGTCTTTTTGTAAAACAATCGGCAATATTTTGTTTTGACTTTACAAAATTTATTGAAATAATTTGTCGAACATTTTGTTGCCTCACTGACTTTTGTCTTCTTTTAATGTGTCTATTTAATTTTGAATTCACCAATTTCTTTTTACAAAAGTCAATGGCAGCTCTAGAATCACAGTGAATAGATATAGCAGGTATAGGTGATTTAATTAAAGGAATATCAGACAAAAGTTCTTTGAGCCATTCGGCTTCTGTACAAGTGGTATCAAGGGCAATCAATTCGGCTTCCATGGTGCTTTTAGCAATTATGGTTTGTTTGGTGGACTGCCACGAAATAGCTGCACCACCCAAAATAAAAACATAACCTGATGTTGATTTAATATCAACTGAATCTGAAATCCAATTCGCATCTGTGTACCCCTCGAGTACAGCGGGATATCCGACATAATTAAATCCATAATCAATTGTCTTTAAATATTTAAGTACCCTTTCTAATGCAATCCAGTGAAAATTACTTGGATTATTTGTGTATCTACTTAGTCTAGCTAGATATGGCATATGAAATATCTGGTCTCGTTCTAGTTGTAAGATACATAAGAGAACCAATTATTTGAGCATATTTTTCTTGATTAATTGATTGACCATTATTTTTAACTAAAACTACAGTTGAGTCATAAGGGGTAGAAACTGGTGTGCAATTTGAATAACCAAACTTATCCAAAATCATACTAGTATAGTGTGATTGTGATAGTGTTATTGAATTTGACGATCTAATAATTTTCATACTTAAAATTACATCTGCTTCTCCTAAATCTTTCATGTCAAATTTCTGAAATAAAAATTCTTTAATTTGATTTATGGTTTCTAATTCATGAGCTAAAATTAAGATGCCATCCACATAAAGACAGAGAATTATATATTTATCTTTTTCTAGTTTATAATAAAGACAATTATCAGACTCACTAATTTGAAAATCATATGAAAGAATAACACTATCAAACTTTTCATGCTATTGTTTGGGTGTCTGTTTTAATCCATAAAGTGATCTAACAAGCTTACACACCTTATTTTCTTGTCCAGGTACAATATAACCCTCGGGTTGTTTCATATAGATTTCTTCTTCCAAATCACCATGCAAAAATGTAGTCTTTACATCCATTTGGTGTACTAAAAGTTTGTGAATAGAAGCTAAAGCTAAAAGAGTTCTAATTGTAGTTATACGTGCGACTGGTGCATAAGTATCAAAGAAATCAAATCCTTCTTTTTGGCCAAAACCTTGAACTACTAATCTTGCTTTATATTTTTCAATTGAACCATCTGTTCTACGTTTCTTTATAAATATCCAACGACAACCTAAAGGTTTAGTGCCTTGCGGTAAATCAGTAAGAATCCAAGTATTGTTTGTTATAATTGATTCTATTTCACTATTAATAGCTTCTTTCCAATATGGATAATCAGGTGAGTTTATAGCCTCTTTATAAGTTTTAGGTGTATCTTCTACTATATATGTTATAAAGTCATTTCCTATATTCTTTTGAATTTTCATTCTTTTACTTCTTCTAAGTTCTTGTTGAGTATGTGTATCATTATAATTAGATGTAGTATTTAATGATTTGGACGTATCTACAGATGGAGTATAATTTGGTACTTCAGGATTGATTTGGTTTTTAAATGGAAATATATTTTCAAAAAATGTAGCATCTCTAGATTCTATTAATGTATTATTTGAAATTTCACTAATTTCAGAATTAATTACGAGAAACCTATATGTATTACTATCTAGTGAATATCCTATAAAAACAGCATCAACTGTTTTAGGGCCTATTTTCTTTCTTTTTGGTTCAGGTATTCCTACTTTAGCCAAACACCCCCACACTTTAAAATAATTTAATTTTGGTGTATGACCTTTCCAAAGTTCATAAGGAGTTTGATTTTTATCTTTAAAAGGAATTCTATTTAGAATAAAACATGCCGATAAAAGTGCTTCCCCCCACAAGTTTTGAGGTATTCCGGAACTTAAAATCATAGAATTAATCATGTCTAATAATGTTCTATTTTTTCTTTCAGCTACACCATTAGATTGTAGTGAGTAGGGAGTAGTTATTTCATGAATAATTCCATTGTCTTGACAAAATTGATTCATTTCATTTGAAGTATATTCACCACCTCTATCTGATCTTAAAATTTTAATTTTTCTTTCTAATTGATTTTCGGCTTCTGCCTTGTATATTTTAAATTTATTGAATACTTCATCTTTGGTTTTCAAAAGATAAACATAGCAATATCTAGAGTAATCGTCTATAAATGTAACAAAATACCGACTTCCGGCTCTAGTCGGACCTCGATTTGAATCACACACATCACTATGAATAAGTTCTAATATTATTTCTAAATTCAATAGATTTGAATTGTTTTCTCGGTTGTTTAGCTTGGACACATATTTCACATTTATTATTAGAATTAATTTGAAATTGAGGTATAAGATCTAATGATGTCATTTTCTTAATTGATTGTAAATTAACATGTCCAAGTCTGCCGTGCCAAACGTCACAAGATTCTGAATTAAAAATAACAGCTTGAGATGAACTTGAAATTTTATTTAACTGTAAAGGTTCTACATTAATTTTAAACATTCCATCTTGAACAAAACCTTTTCCTATAAAAATTTCTCCTCTGGATATTACAACTTTATTGGATTCTAAAACAACTTTATAACCTAATTGCACTAATAAAGATCCACTAATTAAATTTCTTCTAATCTCAGGTACATGTTGAACTTCATATAATTTAATTATTTTTCCTGAAGTAAGCTTCAAATTTATTGTTCCTTTTCCTAGCACTTGGACAGCAGTACCGTTTCCTACTGTTACACATCCTCCACTTGTGATCTGATAAGAATTAAACCAGGCACGATTAGTACATATATGTACATTAGCACCTGAATCTAACCACCATTCGGAATCAAGATGTGTAAGATTTATTGAAGGAATAAAAGATACTGACCTAAACGATGTTTCAGATTTTCCTAGATTTGATTTGTCTCCGTCAATTACGTTCACTTCAGATTTGTTCTTCTTTTGATCGTTCTTGTATTCAACCTTCTGTTTTTTCCTATAAAAGCATTTTGGAGCAAGATGGTTGTCTCTTCCGCATATCAGACAAAATCTCCCATCATTTCTCTTCTTATTCTCATTAGATTGAATATTTGATTTATATTTTAAATTTTGATTATTGTAACTATTATGTTTTCCCTTAAAACCTTTACCCCTAGATTTGAAATTATTATTTTTTGACCTAAAGTTTTTGTTATAATTTTTATCATTATTTTGATTTTGATTTTGATTTTTATCTTGCATTTCGGTCAGATTAACTTTTGTTTTCATTTCATTTTCTTTTAACTCTCTCAGACGATATTGATGTTCAATTCTCACCAGTGTTCTAAATAGCGCGCTATAGCGTTTTGGACCCCAAACGCTACGCTACGACATCAAAATGCGCTATTTGCGCTATACAATATGAGTTTTTTTTTTTTTTTTTTTTTTAAGCAATTTATATGGGTTTTAAATTAAGATAAAAAAAATCTCAAACCGAAATTGAATTTGTTGCTACTTGCTACAAATAAATCAATTTGAAATTGGGAATAAAAATTGAAATTTGAATAGAAAAAAAAGTCCAAACCGGAATTAAAATTTGAATAGAAAAAAAAATATATTATGTCATGAATCATGATACTTAAGATATTTTTAATAGAAAAAATCGATAGTTTATGATATTACTATGGATATTTTGAACCGCAATTTGGACTTTGTACGGGTTCAATATGAATATTATAATTTCTTAATTACTTTGGAGTTATTTATTGTTCTGTGAGACCTTAGATAATGTTGATATTTAGTACAAATATTGAATATACGAAATGTAAAAAAAAAAACGCTATTTGGAATAGCTTCCGCTATAGCGACGCTATTCGCTATAGCTTTTTTTTTAGCCTTCCCGCTACGACGCTATAAACGCTATTTAGAACCTTGATTCTCACATATTCTAGGGTAGTTTTTAAATTTAATTTTTCTTGTGTTTTTCTAAGATCACGTGCAAAATTAGACCAAGAAGGTGGTAACTTATCTATAAGACATGCAACTTGATATGTTTCATCTAACTGAGAACCTCCTCTGTGAATTTCTTGAATTAGATTTAGAAAATTATGAATTTGGTCATTTAGAGGTAAATTATCAACCATTTTAAAATTATGAAAATCAGACACAGTAAAACGCATGGCTCCTTCATTATCCCTTTTATACGTATCTTCTAATGCTTCCCAAATTTCCTTGGCAGTTTTGTATTTGCTAAATGTTTCATATAAATCATCTGTTAAACAACTTAATATTCTAAACCTACAATGATATTCTATTTCTTCGGAAGATTTGTCAGATTTAGTTTTTGATTTAGTTTTAGATTTGCTAGTATCATCAGCAGTATCGTCAACTGTGGTATCAGATTTTGAAGCAATTTGATATGGCATAGGTAAACCTACAGCTGTTATAAGACCTAACGTAACAAGCCAAGCTTGTAATTGTTCTTGCCACCTAGCAAAATATGAACCACTAAACTTTTCTGGTTTGAGACTAGATGCATCATCATAACCCATTTTTTATTTAATTTACTGATGAAAAATTAGAAGAGAAAAGTTGAGAGATATATGCTGCAAAACAAATTCAATAAAGCCACTAATTTAATTATTCAATTGTAGCAACTAATTACTCAAATAAAATTCGAAATTAATTAATTTTTTTTTAATAAACTAATTAAAATCAGAATTTTAATTTGATCAAATTCAGATTACGGGTTATTGCCTTAGATTGTTGGAAAAATATTAAATAACCAACTATTTAAATCTGAATTTTAATCAATAAAATAATTAAAAACTATATTTAAAATTTAATCAAGAATATAAATTAAAACTTTGTTACCCGGAGTTGCGAAATGCGGACCTAAGGCAACTTCCCGTCCTAAGCGCAGGAATAATCGGTTAAGACTGCCCCAAGTTACGCCGGTATTCCTCTGCCTGCGGGCGCAACCGTGGTAGAGGTTGATGTAACTTCTTTCAACAATGATAGCAGAATAATATGTTTTCTATGTAGAAAATATTTGTTTGTGGGAGAATAGAAATTGAATTTATGAAATATGGAGCTAAGAGAAAGAGCAAGAGAATAGAAATTGTTGGATAGATGGATTTTTATGTTCTCCAGATGTCATGTGTTATTTATAGGCAAATATGTGTGTTCATGACATTAAATTCATATTCATTATATATATTACCGTTTGAATGTTTTAAAGAAAATGAACGTTGAATTGATGAATGAAACTCAAACGGACAAATGATTTAATTGCTTGTGCAAGCTATATGTTTCAATTGAGTAATTCTTTAATTGATTAAAATAACTAGTAACTGAAGGAATTTGAAACGGCATGGGTCATGCACAGCTAGCTCAAATACAAAATATATTTGATTCGATCTTTTGTGGCAATGGAATAGAGAGCTTTCGTATGGAAATTGGATCATACAATTAATTCACAAATAGCTCCATAATTCATAAAGTTAAAACAAACGTTAATATTAACATAAATATTTATTTAAATAAATTTTGTGTTTTTAAAATATATTTCTAACATACAGGACTAACTCCAATAGCACCATAATTTATCTCATTACCAGATGTTGGTGCACAAACAATGCAAACAAGCAATAGAATGGTTAGACTTGTATGTAGGTTGGCCATATATGGCAAGATTAATTTAGAGATAGAGTAGGAGATCTAGTGGACTTGGTGTATGTTTGATTAGTTGGTGTTATTTATTTCATCCTTAATTAATTCTACAGTGCTATATATAGGTGTTCAATGTTATCTTAGATTTGTACATTTTAAACAATATTTTTCCCATTTTTGTACATTTCTGTTTGAACCACCAAATAGTATATTTGTTCAATGCTAAGTTGGAGATTTAGTTAATTACCGAACTAACGGAGAAAATAAAATTAACCAAAAGTGAAGAATCAGAAGGTTATTTAGGTTCGACAAAATAATAATGATGAATTAAGTGAATTTTAGTTTGTCATATTATAATTAAATAAAAAAAGAATAAATATGATAGATTTTTTAATTATGACTGTAAAATAAGCATGAAGTTTGGATGGAGAAATAGCCGAATTTTTTATTTATATCCAAAAAATAATGGAAATTTTAAAAAATACCCATATTATCTTGAAAATTCGAAAACTACCCAAACCGGAAAAATTTTTTCCGGATTTGGCCTCTAAATCCGGAAAAAAAATTTCCGGAAATTGAACTCCAAAACCGGAAAAAAAATTTCCGGATTTAACATTTTTTTTTTTTTTTTTTTTTTTAGAGTATCCGGAAATTTTTTTTCCGGATTTAACATTTTTTTTTTTTTAGAGATTCCGGATAAAAAAATTTAACTTAACAAATTATTATTATTTTTTTTTTTTTAGAGATTCCGGAAATTTTTTTCCGAACTAAATAATTTTTTTTTTTTAAGAGAAAAATAGCTAAAATACTGAAATCTAACGCTAAAAAATCGAATTGTTTTTTTAAATATTTGTTTCATTAATTTAAAAAATTTCAAAATAGTGTAGAATAATTTAGAAATTATCAAAATAGCTAAAATACTGAAATCTAACACTAAAAAATCGAATTGTTTTTTTAAATATTTGCTAGATTACATTTTTTTATATATAATTAGCATATTTATACTAAAACAAGCCAAATTACTTGATTTATGCTGAATTACACTAAATTACAATAATTATGTAGAATTATGCTAGAATACAGTAAAGTACGCTAAATTACGTACGAATAGGGATAATATCTTCACTGAGAAGGCGAAAAACGACGACGAAACTTCAAACGGCCATAAAACGGCGCTCGAGTGTCCGATTTCAGCAAATGACCACTTTTCGGAAAGCTTGCGAAAATGCGCATGCGTCCGGACTCACTTCGCCAGTTTTTCAAATTCAGAATCGCCAAAAAACAAATAGAAGAGCCTCAAAACTTCAGTTGAAGTTTCCGATTAAGATTTTCATTTCTATTATTCAATCTACGTAGCTCAGTAAATTAGTTATGTAATAAACTTTTAGAACACCAAATTTTATTATTTTTGGAATTTTTTTTACTATTTTTTATGATTTATGAAAGATGCCACAAAATAAGCCCCATTTATACGTAATTTATCGTATTTTAGTAAATTTACCGTATTTTAGCACAAAATCGGCCCTATTCGTAGTAAAAAAAAAATTCGATTTTTTAGTGTTAGATTTCAGTATTTTAGCTATTTTGATAATTTCTAAATTATTCTACACCATTTTGAAATTTTTTAAATTAATGAAACAAATATTTAAAAAAACAATTCGATTTTTTAGCGTTAGATTTCAGTATTTTAGCTATTTTTCTCTTAAAAAAAAAAAATTTATTTAGTTCGGAAAAAAATTTCCGGAATCTCTAAAAAAAAAAAAATTTGTTAAGTTAAATTTTTTTATCCGGAATCTCTAAAAAAAAAAAAAAAAAAAAATGTTAAATCCGGAAAAAAAATTTCCGGAAACTCTAAAAAAAAAAAAAAAAAATGTTAAATCCGGAAAAAAAATTTCCGGATACTCTAAAAAAAAAAAAAAAAAAAAAAATGTTAAATCCGGAAATTTTTTTTCCGGTTTTGGAGTTCAATTTCCGGAAATTTTTTTTCCGGATTTAGAGGCCAAATCCGGAAATTTTTTTTCCAGTTTGGGTAGTTTTCGAATTTTCAAGATAACATGAGTATTTTTTTAAATTTCCATTATTTTTTGGATATAAATAAAAAATTCGGGAGAAATAGACATTCCTTTTAGAAATTAGGAGTGCTAACTATCATCTAAGATATTAATTTATAAATAAGGGTTAAATTGTGATAATTTTTTTATACACTATACCGAATCGTGCCATTCCTTTTTAAAAATCTTCAGAGGAATTAACCATAGTAATATGATTTCTTTAATTTTTCATCTATTCTTATAACCAAGGTTCTAAATAACGTTTATAGCATCATAGTAGGATGGCTACAAAAAAAGCTATATAGCGAATAGCGTCGCTATAGCGGAAGCTATTCGAAATAGCGTTCTTTTTTACATTCCGTATATTCAATATTTGTACTAAATATCAACATTATCTAAAGTCTCATAGAATAATAAATAACACCAAAGTAATTAAGAAATTATAATATTCATATTGAACCCGTACAAAGTCCAAATTTGCTGTTCAAAATATCCATAATAATATCATAAACTATCGATTTTTCCTATTAAAAATATCTTAAGCATCATGATTCATGACATAATCTATTTTTTTTTCTATTCAAATTTTAATTTCGGTTTGGACTTTTTTTCTATTCAAATTTCTATTTCTATTCCCAATTTCAAATTGATTTATCTGTAGCAAGTAGCAACAAATTCAATTTCGGTTTGAGATTTTTTTTATCTTTATTTAAAACCCATATAAATTGCTTAAAAAAAAACTCATATTGTATAGCGCAAATAGCGGACCGCTATAGCGGCCGTAGCTCAAATAGCTCATTTTGATGTCATAGCGTAGCGTTTGGGGTCCAAAAACGCTATAGCGGACTATTTAGAACACTGCTTATAACAATGCCAAAGAAAATTCAAAAATTAAAGGAATTGTAGCATTTTTAGTGAATAATGGAAAAGGATCAGAGATAATTGATATATATAGTGTGAGAATTAACGGTTCCTTAAAAAAGTTTTAAGAGGAATCATAACATATATTCACGGTTCATAAATGTGTATACAAGTGGAGAATGCATATATATATATATATATATAGAGTGACTAAGGTCAAAGTGGTAGTTCCTAGCCTCCGGTGCTACCAAGTCGTTTTCGGATTTTCAAAGTCCAAACGGTCGATCGGAACCGTTCAAGTTGATCTCCATATTGAAATCTGCTTGGAGACCAAATTTTACATTTTTTGGAATTTTTTTACTATTTATTAAGCCACTTTGAAAATTGCTGATCCAGTGGTCCAGAATTTGGTTGCACTGTTTTTACTGTTCATCCGGATCAGCAATTTTCAAAGTGGCTTAATAAAAGTAAAAAAATTCCAAAAAATGTAAAATTTGGTCTCCAAGCAGATTTCAATATGGAGATCAACTTGAACGGTTCGGATCGACCGTTTGGACTTTGAAAATCCGAAAACGACTTGGTAGCACCGGGGGCTAGGAACTACCACTTTGACCTTAGTCACTCTCTCTCTATATATATATATAGAGAGAGAGAGAGAGAGAGTGGCTAATATCAAAACGTTTGCACCAAGCGGTTGGTGTAAACGATTTGTTTTCGGGTTTTCGAAGTCCAAACGGTCGATCCGAACCGTTAGATATTTAATCCATATTAAAATGTGCTTGGAGACCAAATTTCACATTTTTTGGAATTTTTTTGCTATTTATTAAGCCACTTTGAAAGTTGCTGATTCGGGTGAACAGTAAAAACAGTGCAATCAAATTCTGGACCGTGTGATCAGCAACTTTCAAAGTGGCTTAATAAATAGTAAAAAAATTCCAAAAAATGTAAAATTTGGTCTCCAAGTACATTTCAATATGGAGAACAACTTGAACGGTTCGGATCGACCGTTTGGACTTCGAAAACCCGAAAACAAATCGTTTGCACCAACCCCTTGGTGCAAACGTTTTGATTTAGCCACTCTCTCTCTCTCTCTCTCTCTCTCTCTATATATATATATATATATATATATATATATATATATATGTTGGGTTATGGTGCATTGCAATGTATAACCATTCTTATATATTGGACTATAAATCGTTAGTTTTGATTTTCAAATAACCGATCCAAACCGTTCAATTTGATATCCATATTAAAATTAATTGGCTTGGAGATCAAATTTTACATTTTTGGTAACTTTTTGCTATCTTTTAGATATTTTGAAAATCACTATTTTTCTATGGTCCAGAAATTTCTAAAAAATAGTGATTTTCAAAAATTCAAAAAAATAGTAAAAAAGTTTAAAAAAAATATAAAATTTGGTCTCCAAACACATTTTAATATGGAAAACATGTTGAACTCTTTAGATCAACTGTTTGAACTTCAAATCCAACAGTTTACAGTTCAATGTACAAGAGAGCCTATACATTGCAATGCATCACAACCCAAATATATATATATCCACACACAAAATAAATAAAGGCAATCAAACGAAGGAACAAAGCACAAACATTATATATCCAAACATAAATTAACTAGAAGTGATATTTATGTATATCAGCAGCCTAGTCATACATATATATATATATATATATATAGATAGATAAATGTGTCCACAAGTGGAGAATGCATGTATATATCTTTCAGTTTCATATATATTAGTTGTTGCATGCATTTATATCAAAGATCTTCACTCTCGGGATGGCCGGGTTTGCCAGGGCAGTGATCAATAGGGCTACATGGCCTGGTCCACGGCTGCCCGTTATTCGCCGGTCTACAATTTGTATCCTCCTTCCGCCTAAGATCACATGGCATACCGTCGGACCGAATGCCTCGGTAGTCAATCCCTGTCTTCTCTCTTGAGTGATCCTGATGGTGTTCTTTGTGTCCATGGTGGTGACTGTCGGTTGCGTTTCCTTCGTTGATTAGGAGAACGATGCAAAGCACCACGAACAGGAGCACTGCGTTACGAGCGTAGGCCATTTTGCAGGATGTCAAAAATCTCTGACAATAAACCTATAACATCTCGAAAATAACATCTCGAAAAATTGAGTCATTATTATTTATGCTTACATGATTTTTCATTGTATATAAAGATTATACGTCTTTTGGTAACATATTTTATTTTTAATAATGACAACACTAACTAGTAATTCTCTGCAAAAAAATAAAAATGAACAACATAATTTTAATAAAAATAAAAAAAAGGAAAGAAATAGTAGAGTTGTTATTTTTGTTTAATTGAACATTGATTCAATGGAAACAAGAATGTATACCTGATTCTTTTTTTGTGCTTGATGGTTTTCAGTAGTTTGATGCATGTTAGCAAGTTCTTGGAATGTATATATAAGTTCTGGTTTTTCCTTAATTAGTGCAACAGTTCCGCGGTAGAATGTGTTTTTTCTATAGTTAGTTATCTTACAGAGAATCAAAGGATGTCGGCCAATCGACAACCATCAACGCTGCAACGGGATGAGCAAAAGGATGAGGATGATTTACTGATTGTATGATATGGTGATTTACTGGTGGCATTTACTGGCACAACCTGGATTCTTCATACTGCCTACATGCATGATCAACCCTGTTTTTTTTTTTTTTTTACCAGGAATAGAAAACAACAGCATGCCATAGTTCTGGAACAGTTTGATTTAGAGCCAGGTGATGAGAAGGCGTTATTTGCTTTATGAAGCATATATAATGAAAACCACTAATTAATTAAGCTAATTAAGTAGCATATAATTGTGTGGTGATATGCATATTACAGATCGGCTCGTGCTATGTTATATTTTCATTTTCAAAGTTCAAACAGTCGATTCGAACCAATTAACATCATCTCTATATGAAAATATAGTTAGAGACTAAATTTTTTATTTTTTAGAATTTTTTAACTATTTTATTAGATAAATACAATATCACGTCTTTCCTATGGTCTAGAATCTTTAGATCAAAAGTTTTTTTATTTATTAAAAGAATAGTTAAAAAGTTCTTAAAAATATAAAATTTTGATCTCTACGTACATTTTCAAGAAAAGTAAAAATAATACATGCACTTTATGTTTCACATCCAGCATTCTGTCCATATTATATATTTTTTATTTAACAGCTAAATTTTAACAACGGTACAAATGTTTCCATATTTTTTTAATTCAAGAACGAAGTATAGTTTTACTGGTTAGTGTGTGGTGACAATATTATAGTAAATTTAATCTTGAACAAAAAATATAATGATGAATTAAGTGAATTTTAGTTGAGCTTATTCTAATTAAACAAAAAAAAATTATAAAAAATTATGAAAGATTTTTTGAATATTGATTGGAGAATAAGCAATCATGAAGTTTAAATGAAGAAATACACAATTTTATAAATAAAGCGTGTTAAATATTATTGAAGAAATATCACATATTTCTTGTCAGTACAAATTTGTGCAGATCAGCGAACAAGGGGCTCGCCACGTCAGCACGGTTTGCCAAATCAGCGAACAAGGGGCTCGCCACGTCAGCACGGTTTTCCAAATCAGCGAACAAGGGGCTCGCCACGTCAGCACGGTTTGCATAGTAACACTAGCTAGGATTTCATTATTTTGTATCCATTTTTATAACAATGCCACTTAAAATTTCAAAAATTAAATAAACCGTAGTATTTTTAGAAAATAATGGCAAGAGATGAAGGATTATATAGTGTGAGAGTTAATGGGTCTTAAGGGTAAATAGGGAAACTTAATATTGCTATGGTTTCTTTAATTTTTCGTAGCATGGTTGAAGGAATGGACGAAAATATATATATAGAGAGAGAGTGTGTGGCTAATATCAAAACGTTTGTTCCTAGCCTCTCGGTGCTACAAAGTGGTTTTCCGATTTTCAAAGTTCAAACAGTCGATTCAAACCGTTAGATGTTCAATCTATATTAAAGTGTGCTTGGAGACCAAATTTTACATTTTTTGGAATTTTTTTACTATTTATTAAGATGGTTTGAAAATCGTTGTTTTCAATGGTGCTGAAAAAACTTCAAAACAACGATTTTCAAACCATCTTAATAAATAGTAAAAACATTCCAAAAAATGTAAAATTTAGTCTCCAAGCACACTTTAATATAGATTGAACATCTGACGGTTTGGATCGACTGTTTAAACTTTGGAAATCAGAAAACCACTTGATAGCACCAGGGGCTAGGAACAAACGTTTGCACCAAGGCCCTCGTGCAACCAAGTCGTTTTCGAATTTTCAAAGTCCAAACAGTCGATCCAAACCGTTAGATGTTCAATCTATATTAAAATCTGTTTGGAAACCAAATTTTACATATTTTGGATTTTTTTTTACTATTTATTAAGCCACTTTGAAAATTGCTGATTCGAGTGAACAGTAAAAATAGTGCAACCAAATTCTAGACCATGGGATCAGCAATTTTCAAAGTGGCTTAATAAATAGTAAAAAAATTTCAAAAAATGTAAAATTTGGTCTCCAAGCAGATTTTAATATAGAGATCACATCTAACGGTTTAGATCGACCGTTTGGACTTTGAAAATCCGAAAACGACTTAGTTGCACGAGGGCCTTGGTGCAAATGTTTTGATATTAGCTACTCTCTCTCTCTATATATATAGTCCACGGAATATCATTTGCTAGGGGTGGCAACAGAGCTGGCTCATCACGAGCTAGGTTTATCTCATTATCGGCTTGTCACAATTACTGAGTGAGCCGAGTGAGCTGAGATTAAAGACTCGAGCTAAAATCTTAGCTCATGATCGTCACAATTTAGCTCTGAACTGGATCGAGCTAGCTCGTTAGCTTGTTGAACTTTATTGGGTCACTATCATACAAATTCAAAAAATAATAATAAAGACCATCAAACAAAGCATAGTTTGCATCAGATATTCATTTCCATAATACAAAACATATTGACATTTATAACATACAGAAAACAAAACAGTAATATTCACGTAACATATATACACCATTCAGTAACTAAAATCCAATATCTTACATTCAACACAGAAAACAATACATCAGCATACATATATATTCATAATTCAACAAATATCCAACATATATACATATACATATTCGACAAACATTACAATACTACAAAAGACATGTTAGTTTGTGATCTATTTCTTTGCAACATATTCGACAAAGAATATCAGTCAATCGTCAACGCTGCAACGGGATGATCGAGCAAATGGATAAGGATGATTTATTGATTGTGTGTGATACGTCCTATCTCGGGAGATGAGGCCGTATGGAATCTTGGGCTAAGTCGGATTCGTCCTGCCAAAGGATGGCAGGCCGAAGTGTGATTGGAGTTGTGAACTCGGGGTGGATTGTGAGAGATTCTGACTCTATCCTGTATGATCTCTCTTGTGGTTGGAAAAGTGTGTCCCCGCTTCATGGGAATCACCGCCTTATATAGTCCGTCCATAACTGCTATCTCGAGCAGTTATGGAGGACGTGGGTAGTTATGTCAGCCGTTACTGGGATGGGAGGCACTAAGTTAACCGTTTCCACTATCATCCCGCATGTCGGTTAACATGAACCCCATTTAAGGCATATTGGGGCCGCTGTACTGGGCCCCGACTTGGCGGATCTTTGGGCCTTTCATATGACTTCGGGTTGGCCTCTTTAGAGAGGTCCGAATCCCAGTCGTTCATGGCCCAGTTAAATTAGGTAAAAGGGCCTGTGGAACATGGCCCTATCATTAGCCCCCGAAGTCGGAATGCATCAGCGAGATGCTTTCGACTTGAGGGTGAATAACTCGTGAAAGCACATTTATTTGGGTTATCAATATCTGTGATGTAACATCTTTGGTTGCGAGATGTAATTGTGACATCGTGTGATGTATGATGTCGATGTTTAAAGAATATACCAAATATAAATGAACTCTTCTTTTATTAATAAAGACCCATTACAACTCGAGCTAAACTAAGGATTCAAGCAAAAATAAAGGCGGGTCTACTTAGCCTATTAACTATTATTCTCATAAGTAATTTAATGAAATCCCGGAGGTGAAGGGATGAAGTCCATCATCTCACTATCAGGATCTTCAAAATGGTCGTCTTCCCAAATCTGGTCCGGAGTAGCTGTGGCCAATGTGGGTGCATTGGGATGTCGGTTTTGGCAAGTTTGACATCTGAAGAATCGACGTCGGGGATCCGACCGATCATGAATTAAAAAATGAGAGGGATGCCACCATGTGCGGCAACCCCGACATTTGACCATGTCTTCTTTTGGGGCGGATTGCCCACATGCCAGGCAATCACGAAGAGGTCCGAGGAATTCGACGATGTTAAATTCATCGCCCACCTCCCTGAAAACCGCCAGCTTGTAATTTAAAAGGTCTCGGATGGTAATGGACTCGTTATCCAGCATCCAATCCAAGTCATTGGGAAAGTCTTGGATTAAGTCCTCCCTCTCCTCGGTTGTAAGTACACGTCGTTGTGAGGCCTGGGGACCTCGGCTGGAGCTGGATGGTCCAATAGGGCGAGATGGGATAACTCGACGTTCAATAGCTCGACGTCGCCTTGCACGTTCCGCTAGGAACTCTAAAGCATGTCGGTTAACAGACATGATAGACGCGAGGTGGAAATGTTTTTCTAAGAAGCAAAAGCAAAGGGAAAGGATTGTCCTTTTCCTGGAAAAAATTCCCTATTTATAGTCGTCCCACCGCCATCTGCCCAACTGTATACCATTAAATGGGCAAATTTAAAATAGGCAGGTTTTAAAATAGGCAAGATTAAAATAGGCAGGTTTTAAATAGGCATGTTTGCTTCCTTCCTTCTCTCTTTTTTTTTTTTTTTTTTTTAATTTTGAAAAAAGCAAGACGGAGGTCGGGATGGAACTCGACATAATCAAGACAAGAAATGAAACAATTGATAAAACTTCATTAATATCGCAAAATCATACAATATAAGATTTAAACTAAATACGACATGCGATATGCTATATTAACTAAAACTATTCCTGACGGCGGCGCTCTTTCTGGCGTGCTTGAGCAAGGCATTGCTTGCAAGTGAAGGATGTGAAGCGAGGGTCATTATGATTCCGAGGTGATCGTCGAGCCGAACACCCAGGATGAAAGGCTTCTTCGCAGTCGTCACAATGAAACATTTGCGGAGAGTATCCCCTCAACTTGCAAATGGCACATCGGTCCCAAGCTAATGGGTCGCCTTCTTCGTTGGATTTGTTGATGGCGACCTCGGGACATGGATGTGGAGGAAGTGTGGGAGGTGACGGAATATCACCTTTTTGAATGGTAACCTCGGCATTCACTTGATCAGTCATCTCGTGATAGCGCGAGTTAGAGGGAGAAATGTACGGTTGATGGATCGTTAAAGGGAGACGGAGGAAGGATATATAGTATACCGGCATTAAATGCCTGACGCCTCGTCTTCCGTTAACCCGTCATCAGCCATCAAATCACCCATCAAATCAGTCAGGTAAACGAGGTGATGGCGCAATCCTCGCTTGACACGTGTCATGTGTTAACTCGGTGAGAGCTCACGTCCGGGGAATAAGCGCGGGGATCGAAGCGTCGCCATGATGAAAGGAGACAACGCGACGTTTCGTGGCGTCGTTTCGAAAACTACGCAAGTATTGAGCGGGAAAAATGAAGACTTCTATATATATTTCGGCCCCCCCCACTTATTCAGTATCGTTTATTTGAGCAATTTGATATCGGAGCGAAAGAGCAAAAGCAATCTCGGAGATAGCACGGAATTCAGGAGCTACCAACCTCGGAAGTGGACGTCGGACGAAAGTTTCGCATTTAAATCTCCAAGAAGGTAAACCTTTATCACCTCGGTATCTGACCTTGAATTGACAAATCCAGCATGTTGTAATATTTATTTACCGAGGTTAGGGAGTAAAGGAATGAATAGCGTAAGTATGGTAATGTTGTAGGAGTCTATTTGCCTACCATAACCTTGACATCTAATGTGCATCAGTAGCGTAAATGCTTTTAGAAACTGACATTGTAGTAGTAAGCTCGGTGACTTAAGCCAATCATGTTTATTCGTAAATTTAGACATGGCCGAAGAACAAGGTGGATCTCGGGACCAATCCCCCCATACCTATGAGGAGTTGTCCCCAATGTCCTTTTCACCCCCCCGCCCGGGTAAGGGCAAGAGTTTATATGGGATGCCTCCCGTACATTCTGGAACAATGTCGGGAGATGATGAGGAAGAACCATATATTGAAGGAGACGAGCACGAGAGTCCATCTCGGGGTGAACTGGTTGACACCCCAGTGGGAACATCTCAGGGGCCTTCAAAACCCAAAAACCAAAAGGCCAAGAAAGTAGTAGTTCCCCGAGATGGTCATGCGAATGACACGGACTTCCCGACATCTGCTGGTATCTCACCCAAGCTGGTTGTCCGATGTGAAGCGTATGTTAATGCCTTCTACAACGATCTTGTGATGGAGGTCAACAGAGAAGAGTATTCTCGGGAGGTAGTGCAGATGGTAGCCCCGGGTCCAAATGACCGAGCTCACGACGCAGAGCGCGGTATGTGTATATATTGGAAGATGCCAAAGTGCGGGTTTAAGATAAGGTTATCTAAGTTCGCACGCGAGATATTGCGACATCTCGAAGTGGCTCCTGCACAGTTGACCGCACCTGCGTGGTGTTACATTATGAGCTTCAAGTTCATATTCGATCACTTGCCCGAGTTAAAGGAATATTTCCCGAGTGTCGGGTTATTCTTTCATTATTTCACCGTATTGTATAACAGTGAGAGCTATCTCGCAATACGGAAGCGCCCTAATAGTGTGGCGCTTTTTGAGCAACTGTCAAAAGCGGATGAGTGGAACCACGGGTGGGTATATCTCGAGAACCCGGAGCAACTGAAGTGTTTGACAAATATACGAAAGGAATGGCGCCCGCTAGAAAAGAAAAAATTGATGCCGACCCAACCTTCCCCCCTGACTCCAGTTGACTTAAAGGCTAAAGAAATTCTTGATAATTATTTCACAAGTTAGTCTTTTTTGCTTTTAATTTACACCGGTATACCTGTGCATCATATTTATTTATCTAACTTGTAATAACATGAATAATGTACTAACTTTCGCATACCCTTTATGTCGCAGGTCGCGGTTATATGGCATTGCCTTGGAAGGCCTCTAGTTCCTTCCCAGTCGTACCTAACCCGGAGGGGGTTGTTCAAAAGAAAGGGGTTAAGAACCCACCCAAGCTGAAGTCGGCTATAGTTCAAAAAACGCCAAAGTCAGCCTCCACTGCTCCCGTAACTCGTCAGCCGAGATCGGCACATACCGGGAAAAGTATCAAGGACAGCACCTCTGGTTCTGCCAAACTCGGGGGGTCTCAGAAGAGGAAGGAAGTATCTGTAGACGTTCCTCCGCGTTTGACAAGGGAGGAAAAGGGAAAGGGTACGGCTTCTGGGCATCCCGAGGCCAAAAAACAAAAGATTCAACCCGATATTGTTTTGGGTCAACCAAAAGAGGTTGTAGAGGAACCCTCCCAAGCTCAAGTCGACGCTGCTCAAGGGGAGCTAGACAAAATTATTGACGACGCAGCCGACAACGTGTGGGACCCCTCAGAGGAACATAGGGAGTTCCTGAAGTCGCGAGTTTCTGACCAAGGGCGACAAACTGGTTTCGTGTGGGGTACAAATATTTCTCGGGGTTTTCCGGACAGTATTTTGGCCTATCTCCCCGGATACTCGCTTATGCAGGACGAGGTAGAACATCCCGAGGTTCATGCCGCCTTTTCTCGGGAAACCTTCAGGTTAACCACCACTCAGTACCAAAGGAAATGGGCTGAGGAGCACCCCGACCAAGTTGTTGGTCATGTATCGAGCTTACTGCATGATGCCGGGGTGTACTTCGGGTTTCTGAAGGACTCGATTGACAAACGGGACTCCCTTGTTATTCACACTGATCAAGAGGCGCTGAACAGGGCTATTTTAGAGAGGAACTATTTTTTGCAAATGGCCTCGAAAAAAGACAAGGAAATGAGAGTGGCGACTGGCCAAGCTGCTGTATTTAAGGCCAAACTCGAGTTTGCAAAGCATATGGGCGTGCAAGCCGATACCGAGCGTAAGGAGGCAGAGGAGAAATTGAAGCGTCAGAAACGCAAAGCCGAGGACTATAAGGGCAAATCGGCACGTCTTAAGACTGACCTCGAGGCCCGAACTAAAGAGTTGGAGGATGCTAAGTCAGAGAATGACCGACTTCGGGCCGAAATACATGAATTGCCGAAGAAAACACTTGGCAAGTTTCTGGGTAGCAAGGCCTTCACACAAGCTGTCCCTTATGCATGTGTAGACATGATGACAGCAACCGTTCATGGCTATCTGAAGGCACTAGCCAGCCATTACCCGTTTAGACCCGAGCAGGTAGGGTTTACCGAGGTGGACCCCGAAAAGATGATTACAAAAAACCTCTCGGGTTACTGCTGGGATGAAGAGAATGACTCGTTGTTGAACCCGGATGGTACTCCGATTAATCAAGAACTTGAGCTTGAGAATCATCCGATTTTAGGTATCGTCCATCCCTGGCCTAAGGATAAATGGCCCAAGCATCTCGACCTGCCAGATGCCCCATCTGAAGAGCAGGACGGTTTGCCTTCTGATACCTCTGAAGGTAATAGCATAGACCTCGAGATGAGGGAAGAAGAAGGTGATATCGTTCAACCGGGTGAGCAAGAAGATGAGACGACTTTGGATGCTCGCATCTCACCTCATGATGGAGGAAATGATAGTCCCAAAGAAGTGGACCCTTCTATTTGTAAGTGTAAATTTATATATCTTGTTTCCCGAGATGTTATGTTCTGGCTTATGCTCACTATGTCCTTTTTTGTTTATATGCAGGATCATATCGAGCCAAGGAAGCAGGGAATTTTGTTTTGTTTAGGAGTGAATGACTTTTTTACCCCCGAGATGTGGGGGTTTTAACAGAAATGTGCTGTATTATTTTTATTCATACCCCCGAGATGTGGGGGTTTTAACAGAAATGCTGTATTATTTTTATTCATACCCCCGAGATGTGGGGGTTTAACAGAAGTTTTTGTAACCTTTTTAACTGTTATTATTATATCCTAGTTCTTAACTTATGTTGATTTGCCTGAGATGTTTCGTTCAACTTTTATCTCGGTTTATGCTTTGTATATATCCTTCTTGCCCCCTTTTTTTTTTGTTATTTATCAACATCGGGGGAAAGGGAGGTCGCGAGAAACATATACGTTACCCCGAGGGGTTTTCGATTAATGTCGCGAACATAAAGATGAAAACCATGTTACTGTTTTAACAGTCGTCGTCTCGTAAGACTACATTTATTTGTTGTGTATCTCGGGAATATTAACCGAGACTCATTTCGTTGCCTAAAAAAGGCTTTCGTTCATATATCTCGGACCCAAATACATGAAACACAATCAAAAATAATATCATATATATATTGATAATAGCCTAGAACCATACAAAAACTTGTATCTCGGTCTAGGTAAAATACATGGATGTAGCAGAAAAGGCTTATCTCGCCCAGATCATTACATGAAATATACGAAGTAAAACTGTGTAAATTAAAATCATACATTTAAGTGTAGAATTTCCGGAGATGACAAGTGTTCCATGGTCGAGTAAGGATGAAACCACTCGGGTCTTCCAACTCATAGGCACCTTTTCCTCGGGGTCGGATGACCTTGAAGGGACCTTCCCATTGAGGAGCGAGTTTACTGACATGTTTGCCAGTAGCTTCCACAGTTTTAAGGACCAAATCGCCAGGTTGAAATGCGCGAGGTACTACATGTTTGTCGAATGCACGCTTAACCCGGCGTTGGTATTCCATTGTGCGAATGCGAGCCTTCTCCCGACCTTCTGTGATGAGTTCGAGATCAGCAGCACGTGCATCGCGGTTCGCTTCAGTGGAATATGCCAAAGTGCGGAGAGATGGTTCCATCAATTCGATTGGGGTGACTGCTTCCATCCCGAATACCAGAGAATATGGTGTTTGCTGTGTAGCCTCTCGGGGTGTTGTGCGATAAGCCCACAAGATGCCATCAAGAATGTCGGGCCAGTCTTTCCTGTTCTCCGCAACTTTCTTCTTCAGACCGTCTAAGATTGTACGGTTGGTGACTTCGGCCAATCCATTGCTAGCCGGGTGGCTGACCGAGGTGAAATTGTTTTGGATACCCAAGTTGGAAAGAAATGCGATGGTGCGAGCTGCATTGAATTGAGTTCCATTGTCCGAGATAAGTGCATGTGGTATGCCAAAACGACAAATGATGTTCCTCCAAATGAACTTCTCTGCTGCTGCGGCTGTAATTGTTGCTAGTGCTTCGGCTTCAACCCATTTGGTGAAATATTCCACTGCAACGATTATCCAACGGCGCTGTCTAACAGCTGTGGGAAATGGCCCGACTATGTCTATTCCCCATAAGTCAAAAGGCCAGGCCCCCGAGATGGATATCTGGTCGTATGCCGGGATGTTACTCAACTTGCTATGGTATTGGCACCGTTCGCACTTTCGGACCAAAGTTGCTGCATCATGTTGCATGGTTGGCCAGTAAAAACCAGCTCGGAGAATGCGTTTTGCAAGAGTTTTCGCCCCTTGATGGCTCCCACAGATGCCCTCATGTACCTCTGATAACATTTTTGAGGCCATCTCTTCGTTTATACACTTGAGCCAAGGTCGCACGTATCCTCGTTTATAGAGATGATTGTTGAAAATAGAATACATGGGCGCGATCCTTTTCAGACGTCGGGCTTCCATTTGGTCTGTGGGTAGGACCCCCGTGTTAAGGAAATTCCACATCGGGGTGGACCAGGACTCACCGGGTTCGTTGATGGCGAGAACAGCTGTGGTATCAATGTGAATGCTGGATTCGGGAACATCCATAACAATCACAGGCCGTTCTTTGTCAAGGTTGCCCGAAGCACCGAGTTTGGATAAAGCATCAGCTTGGCAATTTTTGTTGCGAGAAACATGTTGAATGTTGACCTCGTCGAAATGACTCTTGAGCTGGTGGAACTGCTGTCGATATTTGCGCAAGTTGTCATCCATAACTCGGCATTCGTCATTGATTTGCTTGACTGCTAACTCAGAATCGCTACGGAGGTGAACCTCGCGGGCTCCTAACTCTTTAGCCAACTTTAGGCCCGCTATCATGGCTTCGTATTCCGCGGTATTGTTTGTTACCGGGAATTGAAAATGAAGAGCATAATTCAGGGTTTCCCCTTGTGGACCAATGAGGGATACCCCAGCCCCCGCCCCTTGTAATGAAGAGGCACCATCAACGTGAACTACCCAGCGCCCCTCAGATTCGGAAGGGAGTCCGGAATATTCAGCGATAAAGTCGGCGAAGATCTGAGACTTCAGAGCATTTTGGGGGTGAAAAGAGATATCAAACTCGGATAACTCGAGCGCCCAAGCTAGCAATCGCCCGGATGAATCAAAATTTGCGAAGGCTTTCTTAAGTGGAATCCCGGTGTAAACCTTTATGGGATGTGATTGAAAGTAAGGCCTCAACTTCCGTGCAGCTATGACTAGAGCATATGCCGCCTTTTCAATCTGGGAGTATCTGGTTTCGGCATCCCGAAGTACATGTGAAACGAAATAGACCGGCTTCTGATCTCGTCCCTCTTCGCGAACAAGGGCGGCACTTACCGCATGCCCTGTTGTCGCCAAGTACAACACCAAGGTGTCACCCGTGGTTGGCCTGCTGAGACACGGTGGATTGGCGAGATAGGCTTTGACCTTTTCAAAGGCTATCGCACATTCGTCTGTCCATTCAAATTTGGCCGACTTGCGCATGGCCTTAAAGAAGGGAAAACACACGTCCCCAGACCTCGCAATAAATCTGTTGAGAGCGGCCAGTTTACCAGTGAGAGATTGCAGCTCTTTGAGATTTCGGGGTGGTTTCATGTCGAGGATGGCTTGTGATTTGGAGGGATGAATCTCAATACCCCGCATAGAAACCATGAAGCCAAGAAATTTACCGCCAATTAGACCGAAAAAACTTTTCTTCGGGTTGAGTTTCATGTTGACGGAATTTAAAGTCGCGAAGGTTTCACGGAGATCTCGGACATGGTCGAGGTTAGACATGCTTTTAACAAGTAGATCATCGACGTATGCCTCTACATTTCGTCCAATCTGACCTTGGAACACAGTGTTAACCATTCTTTGGAATGTAGCGCCAGCGTTGCGCAATCCAAAAGGCATAACCCGGTAACAGTAAAGTCCCGAGTTGGTAGTAAAAGCAGTTTTCTCCTCGTCGGCGTGGCTCATCCGGATTTGATTGTACCCGGAGAAGGCATCCATGAAGCTGAGATAAGCATGTCCCGAGGTGGAATCGACCAATTGATCGATTTTGGGCAAAGGGAAAGGATCCATGGGGCATGCTTTGTTGAGATCGGTATAATCGATACACATACGCCAGTCTCCATTGGATTTCTTGACAAGCACGGGATTAGCTGTCCATTCTGGACATTCGACATTTCTGATAAAACCAGCATCAAGTAATTTCGTTACCTCGCGCTTAACGGCTTGCTGTCGTTCGTCCCCCATATTACGCTTCCTTTGTCTGACTGGTTTTGAGCCCGGTTTAATTTGCAATCGGTGCTCGGCAATTGATCTTGGGATTCCTGGCATGTCGGCTGCAGTCCAAGCGAAAACAGATTGGTTTTCTTGGAGGAATTTAATTAACTCGGCCCTTGCCGACCCTTGGATTGCCTTTCCTATATGAAGTGTTTTGCCATCACCTAACTCAAGTTGCTCGACTTCATCAACGGGCTCAAGGGGAGCTTTCGTCTCAGCTTTATCCACTGGGTCCAATGCGAGGTCGGTGTTTGGAGGTAGAAAGTCAGTACTAGAACGCAACCGCTGTGGATTGGTCTTTGCATCAGGCTGATCAACTTGGTGAACAGAACCTCCGTGACCTTGAATGGTTGTCATGTAGCATTCACAAGCTACCTGCTGTTGGCCACATTCTTCCCCTATCCCGTTTTCGGTGTGGAACTTGATTTTGAGGTGAGAAGGAGAAATGATAGCACCGATTTTATTCAAGGTCGCTCTTCCCAAGATCGCATTGTACGCAGAAGGGGCATTCACAATGAGGAAGTCCACCATGACTTCCACTGTCCGAGGGGATGTACCAAATGTCACTTTGAGTGGCATCATTCCCCGAGGTTGAAGGGCGTCTCCCGTGAAGCCTATCAAGGGTGATATGTGTTGTTGGAGGGCGCGAGTGTTGAGGCCCATTTGCGTAAAGGCTGGTAAATACAGGATGTCGGCCGAGCTGCCAGTATCAACTAACACTCTTTTGACCCGGTGAGTGTTGATCTTGAGGTTAAGCACTATGGGATCATCATGCGGGCCCGAAATTGCACCGAGGTCTTTCTCGGAAAAAGATATCACTTCCTCAGGTCGAGGCCGTTTTTTATCATTCATGGTTTCGACCGGTAGGACAGTGGGGTACGGTTTTCGATTGTCGCGTGGTATGATTTGTCGGGCAGTACCGCGATGGCCTCCACTGATCACATTTATGACAGGGCTGCCCTGTCGCTCTGGGTGCCGTGTTTCGGGACCATCCCGGGTTTGAGGACGGACCTCACCAACCCGAGGTCCCGTGTAATCCTGTCTATATGGGATGGGTTTCTTAAAAACTTTACCTTGACCATTGTATTTCTTGAAAAACTTTTTGAAGAAGTCAGGGTTGATGAATTCGACTAGTTTACCCTCTCGGGCTAGTCTCTCCAGGATGTCCTTCAATTGGAGGCATTCTGCGGTGGAGTGCCCGTTGAATCCGTGGTATTCACACTTTTTTGAGTTGTCAATCACCGTAAAAATGCTCTCTGGCAGCGGCGGAGGGAGATCGAACATGCCCTCTATAATGTTGTACATCTCATGCCGCTTCTTAGTGAGAGGAGCATATCGCACAAAATGCTGTCGGTACCCTTTGGTACCGGAATTGTGCTCGGTTGGTTGGTTTTGCCGAGGTTCTCTTTGATTGCGAGACCTATCTTGAGTCTGCTGTTTGTTTGTTGGACGGGGAGATCGGGATCGGAACCTCGTGGGACTTCCATTGTCGTCCTCAGCACGGATGTAACCCTCAGCAAAGGCTACAAATTCCCTCAAAGTAGTCATTTTCTTCATATGTGCCTCGTAACGCAAAGTACCCGGACCCCCTTTGCGAAGTCCTTTCTTGATGGCAGCCAAGGCGAATTCCTCGTTGAGATTCTGAATTCGCCGAGATGCTTGTATAAACCGATTAACGAACGCACCTGTTCTTTCACGCTGTCCCTGGACAATGTCCAGGAGCATCTCGCATGTAGCTTGCGGTGGCTTGATAATCGTGTATCTCTCCAGGAACAGTTTTGCGAAGTCTTCAAACTTGTTGATGGATCTCCGGGGTAGCGTCATGTACCAGTCCCATGCTTCACCTGTTAAACAAGTGGTGAAGACGCGGCACATGATGGCGTCAGTGGCTCCAAGGAGGCGAAGTCGCTCAAGGAATCCGTACACGAAGTTATGCGGGTCCTGAGTATCGCCGCTGCCCCGGAAGCTGGGAAGAGTTGTTGGATACTTGAAATCCGTCATGGAATGGCGGTAGATGTCTCTGGAGAGTGGGCCATCGTTGATCCCCATAGGCCGAGAGGTGGCACCGGTCTTCTGGGATTCAATCTCGGCTAATTTAGCTGCGAGCCTCGTTTGAATCAAGTCTTCTATTTGAGCCATATTTACACCTCTGAGCGGGGTAGGTGATCGCCTGCTTCTCCTACGATCATCTCGGCGAGTTCTATCCCGACCACGGGGTGGGCTTCGCTCGCGTTCCTTATGGGAGCGAGATTGTTCTCGGCGTGATGGTCTGGAACCTCTGCCCTGATTGGCTGATTCGCGCTCATTGTTGTGACGAACTTCGGGTTGTTCAACATGGGGCTGTCTTTCGGGATCAGGTTCCCTACTTTCGCCTTGCCCTTCCTGCTGTCTTCTTTCATCTGGTTGTGCTCCCGTTGGCGGAATGTTTTGGTCCTGGCGTTTGGATTGGACCTGTTGATCATGCAGGATGGGCGTATCTGTCTCACTACCAGTTCGAACATCTACGAACTGAGAGTGCAGATCTCGAGGATGAATTTTTGCTGGCCGACTTAGAATACGGTTTGCTGACAAAGGCCGGGAAGCCGGCACAGCTGGTGGTACAGTCTGGATTATAGGTCGCGATGGTATTTGTTGAGTGGGGGGTGTTGGACCTGTCATGGGATATACTCCTTGAGCGCCTCCTGGACCCCATTGTGCAGGTGGTGTCGCATAAGGATACTGGGGGTACATCGGGGTATACGGCGTGTAGGTGGTCGCGCCATAAGGGTAAAATGGCGTCTGTTGTGTGTAGTGCGGTATGTATGGTGGATGATAAGTACTAAGTAACGGTGTGTGCTCAGTATAAAATGGTCTACTCGCATGCCCTTCGGTAAACAAAGGTTGAGTAGCAATGTCGGGGCCTGTGTGGCGAGGTTGTGTCGGTTGAGGACCAGAAGGTCGTATTATCGGATTGTTAGGCCTCGCCGCATGAGGCCGACTGTGGGAAGGATTCCCTGTAAGCGGGGTCACGAGAGGAGGTGGTGTGATCGTTGCACCTAGCGGGATCGTGACTCCTGGAGGGAGTGGAATTGATGTGTTTTGGTGATCCATCTAATTCTGTGTGAGCAAGGCGTGGCCCCACGGTGGTTGATACGTCCTATCTCGGGAGATGAGGCCGTATGGAATCTTGGGCTAAGTCGGATTCGTCCTGCCAAAGGATGGCAGGCCGAAGTGTGATTGGAGTTGTGAACTCGGGGTGGATTGTGAGAGATTCTGACTCTATCCTGTATGATCTCTCTTGTGGTTGGAAAAGTGTCTCCCCGCTTCATGGGAATCACCGCCTTATATAGTCCGTCCATAACTGCTATCTCGAGCAGTTATGGAGGACGTGGGTAGTTATGTCAGCCGTTACTGGGATGGGAGGCATTAAGTTAGCCGTTTTCACTATCATCCCGCATGTCGGTTAACATGAACCCCATTTAAGGCATATTGGGGCCGCTGTACTGGGCCCCGACTTGGCGGATCTTTGGGCCTTTCATATGACTTCGGGTTGGCCTCTTTAGAGAGGTCCGAATCCCAGTCGTTCATGGCCCAGTTAAATTAGGTAAAAGGGCCTGTGGAACATGGCCCTATCAGTGTGCAATGGTAAAATACTGGTGGCATTTACTGGCACAACCTGGATCCTTAATTCATACTGCGTACATGATCAACCCTTGTTTTGTTTTTTAACCAGGAATAGAAAACAACAGCATGCAATAGTTCTGGCACAGTTTTGGTTTAGAGCCAGGTGATGAGAAAGCGTTCATTGCTTTATGAAGCATATATAAATAAAACCAGTAATAAAGGTTTCTATATTTTGGTGTTCGACAAAATAATAATGATGAATTAAGTGAATTTTAGTTTGTCATATTATAATTAAATAAAAAAAAAAATAAATATGATAGATTTTTTAATTTTGACTGTAAAATAAGCATGAAGTTTGGATGGAGAAATAGACAATTTTAGAAATTATGAGTGCTAACTATCATCTAAGATATTAATTTATAAATAAGGGTTAAATTGTGATAATTTTTTTATACACTATAACGAATCGTACCATTCCTTTTTAAAAATCTTCAGAGGAATTAACCATAGTAATTATGATTTCTATAATTTTTCATCCATTCTTATAACAATGCCTAAGAAAATTCAAAAATTAAAGGAATTGTAGCATTTTTAGAGAATAATGGAAAAGGATCAGAGATAATATAGTGGGGGGACTAACAAGTCTTGAAGGATCATAGCATTTGCTAAGATTCCTTTATTTTATTTTTATTTTTTGTGACATAATAATCGGAGGAATAGATGAAAATTAGAGAAATTATAATATTCTAACGGTTCCTTAAAAGAGTTTTAGAGCAACCAAATTAAACAAATATATATTCACGGTTCATAAATGTGTATACAAGTGGACAATGCATTATGCATGTATATATCTTTCAGTTTCATATTAGTTATTACATGCATTTATATCAAAATTCTTCACTCTTGGGATGGCCGGGATGGCCGGGATCATTGGCATCCCGGCAACGATCAATAGGGTTACAGGGCCTGGTCCACGGCTGCCCGTTAGGTGCTGGTCTACAATTTGGCTCATTCTGTCTGAGATCACATGGTGAACCATCGGCCCGGATGCCTCGGTAGTTAATCTCTGTCTTCTCTCTTGAGTGATCCTGATGGTGTTCTTTGTCATGTGATCCATGGTGGTGATTGTCGACGTGTTCATGTTCATGATGGTGGTGATTGTCGGTTGCGCTTCCTTCGTTGATCAGGAGAACGATGCAAAACATTAGGAATACAGAAGCTAGCATTGCGTTAGGAGTGTAGGCCATCTTGCGGGATGTCAAAAATCTCTGACAATAAACCTGTAACATCTCGAAAAATTGAGTCATTAGCATCTATATATGCTTACAAGATTTTTTCATAAAGATCATAGCTAGGTGTTTGGTAACATATTTTATTTATAATATTGACAACACTAGTACGTTTCTGAAAAAAAAACAAAAAAGTTTCTGAGCAATATAATTTGAATTGTTTGATTCCCTAAATCATTTGAAAAATGATTCAGTGGAAACAAGACATGCATGTATACCTGATGTTTTTGTGCTTGGTATGGTTTTCGGTAGTTTGATGCATGTTAGCAAGTTCTTCAATGTATATATAAGTTCTGATTTTTCCTTAATTAGTGCAACGGAATGTGTTTTTTTATAGTTAGTTATCTTACAAAAAATCAAAGGATATCAGTCAATCGCCAACGCTGCAACGGGATGAGCAAAAGGATGAGAATGATTTATTGATTGTGTGCAATGGTAAAATACTGGTGGCATTTACTGGCACAACCTGGATCCTTAATTCATACTACGTACATGATCAACCCTTGCTTTGTTTTTTTACCAGGAATAGAAAACAACAGCATGCAATAGTTCTGGCACAGTTTTGGTTTAGAGCCAGGTGATGAGAAAGTGTTCATTGCTTTATGAAGCATTTTTAAATAAAACCACTAATTAAGCTAAGGAGCATTGTATAGTGTGGTGATATGCATATTACTGATCGGCTCGTGTTATGTTATATATATCTTCGTTTTAAAAATTCAAACAGATGACTCAAACCACTTCACATGATTTCTATATGAAAATATAGTTGGAGACTATATTTTTTTTCTTTTTAAATTTTTTTAACTATTTGTTTAGATATATATGATCCAAATAAAAAAATATATATGATCGGCTCCTCCATGAGCCATGACTAGATTCATGGCTGGCTTGCTGGCTTCTCAGTTCCTGCATCAGCTGCTACTTTTTTCTGCAGACCTACACAACAAAATTACCAAGTTATTATTGATGTAGGAAATTATAATTAGTTGCAATACAAACGATATAATTACCATGCATAGTAACACTACGATTTCATTAATTTTATCCATTCCTATAACAATGCCACATAAATTTCAAAAATTAAATAAATTAACCGTGGTATTTATTAGAAAATAATGGCACAAGATGAAGGATTATATATATTTTATTTTATTTTGAGGTGAGATGAAGGATTATATAGTGTTAGAGTCAATGGGTCTCAAGGGTAAAGAAGGGAACCGTCATATTGCTATAGTTTCTTTAAATAAAATAATAATATCATCACAGTTCCGTTGAGAATTTTTTGTTGGGTTTTGAGGCTATCCAAAGCCATTAGGCTTAAGCTGCGGAAAGACCGTAAAACAAAAAAATTTACTTTTAACTCAAGCCAAAAGGATTGAAGTGGTGTGTCAGATTATCTACCGAGAGTTACAGACTTGTTCAATCATTTTCTTAGATTAAAAGTCATAAATAAAACTTTACTCATTCAGATCATAGATCAAGTGGTATGTCGGATAATTACCGAGAGTTACAGACCAGATTGATCCTGTACAGACCCAAAGTAGTAAAACCGTATTTACTTGTATTTTAATCAGTTTATAGATCTACTCCTTTGATTGATTTCTAAAAGATTAAATCTATTTAACAATTAAATAGATCAATATAACATTTCTTTACCTTGCTTCCAAATTCAAATTGGAATGCAGTCTGACCCGGCTGTCTGATCCGGTTAAGCAAGCACCAAAAATATAGTGCCTCTATCGGTTATCCACCAGGACTGATCGAGAGAGAGGTTTATTTCTTTTACCAGAAATACCATAAACTGCGGAATCTGACAAAAACACTATTCACGAGAAAAAACAAATAATAATTACGACTCTCGTAAAATATTATTTCTAAAACTCATAAACTCTGATTAGAATGAATCTGAGGAAAGAGATAATTATCGTTCGATCGGATCGAATCGGTATTCAGGAATTTAATGAAATTCTCTCTAGCTTTGATCACATATTTATATCATTTTTAAAAACCGCCATATCAATTTTGGTATTTATATACATTCAAAATTGAGTCGGCAAATCAAGTCGGCTGAAATCAACGGCCAAAATGAAAGTAGCAAAATGAAATTACCATTTTGCCCTCGGCCCATTAAGACTTGATTAATTTTGGGCTTTGATTTGGGCTTTTTGATTTGGGTCTTTAATCTTTAATTAGTGATTTATTCTTAATGGGTTTCAAGCCCAAAATATAAATCCAATAATTAAATATTCTAAGTCCAAATCAAATACATATTTTCTCGATCGTTCGTTCGGTAACTTTTATGCAACGTGTCAAACACGTTCATAAATTAACCAATGTTTCTGCTTGTCATTTAAATGACATTTATAATTTAATTATATCATATATAATTAATTTTATCCATCTTATTATTAATTATAATCATTATAATTAATCAACAAGATTCTCCGACTAGTTCCTATATGGTGTGACCCAATAGGATCTGTGTTATGTTGGCAAATAGAATTAAAACTATTTTAACCTCTATATATCATAGGTGGCACCTGGCAAGTACATTATGACACCAATTACACAGATGATGCTGTACCGTATAATATCACGATCCAGTAAACGATTTACTTCGTATTAATTCTTTTGTCTCATAGGTATCAGATTAGTTTCAAGGTAGGTGTGTGTCAAAACATCCTTGAAAACTTAATCTTTTCTTGATCTTGAATAGATTATCAAATATGTTTACTCTTGTAATCATACTGGATCCAGATAATCAGATTCTATCAAGGGGCCCAGTGATGCTATAGCTCGTATTGAGATACGAGGGACAATAGTACTTTTGATAAACCATCTTTTCCTCCGCATAAACTATGTATACCGAAGAACTACCCTTATAGCTACTTTTTACGGATATCGTTAGATAGCAATCACCCATATACATTTCTTATGTAGGAAAAATGAATATCTCATACTTTAGAACTTAACACTAAAATGAAAACATTAATGACACAAACACAATTCCATTTAATGTTTCATTTGGGGTCTGTCAAATATCATATTCTCTAACATGTATCTGTGTGATTAAAATGACAACTCTTTGTCTATGGTTTGTAAAACTTAACCATCATTTAATCCACACACTAACCTTATCGCGGTAATTAGTGTTCCTGCTAATTACCTTGGTTAGAGACTTTTAAGAGTGTTATCATCTATATTATGAAGTTTCACAATTCCAGTCATGAACTCGAAATGATTCATAAATTCAATAATACTCAAGGTTACAAAATGATTAAACACAAAATGATTAAACATTCAATTCATGAACAAAGCTTTATATAACAATTTTATCGTATTATTAACTTCTAGATTATTACAAACTAACATTTTTAACGAAATCATAGCATTTGCTCTTATTCTTTCTATTTCATCAAAAAAAAACATACAATCATACTAAATATTAAAATACATGCTTTAGAATTACCAATATTAAAAAATGGCAATTTAACCCGCATTCGCTTTTTTCAAGTGTTGTAAAATGTGGTTCTATGCGGCACATATGCGTATGCAACCCGTTGCCGCATAAAAAGTGCCTATGTGGACCGCATATGCAGTCTAGGCTAAAAATGGATTCCAAAATATTCAAAACCCATTACCGGTCATAAAAATATGCTGAAAACGGGTTAAAAAATACCCTGAACCCATTATTTGAGGCCCAAGTCCGAATCCAGAACCCATTATTTGAGTCCCACATATGCAGTGCCTCAATGGCTTCTTTTATAGGCGCTCCAGCCCTTTGGTTTAATTGTTTTGAAGTTGTGGGACTAAATGAGGGAGTAAAAACCGAATTGGTGCTGGATTCTGCTGGGCGCTGGGCTTCTGCTGGGCTGCTGCTTGAGCTGCGTTGAGCTGTTGGGTTGCTTGACTACGAATTGAATAGTTTTTTAAGTAGCCCATTTTCTACATATGAAAATCTCCGCATATATCTTCTGGCTGCTTAAAATTATTCAACTCAGATAATGGAGTTCCATTTCTTATATAACTAAAATTATAAATTGTATGAATGAGTTGTCATATGAATTGCATATACTACTAAAATTCACGTATATAAGTCCATATTAAAATCCGCATATACGGTATGAAGTGATCTTCTGCATGCATGAACAAAACTGCATTTTACAACATTGCTTTTTTCTGGTCTGGAGGTAAACCTGCTAACCGCTATGCCCCATTCCTCTCGCGAAGCGCAAGAGTCCGTATCCTCTAAACTAACTCAAATTTTGATTTTAGATCTTCACCGTCCGATTGGAATTCGGACCAATCCAGTCCGAGGTGGAATGAACGGGGTCCCTTTAATATTCGTGCCAAAGCAGATCTGACGGTCCAAATCTAAACTGAAAATTTGAGTTATTTGAGGTGATACGAATTCTTTCGGGCAAACCCTAGCTTAGGTAGTATCAGACAAGCGACCAGTGTCTCCATTTAAATATTTTAACAGAGTAGTTTTGGCTTCATACAGCGTACGGACTATAGAATCAAAACAGCGCTGCATATGGTTTGTGCGCTGCGTGAAGTAAAAACTATTCTGTTAATATTTACCAATTTTTTCTCCTCCTAATTTCGCTTCATTCGACCTTCTTCTCTACTCCGAACCAATCTCTCTTTGTGCCTCCTCCAATGGCTTCTTTATTCAAGGTAAACCTCAATTTTGCACCTCATTTTGCGAATCAACCCTTACAACTTGCTTAATCAATTCCATAGGTTGCTGTTTAGATGTGCTAATTCTTGAAGGGTTTTGTGTAGGATCCGAGCAAGTTGTCGGCGTACCGGGACAGGCGGTTTCCTGGTACACAGGAGGAGTATGAGCAAGCTCTACTGGCTTCCATCACTCTCTACATCGGCAACATGTCTTTCTACACCACTGAGGAGCAGGTACCGATTCGTACCAGTTGATTCTGTCTTGCAACGGTTGGGTCTAGTTTGTGTTAGATTATGTCTTTTATTTGAAAATTTGTGAACCAAGCAGTTTAATGAATCCCGACTTGTAACTGTTAACTTGGTTATCTTGTGCTGATACTGGTTTTTGTACTTAAAAATGTTGAATTATACTGTCTTTTAGATAGCAAAAGTTCTGAAATTTCTGTAAAATAAATACATTAAACTAGTTGGACCATTTTGCTTATATGAACTTTTTGTAGTAAAAATTTTAAAAAGGCGTGATATATTGACAGGTGTATGAATTGTTCTCCAGAGCTGGTGAGATAAAGAAAATAATAATGGGACTTGACAAGAACAGCAAGACTCCCTGTGGCTTCTGTTTTGTTTCGTAAGTTGCTATTTTTTTTTTTCATTTCTTTTGTTTTCAAAACAAAAGAAGTTGGTGGGTCCAGTTGTCGTGCAAATGGGTTTCTCAAAGGGTGGCTAGGGTTTTCGCTGAAGTGAGAAACAGGTAAGAAGAGAGAGAGCAAAGACAGCGGAGCACAGAGTATTTCTCTCAAAAAGGACATGTAATTCTAATCCATTATTACTGATTTTGTTTTAATATTGGACTCTTAAATAGACTTCGCAAAATTTCGCAAAATTTTGTGGGAAAATATTGCTTGAACCAATGATAAATGAAGCTTAATCAACGCTAATTTAGTCAAAAGCGAATCGACAATAATTTGGTTGAAGCTTCCAGGTTCAGTGCTTTTCATTTATGTTTGATCTTGCAATCCTGGAACAACACATGATATATCAAGTGTACTGCTAGATTATAGTTTTTGTTTTTCATTTGATTGTGACTCCAACTATACCGAGCAAAAGTTCAACTTTCATGTTTGCAGATGCAAAATATTTTAACTTTCATATTTGCAGTTGCAAAATGATAAAATATTATACATGTTATATATCCTCTAGACTCTGCATGGTTATATGCTGGGGGAAGAAAAGAGGGGCAATTTCATACCTTTTATAGTCATTTTATGAGGGTTATATGTGATATTTTCCATGTTTTAAATGGGCATATAAACATTTTGTGTTGTAGTGATACACAAGATTATGTGAATGAAATTATTGCTTCTTATTTACTTTTTTATTTGGTTTCTTTTATTCTTAGGTTTTATTCCAGGGAAGATGCGGAGGATGCAGTGAAGTACATAAGCGGTACAATGCTGGATGACCGGCCAATCAGAGCTGACTTTGACTGGGGATTTGAGGAAGGGCGTCAGTGGGGCCGGGGGCGCAGTGGTGGACAGGTACGTGATGAGTACCGTACCGACTATGACCCAGGCCGGGGCGGGTATGGAAAGATGGTACAGAAGGAATTGGAGCAACAGAGACAGCTGGTTGATTATGGTGGCGGGTCCCTCAATGCTTTTCAGCCACCTCAATGTAAGTCACTATATTGGTATTTTACTGGAGATCAATTAGTGCCCAAGTCAACTTGTGCTTATCTGCTGTAGTCGGTACAGGCCTAATACAAGATGAATATGGTACTAATTATGGCCTGATTAGGGTTAAATGGGGAAAGAGAGCAGGAACATCAGATAAAGAGTGGGTCCTTGAGTAGTTCTAAATACTTATGTGGGACTGCACCAGCTTTAGGTTATGAACTTGTTGCAATTGTAATGCTTCTTTCCTGTATTGATCGAGTCCTGTTCTGGAATAAGATCTATTTCTACATTTAGGCTAGAGTTTGACCTCATTTGATAGGTTTACTTATTTCATCTGTAGATGGTAGAGAGAGAGACTATGGAGGCTCTCGCCGGCACGGTGGAGGTAAGCAAATGTAGATTAGGAATAAGTAACTTGTGAATTATTTTATATGCAAGTAAGATTAAAGAGTGAGGCTATGGTGTTATGCATAGCACTCATTGGTCTGTACTATGGATCAATATCTTCATTTTCAAAGTCCAAACAGTTGATCTGAACCGTTCAACATGATCTCCATATGAAAATGTACTTGCAGATTAAATTTTACATTTTTAGAATTTATTTACTATTTTTTAGATAGGTAGAAAATCACTACTTGTGAATGGTCTAGAATCTTTAGATCAAGTGTTTTTCTACCTTTCAAAAAAATATAAAAGTTGACCTACAAGTACATTTTATATGAACATCATGTTGAACTATTCACATTGACTGCTTGGACTTTAAAAATGAAGATATTAATCCATTGTACAGGCCAATATGCGTTATGCATAGTACCGTAGCCTCACTCAAGAGTAAATATCAAAGGTTTGTTGTAGAAGATAGTTACCAGGACTAACTGTGAATCATATACTCACATCTATTGTTTGTTCCAAATTTTTTAAAAGAGTTCCCAAACTAGTCATGCCAAGAAATAGCTGTAGGGTATAATGGTAATTGACGCTTTGTTGAAGAAAATTGGGAGACGGAGCTAAGGAAAATTCTGGTTCTTTTTAGGGGTGTAATTGATTTTATCAGTCTCAAACTAAAAACTCCCTGTTGTAGTTGTAGAGTTGATGCTGGGTTATTTTATATATTGACTGTTCCAAACTAAAAGCGCCTTTTTGCCACATAATTATGAAATAGATTTTCAAAGAAAGCGGTATCGGGATGATGATAGAAGAGGCTCTGATAATGACTTCAGGAGGGACCCAGAGAACAATTCAAGACAGGTATGTATTTTTTGTTGTTGTTGGTATCATGGTGATGTACCGCTCCGTATTAATACTGCTATCCAATATAGTAGTTGTGCCTAGTCCAACTAGTATGGAATTTATTCAGTTTATTTGGTATTTTTTTTTCAGTATGAGAACCTATTATTATTATTTGAGATGAGAAGATCATTAGTTTTTTTTATCTTTGAGTGAGGCTATGGTACTATGCATAGTGCAAGTCGGTTCGTACTATGCATTTATAATTTTGTTTTGAAAGTTCAAATGGTCAATCGGAACTGCTCAACTTGATTTCTATATGAAAATGTACTTGGTGACTAAATTCTACATTTTTTTTTAATATTTTATACTATTTTAATAGATAGGTAAGAGATCACTCATTTCAAATGGTCCATAATCTTTAGATCAAGTGATTTTCTACCTATCTAAATAAAAAGTAAAATAATTCTGAAAAATATAAAATTTAGTCTCCAAGTACATTTTCATATGGAAATCATGTTGAGCGGTTCTGGTCGACCGTTTGGACTTTGGAACAGAAATATGAAGCCAAAGTACGGACTGGTGTGCGCTATGCATAGTACTGTAGCGTAAGAGAAAGACTGAATCTAATGATATATATTCCGATTGAACTTCTTATGGTTGGTAACAAAATTGCTCAAATAGAAAATAAAAGCAACAACAAAAATAAAGTAATAATGACAAAAATGGCAGAAAGTGAAAAAAAAAAAATTTGGGTGCAGGAGAAAAACCCTAGGTTTCGAGAGAGAGGCGACTCAGACTCCGAGCAAGACGATGATAGGAAACGGCGCCGTTGACATATTGTTAATTTAGTGTTTTTATTATAGCTTGAGGTTGTTTTCCTGTAATGAATTTAAAGTATTTGTAGTTGTGATGGATGGAATTGGTACCGGTTTTTTTCCATGGATGTTGGTGGTACGCTCAGGTATCCTCTTCGCTCTTAGATATGTTGTGAGTTGATATAAAGTCGATAGCTTATGTTATAATTTTCATTTTGATTTGACTAATATCGGAGCAAAACCTGTATTTTGTGTTAGGAAGAGAACCAGAGAAATCATGTTGGTCAAAAACTGTTTTGTTGCTAACATGTCATGTTAATTCTATTTCCATATTACTGCTTTAAACATTATTTTTTTTACAGTAGATACGGACTGGGTCTGTATGTGTGCTATTAGTGAATATCTTTATATCTTTACTACAAAATTGCTGTTCAATTAGCAAAAATTAAGTAAATTGGTGCCTTCAGAGACTGCATAATTGTGATTTTTTTTTTTTTAAATCTTAAATTAAAGTGGTGTTTTTTTTTTAGAAGATGTCTCCAGTTCAATTATTTTTAATCAGTTATTTTGTACTTTCAATAATTAATTTAATCACAAAACTAGTTACTTTTAACATATAATCTTGAGAAGATTGAATGTATGGCTGCATATTTTTAAAAATATTGAACAAATTAATTTTATCAAAAATATTGTTCTTGTAAACACTTAGTTCCTTTCCACTTTTTTAGTTATTTTTAACATATATAGTTATTTTTTAGTTAAGGATGATAATCGTTGCATTTCTGCATCATAAACAGACACACTATGAATATTATAAGAGGAGGGATCCAATTACACCTTTTTTGGTGACACATCATGACACCGTTTTTTATATAGGTCAATTTTGCGATTTCAAAATCCAAACAGCCGATCCGAACTGTTCAACATGATCACCATATTAAAATGTGCTTGGAGATCAAATTTTACATTTTTTTGAATTTTTTTACACTCCAACTTATCATCGCTTTAATTAATAAGTGTGGAATAGGAACTTTTCTCATAGCCTGTTCCAGAACAAAATTAATGAATCAATTTAGCTGTATATTACAAAAAAATAAAAAGTATCAAATATTTTGTCAATTTTTACTTGATCATGAGGATGTATACTTATCAGTGGTGAACTTTGTGTAAAAAAATAAATGCTGTACTGGTACTTAAAAATAAATGAAATTTATCTCTCAAAATAATGGTGTTCTATGTTTTTTTTTTCTTTTTCAATATGACAAAATATAATTGTTGTGTTTAGTTTTGGTGCATTTACAAATTAAATGTGTGACTTATGAGTAGAAGGCACAGTTTCATAAGATAAAAATGAGTAAATACTGATTTATTGTTGTATTACATATTTCAAGCACTCTGAATTTATATCACCAGTAACTTACATTCTACAATATACATTTTAGATGTAGGCATATTTGTTTGTTTCATTAAAAAAAAATGCTTTATAATTAATAGAGGGGACAAACTATAGAATTTGATTGAAAATAATATTAATTACACACGAAATTTATTACTTTTTTACTACAAGGAGCATTATTTTTTAATGTTCTTCTTCTACATGAGGATGAAGTGATACTTTATTTGGAGTCTTTGAGTTTGATTTTTGAGGATGCTTTGTATATTTCTAAAAACGAAATTAATCACTAATAAGACGATTAAAATTAGTGAATTACATAAATGTACATGAAAATTAAGAATTTGGAAACAATCAAATTCTTATCCCTTTAAAAGTTGGAAAGCAGTCAGGACAGTACGAGAAAGGCATTTCCTTAAATACTCATTAGCCATTGATTTATTATCAAGATTCGTGCAAGATTTAAAACGGACATTCTCGATTCATCAGTACCTTCCTCAAAAGAATAGCATATAGCGCTTCCGTGTACATGTTTAGATGTCACACCGGATCAACAAGAATAACACTTCTCAGTTCTCACGCACATGAAGATATAAATTTTATTAGATTGGTTCTAAACCGTCGATTGCTGATGTGTTACACGCAGATAAGTTGATTTAGTCGGTTACGTGCCCCACCACGCAACACTACTCAATTTCTATTTGTGGCTATCGCGATGTCAAGAAACACGAAAATAAATCAACAAAGAGAGATTTTCATTTTACAAGAAAGTTCCTTTAAATTTATGTTTACTCAGTTCATTTTATCACATTGCTTGTAACACAAATACATGAAAAAAAAAACAGAGACATCAAGAGACATGGAAACTGAACTCAAGTGCCTTACTTTTCTTTGTGAAGACCACAATCATGCTATAAGAAATGGTACTAAATCATAATTCAAGCACTTAATTATTTATATCAGTACAATCATCTTGCTCTCCTCCTGCCACTCAAGCAAAACTCCCGGGGCCCTCGGCCAGTGAAGCATTTGGAAAAAATATAATGCAATGGGTCCTCAACAGAGGCGCAAATAGACCGCCAAAAATGGAGAAGCACTTTTCGCTCACATCACTAACCGCATTGCAGCAATCTGTGCTTACATTCACTTTGAAGCTTGTGATCGATTTGACAAGTTCAACAGCACATCCATCGACTTTCGCTATAGATACCCAGCAACTGGTAAAGTTGAACCGAAATGGGCAGAGCAAGTCATCGGCTGATGAGAGGTCTTCTAAAGGCGCTTCTAAAGGTCCTTCAGCTTTTGCATCAGATGCTGATGCAACTGTAGTTGTAAGCAAGACGGCGAGTAGGATGTAGAGGGGCAATTTGGCCATTAAAACTTCTTAACAAAGATGTTTGATTTGATTGCTGTATAGTGCACTAAAAATTTGAGAATTTTTTGCTTGAGATGGAGGAGAGAAGCAGGGGGTACTTGTAGATTGGTACAATTTGAGGTTTCTAAGTGTTTCATCAATGCCTTAATTAGCAATTAATAACAGTTTCTCTATCAGGAGCATGTTTCATGCTATGAAATTAATACTAGTTTTCAATTTGATAATATCAGAAGTTCAGTTATTTTGTGTTACTTTTAAAAGTACAAATAAATTATGATTGCCTTTAATTGTGTGTATTTACTATTTAATTAACACTAATACTGTACAATTTATATTCAAAAAAAAAAGAAATATATATATATATATAGAGAGAGAGAGAGAGAGAGAGAGAGAGAGAGATTGGCTAAGATCAAAGTGATATGACCAAGACCTTAGTACTACCAATTCGTTTTTGCAATTTTCAAAGTTTAAATAGTCGATCTGAAGTGGTTAACGTGTTCTCCATATTAAAATGTGCTTGGAGACCAAATTTTATATTTTTTTTAATTTTTTTACTATTTTTTATAGATTTTTGAAAATCACTGTTTTTCAGATTTTTTTTTTTTTTATTATGAAAAACAGTGATTTTCAAAAATGCATAAAAAATAGTAAAAAAATTCAAAAAAATGTAAAATTTGGTCTCCAAGCACATTTAATATGAAGAACATGTTGAGCACTTCAGATCAACTATTTTAACTTTAAAATTACAAAAACTAATTAGTAACACCAAAGCCTTAGTCATACTACTTTGATCTTAGCCAACTTCTATATATATACACACACACTCTACAATGTGATAAAATCTGTTACTGTGACTGTCATAGTATAGAGTGTTGGTTTTATTATTAAATTATAGAAACCTTTTAAAAAACATTTAGCACATTAGTGAGAGGTGCTCATTTCAAGTCTTAACTTGTTTACTGTTACTAAATCCAGTTCATTGAAATAAAACTTATATAAGAGAGACCTATTTACATTATCATCCTATATAAAAAATCAAATTGAACAGACCAGCTTACAATCCTATGAAAAATAAAGCTATATTACCAAACAAAAAAGACAATAATTAAGTAGCAACAAACAATAGAAATTGTGTCATCTTATGAGTGGCTGAAGGCGCAACTGAGATGCACTCTCCTTCGATCTCTCCTTAACTGACAACATGTCCCCACACAATGTCACTGTCCACTTATCTGCTTGGAGCATGAAAACCGACCCCGCTTTCGGCACAACTACAACAACAAGCATCAATTAAAATCAAGGATTCATCTCTAATTGGCACTCTCTGGTGGGCCCCAACCCCCCCCCCCTCCCCCCCGGCCGTCAAACCCTCCTTTTTTTTGTATAGTTAATAATCGATTAGGGTCTGTTAAATGATGCGAGCAAGATATATGCATAAGGGACAAAAAATAAGCAGCCCCGCTATACTTTCATCATAAAAATGAACTCCTAAAATCAGAAATAAGTACCTTTGAATTTGTTGTTTTGGGTAACTATTCCAAAAGTTTCTGTGGTTTCTCTAACCATAATTCCACTAATGCCACCATAGCTTAAAATTTTGCTTTCGACCACTGCTAAAGCAAAAGCATCAAGCAGAAAAGGTGTTATTAATTACTGCATAAGCCGGTCAATAAAAGTATATAAAAAAAAAAATTCTTTATTTCCAGATTATTGTACAGCAGGACCTGACAAGAGGGTACAAGTCTAGATGAAATATAGCACCATAACAGACAATATTTGTATGGTTGAAATTCAATATATGTTACTTTGCAAGGAAAATAATATTTACTTGTATATGAGTTTTACATCAATTACCTGAAAGAAAAGCACCATGTAAGTCTGCTGTGAGGAGTCGTTCATTTAATTGCTTTTTCCTGATTTGTGAAACATTGAAAAGCAAATATATGAAGCATCCTTTTGTAAATATTACACTGAACTTAAGGAAAATATAGTAAATGTCTGAAGCACTATCGTGATTTAAAATGGCAACTATGCTAAACAAAAGATGTAGAAAATTACTGACGATACGAAATGAAATCATCAAATGGTATATGAAGACATACCCAGTATCTTTTACTAGTTCACATATGTACTCCTTCCACATTGCATGCATTGGCTTAAATCGCTCAAAGCTGAAAAATAGAACAAATCAACAAATCAACAAACTGTTATTCACAACTAAGCACATATATTGTACGAGTGAGGCTATGATACTATGCATAGCGCACATTGGTCCGTACTTTGGATCAATATCTTCGATTTGAACCGTTCAACATGATCTTAGTATGAAAATGCACTTATAAACTTAATTTTATATTTTTCAGATTATTTTTTACTATTTTTTTAGATAGGTAAAAAATCACTACTTTTGAATGGTCTAGAATCTTTATATCAAGTGATTTCTACCTATCTAAAAACAGTAAAAAAATTCTAAAAAATGTAAAATTTGATCTATAGGTACATTTTCATATGATGATCATGTTGAACTATTCAGATCGACTATTTGAACTTTGTAAATGGAAATATTGATCCAAAGTAAGGACCACTATGCGCTATGCATAGTACCATAGACTCACTCATATATATATAGATAAATATATATCTGTACAAATATGACACTAACTTGTGAAACTCCCTTGGAAATTCAAATGAACCACACTGACGATGTTGTTTCATCGACATGTGATTCTTGGACCGTTTTGAGTGGCTCTTTAGAGACTTGGCCCGAGCATTAGCCAAGCTGTTGTCATCCTTCGATAAATAATTGTCCAAAAGGACCCAATTTTCCTTCTTTAGCTTCTTAGCTCCGTTTAGAGCACTACCGCTTTCATCTCCCTTTCGCATTATGTCAATCAAAATTTTCTCTACTGCATCTCTTCTATTTGTATCCTCCTCCTTCAACAATAATAACCGAGCATTTTAAGTTAAATCATGTCAGGAAATCATATTCTCAGGCTTTTTATATGCAACTTACCATAGTGATGCCTTGAAGTAGGTTTTCATGAACAGATTCTGACATCTCAGAGTAAATGGGATGGTTTTCTCCATCTAAAGAAAGGAAAAAAAAAGCCTCACAGTGAAAAATTGGAAGCATAAGCTTTTCTTTAAGTGTACAATAACATGAAAAAAAAAAAACTAACCGAATGAGTGAGAAATTTTCTGTTGCAATTTGAAACCAGAAGCGAGTGCTGGTTTTCCTATCAAATTCAGTCACAACTCACAAGTCACAATTGCATTTATAAACTATTTTTTCCCTTTTTTAGTAGGGTTCAAATGCCTCGTGTCTTTCATGCCTCACATTCTTATCTTCGTTATTCAAAGTTCAAACAGTCAATCCGAAGTCGATCCGAACCACTGAACATGATCTCCATATTAAAATGTGCTTGAAGACCAAACTTTTTTTTTTTGGAAATTTTTACTATTTTTTTAGATAGGTAAAACCTGTTTTTCAGAATATTCTGGACCATCCAAAAACAGTGATGTTGTACCTATCTAAAAAAAATAGTAAAAAATTTCCAAAAAAATATAAAATTTGGTCTCGAAGTCTGGATCGGCTATTTCGACTTTATAAACAGCGAAAATGATGTGAAGCGCAATTGAGGCATGAAAGAGACGACGCATTTGAACCCAGCTCTTTTTTTTTTTTTAAACTGAAACATTGGCCCCACTGTACCATACCTTTTTGGGAAGAAGCTAGTTGGGCCGGGGAAGACGGGTTCGCAAGGTCCTTTTGAGGATATGCATTAGAGTTGGATTCGTCAACTTGGTCTTGCTTCGCCTTAGCGGCTTTAAACCTTTCCTCAAGCGCATCAAGTGCACGCTTTCTCATGTCAGAGACGGGCGTTTCCATGGTCAAATAACTTGCTCACCAACACTAGGCCTGTGAAAGAAAATGATCAGCTATGATGTTATGGAAAAATTTACAGTAATAGGGAACAAATTTTGGTATTCCAAATATGAAAACATGGCACATATTCAGAGAACCCAAAAGTTCTCAAATTTGGACTTAAATCAACAATTCCATTGATTTATACCGTGTCAACAAATAGAATAAAAATGCATAAACCAATACAGATAAAGACACAGCTTACAGACAGTGAAAAGAGAGGAGGCTGAGACTCTGAGGCCACTGTATGAGGAGAGGTGCGACTGTGCGATAGAGAGAGAGAGGCGCTATGTCTCTAGCGGAGGTTTAAGGAGAGAGGAGAGAGAGAGGCATCGGAGAAGAAGGGTTTTGAGCGAATTCGATCGATTTTATTTGGGCCGATCAAAGCCCGCTTATATCGGCCCAATATAATATTAATATGTTCTCTAATGGACCCTTTAAATTTGGGTATGAACTAAATGTGCGCCAACCTGAATAAAAGGATCAAGATATTAACAGAGCATAAATCGTATTGCACGCTATTTTTATTTTATAGTCCATGCGCTGCATGAAGCAAAAACTACTCTGTTAAAATCTTTAGGCGAATAAAATGAATGTCGACTCCAGTTTTTCACCACTTTACAAGTGTAGGATTGTTTATCTGATTACTTCTGATAAAAAAAATAATAAACAAAAAACGTTGGAAAGTTTCGTAAATTGTGCATAATGGGCACAACTAAGCCTCTTTTCTCTCATAAATGCAACTCAGTTTTTTAAACAAATATATCAAGATTATCAATCAACCCACTCCAAAACATGTTAATCTACAAATTGGGAAAAATTTAGAATTCACTTGCACCTAAAAACTCATTCCTTCGAGAAATTCTCACTCCATCCAAAAGCCTAGTAGTAAATTTAATCTCAACAGATGTATAAGAAAAATAAATACAAGTCATACAAGGAACAGAGTGAAAATTTCCCTCCCATATTTGCTATGATATGCTGAGATCATCCACATTTTTTGAAACCAACTCTTCAATGTCAGTGCTGGGACCCGGTACAGGTAAGTTGGTACCACTGCTAGAACAGGTACCATTTCCAAAAATGGTGTTGCATTCATCGAATCTATAGCAAGATATCAAATGGTCGTTTGTAAGGCCGCATGCTTGCATGAATGAGTAGATGACGGTGGGGCCCACTCCACGGAAACCACGGCGTACCAGGTCCTTGCTTATTAAGTCAGCCTTGGAGGTTTTTACGGGTACCTGGCGTTGGTACCGGAACCGACCCACAATTGGGCTGTTATTAACAAAACCCCATATGTACCGGTCAAATGAACCAAACTCATCTACGATTTTGAGTATCTCTCTTGCATTTTCGACTATTGCCCGTAATTTGGTCTCAGATAGAAGAGAAGTTGCACAGCTTCCTGGTATGATTAGTTTCTTCTCATTTATTTTCGAAACTGATAACGGTTCGAAATCCATGAATACTTCCCTGTCAGAGTACATATGATTAGTTTTTAACAACAAATAAATAACCGAATAAACAAAACAATGAAGGTAATAACAAGATCAATAAATAAGAGATGGGTCTAATATGCTTTATAAAGCATGGGGCCTCTTGTGTTTCACATCCTTATCTCTGTTTTCAAAGTCCAAATAGTCGGTCTGAACCGCTCAACATGATCTCCATATTAAAAATGTGCTTGGAGACCAAATTTTACATTTTTTGGAAAAAAAAATTACAATTTTTTTAGGTACAATACAAAATTTCGCTGAAGTGGGGCCCACATGCTATATAAAGCACCTTAAGCCCATCTCAATAAATAAATATAGAAAAGAAAGGGGGACAAATAAAGGCCTAATGGGTACAGTTCCAGTAACATATGATGCCTTACACAGTGATATAGTCGACCATAATAGCACAGTACCTTATACAGTGTAGACGTGTGATAATTCCTTGTTTAGTTAACGCAAAATTACAATAAAGCCCGAACTTTTTTCTTCCTTTTTTGGATTGAATACTAAACTACCCACGGTACAAATACTTTTTAATACCTGAAAACGTGTCTTTTACTGAGAATAGATGGCCATGTGAGCTCTGCTAGTGCACCAGATAACACGAACAACTCAAATAGTCTCCTGCGTTTCACACAAATAATAACAAAAAGTTATTACAAATGTTCAAATTAAGACGAGATGAAATAATTCTAGAAAAAACTGCCTAGACACCTTTTAATTTCATCCAAATTCAATCATGAAATCTTTATTGTTCATGCAGTTCAAATTAGGGATCAAATCAATGGCTGAATTTCCTCTATTTTCAAATTAGGGATCAAATCATGTCTTTTACGGATCGACTCGTGCTATGGATTCATATCTCTATTTTCAAAGTTCAAACAGTCGATCCGAACTGCTAAACATGATCTCCATGTGATAATGTACTAGGAGAGCAAATTTTACTTTTTTTAGAATTTATTACTATTTTGTTAGATAGTTACAAAATCATTGTTTTGGGATGGTCCAGAATAATAAGATAGTACAATAAATCTAAAAATTGTAAAATTTGATCAACAAGTACATTTTCATATGAAGTTCAAGTTGAACGGTTCAGATCGACTGTTTAGACTTTGAAAATGGAGATATGAATCCATAGCGCGGGCCGATCCGTAATATGCATATCACCATAGCCTTACTCATCATTAAATATTCAATATCTCTTGGGACCAGAAATAATTTAGAGGAGTCTGACCTAAGATATACTGTCAAAGCTCCTGTAAGATAATGACAAAACCCATATATACTGATAAAAAATGAAGTCTGGTTTATATTAAAAAGTTTGTTGACTTATCATATCAAGAGTTGGATTTCAGTAAATTGTACATACTTGTCATCATGTACTGGCACGCCCCATTCTTCATCATGAAATGCAACATAACATGGGTCTGTCAATATAAAAAATGTATTCATAAATAATATAAACAAATATAAGTATGAAGCTGTTAGGAAAAAAAGAAAAGTGGGTTCTTTTTAAGTTGCACCTTGCAACTTAAAAAATTATTGATGTTACAATCAGCTTTACAAAAATTTGTTCTAATGGGGCCATGGACACCCACGAAATATCTCAACTTCTCATGTAATTTGGTTGCTATGTGCCAAGTAAGAAGGTTCTCCAAAAAAGTATAAATAATATTGATATAAATTATTTAAAGTACGTCCCACACAAATATTGCCCTTAATTTTGATATACCCACTATGTACAAAAAGCCATCAATTATTCTCCTCAAATGAAAAGCTAATGATGTATAAAGGAACGGTTAAAGATAGCCAGCTAGAGCACATGTATTAATTCTGGTACCAATCTATTTGTACCCTGGTACAGTTTCACAGAGAGTAGGTACCAGTACTCAAGGACGAATTAACTAACAACAAAATTGAAAACCTTGATGTATACCAGTAATAGACCTGAATAAACCAGTATTGTCAGTGATATCTAGCCTCAATTAGGATACTATTAAATTACACATTCCACTTGAGGTCCCACATAGCAGTAAACTATTTGGTCCCAACATTACCAGTAATGTACCAAAATCTACTGGTAAACATGCCAGAAAATTATATACCAGTAGTGGCAGTGATCCAAGCACACCTCCTCTTCCCACTAGGCATCTCCTCAGGTGTGGACCCAATACCAGCACTCAATTTACCTTTACCGGGTTTAGAAAAGCTGTTGCTCCGTCGACCTGCTAACCCACTAGTGTAGCTACTACTAATAGTACTGCCACCCGAAAGCCTTCGCCCGATCCGGCCAGTCGAGGCACGGCTACAGAAGGAATCCGTCGATGCGTCAGACGAACAGGATGCGTCCATTGATAAATTGGACCGCAGGAGAAACTCCCTCCGCCTGAGTGTGGGTCCCGCACCGGACGAAGGTGACCCCTTGCTCTTCTCCTTCTCCTCTGCTTGCTTAACGGGTCTAGGGGAAGAAGCCTTTCGGATACCGCTACCACTACCACTACCACTACCACTACTACCACCACCGCTACCGATTGAGGTAGACCTCCTCGACCTGCTCTCTGACATGTGGGCCCCACCGAACCAGCAGCTTTAACAATGGCAATGAGAGAGAAACGATTAGGCTGAAATTGGAAGATTATGAAGGGGTACAAGTAGAACGCAAAAATGATTCGAGCTTTGGTTTTCTGAATTGATCGAGAAATCTCATTTTTTTTGTTTTTCTAAGGATTTGTAGAATTGAATCCTGGTCGAAAGAGACTTGGGAGTTGGGATGAGAGAAAGAAACCAGATTATGGGTTTTGAGAGAGAAAAACGACAAAAGAAAAACAAAAGCTGTGACCCTGTTGCCTGTTGGAGTGTGAAGAGAGAGAGAGAGAGATTGCATTTAAATTGGATGACCGGGAGACCCCGGTACAGTCTGATTACTATCCTCTCCAATTTCACAGACTTCGATTGACGATCCTTCCAGATCTTCACCATCTATATTAAATCTAACGTTCTGTATTTATAACACCGTATTACCTGTAGTTCTGAATAGCAGCCGATCCTAAGGGATGGCGGAGTTAGTTGAAATTTTTTATGTTAACTTAATGTGAGTCCTGATCTCTCAAGTAACTCAAATTTTCAGGTTAGATCTGTACTGTCAAATTGCAATCCGTCCCGGGGTGGAACGCAGGGAACCTTTAAATTCGTGCAGCAGATCTGACGGTCCGGATCTAAACTCAAAATTTGAGATACTTTAGGTGATTGAATTTATTTAATGTTTTGTTTGCAGTCGGGCACTAATGTTTTGTATTGTCAGACATCAATGTATGTTTTCTACTCTACAGGTTAATTTCAGAAAAGAGAAGTGTTTCTATTTCGTATTGTCTGTGTAATTGACTCGGAATATTTCTTGTTGGGCCCCTCTTGGGTTATGGTAAAGGCGCAGTGACTCACTGTACGTTACACTGCAGGATGCTTTTCACAAGAAACGAATATATTAAATGCTGGGACAGGTTATGCTAAATATCACCACAAATATATCCCAGTTGGACTGTCTCATTTTATATTCCCCATAAATTCTGTTATAAAAAATACAAATTACTAATTTATCGGTTCAGAAACTTTATTATTATCAATTAGGAAAAGGGTGATCTACAAAATTTCTATATATTTTTCTTCAAATCCAATCACAAGTTTTACAACACAGAATTTATTCAGACTTTTGGGTTTTACAATTTTCTTTTCAAATATGTAAAGAACTTTATATTTTGGGAAAATAATTTTAAGTTGTAGAGGTAAAAAAATTTCAAAACAAAATATATATTACAAATTAAATATTTGTAATATTTTTTGCTGCATGTTTGTGACAGCTGTAATTATATTTCTTCTCTTGAACAAGCTGAATATTTTGGAATTAAACAAATAAAAAGAATTAAACAAATAAAAATATATCAAAATATTATTCCAAAATTAAAATAATATTCAGCTGTACAAAATAACATTGAACATAGAAATAAAAAGTAAAACATTTATTTCTAATATTCTCAATAGAAAAATGAAAGTAAAATAATATTAAATACAGGACTGTAGCCGACCTGATTGATTTTGACTGTTGCTTGAAAAATAAATATAAAAATTGAACGTTCAAGCAATGCTGAGATAACCCAGGATTCATTAATTATCAGACATTAAAACAAAAAAAATTCAATTCAATTTAATTAATTTTTTTTTTGTGACGGCTATGGTCTGTGGCAAAACAAATAATAAAATATGAAATCTCCAAAAGATAAAACAATCTCTTTAATCTATGTATGGAGCACCCCAACCAATCCCTTTTTTTTTAAATTTCAATGCCACCAACTTTTTATTCCAAAAGCCGTCTCTCTTTCAATTTTTCATAGATTTTATTTGTACTAGAAAATCTAATTCTTCTTCTGTTTCTTGACTTTGGCTTGCTTGTGTTCATATTCCAATTAAAAAATTCTTTGTATATTTCATATATTTCTTGAGATGTTAGTTTTGCTTGAGAGAATAAGAGTTTATTCTCTATTTACAAATAAGAGTTTTTTTTTTTCATATATGTACTAGTCAAAAAAACTTATAAACTTTTGTTTTACTGTTTGATTTTATACTAAATTAATTCAAAAATTTATAAATTTTGCATGTAAACATTACTTGTGAATTTAATTGATTCTAAAAGATTGAATTCTTCATTTGAAGCCAAATTGAAAGTTTTGAAGTTAAATCTATGGTGGATCACTTGAAAATTCCTAGAACTTAATTATATTAAATGAATTTGTGCTCCCCTGTTGAATTATAAGATGGTGATGGTGATTGCAGTATTATAATAGAGTAGGGTTAAAATGTATCATTGGTTTTGTGCTCCAATCATGCTTCACATTTTTATTTTCATTTTCAAAGTCTGAACAGTCAATCCAAACTGTTTATCATGATCTTTGTATTAAAATATGCTTGGAGATCAAATTTTATATTTTATGGAATTTTTTTACTATTTTTTTAGATAGGTACAAAATCATTGTTTTCATAAGATTCTGGATCATTCAAAACAGTGATTTTGTATCTATCTAAAAAAATAGTAAAAATATTTCAAAAAATACAAAATTTTGTCTCCAATCACATTTTAATATGAAGATCGTATTGAGCAGTTCGGATCGATTGTTCGAACTTTGAAAACAGAGAAAAAGGCATGGAGCATGATTGGAGCACAAAACCAATGATGCATTTTAACTCTATTCATTATAATATTAGAAGAAAAATACATATTATGTAGTCCTAAACTATTATTTTTCCTGAAAAACAGCAAGGCATGAAGAAGCAAAAATATAAAATAGAATGAGGCAAGCATTCAGAATGAACATAATCATATAATTATTTGGAAAATAAAGTCGAGTGATAAATGAAAAGATTTATAAGATAATTTTAATGCGTTCATTTTTTAATTTTTTTTTAAAACCAGACTTTATACTAAATTAATTCGTACATTTAAAAATTTGGCATGTAAATATATCACTTGTGAAGTAAATCGATTTCAGCAGTTTGAATTTGTCGTTTGAAGTCAATCCAATAGGTTTTAGAATTAAACTCACTAAAAACTTGGTGAGTTTAAAAACAACCTAATAACTTGATTTTTACTATTACTTTGGATGTATGAGCAAAGGCACCATCCTACTTAGTATTAATATTATAACTAAGCAGAGATACAACTAAACTTATATATTGGAGAAATTATATCTCATGAAATTAATGACTTTACTTTTTTTTAGATCAAGAAGGTATTATAACTAAGCAAATTAAAATGCAACTAAAAATTTCTGAAATGAGAATGATTTAACAAAGTTTTTAGCTAAAAAAAATGTGAACTTTCAAAACTAAACAATTCAATAGATTCAACTACTAACTAACTTATATACAATGTGTCAAATAGTCCACTAAACAATAATATCTCATGAAATTAATTACTTTATTGATTTATTGGAGCAAGATGCAATTTTTTACATTATATAGGGAGGTGTAGGTACCAGGACTGCCAAGCACTTTTTGACCTATTTCTTTGATCTCTTTTGTCTCCTGTGTTGTTTCTAACTTGCTATTGGTGTGTTTGTTAAACTAACGCTTTCAAATTAATTCTTGCTTTAACTATTTTTGTGCATCAATCATTCTTATCCATAAATATAATTAATTTAATTGAAAATTTGATCTGCATGATTTTGCAAAATTGATAATTTTACTTAGGTTAATTATTTGAGGAGGGATCCAATTACACTCCAAACAGTCGATCCGAACCGTTCAACATGATCACCATATTAAAATGTGCTTGGAGATCAAATTTTACATTTTTTCCCAATTTTTTTACTATTTATTAAGATGGTTACAAAATCGTTGTTTTTCAATTGTCTGAAAACAACGATTTTGTAACAATCTTAATAAATAGTAAAAAAATTCAAAAAAAATGTAAAATTTGATCTCCAAGCACATTTTAATATATTCATCATGTTGAACGGTTTGGATCGACTATTTGGACTTTGAAAATGGTAGGTGTCAAAATGTGTCAAAAAAAATGATGTAATCTGATCCGTCTAATTATTTTTATCAGTACACTATTAATTCAAGCTTAACCTATTTTTGTTTTAGAAACAAACCATAAAATTTGGTCTCCAAGCATATTTTATTATGAAGATCATGTTGAGCGGTTCGGATCAACTGTTCGGACTTTGAAAATGGAGATAAAGGATGTGGAGCATATTGGAGCACAAAAATTATGGTGCATTTGAACCCTTCTCATTATAAATATGTTATTTGTAATTTAGATGAAGTGTATATTCGATTTGGAACATTTTCAATTAAAATTGTTCATTTGTCAAGCGATGTGAAAAAAAAAAAAATACTAGTTTAATTTTATCAGCACTTATCAGTAATCATATTATTCTATTTATACTAAATTTTATACACAAGTTATCTAAAATAAAAAAATATATCTACAATTTAATTTTATAATATTAATAATGATTTTATCAATGCTCAGCCGTTGTCTCTAATAAAATTAGTCATATAATAATTGCTAAATAAATTTACATAGAGATTGACATAATAACAACTATAGAATCATACTTGGAATAATAATGTGGGGTATGGTGATTTACCAAACACAATAAATCTTCTTGACTTCTTGTGCTTAAGCAACCAAATTTTAAAGTAGAGATTTAAATGTCCAATCCAAGCATTTAATGTGTTCTACATTGCTAAAAAAAGAATCAAATTTTAATTTCTTGTGGTTTTTTTTTTCTTTTTAACTAATTCTCAAGAATAGATACTCATTATTTGGAATTTAAATATCATAAGTAACTCATAATTTGAGTTTAGATCCGGACCGTCCGATCAGAATCTGCACGCATATTAAACAGGACCCGTGAATTCTACCTCGGACTGGATTAGTCTGAATTTCAATCAGTCGGTTCAGAACCAAACTCATTATTTGGAATTCGAATACTCTAAAGTAACTCAAAATTTGAGTTTAGATCCAGAGCGTCCGATCAAAATCTGCATGAATATTAAAGAGGATCCGTGAATTCTACCTCAGACTGGATTAGTCGGGATTCTGATCGGACAATCTAGATCCAAACTCAAATTTTAAGTTACTTTAGGAATCCTAACCCATCATTTGAGTGAAGTGTATTACATTTTGAAAAGAAATTAGGGGTAATTTATTATTTTTTTTTTTTAATAAGACAAAAGCTTGATTAATTAATTGCAGACATTAAATGGATGCAAAATGTACTAGGTAGCGCCGTTCCGAGTAGTTCATCTTTTTATTAATTTATACACAGCATTTTTCTGAAGTAGGATTATATTATTTTTTATTTGCTAAAGTTGTCCTTATACCAGCTACCATAAACAAAAAGTTAGATAGAGAGCAAGAACAACAAAATCTAAATTGAATTGGGCTCCACTGAAATACGTTATGATTTCCTTTATTCCATGACAGGGTCACAGGAATATATATTAGGTTTGTCATATTAAATTTGATTTGAATTTTAAATAATATCAGACTAGGTGCTACCTTGTTCTAGGGGTCTTAATTGTAGTGCTCTTGTTAGGTGCTAAGAAACCCCAAAATGATATGATTAGTTGCATTTCACATTTTCATCAGTGTACAAAGTATGAATGATATATTAGTTAGTAAGATGTTATAATAATTTGGTGGCATCAATTTACATATAGAATATTACTTTGTTTTTAGTTCGTGTTTCAGAACATATTGTGTAAAGAAAAGAAACGCGAAGAGAGGTAAAGGACTATCGTGAAATTTTACCTCCTCTATATGACTACACCCGCTTTTGGAGAATGGACTCCGCTGCTTTTCTGAAAGAAAAGCAAGAACCTGTTTTTCCGGATCTAACTATTTAAATTTTTTCATTCGCGTATCTCGATAAAGAAATTTTTTCATGCACAAATCTCGACGAATTTGAATGGTTGAATCCGGAAAAGCAAGTTCCTGTTTTTCTTACGGAAAAGCAGCAGAGTCGGACTCGCTTTTGGATGGACAAAATTCACCAAATTTGTACATCAACTTCACCTCCTCTCCCCTTCCTCTTGGATCTGTATCCTCTAAGGTACCTAAGGGTACAATGAGGAATGAACGGCTGGATTTAAGTCTAGCCAAGCCAAAAGAAGTTTTTACCTATTGTAAATATAGAGAGTTTGTTTTGAAATTCGTACCAGAAATAAAGAACAGTCTGGATTTTCTCATTGTACTCTTATAATAATATGAGAGGATATAGATTCTTTCCTCTCCTCTCATATTTTTTTCGATTTTGTTGTTATGGAGCAGATGAACATATCCAATTTTTTGAAAATTAGTGGCTTTAAATGCCTACTAACAATTCATTGATAAAAAATGTATTTACAATGAGTCAAATGACCATAATTCCTAGATCTACTATTTTATTCTCATGAAATTCTCTAAACCACTCTAACACTCTAATCATATTTATATACACTCTTAATCACTCTAATACATTAATCTTCATCTCGCTCTGCGATCGGATCCGCTTCTTCAGCCGCTACCGTCCTCCAACAACGGCCAGATCTACTCACTGTCGTGTTCCGAAACATTTCCTTAGTGCATCTTGATCTGATTTATCTTTTGTGATGATTATCCAATTAACATTTCTGTGACTTTTCAAACAAAAATAATAAGATGACAAAAACATTTTTTTAATAAATCAGAACCAAAACGGCGCAAGCATTTAAAAATAGTGTACTGTGTTTATTTAAAGATATTTCTAAAGCCTCAAAACAAGAAAAAAGAATCACAATAATATATATATATATATAGAGAGAGAGAGAGAGAGATAGGCTAATATGCTTTTAGTAGCATATGGGCCGATATGCTTCCAATTCAAAATTGCATTTTCAAAGTCCAAACGGTCGATCCGAACCGTTCAAGTTGATCTACATATTGAAATCTGCTTGGAGACCAAATTTTACATTTTTTGAAATTTTTTTACTATTTATTAAGCCACTTTGAAAATTGCTGATCCGGGTGAACAGTAAAAACAGTGCAACCAAATTCTGGACCATGTGATCAGCAATTTTCAAAGTGGCTTAATAAATAGTAAAAAAATTCCAAAAAAATGTAAAATTTGGTCTCCAAGTAGATTTCAATATGTAGATCAACTTGAATGGTTCGGATCGACCGTTTGGACTTTGAAAATGCGATTTTGAATTGGAAGCATATCGGCCCATATGCTACTAAAAGCATATTAGCCTCTCTCTCTCTCTCTCTATATATATATATTTATATATATAATTTGGCTAATATGCTACGCGTAGCATAGAGAGTCTCCGTGCTACGGCTCAATATTTGAGTTTTCAAAATTCTAACGGTCGATCCGAACCGTTCAACATGATCTCCATATGAATATGTACTTGCAAACCAAATTTTACATTTTTTAAAAATTTTTTAGATAAGTAGAAAATCACTTGATCTGAAAATTCTATACCATTCAGATTAAGTGATTTTCTACCTATCTAAAAAAATAGTAAAAAAATTCTAAAAAAATGTAAAATTTGGTTTGCAAATACATATTCATATGAAGATCATGTTGAATGGTTCGGATCGACCGTTAGGATTTTGAATACTCAAATATTGAGCCGTAGCACGGAGGCCCTATATGCTACGCGTAGCACCGCAGCCACTTCCTATATATATATATATATATATATATATATATATATATATATATATGGATTGTGCATTTAATTGTAAGGTGACCAAAGAACCTAGAAGGTCCATTTCATACATCACTGAACTTCTTAAAAGGTACTAATGATTGGATGAATGATACTAGGTGTCTAGGCATAGTTTGACTATAATACAAACCTATGTTCCCATCTTTGATTTCAAAGGTTCTTTAAGCGTCACCAAATGAAGTAGATAAATGAAGAAAGATATGCCTACGTGGCTTTATTAAAAAAAATATATATTATTTTGGTCATATTAAAAAATTGGGAAAATTTCATGTATACTCCTAAAAACTTCGAAAGTAGATATTTACCCTCCTCCTAGAAGTTCATAACATCATATTTATCCTTCTAAATTTCAAAAACTCACAAACTTACTCATTTTATTTGTCTTTTCTACCAAAATTCATTCTAAATTTATAAAGTACACATTTTACTCTTTATTTAAAAAAAAAACAATATGTTGCATGTCAGTCTTCTAATTGGTTGGTTTCTGATAGCAAATGGTTCATTTCTCTACTGACGCATACACATGCGTATACTTAAATGTCGCCGTGTATATGTGAATAGTAAGAAAATTGACTATTTGCCATCTTAGAAGACTAACATTTTTCTTAAATAGGCTACAAGTGTTTATTTTATTTTTAAATAAAGGATAAAAATGGGTATTTTATTTTATTAAAATGAATTTTAATAGAAAAGACAATCAAATGAGTAAATTTGTGAGTTTTTGAAATTTAAAAAGGTAAATTTGATATTATGAACTTTAGAGGGGGAATACGTAATTTTAATGTTTTTGAAGGATATACATGAAACCCCCCCTAAAATTTTCGTTGCCACTTAATTAAGGAATGTGCCCCACCTTCCCACTCTCTTATTGTTACAAAATGTTCTTGATTAGTTGGGATACATTAACAATAAATTAATCTGATAAACTTTAACGGTTTAAAATGATATTTTATTTTAAATTACACATTTAATCTCGATCATTGTTTAAAATTTTCAAGCACATAAAAATAAATAAAATCTGATGCAAGTGTTGTCATTTATTACACGGCTTGAATTTTTTACATCTAACAATCTTTAAAAGAATATCAACTGAAATTCAAATTATAAAATATGTCTGTTACTAATTTTAAATCAATCAAAACACGTCTATATTTTTTTCTCTATTTTTTATTTGATTTAAAAAATATTCTCAACTTATTGTCAAATGTCAATAGACCTCCATCAAAAAAAATATCTTATGATAACACATGCTTTCCAATATCCTTACAAATATAAAAGAAAAAAAAATAGAAATTAAAAAAGGTTGGTTTCATTCATTGTCTAAGCTCAAAAATAATTTAGGGGGGAGGGGGGCAAAATATAATTACAAGACGTAATCTTATTATTATTTTGGATTATAAACATAGTTTTGCAATATTTAAAGAAAAAAAATCATAACTTAAGAAATACCATGCCCTTCCACCCAAATCCGTATCCCCTAAAGTAACACAAATTTTTAGTTTTGATCTGGACCATTTGATCAGAAATTTGAGTCAATCCGGCCGTGGTGGAATGCACAGGCTCCTTTAATATTTGTATTAGAACAACTCAGCCGGTTCGGATCAAAACTCAAAATTTGGGTTACTTTTGGGGATCCAAATTCCCTCCACCCTGATATTATTTATTAATTATAAATCCTTGTTTAGTTGAAATCCTTAATTAAACAAGGTGTGAAACTAGTTCATACCTTATTCATGTTTTGAGATACCTAAAGTCCTGGCCACAGAAGATCATAGACTAACACCAATAATTAGCTGGGAGTTGTGGGATTGACAAGAATCCAATAATTACTTTGTTCCTAGGTATAGATTATTTTGTTGTTAATTATGTATAATTTTTTCTTTATTATACCTAATTGTACTATTACTAGTAAGAAGTCACCATAGCATGGCTGGAATGCCAAACTATTTGTTACATTTAATAATCATAAAATCATGATCATTCCGAGTAACTAACAGATTCAGTGACCTAGTTATAGCTTATTTTAATAGCAACTGTACACTTAATTTTCTAATTAGTGGTGATTTAGTAGAACTAAAAAAATTTGCTACATATGATTAATAATGCATATAAAAAGCTATTTTTATTAACATAATGTTGTTGTATACACAACATACTAACAAATACCTACAAATTTTTCACGGGAAGAATTAGAAAATTTTAATTGGGAGGGACTGGCACGTAAAATCCACGATATGTGAGGATTTGAACTCGAGTTTTTACAATCACAAAGTGAAATTTTAATCACCAAACTACAATTACACAATTAGTATTTTATAAAGGGAGCTGAACTGTATAAAAATTTTAAAAACAGTAGAGGTGACTATGCACCTCTTTAATTGTTGTAGATTTTCCTTGTAAAATCCTTAATCATATAACTTAAAAGCTGAAAACTTGTGTAGTTCAATACCTATGTAATTTAAGCAAAGGTTTAAATAGCGTTTATCGCGTCATAGCGGAACAGCTGAAAAAGTAGCGCTATGTCCAAATAGCGCGCAATAGCGTCATAGCTTTTATGGTCCGAAAACGCTATAGCGCCGCAATAGCGCGCTATGTAGAACCTTGAATTTAAGTGAATAATTATTAGAAAGCAAAATATGTCATCAGTTCTCAATCCTATTTTTATTAGAAATCAAATACTATTAAATTTTTTGCTTGAAAGAAAGAACACATCAATCAATCCATAGGCCTTAGGCACATGACAACATCTAAACAAACAAGATAAGTTTTTGGACAAAAATAATAATTAGGTGAGATTTTACCATAAATAGAAGATAAATAATTGAAGGAAGAAAAAAGAGAAAGAAACAAGTGTCATATACTCATATCATATCTCAAGCTGACTTGTGATAGACATGACTAATTTAGAGAGCATTTTTTGGAAAAAAAAAGAAGAAGAAGAGATATCTTACTTTTGGAGAGAGATTCAAATATTTTTTTTAAATAGTTCATTATTGAGTTTTAAAAGTGAGGTTGTAGACCTAACTTAAAGTTCAAGTGTTCAATATTCTTATTTACTTTTTTTTTTGTTTGATTGAAGGTCAAGCAAAGAGGTTGAATGGTTTTTCAATGCATATAAAGTAATTAATTAATTAATTAGGATTACTATAATTAATTACTTCTAGCTTCCTCAGAGGGGCGGAGTCACAAAGTATGATATGGTGGGGCATAATTTTGTGGGGGGAATTTCATGTATACCCCTCAAAAACATTGAAATTACGTATCCCATCTCTAAAATTTATAATATCATATTTACTCTTTTAAATTTCAGAAACTCACAACTTTACCCAATTTATTGACCTTTTCTATTAAAACTCATTTAAAATTTATAAAGTATCCATTTTACGTTTTATTAACAAAAATAAAAAATACATAACATGTTTAAGAGAGATATTTAGCTTCTAATTAATCGATTTTGAGAACAAATGGTTCATTTTTTTACATGTGGCGCACACATAAGCACATGCCTAAATGTCAATGTGAATGCAACACAAGTAGATAAATAAATCATTTGCCCTCGGAAATCGATGAGTTAGAAGATGAAACATTATTCTTACACATACTACACGTACCTTTCTAAAGAGTAAAATATGTACTTTATAAATTCAAAAAGACTTTTAATAGATAAATATGATATATGAATTTTAGAGGGGGGAATACATAATTTCAAGGTTTTTTTAGAGCCATACATGAAATTTCCCCTAATTTTGTATTATTTTGAACAACAAATATTTTTATAATTTAATTGAAAACAATATATAACAACATAAGCATGTTTCTGAAAAAAAAAAAAAAAAATTGGGCCAGGTGGCAAGTACAATCCCCTTGAATTATGTGGCTGAGCCTATGAGCTTTTTCTTTACCTTCCAAACAATTATTACAGGACATGTTGGGAGACCTTCATACAATGTTCAAACAGTTTGAAATAGATAAACAAGGTGAGATGTCTCACGTTAACTGCTTTGGTACGTCGTCATAATATTTATTTTGTTTTTGTATTGTAGTAGTGCATTTATTGGGAAGTAAGTGTTTGTAATTTTAATTAGTTTTTGTCGAGGTTCTAAATAGCGATTACCACGTTATCGCGGAAAGGTTAAAAAAAAAAAGGTATAGCGAATAGCTTAGCTAGCTGAAATTATTTTTTTTAAATTATATTCTATATTTCTACTAATTATCAACATTATTAACATAGGAGAATTGAGTTAACAATCAAATGACAACTAATCTAAGTCTATACTTTTTCCAGTCATGCAAATAAAAAAAAGGATCTACAAGGTTACATTCTTTAATAGTTCATACTTCATAGTATTACAAATTATAATAGACAAAGAGCAATTAATTTTACAAGTGAAATGAAGTCAGTATCTATTTGATCATTTATCAGATTATAATAATCGAAATAAGTTTTCAATTGAAACGAAGAGCAATAATTTACAAACCAATACTAGACGAAGAGCAAGCAAATTGAAGAATTAATATTAGAATATTTTTCGATATAGAAGACTAAATCACAAATAGGAACAGAAGTACAGAGTTCGGTTTAGCATATCTAGTATAGCGAACCATGTAGCGTAGCGCGTAGCGATAATAGCGGTCAGCTACTAAGCTATAGCGGTCGTAGCTGAATTAGCACACATTTATCCAATAGCTTAGCTTTTATGGTCCGAAAAAGATATAACTAGCTATTTAGAATACTAGTTTTTGTTTATGGGTATTAGTCTTTTTATTTAATATTATCGGTACAATTACTTCGATACATATGCTCCGAAAAAGCCAAAAAAAATATTTACTATCTTAAAAAAAAAAATTTAACCACTTTTTGAGAAATTTCGAATTTTACCACTTTTTCATATTATACATGCGAAACCAGCATGGTGGTTGGCATCATGCACTTACTTATTCCTAAATAGTGGAGCTAGAAATGAAGATTTCTTCTTTCTTCCAATAATTTTAAGCAATACATTTCCTTGGAGATGGGTGTCAAGATCGGACCACAATAATTTAAATTGCCATGTCATCTATCAAATCAACACATATAGGTACTTGGCACAAATCATTAATTGGCATGCTGTTTGAGTTACTGTCACCGAAAGAATTCACATTCGCTGAAATTATTAGCACCTGAAATCCCATCCTCTCTCTATCTCTCTCCTCAAATCTTTGAAGAGAAATAGAGAAGATGAGATTGCAAATTTCTAAAATTCAGTTTGAAATTTCAGCAGATTTGAATGCCTACTGAAATTCTTTTAGCGATGCTTCTTTATAAATTGTGTCCTGTATTTTTGTAAACTTCCACAGTTTATAACTATGATTTGGATCTCATAGGTATAAACTGCGGAAGTGATAAAACTCGAAATTTTTCAAAAAACTAATTATTTTTGTTTTTAAATGGTATAAAAATCGGCCTAAAAAGTGCCAAGTGTGTTTTTTGAATTTTTGTTTTTCAATGCATATGCTCTTAGAACATTGCAACATTTTTCTACAATTGTAACTGTATAAATTTTCGTGTTGCAGAAGATAATGTACTAATTAGCAGTGTTCACAACTGCGTTCTTCTGCGACGATGGAACATGCGGTAAAGGGTGAAATGGGTCATTACTGGGATGCAAACGGATCGGATAGTGGTAAAACCATATCGTATCTGTTTTTATTTTTCGGATACAGATACAAATCAGATATTAGACGGATACGGATATCCTTTTTTTATAATAGTGAATTACATTAATTTTTTCATGATATATATCAAACCATGTGGTATATATCTACTATTTCGGATACGGATAATTAAAATTTCAAACCATATATATCCGTATCCGTACAAATAATTAGATATCGGATATCCGTATCTAATTTTCGGATCTAGATACGGACAGATAATATTTGACTTGTTTACACAGTTGGATACAGAGTTGTAGATAGAGAAATATTTAAAAAAAGCAATTTCAGCTTCTTGCAGCTCTCAGACTATAAAAATGGAAATAACACTACATATAGTTTGTGTTGTATGAAACTAAAACTGCTAATTTAAAATCTTCACCCCATCAAAATACACAGCAGGCGTAATTAAATCTTGAACAAGTGTTATTTGAATAACATATAGCATTTGAATAATACAACATATTATTGAAAGAGTTCAACAAAGTTGTGCATCAAATCTGATATATTCACATCACATTGAAATTGAATGCTTTTATTCATCCTATCAATTAAAAGATGTGAATCAAATTTGATATATTTACATCACATTGAATGCTTTTGTTCATCTTGTCAATTGAAAGTTGTGCATCAAATTGATATATTTACATCACATTGAATGCTTTTATTCATCTTATCAATTAGAAGTTGTGCATCAAATCTGATATATTTACATCACATTAAATGCTTTTATTCATCTTATTAATTAATTAGGACAGCATTACCAATAATTTATTTACATCACATTGAATGCTTTTATTCATCTTATCAATTAATTAGGACAAAATTACCAATAATATTATCACTTATGAGCCCCCAAATCTCATCTTTTTTAATGTATTTATGTAATTTATTTGAGCCAAATCAAAGTGATACATCATATATGTATTTCTGTTTATGTTTTTAACTATTTTGTGCCGAGTTGTAGATCCTCTACTTATTTTTATGAAGTAAAACTAGGATGTTTTTAAGCTCATCAACATATATTTTTTGGTGAGCTTAATTCTAATCAAAACCATTAAAACCGATATACCTATCGGTTTACAAGTATATCGATTTCAATGGCTTCAACTAAATATTTTGGAATGCATTTACAATAATCACATATAGAAAGAACCATGCAAAACAAGGGGGAAGTGGTGCCCTCCAATGCATGTACTGAGAAGTATCAACTGAAATTGCAAAGGCAATTGATTTTCGTCATTTTATTTCTTTCATAGTTGTTCCATATGCGAATGATTAAATTGTTTAGAGTACAAACTTTATGCATGATGTATAAATGTTTATTTTGTTATTATTTGCTGATTGAACCTACATTTTGTTGTGTGGATGCTTGTATGGGAGAAATACATTCTCTTTAAATGTTCAATATATTGCCATTATCTTTAATGAGGTTTTATTTTTCCTATTCAAAACTTGAATTGGTGACCATCTCGGCATGAATGGATTATGAAGGATTTTGATGCTATTCAACTCAAATCATTTCGGTTCTTACAACTTGAATTTGATGCTATTCAAGCATGGTTTGATGCACACTGTATCACAATCACACAGCACACACTTCAAATGTTTTTTGCCTCAATTTTGTTCACACAACACAACTATCAAAGTTTTCTCAATTCAGTGACCATTACTCTTATGCATAAAACAAGGATTTTGTAAGTAAAAGGGGTGAACTGCAAAAGTACATAGGATATAAGCAGAGATATATCCATAAAACAACCAATAATCTGACAACACAATACTAACTACAACTAGCACACATATAGGTTAACTAGGGAAAGTAAAGAAGAGGAGTGAGAAGACCTTGTTGCTACTATTTCGAAAGCATTTGCCAGAGTTGGTTGCAAGCATCAAAATCCGCACTCTCAAATTCAAATGTCTCCATTCGCTTCTTGTTCTTATCCACAATATCTACATTCCTAATTTAAGGAAATCAGAAGTATAATGAAATTTCATATCATTCCAATAAACTAAATTTCTAGCCTTGTATCGAGAATATTTAAATATATAATGTAAAAGAGTGTATAGAAAGTAAAAGGATACATCCAGAAATTTTGTCTTGCTCGTATAAATTTGGGACTATGTTTGTAACAGAGGCACACATAGAAAGAACTTTCCTGAAAGAAAAACAAATAAAAAGTTAAACTAATTAGTCAATTAAATAGAATAAAAACTAGTGTATCATTTAATGAACTAATGTATCAGATCTCAGTACGTTAACTTGAAATTTTTTTTCCCATGATTTAATTACAACTTAACTTGTATCTGTACCAGGATGTGCATATCAGTACAGCCTGACGAGCTCAATACAAGACATATAAATGCGACTAATCAAAACCCACTATCCTTTTCCCTTGATATCAATAGTAGAAAAACAATAGTTGAAATTCAGATTTGACAAGCGAGCATTCAACAGAACTAGTTTCTTTCCAGCACTTACTTTGATTTAACCATATTTTTCTCTTTTTGGCTGTTACTATTCTTCTTCTCTTCTACAGAGATCCTCTGATGGTCTAACTCCTCGAGCTTAGCAGTAACATCTGTGTTGGTATTGAAAATAATACTTATATCAGATGGATAGATAGATATAAATATAACTCATAATAAATAACACCTTATATTGAGTGAGGCTACGGTACTATGCATAGCGCGGTTTCGTTCGTACTATGGATCAATATCTCTGTTTATAAAATCCAAACAGTCCATATGAGCCGTTCAACATGATCTCTATATGAAAATGTACTTGTAGATAAAATTTTACATTTTTCAGAATTTTTTACTATTTTTTAAAAGGTAGAAAATTAATTGATCTAAAAATTCTAGACCATTCAAAAGTAGTGATTTTCTACCTATCTAAAAAATAGTAAAAAAAAAATAAAAAAATGTAAATTTAGTCTGCGAGTACATTTTCATATAAAGAGCATGTTAAACGGTTCAGATTAACTATTTGGACTTTGAAAACAAAAATATTGATCAATAGTATAGACCAATCCACGCTACGCATAGTACCATAGCCTCACTCCCTTATATTTATCGAACTAATTGAAACAATACAAATTGAGTGCATTATAGGATGTGCAGGCAGTTTATGTGTACCAGTTTCAGCTACTTGCTATCAGTAAAAAGCTCAATGCAACCAATGTTAAGAGTACTGGTGCTGAAAGAATTTAGTGATATAGAGCACTTATCTTAGTTCTTCAAGAAGTAATTCTTCAGCTTTCTTCATCTCCTCTAAGTCCTTTTGGACCCGTACCAATTCATCATCTGGTACAGACTCACTTTTGACCTTTTCTATATCTCTATTGCATGCATCAATTTTTTTCTGACAATCTGACAAAGAAAATCATGTTAATACTAATGCATAATCAGGCTAAACATATGGCCTCAATTTGCCAATAAGCTGAGAAAATGCACAAAGGAAAATCAGAAGTGTTCAGTACCATTTCGATTAGATTGTCAATTTCTAATTTCATATTTTATAATCACATACATAAACTTACCAAAAAGGACAAAAGACACTGAAGCAAAAACAAAAATGCCTTTCAATTAAGGGGGAATTTCATGTGTACCCCTCAAAATATTCAAAATTATGTATTTCCCCTCTAAAGTTCATAATATCATATTTACCCTTCTAAATTTTAAAAACTCACAAATTTACCATTTTATGGCATTTTCTATTAAAACTCATCTTAAATTTATAAAGTACCTATTTTACCCTTTACTAAAGAAATATGTATAACAGCTAACAGCTTTCGAGGGCAAATGGTTAGCATCACATTATAACAGCTTAAGAAGTCCCGCCCCCCTCTACACACACACACAAAGACAAGCTGCACGTGTGTACCCCTCATAAGTTCAGCTAGTTAAAGTTTGCATTTAATTGGAGAATTGCAAAGATTTCAGCGTATGTATCTCATTATTGGGGAATATAAGATGCTTCTTTTTTAATACAATAGTTTTACTGATCACTTTGCAAATTATTTATCTAGGAATGGCTGAGGAATATATATGTGGGTGTATCACTTTGGTTTGGTCTCTTGATTCTGGCATTGATTTAAGATGTGGTACTGGTTTTCACAGGAAAACAGAATTGAGTTAAAAAATTACTGAGTTGCTGATAGTAAATTGGTGTTGCATGAGAAGTAACTGTTACCCCTCACCTTGGTGCTAGCACAGTCGAGGCTCTGGTAAATTACTCATTACTACTAAAAGGAGCTAATTAATGTGTACTACTGCAAATTATTTAAATATACATACCCTTACAAGAAGGATAATAAAATAATTTTTTCCCCTACAAAGAATTTACATACGCTGAAATCTTTCCCCAATAATTTAAATACGCATTTACTGAGATCTTGGTGCTAGCACAGTCGGGGTAACAACGCTGAAATCTTTGCAAGGGTAACAGTTGTGAGGGGTAACAACGCTGAAATCTTTCCCCAATAATTTAGAATTTCCTCTAATTATTTAAATTACGCTGAGATACATACCCTTGCAAATTATTTAAATTACGCATTTACTGTTAAGTGATGCCCAAAGAAGCCAGCTTTTGTCATGGTTCATATGTAATATGAGGATGAAAAAATGGGTAGTTTTGGTATCAAAAGTAAATTGGGAACCAAGGTGTATGTGACAATTTACTGTGTTGCAGACTTAAATTATCGCTTCCAAATATTGAATATAAAAATACTGATTATTAACATGTTTTTTAATTTTTTTTTACAAAAAGGAGTTGCGATAGAAATAGCAGAAGCAGTTGTTGGAGCCTTGAAAGGAGAACTTTCTTCTACTGCTGTTAATTCACCCATGATTCCTGCTGAGGTTTGTAATTTATTCCCTTTTAACAAAGGGTAAATATGATATTATGAATTTTAGAGGGGGAAATACATAATTTTGGAACTTTTGAGGGGTATACATGAAATTGCCCCTTCAATTAAAATTTTACCAGAACCTCAGGTATTTGTAAATATTTCTTTTTTTGTACCAAATTTGCATAGAGATGACTTGAAAACCTAAACAAAAATTATCTAAAGACTGGAATTACCTTCAATTGATGCACGGAGATCATGGGAAGAGGAGAGAAATGAGGACATAATTGTAACTGCACTGTCACAAGATTGAACCAGCACATCACCTTCCTTCTTTGTATTCAGCACCTTAACCGTGTCTCCTAACAGCGGTAAAAGCTTATCGACATCCACCTTTTTACCATGATTTGCCATTGAGACCTAGAGAAAGAGAGAGGCGGAGAGGGAAATTGAAAATCAAAAGAAACGCACAAGCTCGATTCTGAGGCACTGAGCGAAGCAGGAATTCCGATCTCTTAAAGTAACTCAAATTTTAAGTTTGAATCACGACCGTTCAATTTGATCTGACACGAATAGTCAAGGGGTTTTGCATTCTACCTCGAGCCAGATTGGCCAGAATTTTGATCGGACGGTCCATAAATAAACTCAAATTTTGCGTTACTTTAGGGGATTCGGTCCCGTAGAGCAGTGGGCTTTTTTATTAGAATTAAGGCCCAAAACTAAGGCCCAAAATTGATATTTGTCTGACAAAAAGTTCGATAAGAGCCCAAATCCGCACTGCGTTATCCTAGGAGGAATTTCTTATTGATGCGTTAACTTTATAGAAATACATATAGCAGGTCAAAGAATAGTATGTTTTACTTACTACACGGGTCCCGTAGTAAAACATTCCACAATAAATCGTAAATACTTTGTGCTCTTCATCTGAAATGAAGGATTTCGTGCGACCCGACCTTAGTTCTTGCTTTAGCTTTCCTTCTCAATTCCGCCTCTCTCTCAAACGCGAAATCGAATTGCAAAAGGTTTTGAACTTAGCTGATCGGAAAAATTGTCTTCGTCTTCTGATTTGATTTCAGGTAACCTCCTCCTGTTCCGAGATTTTGCTTTGTATAAAATTGTATATATGCTGTAATTCTAATTAGAGGTTGAGTGGTAAAATCTGTAAACTTTGCAAATTGTATATGTGATCGTCTAGGGTTTGCTTTAAATGTCTTGGATTGAGTGCCCAAAGATTATGCTTTTTCGCAATTGACGAAGCAAATTGATTTCTTTGCGGGGAGTTTTGCTCTCTTCGCTTATCTAATTGGAAACCCTAATAAATTATACTCGTGAAGTACCTAAATTAGTGGGTATTGCTTATCTAGGTTGTTTGATTTGGATGAATGGGCTGGGTGGTTGATTGCACTAAATTATAACTAATTGTCAAGTGATTGTGAATTATCATAAAATGAGAAAATATTGGTTGCTGCAAAGTAATTACCTTTGATCTCTCATTTTACTTGAATCGAGGATTTGATCCTGGTATTTTAATCTATTTGAACAAAATCCTTATTGTAAATTGCAGTTACTTAATTGATCTGTTCCTCATCATGGCATCCTCTAAAGAAATAGTCACGTATTCCTCATTCCCCAAGCTTAATAACCCGATCAATACCAATTTAAATTCCATAACCGACCCGTGGGCCCCGCAAGTCAGTCACAATTCCAGCATGTACCCAGCAATTGATGGCTACGACTCAGCAGCCGAAGAAGAAGAGGAATCTGGTACTGACGGGTGGGACCCTCTGCCCGCATCCGGCCGGCGTCCAGAAGTCAACCTCAGAAATGTGCTCCTTGGTTTGGTAGCAATCGTGACCGGAAAAACCAAAACCGGTAACCCCTCCTCCCCAAAATCAGACAACTCGGGCATCTCCTTCCTTGGCTCCAATTCCAATGGTGATTCATACCTCCTCCCTTCGGTCTACCTCCCAAGCGCCCCACCACTCTTAGGTGAGATAATGAACTCGGTTGGGGCCCACAAAACAGTTCTGGAGGCAGAACCGCCCGAATGGCTGCCCGACAGCTCAACAAACTTCTGCATGCAGTGTTCGGCCCCGTTTGCACCTCTGACAAGGGGGCGGCACCACTGCCGTTTCTGTGGAGGCGTGTTTTGCCGTGTCTGCACCAAGGGGAGGTGCCTCCTACCACGCAAGTTTAGGATGCGGGACCCACAGAGGGTTTGCGATGGATGCTATGACCGGCTGGACCCGGTGCAGGGCTTACTGCTGAACCAGGTGAGCAATGCTAGTCAGACTGCAAAGCACGATGTCTTGGACTGGACGTGCATGCGAGGTTGGCTTAATTTGCCGATCGGGATGAAAATGGAGGATGAGATTTATAAAGCGACCAATTCAATAAGGAGCTTTACTCAGGTATGGTGCTGATATAATAATCCATTTTTTAATATTGTTTCCATCTAAAAATGTACTTTTACATGATATAGCATGCTTTTCATTTTTCTGATCACCTCGTCAGAGTAAAAAAGTTACCATTGCTGTGTTTGTTCGTTACTGTTTTCTTTTTTCTTTGAGTGAGCCTATGGTAATATGCATATTACGGATCGGCTCGTGCTATGGATCCATATCTTTATTTTCAAAGTTCAAACAGTCGGTCCAAACCGTTTAACATGTGATCTTCATATGAAAATTTACTTGCAGACCAAAATTTTACATTTTTTAGAATTTTTTTTACTATTTTTTTAGACAGGTATAAATTTGCTGTTTTTGGATGGTCTAGAATTTTCGAATCAAGTGATTTTCTACCTATTTAAAAAAAATAGCAAAAAAATTCTAAAAAATGTAAAATTTGGTCTGCAAGTATAATTTCATATGAAGATCATGTTTAACGGTTCTGATCGACTATTTGAAATCTAAAAAGGGAGATATGAGTCCATAGTGCAGGTTGCTGTGTAATATGCATAGTATCCTCACTCTTTTTCTTTTTTGTTTCAGCTTTCCTCTTAGATATTGTAAAGAGAAAATTGTAGTCTGATATTTGATTCTCCACCTGTTGGATCTGGTATGAGAGATTAGTATGAGATCTGAGATTATAATCCTCTTGGCATCAAAGCTTTTATGATTTATATATCTAATTTTGTGAAAACAGGTTGCGAGATTCAACCCAGAGAAGTCAATCCCTCAAGCAGTTCTGAATGGGGCAAGCGGGTTAGCAATACTGACAGTTGCCAAAGCCGGTGCAATTCTGACTTACAAACTCGGTACCGGTCTAGTGGTTGCAAGGAGGTCTGACGGAACATGGTCGGCCCCATCTGCTATCCTCTCTCTTGGCTTAGGCTGGGGAGCACAGGTATATACGACTGTTTCCATGGTATCGTATATTGCCTTGGTATTAAATTTACTTGGTTTAAGTTGTTTGAGCAAGGTTCAAATGCCTCGCCTTTCATGCCTCAATCGTACCTCACATCCTTATTTTCGTTTTCAAAGTACAAACAGTCGATCCGAACCGCTCAACATGATTTCCATATTAAATTATGCTTGGAGACCAAATTTTATATTTTTTGGAATTTTTTACTATTTTTTCAGGTAGGTACTAAATCACTGTTTTTCAGAATATTTTGAACCATTAATACAGTGATTTTGTACCTATCTGAAAAAATTGTAAGAAAATTCCCAAAAAATATAAATTTGGTCTCCAAGCACATTTTAATATGGAGATCATTTTGAGCGTTTCGGGTCGACTGTTTGGACTTTGAAAACAAAAATAAGGATGTGAGGTATGATTGAGGCGTGAACCCTACTCAAGTTGCTTAAGAACTATTGTTTATTGGTGTTTGGTTGAGATTATAGGCCGAAACCATGCTCAAACCCCACTATGACTAATAAAAACTCTCTTGGTCGCATACTGGTTTGGTTGGTTGTTTTACTGTTATGTACTGGTATGTGGTACCCAGTTACTCTTTGCTTGAGCATGCATCTTGTTCAAGGATAGAGATATCTTCTGTGTCTTCACCTGTCACACCTGCTACAAAGGTGATTTCATAATAAAATGTTAAAAATATAAATTGAAGAACTATTTTGCATTTTTGAAAAAGAATAATTTTATATGAATGTGCACCACTTGTCAAATGGATTACAAACTTACATAAAATTTCCTATTAGTAAAATATAATTAACAATTAATGATTTTCACATGAGATAAAACAGATTGGCGGAGAGCTGATGGATTTCATAATAGTACTTTACGGCTCGGAGGCATTGAAAACTTTTACAAGCCGCATGCATTTCTCTCTTGGAGCCGGCTTGAGTGCTGCTGCAGGGCCCATTGGCAGAGTGTTGGAGGCTGATCTCAGAGCTGGCGAAAGAGGCTCTGGTGTCTGCTACACCTACAGTTGTAGCAAAGGTATAGCCATTATCTCAATCTAGTTTTCTGGTATGAGCAAGCAGTTGGGCCCCACTTTTTTTTTTCCTCTGCTGCTCATACCGTAAGAAAAAAAAAACACTGTATGCTGCTGGAATGTTTCAGCAAGGATAACTTTTACTGGTAAGGTACTTAGCTGTGTTGTTACCAGAAGTTGCAAGTTTTCTCTGTGGGAAATGTATATTCCAATACACATGATTATGACACAGTCTACTGGTACGGAGCTGCATGCATGGTACCTTAATTGGTGTTTTGTTGTACCAGTTGCATCGTGCTCTGGTAATTGGTAAATATTGGGTACCAGTTGATAAGATGGCAGATGGGTTCAGTACCTGGGTTCAGATCCAGTTCGGTACCCAACTGTGTAGAATGAGATTTGCATCGTCCATTTTAACCTGGCACAAATCTCAAAGCAGACCCCTATAATCCAAATAGGCACCAAAATGACTACGGCCCCAGTACCTAGTGTCCATTGTCTAAATAAGTTTGTTCATTTATTGTTCGTATAATCTGAAAATGCTGATATAATTATGCATGTTTGTTGAAAAAGGTGCATTTGTGGGTGTTTCTTTAGAGGGAAACTTTGTGGTGACTCGATTGGATGCAAATTTGCGTTTCTACGGGGACCCATATCTGACCACCACTGACATTCTTCTCGGCATTGTTGAGCGACCCAAGGCTGCGGGCCCCCTCTACTCGGCCTTAGAAGATCTCTATTCTAAAATAGATCGCTTTTAGAATCTCTCTCGTCTCTACGTCGGACAGTAGTCGGGTCCTTGTACATATTATATAGTATTTGTTTGTTTCTTTTTCTCTTATTTTATTGGTTTTAAAACCACAAAAAAAAAAAACAACGATGGAACGATGGAAAATACATGCTATAGTGTGCTTAAATGAAATTGTACAGTAATATTATCGACTTCATTTGAATTTTCTGTTATGGAAGTAACAAGAAAAACATGACACGACTATATGCCATGATTGGTCTCGTCATGTCACGGTATGTGACCAATGTTTTATTTTACGTGACGTGACTAAAATGGTAGAGGACCCTCACGTCATGTGAATGGTCGTGTTATTTGTGGTCACGTTGAGATAACATGTGATATGATTAAACGTGATGTGATTGATAATGTTTAACTATTTTTCTTTAAGGTTTTAGTTAGTTCATATAAAATAATAATGAGAGAAATTTGTACAAAATAAATTATAATAAATTATAATATTGATAAAATTTGTCATGTAATATGTCTTGTGACGTGACGTGTCATGTCATTTTTTATCAAAAAAAGACACGTTATGTCACGTGACCGACACACATAACGTACCTGACGGAACTAATAACTACATAACTAATTTCCTCCACTATGCCAAACATCTCTTGAAAAATTGTGAAGCATATTTTTGCACTGCCTTTGTTTTGTCTATTATATTTCCAAAAGAGATTAATCACATGTATCAAAAGAGGCCAAAGAGTAGCTTATGATAGTATAACCTTTTTAAGAATTCCTTTGATATCATATTAGTATTTTATAAGGGTTAGGTTAATTTCTTGTGAATGATGCAAACCATACTCTCTAAATGGAAGAGCTTAAAACAATGTATTGCAGTGAACTGATCTATGTTCTACACTGACCTCAGCTAACATATTTTTAAACAAGTATCTTAAATTAACATAAACTTGAGGTGCATGTTTTCTACTAAATTCAAAATTGAATGTTTCTTCTCTCATTTTGGGGACATTCAAATAACATTTAATTGTCTTTTTCATTCTCAAGTCTTAATTGGTATTACTTACGTAGATAATCTATTCCAGTTCATTGATTTCTAAAAATAGCCTGACTAAATATTTTTCTAATTAAATAACATTGGCTGCGTATAAAACATTTAATTGACCTTTTGCAAAAATAGCAAGGATTGAGACATTAATTCGGTCCAGATGGAGTGACCAAATCAATGGTATGGACGTACGGTCCACTTTTTGTTACCATTTTACGTGGTTGTTCAGCAACACATGAGAGATTAAATATTAATCCATATTAAGGTGGAACTGTTCGGTAAGTTAAAGGAAGGAGCAGGAGATTAAGATAGCTAAAGGAAGGGAGAAGGTGCTTTAAGGATGAGGCAGTGGTTTAAAATTTTAGCTAAAGGAAACTAAAATGTATTGAATTATTGATTTAGCTTCTCCCTGTCTGGACTAAATCAATGGTTTGTTTTTTCTGTTTTTGGAGAAAAATAACAATTGAATTGTTTTATGACAAATAGGTTTTTCAATTTCTAAAAATAAGAAAATGGTATGTGTATATCAATTGGAGTACAGTAATATTATCATTTCCTATATAACTTTTATGGTCAAATTACAAAACTTCACAAATAAGATTAAGGTAAAACTGCATACGCAAAGGCAAATACACAGTCAAGATAATGTTTTAACTCTTATATTACGTATGACAAGGACAATATCTTTTCTATATAAGCTCTGATGGGATCATTCTAGCAAACATAAAATTATCCTGGTCCAAATTCCACTCTAGCATATAGTTTGTTTTAAATCACATTTAATGTTTATAAAATATTTTATTTGAATTTTAAATTTATGATTTTTTTCATGAAGAATATTGTTTTTGTCACTAGATTAAAGGTTGATTCTCTAGCATATAATTTGTTATGTTTCAAACATAAAATTATAGTCTCCAATTCATTTCATTTTTCACACTAGATGTGTGCGCGGTACGGAACTACGGATCGAAACGGATGATATATTATTGAGATTTGTGTCAACTGGAAACAGAGACAAAGGGGTCCAGCCGAGATCATCGTCTCTCTTGAGTACTTAGTATCTGCAGTAATGACTATGTGTACTGTAAAATTGACCTCAGACTCATATGAAAATTTTATATAATGAATCTCTATATGTGTTAAACATCCATATGTTGAAAGACTAGCTCCGTCTCTATTTATATCAATATTCGGAGATATCCAAATTTAAATTGTATATTCTACAATACTTAATATATTTTTTAGATAATTTCCAATGATTAAAATCTAGATGATAGTAAAACATTGGTTACATGAACTTTGTAACATTTTATTGAGAAAATAGGTTACCTAGCATTAATTGCTAATTAAAGCCTACAACATGGACAAACACAAGAAATTTTAGAGGAATTATTCTAGAGGAGTTGGATCTGTTAAAGGATTAGAATATGTTTTTCAAAGTTTAAACGGTAATCCCCAAATCACTCCACCCAATCCGGATTAACCGAATTTTATTCTTCTTGAAATTACCAAACTATCCCTATGGATGCAGTTTAATTATGCCCACTTTGACAAGGAATTTATTTGAAACTGTTAAAAATAAAAGTCAAATTATAATAAAGGCAAATTCTTCTATGGACATAAGGACCTATTTGTAAAATGAACATATTTTCATTTTCAAAGTTCAAACAGTCGATCCGACCGTTCAACATTATCTCCATATTAAAATGTACTTGGAAGTCAAATTTTACATTTTTTTGAATTTTGTTTTACTATTTATTAAGTATTTTACAAAATTCAATGGTCTGAATTTGACTAGTTTTTGTAAAATACTTAATAAATAGTAAAAAAATTCAAAAAAATGTAAAATTTGACCTCCAAGTACATTTTAATATGGAGATAATGTTGAACGGTCAGATCGACTGTTTGAACTTTGAAAATGAAAATATGTTCATTTTACAAATAGGTCCTTATGTCCATAGAAGCATCTCTCATAAAGGTCAATTTATGTTAGCATCAAAGTCCTTAAATTAACTTGAGTGATAGATACTTAGTTTAAAATTTATGACCTCAACATTAAAGGTAATGTCTCTTAATTGTGTTAGACATAATTGAAGTCAAAATATAAATTTAAAATGGTAATTATATAATTTTTAATCAAGCTCATATCAAGTTTGTTGCATTTTAAAAATTATTTGGTCGCTAATTAAAAGCCAATGAATTTAAATTATTAATTTTTCAAGTCGATAGGTGACTAGTTGATAGAGAGGTGGATAAATATAGATACAATTTAAATTTAAATTTTGATGTACATTTAATGTCACTTGTCAATAAATTCACTTTGAATAATCTTTTATCCGTAGACTTTGTATTTTATTTTTACATATTACTTTAGGAAAAGATTGCATGACAGAGGAATAAGTTCATAATAAAAATATGATATTTAATTACACTTTTGACTGTTTAGTTATTTGCATTTCTCTGTTAATACTTCAGCACAAAGTTCATTTTTGTGTTTTTAATTTGGTAATCTCAAATCTTAAACCCAACCGACCCGAAAATGTTTTTAACTAGAAATTTCACAATTTCCTCAACCCGACCGACCCGAAAATTTACGGGTTCGAACCATGTATAATTGGATATAAGGGTGTACATCTATTCCACTTATCCCAACCAATTTATTCCAAAAAATTACATACTTACAATTTTGTTGGTTAGGTATTAATTGAATTTCAATTAGCCAAAAAACTAAATTTTTAGTTACAAATTTTTGTTAATGAGTAAAACATTTCTGAACGTTGTGCATTATTTGTGTTAATTTTGTGGGAGTTTGTGGGAAATTTTTTATATGACATGTAGACGACAAAGAGATGTAGGTCTTAGTAATATTTGATTATTTTCAAAGGTGATTTGAGAGGTGAATTTGATGGTGAAAATTGATGGATGACTGCTGGAATGAATTAGGGTTAAGGAAAATGACGGTGGAATTGAATGAATATTTTTAGTATTATGAGTAGTAAGATAACAACAAGTAAACTAAACTCAATTACATTATACTTAATACTTGGATGGGGAAGTTTCATGTATACCCCTCAAAACTTGGAAATTATGTATTTGCCCCTCTAGAATTCATAATATCATATTTACCCTTCTAAAATTCAAAAACTAACGTACTTGCTCATTTTATTGACTTTTATTTATTGAAACTCGGTTTAAATTTATGTAGTATCAATTTTACTCATGTTTCGAAAAAAATATCAGTCTTCTAATTGGTCAGTTTCTGAAGATAAATTGGTTATTTATCTAGTTCTGATGTGTACACGGTGCCATTTAAATATATGATTGTCTAAGCGTCAGAAGTAGACTCAACAAATCACGTTCTAAATGATGCTTGACCAACTTACTAAATAACAATCCATGACAAACTAATTTTGATCATAATACTCTGAAGCAAATGATGAGACATTTAAACCCTCCTCCTGTACTAATAATAAATGTTGGGTTTATCGTTACACATATCAACTATCCGTTTTTAAAGTACGGGAAATCTCGTATATATTCTTCAAAATTTTTTTTTTTTGAAAACTTAATAGTAACTATATTAAGGTTGTATATTCTTCAAACCTTTCAAATTACTTAGTTTTCCCTCTCAAATTCATAATATCATATATGTATCCTTTTAAATTAAATTTTTTTTTTACAAATTTACCCAATTTGTTGCCCTTTTTTCTTATTAACATTTATTTTAAGTTTATAACGAGTTTTAATAGAATAGTCAATAAATCGGGTAAAGTTATAAATTTTGAAATTTTAGAAGGATATACGTGAAATCCCTTCTTTAAAATATGATATTTTAATTTCTCCTGTAAGTTACAGTAAACCTCACTGTAACTATGTTGTTAAACCTTTTTTTTTTTGTTGGAATAAACATTAGACTTAGTCAAGAAAGGCACATGCATATACAATTTTCAAGGGCAATTTTGTCAATTCACATCCAACTTTAAACTAGGTGACAATTTGAGGAGAAGACTTCCGGCAAAAGCGCGTGGTAACCGTTGCTATCAATCTCCCATAGTAGAAACCCATATATTACCCTATCAGAGAATGCCACGTGTACTAATTATATTTAATTAAGTAACGTTAAGCTGTTCCAAATTAACACTCAATGTTTTATCTCAAGAGTTAATGATATACAAATTTTATGATTTATTTGCTCAATGATAAATTAATAATAACATAAAAGAAATCCATGGGTATGTATATAATAAAGCTATATATATGAATTTACAATCAACCTAATTAGCACAAAAATCACACATTATATTATTTATAAATCAATTATTTTATGTCAAAAAATAGTTTTTTAGTTCACAAATTGACATAGTATTCTAGATTCAATGGCAATATATAAGAAATAGTATTCGTAAGCTTGTGCATAGTTTATATTAAATGCATGTTAGTATTATGCAAGTTGATATTTTATGAGTTTTAGGATCTAAAAATTAATTTTAAAAGAAGGATCAATTTGATAAGGAATACAAAAAATTTAAATGAGTTATCTACTCATTAATTTTGGAAAAGCAAAAAAATATATTGTGCATAATTTTTGGAAAATATTTATTTTATTGTACATTGCAAATATTTGTGGTAGGGAAATTGCCCTTCTCGATTTGATCTCAACGAAATATATACTCAATTTTTTTTTTAAATCATAGTGATTTTATGACTTGTTCTTCGATACAAAGCTGGTCAACATATCCAAAACTATTGAGCTTTGTTGCTCCAAATGTGTCCCATAAATTATCTATTAACCCATAGTGTGAGAAATATCACTACATCCTTATACGAGTATCTTGTTAGAAGTGATTGGTAGTAAAATTATAAAATTCATATAAAAAGGAATATACTAATATCTTATTAAGTTACATTAAAGAGTGCATGATTTTCTTCATTTTAATTGAAATTTGCTACGAGATTAATCTTGTAACATATCTCTAGGGTCTTTGAACTTCAAAATGAGTTTGTTAATTATAAAACATAAACATATCATACTTCTTGATATATTTATATCAATTACAATTTTCTTAGCTCTAGAATGTTTTCATCAATTTATATTGAAGTACTCTTCTACATTAAATAGTTAATTCTACCGAGTGAGGCTATGGTGCTATGCATAGCACCAATGGTTAGTGTACTACGGCTCAATATGGTACTTTTTAAAATCCTAACGGTCGATCCGACCGTTCAATGTGATATCCATATGAATATGTACTTGCAAACTAAATTTTATATTTTTTCGAATTTTTTTCCTATTTTTTTAGATAGGTAGAAAAATCAGTGTTTTTTAACAATTCTGGACCATCAAAATTCTACCTATTTGAAAAAATAGTAAAAAAATTCGAAAAAATATAAAATTTAGTTTGCAAGTACATATTCATATGGTTATCACATTGAACGGTCGGATCGACCGTTAGGATTTTAAAAAGTACCATATTGAGCCGTAGTACACTAGCCATCCGTGCTATGCATAGCACCATAGCCTCACTCAATTCTACCATTGATATTATTTTTGCAACAAACATTCCTATTAAAAAAGTTGATGGGTGCAATTCCAACTTAAGATGGGTGATTCGAATCATTTCCACCTTTTTAATTAGGAATGGCGTAAGGCAGCCCCTGATTATTTTGCTGAAAGTCTGAAACAAACAAATCACTTGTAAGAGTACACAACTTCTCCATTACTTCCAAATCTTATCTATTTTTAGCAGTACCGGCTTACTGTGTATAGTGGAGTAGTTACATGTCACTCTAAATTTAACAATATCTCATGAGTAGAACTAGGGTGTTTTTCACTTTTTTTGAGCTTAATTAAAAAATCTATTGAATTGGCTTCAAACGATGCATTCAAACCGTTGAAATCGATCTACTTCACAAGTGATGCGTTTACATGTCAAATTTATAAATTTTCGAACTAATTTAGTATAAAGTCAAGCGGTAAAAAAAAGATGGTTTATGAGTTAATTTTAATGTGTTCATTTTTCATCGTTTTTTGACCACTTGACTTTATATTAAATTAGTTCGAAAATTTAAAATTTGACATGTAAACTCATCACTCGTGAAGTAGATCGGTATCAATGATTTGAATGCATCGCTTGAAACCAATCCGATGAATTTTTGACTATAATACATAAATAGGTTAATTTTTTTTTTTTTTAACTATAGCACATCATTTATGTTCTTATTCGTCTAATTTATTTATCTTGATCTGATGGTTCATGTGTCATGCTTTTCTATTCTCACTTATAAAAAGAAGCGTGTGATATAATTTTTTTAACAACTATTGTGTGTTTCTATTTATGAATTACTGCACAATGAATTGTGTTATTTATCATTGTACTTGTTTTATTAAATTATAATAAATTAATTGTTCACAGAATTTATTTAATATAAAAACTATTTTATACTTATATAAGTAGAAAGTAACTACCTTGCTAAAATAAAGCAATTTTTTTTTTTGTCTTATTTGTATGTCAACAGAAAATAATTTTAATTTTTGTTTAAGAAACATTCAGATATTCCTTTATGAGGAAAGCTTTTGAATTTGTAAATATTTTTACAGAGTAGATTTGACTTCATGCAGCGCAAAGACTATAGAATCAAAGCAGCACTGCATATGTTTGATACACTGCATGAAGCCAAAACCGCTCTGTTAAAATATTATACCTGATCATATTATATTGAATGATATGGTGCAATTATTGCTAGCAAACAGAGCAAACATGTCATCACTGGAGATGTCCATTTTATTAGGAAATGCAGAGGTTGGTTCAAGACCAATTGATAACCGCATAATGAGTCTTAATCCAGTCTAATTAAAAGAGAAACCTCTCTCTCTCGCCCAGCTCACTAAAATCGGAACTAGGGTTTATGCTGGTAAGCTTTCCTCAACAATTCTTTCTCTTTCGAAACTTCATCTTTTTGTTCAATTAGTTGCCCCTTTTCTGGTATCTGCCTTAATTTCGCCCAATTCCCATGCTTTTTTTCTCTCCTCAATGTGCGAATTTAGTGTTTTGTGCGAATTAATATTTTTTTTGGTGGAATGAGTGCGCAAATTGATTTGACGAGTTGGGTTGCGGAATTTGATCATATAGTTTTGGTATAATGGGAAATAATTGAACAAATTTTCAAACAGTTTTTATTGCCTCCTAAATGTGCGAATTTTTTGTTCTTCTCCTTCGAATTCTTGTATAAATTGAATGGTATTTGTCCGAATTTATGTTCTTTTGGTAGAATGATTGTGCAAATTGATTTGATTTGAGAGTTGGGTTGCGGAATTTGATCATATGGTTTTGGTATAATAGGAAATAATTGATCAAATTTTTAGGATTGGGAGTATTATTTAAGTTTTATAATGAATTCAATACTGTAATTATTGTTGCTTCTTTTTAATTAAATTTGATATATGAAAAATAAGGGAATAGTGCTGTCAATTGTAGTTTCACCTGACATCTCCTCAACCTCTTTTTTTTTTTTCTTATTTCTTATTTCTTATTTTACTAGCAGTAAAGAGAAACAAGTCTCTAATTCTTTTTGAATTAGTGAGGGCAAAGGCACAACCAACAAACAGCGAAGCAATTTGGTTATTTGCAAGGTAAGAAATTTGTTTTTTTTGTTGCAAAGAATCATATATACATGATGCAATTATAGTTGGATTTAGATTTATTTGATACACTATAAGATACTATAAAAGGAATCAAAATTGAGACCAAATTAGTGTGTATTGGTACGTAAGTGATATGTTTTTAGGTTCGCCTGACTTGTTATTTAATAATTATGAATTAGTTGATTACTAGATGTTATGCAAAAAGTCAACTGAAAATAAAAAAAATGTCTGTGTGGTCAAACAAATAACGGATTTATGGGTTACCTAAACTTTCTTTTAGGTCCATAATTTACTAGTATGAACTGGTCTAATTCCAATCCTTTGATGAACGAACTATCAGAGTTAGCTTGTCAATGAAATTATAAACATAGAATCGAGTACTTATTGAATAAAATAAGGTCAGAAATTAACACTTTTCCTGATATCCACTACATGGTTCTTTTCAAAGTGAATAATGCAAATTGTTTTATGAAGAAAAAAATTATGTTTGAAGGGTGCATGCATGATATATCCTATGCCTATATTATCCAATATCTCTTTAGATTGCAGGGGTAAAAATGTAAATTTTCGATGTTGTAATAGCACAGATCAATTTTTGCACTTTTTTTTATTGATTTTCATGCAAAATATTATTTACTTTTATGTTACAGATCGGTGTTTTATTTGAAACCCAAAAAGATGGATGGCTTCACCAATCCCTTCCTCTCCTCCATCTGGTCACATAATAACAATACTTCAGAGAAAATCTATAGTGAGACGGGACTGGACCCTCCAGTTATCATACCAAATGGAGAAGATGCCATTGTCTCATCATCCTTACTGGTCACAAACGGAGGAATGAAATTAACTGCTGCCTCGAGCCTCCTTCCAGATACTAGTCTTGTTGAGGGTGGAAATGGATGTGCGTTGACCAATTTGCCCCTGCCTCCTTTTTCAGGCGCAGAATTACTTTCGTCTAATTTAACTATTTGGGCTCCTTCCTCTTTGGCAAATTCAGACGTCTCCTCTTTTAAGGTGTGTATTTGCTTATTGGCACCAAGAATTGCAAAACCAATTTAGTACCAAAGCTTATTAGTATTGTCTTAAAATCCAAGGATGTTTAGGTTTAGTGTTGGTTGAATCCTTTTGATTATAAATGTGAGATATAAATCTAGATTTTTTATTTTTTTTATTTTCTCAATTCAATAGTGATTTTTGTGTGGTTAATTGATTTATTATCTTCTTGGGAACTTGAACTTACAGGATTTGGGTGAATTTATCAATCTGACTCCCAACTCTTTTGATGGGCAACATCCGGAAAGCTTCGATCCAAGTGTTTTTTCTACTCAGCCAATGGTCCATCTTATCTCCTATTTTATATTTGGTTTTAGGTGTTAGCTTATGCCAAGTATTAACAATAGTAATTATCATTAAATCTTGTTTTGTTATATTTTTATAGGGGTTAAATGGGATGAATGGCCTTAACCTAACCTCTTTCACTTCCGGCTCTGAAGTCAGCTTTATACAAACTCTTCCTCCGCAGGTTCATTTGCTTCTATCAAAAAAAAAAAAAAAACTGCACTTTTACAATTTGTAATTATGATTTGGGACTGATTCAATTTTTGAATTTGTTTGTCTTGCGGCAGGCTAATACTCAGTTGACTCCAGGTAGCCATGCAAGTCCAGCTCATGCAACTCGTGTTACAACAACCACAAATGCTGGTCTTGATGGCACCTTCAAGCCACGGGCTAGGGCCCGCCGCGGCCATGCCACTGACCCCCACAGTATTGCTGAGAGAGTAAGTTACTGTTGGAATACATACCGAGTCTGATAAAGACTGTTATTTAGTGATAACATTTACCGGCATATTCTGTTGGTACCGTCAGGTTTACCCAACAAACTGGTACTACTAAAAAACAAGTAATAACTAATCTGGTAAGGTGAACTTGGTTTTGAGTTGTGCCAAAACCAGTATCCTTGAGGCACCTTTCATGCTTCTTTTTTCTGATAATGACTTGAAATTAGGGTTTTAATCATTTTGAAAACAATAACGGTTGGTGATAAAAAAAATTAAATACCCACCTTGACTTTGTGACTACGATTGGGTTTCATTTCTAGCCTACCCCAACTTGTTTGGGACTAAAGGCTTGGTTGTTGTTGTTGTTCATAAAAAAAATTAATTGCAGCTTCGGAGAGAGAAAATATCAGAAAGGATGAAAAATCTCCAGGAACTCGTGCCGAACTCGAACAAGGTAAATAATAAATGCATGAAATTTTTTAATAGTTAAATTTTATTTTGTTTCATATGAGTGTTGAGACTAATTAAAACCCAACCAAGGCACATTTATGCAATTGACATTTAGTTGAGGCAAGATCTGATTGGACTTAGTTGCAAAAATTTAAGATTTTATTGGGTTTAGTAACAAATTTGCAAAATATGCATAACTGGAAAGTTATTTGAAACTATACTTGTGTAGGGTTTGAATGTTAATGTATTGGTGCCTGTTATTATTTCATTGTCTCAATTCTTGTTTAAAATAATTAACTTGTACACTGAATAATTTAATTTAATTTATGAACAGACAGACAAGGCATCCATGCTGGATGAGATTATTGACTATGTCAAGTTCCTTCAGCTTCAAGTCAAGGTATGAACCTCAAATCAGAATAAATAACAAAGAGGCTAATTTTTTGAATTTAACTAAAATTTTGTGGTTTAGATATTAGCGCCTTTTGTGTATAGAGTAGGGTTAAAATGCCCCATTGTTTTCGTGCCCCAATCATGCCTCACATCCTTATCTCCGTTTTCAAAGTCCAAACAATTGATCCGAACCACTCAACATGATTTCCATATTAAAATGTGCATGAAGACCAAATTTTATATTTTTTTGAAACTTTTTTACTATTTTTTTAGATAGGTACAAAATCACCGTTTTTGGGCATTTTAACCCTACTCTATTGTATATCACCCAAAATTTCTCTGATTTGTTAAACCCAACATGCTTTTCAATATTTGCAAATTATGCCAGTTATTTTTTTTTCGTGAAAACATGTTCTAATAAATCGTAAGGAAAGGATATTGTCCGACTAAACTCGAAGAAAACTAAGTACATTAATGAAAGAAAGATTTAGCTGTTGGGCCCTGAATTTGTATGAGCAAATTATATAAACAGTTTGCATTATTTAATATTAATAATTCAGGTGTAGTTTAGTCCTTGTTATTTTCATTTAACATTGGTATTGACTGTGCTAATTCTAATTATAGCAAAGATTGTCTGTTTTTAGCTTTTAAAACATTCAGTAAATTTCTAACTCCCACCTGTTTTAATTATTATTTAATCGTCTGTTTTACTATGCTTGATTTTTCTGTGCTATAAGGTAATAGCTGATGAAAAATTTATTGTTGATTATTAATAAGAATTTCATTGCTTCCTATTTATAAATCCCACTGTAGGGTTGAGCACTTGACTAATTTTACATAATATATCAAGTATGGATTAACCAACTAATTATTTGATTTATTAATTGAAGGTACTAAGCATGAGCCGGCTCGGCGCAACTGAAGCTGTAGTTCCTCTTCTCACTGAATCTCAACCTGAGGTAAATTAGTCCTCTCAGCATACCTTTTTGACCAATTTTTTATCTGTACCAAAAAATAATAAAATTAAAGATATACCATTGGTTTCAGAAAATTTCGTTATACCAAACCTCTTTTCAACTGCTGAATAATTTAGCGGTTGTGGTATAAAATGAAATTCTCTGGAATTGATGGTATTGGTGAAATTTTGTTATTTGTTTATGCTACCGATAAAAAAATCAAGCTTTTTGATAGAATATACCTTTCATCCAATTTATTTATATATATCATATTTTTAGTCTATTATTAGTCTATTAGTATATCTTTATCCTAGTATATACTAAATGTATATTTTTATTCTATTATTTTGTACATATCATACTGTTATATCCTATTAGTACATATCATATTATTAGTATATATCAGATTTTAAAATATACTAAATTAATATGTAGATGTATTAGTCTATTATTAGTATATACCTAGATGTATTAGTCTATTAATAGGCCGGAATCACATGCCGCTCGGTAAAAAGTAAAAATGTATCCACCATTTCAGGGGTCAACTGGGGTATTGCATTTGCCATCTGTTTCTGTGGTGTCCACCGCTAACGTTTCACTGGATGGTACAGCTGAGCTGCAGGATAGTGCAGCTTTTGAGCGTGAGGTGATACAGCTTATGGAGTCAAATGTGACCTCAGCTATGCAATACCTCCAAAACAAGGGGTTGTGTCTCATGCCTATTGCACTTGCCTCCGCCATTTCTTCCCAGAAGGGGACCCACACGTCAGCCATACCAACTGCAAGGCATCAAAACTCTGATTCTTCTCTCTTCAATGATGTCAAAGAGAAGTAGTTTTCCGATCAGATGGGGTTGTTTTTATTCATATTTTTTGTGTGAGCAATTTGGGGGGGGGGTTGTTATATATTCTTTTTCTAGTGTGCAAGGGAAGTAGTAGAATATTTTTTAATTAGGAATTCCTTAAACACAAATCACGGTCGTAGATCTGTACTTTCTAAAATCACAAAAAAGGAAGGCTGTAAATTTTTTTATTGGTTCTGTGGAGAGAGGGATGAATACAACATGTGGTAGTTTCTTTCCTTTCCTAATGTTATTATACTATTCTAGATCTTCTATGGCACTACTATTATATATAAGAAAGCATCATAAGCCCATACTACATCCTCATGCTTTTAATTTTTATTTTAATATACCAAGTTTTATCTAAATTCAAACCTTAAACTAGGGTAGATTGATAGTAGAAATCCCAATAGAGAACTAAAATACTGCAATAATATGCAATAATTGTAGCAGTGCCATGGAAGATCTAATATAGTACAACAATATGCGAAAGGAATATGACTTTGCTTTTGTTTACTCTACCGAATTTAACGAGCTACAGCTCTCTCTCCACATGCAACTAAAAGAATTGAGTTCGAAGCGAGACCTACAGAGTTTATTGGGCCTTCTGATTTTCATGATTTAGAAAACCTCAGACCTTGGTTTGTGATTTGCATTAAAGGGATTCCAAATAAAAATAACTTGTGGAGGAAAGTAGGTGTTGTATGGCTAAGAGGTAAATTTGTAAATCTGCCCTTAGTCATGGTTAGTAATATTGATAATGTCAAGGTGTTTTTAGTTAAAGTAAATTGTATGTATGTCTGTCTGGAATTAGATATTAATAAGAGTAGCTTTGTGTTTCATATGTAATGCTTGTTGGTCTGATTCTGATTTTTTTTTTTTTTTTTTAATTTTACTTGATTTTTAAAGGATTTATGTTTCTTCTTTTAAAATGGATGTCAATATCAAAACAAATTGAAGCACATAACCTATTTTTTTTTTTTTTTTAAGTTTTCAAATTAGCAGTTGCTTGTTGATCAAGCCCACAGAATTTGAATCAGATGGTTCAAAACAAAGTTGATATTTTCTTCTTTTTCATTGCATAGTTGAGTTAATAGTTTTTTGATGGAGCTGAGTTTTCTGAAGAAAATGCACATACTACCTAGTAATGATTAGTTTCTCATATCATTATGAAATAAAGCTTCTTCATATGATAATATATTACATCTTTTCATGACATCAAAGTTTACAATTTTTTCTCATAGAAGATTTGACATACAAAATCAAAGATAACATTTTCTTCAAATCTATATCAATTTCGTCCATAATTCTCCTTGCATTTTAAACAGATTTTGTTTGAAAAACTTTACTTTTTCATGGAGAGCAGATGGGCCCGTAACTCGGCCACATCGATCGCATCAAAAGAGTCTTCTGGGGCCCAGTAACCGGTTTTCGGGTCCCGCATCCAGGAGACCTCCTGCTTTGGCATTGTTGTGACTGTCTCTGAGGCAGTTACCGACTTCACTGCCTCTGTGGTTGCCGGCAATGTTCTCGAAATCTGTGTGCGTGTTGCGGCTGCTGCTTTGGCACGGCTAAATTCGCAGAAATTGCAAAATGAAAAAAAAAAATTCAAAGAAGGAAAGAAAAACCTGAAAGGGAATATTGTGCGTGTATACAATAACATCCTTGCTTGCTCTGTTTTCATTATTCAATCAAGAAAGGGATATATTGACAATCAAGTTTATTTTATGACCTTGACATATAATGGTTTCCATAATTGGTATAGAGAATTTATATTTAAGAACTCAAAATCTGATCTTCTAGGTATTCTCCTAATCAAGAGGAGAAATGCAAAAAACAACCTAATATGTTTGGTCGATTACAAAATATAAACAAAAGGATGCATGTGAAAATTTGAGATATGATCTTTATTGAAAAGTACAAGTCATGAATGAGATATATTTATCAAATTAAACAACTAATGTATAATGAAACTTACCCAAGAGAGATGATCTTGTTGACACCAGACATTGTTATGAAACAAATACCTAGAGAGAGAAAGAGAGATTGTTGTTTGGTATATTAAGGCTTTTGAATGGTTTGGTTCTAGGTAATATAAAGAGAAGAAGGTAAGGTACCCAAATTTAGAAGTTAAAGATATATTTTTCCTAATTTACAGTGTTTGACAGCTAAAGATATATTTTCCTAATTTCCTAACAATGATTTTTGGACGCAACATATTTTTGGGTTTAGCTATTTTAAGAATAATTTTTACATTTTTAGAGTATAAGGATAAGTTTGTATTTTGAAAATTTGCAAATTAAGTGAACATATTCTTAGAATATTTTTTTTTAAGGGAAACTAAATTCAATCTCTTGCTGCCATTACTCAGAGGGTTTCCTGTTAATACTTAAGCAATTGAGGATTTATTTGCTATTTTGCTTTCAATTGAAATATATTCATAGGATTCATTATAATATATACTTTGCTCTGCAAATATTCTTAAATATATTGGCCACTTGGCACTATTTTAAAGGACACAAACTTCTTTTGGTAGGAAAAATGAGTAGAGGTTATTGCAAAGTACAGAAATAAGCAAATTTTAATTTGAAAAAAAAAATGAATATTGCTTTATCAAGAAATAAAAAAGCTATAAGCTACTCTTAAAATAGCAAACTCCCCAAATGTATCTTGCAACTAAACTTTAATTTTGGAAAATTTAGGAACACCAAACTTCTTTTGCTAACATCCACTTAAAATTTGAATCTTTTTTTATACTTATTGCTTCCAATAATTCATATTTTGGATATTTAATCAGTTCAACCTCCCTTATTTGGTCATCTTTTCTCACTAATTTACAAAATAGCAAAATATGAGGATTTATGAGAAGGAAAAACCAAGCACAACAAAATGCAAAACAAATATGTTTATGAAGAAGCAAAGAGTGTTTGTTAGAAAAATTTACATATTTATACAAAATTCATGCATCCACAATTCCCCCTACCCTCACAAAAAGGGAAAAAAAAAATAGAGGATTAATGAAATAAAAAGAAATTCACCAATAGTCTCTACAAGAACACTCTCCATCCTCAAATCTATGCAAACAACTAGAATCCTTAATGAATATATCTCTCTTGTGCAATTTGCTCACCACCTTAGCAAATGTGTGACAATGCACACATACCCTCCCGTTTTTAATAATTCGAATTACCTTTCGAGTAGAATTAGAGTTAAGAATTTGAAAAGCAATTGCTCGTTTTTCGCTATGGATCATGCCATTCTCTTCTCTATCTTCTTCATAGTCTAATAGGGAACAAACCCGATGAAATTTGAAGCCACTATTGATTGCCATTTCTATAAGTTCAACGAGCTTGGTTTCCGAATGGAGATCTCCAGTCAAGAAACAATGCACCTTATTTCTGACCTCTGTATAACAACAGCCAAGCAAACCATCACCTTTCTCTGGTACCAAAGATTCTTCCAAAATACCCGCAAATTTATACAAGTTAGATAATAATTTTCGGATTCGCAGGTTCCATGGTTCAATCTTTAACAAATTCTCTGCTATATGTGTTGTAAACTCCAGATCGGAATTCATACCAGCTGCTTTAAGGAGCGCGCCCCATACCTTCTTGTCAGGTTCAAACGGCATTTGTTCGAACAGTTTTCGTGCGTCTTTCAACCGACCTACCTTGCCATAGAGGTTTATCATACTGGCATAATGGTCCGAATTAGGGTTTACACTGTACAACTCAGACATGGAGGCGCAGAACTCTTCGCCTTCTTTCACTAATCCCTCTAGACTGTATGAATTTATCACACAAGATAGTGTGAAATGGTTGGGTGACACCTCTTGTAGTCTCATTTTATTGAACAACTCAAGTGCTGTACCGGCTCGGCCATGCAAAACACAACCTCCTATAATACTGTTCCATGAAATTAGGGTTTTCGAAGAAAGTGAATTAAATAAAGCTAGAGCACTGTTATGGTTTCCAGATTTTGTGTAGGCGTAGATAAGAGCATTTGTAACTGGTACACAGCCATACTCTATGCCGGTACGGAGCATAAAACAATGTAATTCTCTTACTTTAGAGGTACATACCAGGTTTTCCAGAGCTGGTACGATACTAAGGAAGGTGACTGAATTGGGTCTCACTGGAACACTCTGCATCTGACGAAAAATATTCAGGGCCTCATCAGAATACCCATTCTGTACCATACCGGCAATTACAGTATTCCAGGAAGCCAAGTTACGTGCTACTCCACTTCCTTCCATCTTGCGAAGCAAATTCAGTGCCTCATCCACCTCCCTATTTTGAAAAAACACATAAATTATTTCATTCCAAGTCACAGCATTTCGAAGAAACCCTAGTTTGTCCATCAAAGAAAATAGCTCAAAAGTTTTACTGTAAAATCCAGCTTGCGCATAGCCTCCGATTATTGAATTCCATGAAATCACATCTCTTTCGGGCATTCTATCGAACACCTTTTGGGCGTCCTCTAACACCATACATTTCGCATACATGTCAATCAGAGAATTTGCTAGTAAAACACTCTTATGCATTCGCTTTTTAACAGCATATGAATGCAAACTTTTCCCTATTCTTAGCCATTTCAACGTAGCACAAGCTGAAACAACACTCGCTACAGTCATGCTATTTGGTTCTACTTTTGACTTCAACATTTCATCGAACAGTTGGAGTGCATCTGTACATTTACCACTTTGCACAAATCCCGATAACAAACTCGTCCAAGAGAACACATCAGGTAAAACACCTTCATTTTCCATCTGTCTGATCACATCAGTTGCAATTCTCAGACTAAAATTCTCAAATTTGGCTAAATCATTTAGATAAATATTCCATGTGAAAATATCTGGTTTCAACCCTTCTGACAGCATCAGTTTAAAAATCCTAATCGCTTCTTCCCTCTCGCCATGCTGAAAAAGACCAGAGATCATGGAATTCCAGGAAACCAAATTCTTGTAACTCAATTTCCAGAAGAATTTTTCCCCATCTTTTACTTTCCCGCATTTGAAGTACATTGCCAGGATGGAATTCGCTACGTGAGTATCTACTGATGGGTCAAAGAAACCCATCTTCTCAGCAATTGAATGCAACAATTGCCCGGTTTTGCAATCACCGATGCCCGCACTTGCCTGCACAATTCTTGGTAGTAAGAAGCTGTCAGGAGTCACACCTGTCACATAACATGAAGACTTGAAAAAAAAAAAGGATGGTACATGAAATAAGGTTTTCAGAAAATAACCCAACTACTTATGGTACTTCCAATTAATAACCAACATTTCTCATATTAGCATTTAGTTGTGTGTTACAAACAACCAAAAAAATGGTTGGTCTTAATTGAAAAACATGTAAAATGCCTAGTTTTATTTGCAAAACATGGTAAAATAAGAGTAACTTGTTCTCTGATATATTACCTTCATTCATCATATGGTAAAACAAATCAACAGCCTCATCCCACGTCTTGTCACGCACATACCCTCCAATCATGGCTGACCATGTGATGAGATTTCTCTCGGGCATTTTGTCGAACACCTTCCGTGCATCCTCCAAGCTCCCGCATTTTGCATACATGCTCACCAGCTTGGTCTCCACAAAACAGTTCATGCCTGGCAACAGTTTCGCGCAAGAGTGCAGCTTTCGGCCGAGTTCGATCGAACCCACATCGGCACATGATTGGAGAAGAGAAATGTATGTTTTGGGTTTGATAGAATCGCTCTGTTGTAAGATAAAGATGGCTTCTTTTATCCTGCCACGAGAGGAGAGGTCGAGCAATCGTGCATCTAGTGAAAAAGAGGCACCTTGTTTTGTTGATTTACAGTAAAATTTTGGTTTGTATGGAGAGAGAACTTTCTCCATTGGAGAAAGAGAGAGAGAGATAGCGTTGGAAGCTTTGAAATTTCATTTAATGGTTGTTAAACGAGGGTGGAGAACTGGATAAGGCGCCATGCGATGAGAAATTGAAAGGGACGACAAATCCTGTTTCAACCTTCAAGTATCCGAAATGGGAGCAATTTGGAATTCGGTGACTATTTTAAATTGGCACGAATCTCAAAGCATACTTTCTATAGTTTTCATAAGCACCAGATTGAATTTGGTCCGGCTGGAATTAATCTGGACCTTCCGTTTATTTATTGCACTCCTTCAATACTTGAGGAGACATGCACTCAGCAATTTAGGTCCGATGCCAATCATACTCAAATTTAAGTCTAATGACTTTCTAGTCCTCCAATCTAAAGTGATTTATTCAATAAGACATGCACTCAGCAATTTGGTTCCAACGCCAATCATACTTAAATTTAAGTCCAATGAGTTTCCAGTTCTCCAATTTAAAGTGATTTATGCGCGTTGCTTTAACATCTGTACGGATCTTAAAGCCAATCGGATTGACCGAGAATCCATGAGATTCAAATTTGAGTCTGGTAAACGTCAAACTCAAATTGTTTCTGAAATTATGATAGAAACAATTTTAAGCCATTATAAAATGGGTTCAGATCCTCTAAGGTAACTTAAACTTTGAGCTTAGATCCGAGCCAATCCGATCCATATTAGAATTACGGAGTCCTTCAATATTTGTGCAGATTCTGATTAGACGATCGGAATCCGAACTCAAAGTTTGAGTTACCTTAGGGGATCTGAATTCTATAAACATTCCGGTTATTTTAGGTATATAAACATTATGAACCCACCGTCCCCATATTTAACCTGTTATCCTTTTATTTAACTCATATCGTACTGGTACTGGATAAGTGGATATTAATAAAAAGAGAAAAGATTTATATACCCAGACTTTTGTATCTGATTTTTACCCACGCCATTATAGTTCACTTCTAACGACCTTATCTGATTTTTCCGACCTTTTCTAAGTAATTAGTAAATTTTAGAATTTTTACGTTTTAACTATTTTTTTCATAATTTAAGTTAGTTTATTCAAGATTCACTATTTGATCAAGATCTAACGGTCCTAATTACACGTGACTCTTGTGACCACGTGTCATGCTGTAATGTGACAAGATCTTTCGCGTAACGTGTTGTGCCGTGTCAAATTTTCAAAAGATGACCACGGCACGCGACATACGAGTCACAGCACGTAACCGTACCGTTCCGTGACAGAGCCGGCTCCGCCGTGCCATTTTTCCCACTCGGAAGCCGGTGAGGGTACTAATTTTTGTGTTGTGTTGGATTAATTAAACCGACGGAAGGAAGGAGAAGGCGGTTGGTCGGCCCGAATGGATAAGACAGGCCCATTTATGAATGTATTATTGTTGGATAAGCAAGGCCCATTTCGTTTTCGTAGCCTTTTGTTTTATTCTTGATTTCTCTTTATTTAAGCAACAAGGGCATCCTTACTAAGGAAGGGCTTAACCCAAGATTAGAGAAATAGAAGTAGACACTTCTTTATGGTTAACATGTTTAATCAAAATCTAGTTCAGGAAAAGACTCTATTTATTTATGTTTTACCTAGTATCATAGTTGACCACCGGAATTCAGATCAATTTAGTTTGATGGGCTCAATTATCGTTCAATCTGTATTAAGATGTGTGTGTTTCGTTTCAATCTCCGTGCGTGTTTGTTTCAATTTATGTGTGCACATATCTTAATACAAATCAGATAGTGTTGGAGCTCATTGGATCCAAAAGTATGTCTGGTGTTCATCAGACTTGCTCCGTTCTCTACATTTATTGCCCTTTTTTTTTTGCTCATTTTACGACTTGAGATATTCAGAGGGATATTCGGAACAGGATATCAATAGGTATCCATATCCTCTAAGGTAACAAAATATTTTTGTTTGAATTACGGCCGTCCGATTGGAATTCAGGTTAGTTTGGCCCGAGATGGAATGTACAAGACCGCTTTAATAATCATGCGGATTATGATTGGACGGTCTAGTTCCAAACAGAAATATTGTGTTATCAATAGGAAGTCTTTAGTCATATACGGATTGAAATAGAACGGCTGCCATTTTGAATCCAATTTAATATGGTTCACGTTTATTTTTAATTTCAATTGATTCGCACTATATATGTAGTCAGCGTTTTACAGCAAAAATTATAACTCACTATACTTTTATATATAATGCGAATTGAAATTTTTATGGGCCTGCTGAGAAAATGCATGCGCATACTATAAATTCACAACACCAGATTGAAAAAGTCTTGATATAATGATAAATTGGCTGGAGATCAATTGATCAAGATCTATTTGGAACATACATATTAAAAAGAAACTCTATTTAAGCAATATTGAAAGATGTTATTTAGAGTTCGGATAAGTTTTCTTATATATGTTTTCATGTTACATTGGCTGAGAATTTGTGTTGCATTGGCCTAAGGTTCCTTTGTAGTTCATCAAACAACCTGAACTTCGGAAGAAGCACCATGTGAGGTTTCATTTAAAGTTTGTTGGAGCGCCTAGAGATCCGTCGGAGTTCGTTAGAGGTTGAATGGAGTTGGTAAGTAGGGATGTAAATATAATACACGCGCGCCATGCCGTGACTAGTTACGTCATGATCTAAGTCATGTGTCATGCTGTGTTATGAACAAGTTAAATTTTTACATATTGTGTTGTGATTAAATTTAAAGAGACGGTCACAACACGTTAATTAGTTATGCCGTGACTGGTTACGTTTGATAACACTTAACTATATTTTTTTCGTAATTTAAGTTAGTTTATTCAAGATTCACTATTTGATCAATGTCTATTTGTCTTTCTTTTTTTCTTTTTTTTTTAATAGAGGCTTAAGCCCGTTTCATTAATATGAAACTTAGAGTCACTTACAAAATAAAAGAAATCTAGCTGGAAAAAAAAAACATGACATTCAGTAAGGATATATGCACCTAACCTTACTGAATCCATCATGCATAATCAAAAACATAACACACAACAGTATAAAAGTATAAGCCATTGTAACACACTACGTCGATCGAAAAATAGAAAAGAGAAGCTAAAGCTGCTGCTCATCCGAGGAATTTGTCGCCCATATAAGGAGTTACAGAACTTCCGGAGCTGCCACTTGAAGAGGGATGTCATCAAGATTAGTGGGCATCCAGTGTTCGACTTCATTCCTGACCTCTTCGGATACCATCCCTAACCAGTAATGTATACAAGAGACAATAGTTAGAATGATATTTTTACAAAAATGTACAATAGCATTATTAAAGCAAATATCATATCGTTGTCTCCAAATACCCCATATTACTGCACTAACAACCAATAAGAAAGTAATTTTTTTGTTTTAGAAAGTGTTGAAGCAAAATCAAGAACATCTAATATAGAATGCTAAGTAGTAAAAAATTTCTGACATTTGCCCATCCAAAACCACACATGTTTTGCAAAAAAACAACTAAAGAAAAGATGGTTATTGGTTTCATTCTCTCGACAGAAATGGCAAGAGGGGTCGCCTTGCCAACCTTTGGTTTGTAAACGCTGCTTGATCAGTATTTTATTACGGCTCATTAGCCACATGAAAACTCGAATCTTAGGGGGAATTGGTAGTTTCCACCACAACATTAGCTTATGATATTTAACCCTCTTAAAATTTAGAAAAGTGTAAATATATTTAACAGTGAAAATCTCTTTAGCATCCCATCTCCATGATAAGTGATCAACATCATGTGTAAAAGTAGTTGTGCTGATAACAGTAAGGAGGGCCTGCCACTCATGCAACAATATGCCAGTAAGGGCACGTCATGTCTATTTGTCTTGATCACACGTGATCATGTGATGTGCCGTGATTTTTTTTCCAAAAAATAGTCACGTCACGCAAATGATAATGGTACGGAATATGCGAGTCATGGCACTAGTCACATTGTGACTTCTTTACATCCCTATTTGCTAGGTAGGTTGTTTTGAGTTTGAAGGAAAAATATTATAGCATTAATGAGCCGTCAAATTTTTTGCAAGCAGACAATTTCAATAATAATATCAGTGAATCAGGAGTAAACTAGGATGTTAAACTCATCAAATTTTTTGGTGAGTTTAATTTCAAAATTTATCATATTAGATTCAAACAATAAATTCAAATCATAGAAACTGATTTATTGCACGATTTTTTGCATTTACATGCAAAATTTATAAAGTCAATTGGTAAAAAAAAATTATAAAATAATTTAAATATATTTATTTTTCATTGTTTTTTTGCTACATGACTTTATATTAAATGAATTTATAAATTTATAAATTAGTATGTAAGCGTATCACTCGTATAATTGATCAATTTCAATAGATTAGATTCGTCATTTGAAATCAATTCAAAATGTTTTGAACTCAAGCTCAGCACACTACAGCTAAGTCGCCGGTCGCTGATGTCTCATCCTGGTCGCTGATAACGAAAACCGGTCGCTGATACACCGGTCACTGAAGGCATCATTGTTGGTGCTCTCTGATGACGTCACTGGTCGCTGAATGATGTCATCCCGATCGCTGAATGACGTCATCCCGGTCGCTGATGATGTTTCAGCGACCAATTTTTTTGGTCGCTGTTGGTTTTTGCTAACGTCATGTAAATGCATCAGAGACCAAAATAACCGGTCGCTGATACTCTTCTGTCAGGTTTATGGATTATTTTTGTTATTTACTCTTCTCCCGTTTAATAATTGGTACCCACACGTTCTGTAACACCCCATTCTATTCATTTATATTTCCCCAGACAAATATAACACCCCATTCTAAATTACAAGATATACATAAATATATAAATTACAAGATATACATAATTACAAGATACACGTAATTGAACCACAATACATGAAGTAAATTTCTCAAGTCTAATTTGTTTTACATGTCTCAAAGCAAAAAATTACAACAGAGATGTTACAACTCACTTAAGCAACGTCTAATCGTTACCTCATTATACTAAGTATGAGAAATGATGCAGAAAGAATGAATTTCACAGTTCCTGTGTAAAATCTAACTTATCTGCTGAGGATACTAAAGTAAAGATCTTCCATTGTTGATTGCCTATAATTTCATAATAAGAAAAAAACATTAGTATAAGAAATTCATCTATCCAATTGAAATCAGATGGCTCATTTTAATCATACCATAAAACAAGGCAGGTGAGAAATAAGTCAATCAATCTCAATTTGAATAGTTCTGTTTTTATAAGGAAATAATTAATATAGTATAAGCTCATTTTAATCAATCTCATTTTAATCTTTTTTTTTGGCCAAATCGGTCGCAGAAAGATCTGGGCGCCGGTCGCTGAAAGGCTCGTCGCCGATATTTTTTATTTTATTTTAACTAATTTTTTTTTTGAGTCTTCAGCGACCGGCGATTTTACCGGTCGCTGATACCGGTCGCTGAAAATCCATTTTGCTGTAGTGGCAGGAGATTTCGGTAGCTTAAGAACACCTTATTTTTACTCGTATATCAGATATTTTTTGAGATATTGTAATGAGTTTATTGTCACCTAATTTAGGATTGAAACTTATTTTTCAAAGTAAATGTTACAACTGGAAAAACAATCTATGGTGTTGCATAATGACTGTAATTTATTCTAGAAAATTTGCAACTTCTGAAACCGGCCTGTTTGCTACCGGTATATATTTATTCTAGAAAATGAAAACCCCTAGCTAGGAACCTTCTTCTCTTGATCAACATTAACAAATCCAATAGACAGAACACAAATGTCGTTCACATCATGGTATTTTATTTAATCATGGGACTTACTTCAATGCTCCATTATTAACCTTTGTTTATTGCCAATAATTGAGAATTTTAATACTATGTTTACTTGGCAAACATATTAGTATTCTAATAATCTTGAAGTTCACCCCCTAATTAATATTGAATGGTAGACAAAACTGTAGTGCTTTCTGAATACAACTTTTAAAAAAATGGTTTTATGATTTATGAAAGATTTGCAAAAACTGACCTAAAATATTAGCATTTTTTTATTTTTAACATAATATTTCTGTTTGGATCACTTCCATCCGATTAGAATCCAGTCCGAAGTGGAACACATGAAGCCACTTTAATAGTCGTGCGGATTCTGATTGAACTGTCCATAATCCAAACAAACAGAAAGATTCTGTTACCTTAGGTTATACAAATTCGCCGAGAATGGCTGACCCATCAATAATTGATTATTTTATTAACGGTTTGGTGCCAATAATGTACTAAAATATTATTAGAATACAATCATCCTTTATCCTTTTCTATTAAGAAAATGATTCGGCACCAAAGAGATCTGTTACTCGTTCTTTTTATCAGATGGTATTTTTAATTTGGTAAAAAAAACTTCATTTTTGTTTTGTTTTTGGTAATTATTATTTTTTAAATAACATGTATAATTATAATAATTGAGATGAACTACAGTTTCTTATTCTAAGAGAACATACTAATATGATTTCTCTAAGATGTATTAACTCTCACACTTTATCTGTTTAATATTATTTCTAAAGAAACAATAGCAACGGTATATATGGTCCCCTTAAATTTTTTTTTTTTTTGAGAAAACAATAAGGGTCAAGTCCTCATTTTCATTAACCATAATTGGTTACAGATGGGTCACTTTAATTTTTAATGGATCAAGTTGTGGAATGAATCAAATTAAAAGATAACCTAAGCAATTTCAATTATTTATGTATAATTTTCAGTGTTCTAAATAGCGCACTATAGCGGCGCTATAGCGTTTTTGGACCCCAAACGCTAAGCTATGACATCAAAATGCGCTATTTGCGCTACGGCCGCTATAGCGGTGATAGCGGTCCGCTATTTGCGCTACGGCTGCTATACAATATATATATATTTTTTATTATTAAAACCTATTTGGCAGCCACTGCCAAATTTTTCTAAAAAAAATAATATGGGTTCTTTTAAGTAATTTATACGGGCTTTAAATAAAGACCCAAAAAAGCTCAAACCGAAATTGAATTTGTTGCTACTTGCTACAGATAAATCAATTTGAAATTGGGAATAAAAATTGAAATTTGAATAGAAAAAAAAATAGATTATGTCATGAATCATGATGCTTAAGATATTTTTAATAGGAAAAATTGATAGTTTATGATATTACTATGGATATTTTGAACCGCAATTTGGTCTTTGTACTGGTTCAATATGAATATTATAATTTCTTAATTACTTTGGTGTTATTTATTGTTCTATGAGACTTTAGATAATGTTGATATTTAGTACAAATATTAAATATACGGAATGTAAAAAAAAAAAACGTTATGTGGCATAGCTTCCGCTATAGCTTTTTTTTGTAGCCTTCCCGCTATGACGCTATAAATACTATTTAGAACCTTAATAATTTTATAATACCTTCAGAAAAAAATAATTAAATTAAGAAGAAATTTTTTTCAAATTCTTTTGGAGACGAGGTTCTCATTAATTTGAAAGAGGTGAATAACTATTTTGTAAGTTTTGTCCTCTTATAATTTTACAGAAGAAAATACATACAAATATATATATTTGATCTACCATAGTCCAAAGATGCTTCAAGCACACACATTAATTAGATGAAAGCAGCACATAATTGTTACATTTGTGCAACTTTTGGGGGCTACGTGACAGCTGGGAGAGTTTAATTATCTTCTTTTTTTTTTTTTGAGGAACTAATTATCTTCTGTTGACATCTCATATGAAAATCTTGTTGTTTTCCTGTTTGACAAAACTAAATTCAAGTTCCATTATAAAAAAAATGTACATTTGTGCATGTAGGGTTAGCTTGTCAGTCTCTTTCATTTAGCGTTATTAACTGAAGACATTTTGCAAGTACACTTTTTATTTCTAGGAGAGAGAGAGCCTTTGTTTTGTGGATAATAACAATCAGTAGGTATTTTTATTAATTGAGACAAACCAATTACATATATCAGTTTTGTACCAGTATATGTATCAGTATATAAGAGTATATAGCATCCATATCAGTACATGAAATATTACAACTGAACCTCCTTGTAGAAAGATAGACAAAAAAAAAGCAGAACCGTGCTCTGACAACAAGAGATGAGTTTTCGGGTAGGCGTGCTCAAATTGGTAGATAGTGAGCTTGCATGGTTTATTGTTATTAGCACAAAATGTGTTGTTGGAATCAAGGCGTGCCAGAGGTATTCTTCAGGAGAGCCTTTGTACTCATATGAAGTTTGTGCCTGATTTATTATGATGAGAATACAACAAGAAGAGAGAGAGGAAGAGGAAGAAGAGAAGAGGGAGGAGAAAGAAGGAAGGACAAGAAGAAGATACACGTAATTAAGATCAGGCACAAACATACTTGTGGCAGATCTTACCTGATTTTATGTTCCCAAGTACGCGTAAGATCCACCTTCGTTTAGACACATAAATGATCAATACGTACTCGTGGGAATAATAGAGAGAAACGCACCCAAATTTTTCTTAAATACTAAATCTACTTATATGTGATTACATCTTAAATGAGACAAAACATTTAAAGAGCAATCTCAAAACGGAGACTATTCAAAATTAATACCTATTAGATTAATTTTAAACGGACATCGACCTAAAAAACAACCTAATTCATAATGTTCAGGACAATATGAATCACAATACAATACAATACAATACAATACACTATAAAAATGAGACAGTATCCACGAGGGTATACCGACTGAAAAGTGTTTTTTCTATTAGCGACGGAGGTATCCGCAAGAGTATACCGATAGTATCCGCGAGCTTTCCTTCATCACGTACTCCACCAGCCAACAAAACTATAGGGCTGGTCAAGTCTGGAACAGGTGTACCCTGTCGATAACCCAACATTTCCATAGCCCAACAAAAGAAGGATTGTATTTAATTTAGTTTGCACCATTAATTATATCATACATATATTTTCAGTTTTCACTTAGAAGAAAATAAATAATGAAATAGGCAGAGATGCATGCCGAGGAGATTCATGAGATGTAGAGTTGCACCAGGCTACTGATATATATTTTCTAGTGCACGGGAGGTTTTTAACACATCCGGAAGATTTTAAACAGAAAATTTGACAAAACTATTATGGAAAATATTTATACCTGACCACCTCAAATATGAAATTAGAACGAGTTTAAGTAATCCTAAATATAGAGCCAAGTACTAAAAGCTCCATAAAATCATTATGGACTAAGTACCAAGTTCAGTTAGTAAGCCTTTTTAGCAAGTCCATTCGGGACTGCCGTACGGAGTCGCAACCGACTTACAGGCCCACTCGGCTAGCCTGTTTGGGACTGCCGTACGGAGTCATAACCGACCTACCGGCTTACGTGACAAGCCCATTCGGGACGTCTGTACGAGATTACAACTGACTTACCGGCCTGTGTGACAAGCCCATTAGGGACGTCCATACGAGATTACAACCGACCTACAGGCCTATAAATACCTCCGAGTTCACTGAGCTCAGGATCCACGATTCAGCAATACACGATTCATAGAGGATAGAGTTACGTATTCATCGGATCCGCACTCAGTTTTACCCAAACACGCATTAAATACACACTTAACTCGCACAGACTAATCTCTCTCGAATTAGAACGTATTTAGACACATTGCGTCTTAATCCCTTGAGAGATAGACGTATCACTCAAGTCCGACACTAGAACGAGTTTAAGTAACATTAGGCGAATTTTATCTCTTTTGGACTCTTTAACATAAAATCGAGCTCTTTATTTTTCCCAAATAGTCCCTCTTAGGAGTAGTGGGAATAGTGCATTGTTCACTTCATTCATTGGATGAGGAAGATTTCATCACTATGCATGAGTAAGAGATATTCAATGCATGGTACGTACGTATATATATATATATATATATATAATAACCATGAATCTATAATATCCATCAATTTAATTATCTAACTAACTATTGTAGTGATACAATAATAATTTTTTTTTAATGTAACCCAAGACATTATTGGTACAGTTACATAATATAACTCTATTGGATAACATCATCTATTATTAGTCACAGGGATCTAAAAGAAATTTGCCACATATAGGAAAGAAATTCGTGCAGGATGAGCACTATTTGATAGCGCATCAAATATTATTAGTAATACAACAAATCAATGCAAATTTCAAATTAATTATAATAAAAAAATAGCAAGTATTTTGTATATAATATCAATTCAGTAAACAATTAATAACAATCAATGGATTCATTAATCCTCAGCGCACACGTACAGGTATTCACATTTTTTGTACAAACAAACTTAAAAGGCTTCTCTTTATATTGAATATTCTCTCAAATTTTGAGTTAATATTAACCTCTCAATGTCCAAGCCTTGCCATTTCTCTGACTGTATGCCTTGAGCCTTCCATAAAGCATCACAACAACTAACAGGAGCTTTCCTTCATCACTCCACCAACCCGAAAAACTATACGGCTGGTCTACGCAGCTCATCTCCGGGTGCAACTTTTGCAGTCTTGAACAGGCGTACCCTGTCGATAGCCCGACATTTCCATATGCACTGCATATATGAGAAAAGGAAGGATTGCATTTAATTTAGATTTTGCAGTATTATATCATACTTATATTGTTCACTTAGAACAAATAAAATATGATTATAGCTACTGTTTAATTTTGCTGGTTCTTTTCTTCCTTGTAAATACTAATCTGGGCTAGATTATAGTGTATGACCTCCTGTTTGATTTAAAATAAAGATTAAAGCCAAGAAAATCACAAAAAATTTAAGAGAAAATTATATACCTGACCACCTCAAAAATGACAGTAAGAGTGGAGAAGTTCAGCGGATCTAATACTAGCCTTCTTCTTTCTATTATGCATGCCACAATTACAAACAAAATTATGCATAGAACTTGGGGCAACAATAGCATCTTTAAAACGGTTGCAGTTCCGCTACGATTTTCCTTTTCACTAACGTATTTCTTCTCCTCATCTTCCTTTAAAGGCATGAAAGTAGCCGAAGAAGGCAAATACCTTTAAAAAAATTGTCAAATAAAAGTTTTTAAGTGTTAGATACCATACAATATTATTGATAACGGGTACTGACAAGAATACAAATGAATTTAAGTCAGTAAGAAAGAACTTATATTACATCATGAATATAATTAATAGTAGCACTGCTGGGGAGATGAGAGAGCAATCAACCGAGTTCTCTCCAGCATGTCTCGCATTGACGGCCATGAACAGAGCATTGACGACTTTCTGGTACGAATTGAGGCCAGCAAACACTGGATGTCTCCAGTCCATGGAACAAAAAAGCGTGATCACGAAGGCTATCATACCAAGCACCGTGCTCGACCGAAAGAACGTACCCAAATTGGTCAACAGATGGTCGAACCCTATCTCTTTTGGACTCTTTAACATAAATTCAATATCTTCATTTTTAGTGAAACGCCTCAATGTCCAAATAGTCCCTCTTAGGAATAGTGGGAATAGTGTGTTTCCAGCTAGAACTAGCACAACTTGAAACAACAGAAGACCTGAATTTTTTGCGAAAATAAGCATGTTCTCATTTGTGGCTATTAAACCTCCATTTGCAAAGGAAGATACGGTAGTAGCAAATGCAAAGAGACCCAAGTTGATCCCTTTTCCTCTTAATACCTCTTTTGAACTCGAGATTATAGATACATATACTAGACAGGCTATAAAACCAGCCACATGAAAGGAAACCCAATATGCAAGGATAACTAAACCCAAGTACTTGAGACTACTTTGACTCGAATCCTTAACACTTATATCCGTACCCGATTCAATTCGATCAACCGTACTGATTGAATCAATGGTTTCAAGTTCAGTACGAACCGAATTGACCCGGCTCACAGTAAGCTCTGCTACGCTGGGCTTACTGGTACGACAGAAAACACTGAGCATTGATACAAAGACTTCCCCACCTACAAGCATCAAAAGGGTAGTGACTACAATTTGGGAGCTAGATAATCTCTCCATTGCTACAGTGGCTAGACCTGAAACAGTTAGGGCCGAGGTGGACAGGAAAAGCATGTCTACATAGCGGGGTTTAAAATCATGATCGTTCGGGTTTAGTGCCATTAAGAGAAGAGACCCAAAAAGATCAATGATTATGAAGTAGAAGAATTGTATCCAAAATGGATGCACTTGACTTGAGATGAAGCGGTACATGAACATGATTACTCGCGACACATAACAACTTGCACGTGAAAAACTCTGAATTCTGATTAGTATAATTGCATTATACCAGCTAAAGTTGTCGGAAGAGAGAGCCATCAGTTGCTTGAAGAAGAGAGAGAGAGAGATATACAAAGTGAGAGATGGTTTATTTTGGTTTTGATGGAACTAGAGGAGGTGCTTGCAGCTTGCTCATATATATAGGTCAATTGCGTACTGGATAGGTGGCATGGGCAAATATTAAATTTCAGGTTAATTGATATTTTATTGGTTTACACTAAAGAGAGAGAGGAGGAGAATGGAAAGCAGTACTATTGTACTTATTACTTCATGATCCCCATGTCTTATTGTTTATATAAAATCAATAAGATAAATTAATGAATGTAACTGTACAGGGCAGTATTTCTTTGCTAATGCAAGTGGGCATGAATATTGCCTTTTTTTTTTAAACAAAAAAAAAACTGTATAGCGCAGTCCCGTATTATACAGTACATTTAAATCATTAATCCCGTATATACAGTACATTAATTTTCCTATTATGGAAAAGAGACCACGAAGGCCGGGGTGTCAATAGTTTTTATTTGAATCAGAATCTGTGTATATTAAATTCAAGACATAGTTTACTACTAGAAGTGCAGCAGAAGATTTTTGCAACTCTAGCTGAAATCTTACTTCTATTCACTAACGTGTCGGATGTACACAATAATAACAGTCGCGCAACTGTCAGTATCCATATGAACAAGTTGACAAACAATTATCAATCGGTGTGCTAGCGCCGAACACATGCCCCGGCCCTCTTTCTCATTTTCTCTCTGTTTGTGGTATATCTGAGTTTAGATGGGTCAGTTCGTATGATCATCACATACAAATCTGAACTGCTGAACACACACACACATATATAGACCAATAGATCTATTCGCACCTATTCGGATAACACCTATACAAATGCACCGAATTTTTTATTTATATCCAAAAAATAATTGAAATTTCAAAAAATACCCATGTTGCGTTGAAATTTCCAAAAATACCCAATCCGGAATTTTTTTTTCCGGATTTAGAGGCCAACTGTGGAAATTTTTTTTCCGGTTTTGGGGGGGGGGGGGCTAGATGCGGAATTTTTTTTTCCGGATTCGGGGGCTATATAAACCCCAAGTCGCTGTCTCTTCTCTCCCAGCAAGCAGCGCAGGTATTTTTTTTTTTTTTATTTATAATATTTAATTATTTATTTTTAAATAGTTTAGAATTTGTAGAATGGTCTAGAATAATTTAGAATTTATAAAATGGTCCAAAACAGTTTACAAAATACCAGAATAGTCCAGAATTTCTTGGAAAATACCAGAATGGTCCAGAGTAATTTAGAAAATACCAGAATGGTCCAGAGTAATTTAGAAAATACCAGAATGGTCCAGAGTAATTTAAAAAATACCAGAATGGTCCAGTATTATTTAGAAAATAGCAGAATGGTCCAGAATAATTTAGAAAATACTAGAATGGTTCAGAATAATCTAAAATGATTTAGAATTTTTTTAGGAACCACTTTTTTTCTCGGATCCCTTTCGGAGCTCTGACTGTCTGATCACTCGGCTCTTCGACTGAGGTTTTTTTAACTTTTTTAATTTTAATTTATAATGCAATTAATTAGTTTATTTTAAATGATTTAGAATATTGTCCGAATAATTTAGAATTTGTTAGAAAATACCAGAATGGTCCAAAGTAATTTAGAAAATACCAGAATTGTCCAGAGTTATCTAGAAAATAGCAGAATGGTCCAGAATAATTTAGTAAATACCAGAATGGTCCAGAATAATCTAAAATGATTTAGAATTTTTTTAGGAACCTCTTTTTTTCTCGGATCCCTTTCGGAGCTCTGACTGTCTGATCACTCGGCTCTTCGATTGAGGTTTTTTTAACTTTTTTAATTTTAATTTATAATACAATTAATTAGTTTATTTTAAATGATTTAGAATATTGTCCGAATAATTTAGAATTTGTTAGAAAATACCAGAATAGTCCAGAATAGTTTAGAAAATACCAGAATGGTCCAGAGTAATTTAGAAAATACCAGAATTGTCCAGTATTATTTAGAAAATAGCAGAATGGTCAAGAATAATTTAGAAAATACCAGAATGGTCCAGAATAATTTAGAAAAATTCAAGATAATTTAGAATATTGTTCGAATTTTGTAGTATGGCAGACTTAGTACTCAGGCATACATTTAGCCCCTTGTTGTGGATACCTCACGGCAACCATAGGGTATCTCAGGCGTCGAAGGAGGTAAGCATTTACTTATTTTGTTTTTCATAACTCGGTAAGTAATTAAAAATTGTCCGGACCTCTAAAAATTATTCTATAACTATTTTATAATTTTCTAAATTATTCAAGACCATTTCCGATATTCCTAAATTATTCTACATCATTTTGTAATTTTTTAAATTAATAGGGCAATATTCTAAACTATTTTGGAATATTCTAAAAAATTCTACATTATTTGGACAATTTTCTAAAAAATAAAAATGTATTTGGAATGAACTAATTAATTATAATACAAATTAAAATTAAAATAAAAAAATAACCTGAATCGAAGATCGGATCAATCAGACAGTCAGAGCTCCGGAAGGGATCCAAAAATGAAAGAGGTTCCTAAAACAATTCTAAATCATTTTAAAATTTTATAGACCATTTTGATAATTTCTTAATTATTCTACACCATTTTGAAATTTTTTAAATTAATTTAGCAATATTCTAAACAATTTTGGAATTTTAAAAATTATTCTGAACCATTTTGGAATATTCTAAAAAATTCTAAATTATTTGGACAATATTCTAAAAAATAAAACATTATTTGGAATGAACTAATTAATTATAATACAAATTAAAATTAAAATAAAAAAATAACCTGAATCAAAGATCGGATCAATCAGACAGTCAGAGCTCCAGAAGGGATCCAAAAATGAAAAAGGTTCCTAAAACAATTCGAAATCATTTTAAAATTTTCTAAATTTTTCTATACCATTTTGATAATTTCTAAATTATTCTACACTATTTTGAAATTTTCTAAATTAATTTAAATAATTTAAATAATTAACAAAAAAAAAATTTAAATAACTTACTGTGAGAGAGCGCGACAGACTGAAGCAGAAGCAGAATTGCTGAGTGAAAGCGAGAGCTCCGCGGTTCTTATAATCAAATTGGGTGCGATTACGGAAAAAAATTATCCGGAAATAACCTCTAAAACTGGAAAAAAAAATTCCGCAAATAGGACCGGAATTTTTTTTTCCGTATTTAGGGGCTAAATCCGGAAAAAAAATTTCCGGGATTGGAGATTAAATCCGGAAATTTTTTTTCCGGGATTGGAGGTTAAATCCGGAAAAAAAATTTCCGGTTTGGATATTTTTTGAAATTTCTATTATTTTTTGGATATAAATAAAAAATTCGGCAAATGCATCTATTCAGATAGAGAATGCAGAAATTATGGCCCATATTCTATGCGACCAATATAATTTAATCCATATTTAATTCAGGAAATTAAACTATTAATGTCAGCCCAAAATAACTTGATCAGTAGGATATTTCCATTAAATTACTCATGAAACTATATTTTATCAATCTGAATTACTTAAGATTTTTAAAATAAAGCATGCAAAATAGAAAACCTTTTTCTTTTTCAAAATTTCACTCCAATCGATTTAGATATTTTTAAAAATTAAATTTGAATTACTATTGTAGACATAATACAATATGAAAATAAAAAAATATGAATTATGAACCTTTTTAATATTTAACTAGAGTAAATTTTCTTATTGTTGTCATGAAGAAATAAAAAATATGTTGAAGAATTGAAGCATATATACAATATATTAAACTCTTGAGGGAGAAATAAGAAAATCAAGACTAGCTGAAGGGCATATAAAAAAATTAATCTAAAATTTAAACATGACTCCTTTTTGTTATTATAAATTAACTTGTAGGTACTAGACTTTTATTTATTTTCAAAATTTAACTCCAATTTAAATATTTTTTAAGATTAAATTTGAATTAATACTGTTGAAATTATACGTCAGTACCATCAATTCATTAGATTCAATTACACGTTTACAACGCGGCGATCATATAAACAATTAAATACAAGAGAGACAATAGTGACAAGTCTCAAATTTTATGGATTCGGTTAACCTCATTGTCAAGTTAAATTGTTAAACTCAACTAAAATTAGAATTATTTTTTCAAAATATAAAATAAATTATTAAATATCAACAATAGGAATATTCATGACGTAATCAAATTTGGAGGAATTATTCTATCTTTTGTCCATTGAATTTTGAAAATCACTAGATTCATAATGGCCAATTTATGTGACATAGAATAGAATGCAACAAAATGGATTGAGATAATTGTTAACACGGACTTAGTTTTGATGAATTCCAGTGGTACCGGACTGGTACCGGTCGGTACTGGTATCAGGAATGTGCAAATTTCAAGGATAGAAGCTAGTGTCTTGCTGCCGCATGTGTTTCCTTCTTTTTCAATTGACATTTTTTTTAACTACTTTTCTTTGTTTTAGAGCTCAAGTGAATTGAGCATTTTGTTTTTATTTTATTTTGTTTGGTTTTCCTACATCCCTTGATACAAATTTTGTAACCAAATCATTAATGAAATATGGACACAACCCTTTTTCTTCCTAAAAAAAAAAATAACCAAACTTACACTAGAGTTTACACATATCCGTAAAATTGTGGAGTTTTTTTAATTTTGAATATTCATAATAAAGATTTTAAATTTGTAATCTTTTACCACTAGGTAATTCTCTGCTTAATTAATTTTGACATCCTTGATCTGACAGAATTTTTTTTTATTACTACGGATTTATGTATTGAGCATAATTGCTGATGATAGTTCGTATGATCTCACGCCAAAATTTTTTTAGTTACCATCCTATTAAATCAGAATTAAATCAATACCACAGTAATTATGATTTTTTCCATTCCTACCACCCACACATATCCAATCGGCGCACCAAATTGATCTGGTGCGCAGACTGGGTATGCGCACCAATGCATAAATTAACTAGGAGGCATAAAGGCAAAAAATAGAAAAAGGAGGAATGTGTATACCAATGAGGGAGATGGATGTTGAATGGCTGACTGGGGTATTTCCGAAATTTTTTAAAAAATCATAATTAAAAAAATAAATTAGCAAATCAACATGATTAGTTTGGTTTTTACAAAAACCATAAGAACCGAGATGCCAATTCGGTTCCTTTTTTTTTTTCCCCCGGAACCGAATTATTGTGCTTAGAGAAGAAAAAAAAAAGGAAGTCAGCTAGAGCTAGGGTATTACTATTAAGTATTGCATTATTGAGCAAAACTGTCACAATATATAACCAAATTGACCATATGCAATTTCAGATGCTTACAATTATTCCAACCGTCAGATCCCGGAATTTTTTTTAATTACCATCCCATTAAATCAAAATTAAACAAACACCACCCATTCAGCCATATTTCCATTCCTACCACCCACGCATACCCAGTCGGCGCACCAAATTGGACTGGTGCACAGACTGGGGATGCACACCAGTTTGGTGCGCAGAATATGCACACCAAAAATCAAAGCAGTTAGACATTAAAATAAGGGATGAAATACCGAATTTTTTTTAAAAACCATAATTAAAAAAAAATTAGCAAACCAACATGATTAGTTTGGTTTTTACAAAAACCATAAGAACCGATATGCCAATTCGGTTTTCATTTTTTTTTTTCCTGGAACCGAATCCTCATTTCAAACACTTGGAACCGAGATCCCAATAGTAAGCATCTAAAACACTTGGCATTTTTTTTATTACTACGGATTTATGTATTGATCTGACGGTTGGAATAATTGTAAGCATCTAAAATTGCATAATTGCATATGGTCAATTTGGTTATATATTGTGACAGTTTTGCTCAATAATGCAATACTTAATAGTAATAATACCCTAGCTGACTTCCTTTTTTTCTTCTCTAAGGACAATAATGCACCTTCTTTATCCAGTGATATTTAATACCTCAATCATCTATGACTTTTCTATTATTTGAAGAACAAGGCCGAAGTTGCGCGTGGCCGCCAATCAGGATGTTCCAGGTTAACAACACCTTTGCTTTTTAATTACATTAAGTCTCTATTATCATATTATACCAAGGTTCTAAATAGCGTTTATAGCGTCGTAGCGGGAAGACTAAAAAAAAAAGCTATAGCGAATAGCGTCGCTATAGCGGAAGCTATTCCAAATAACGTTTTTTTTTTAATTTTATATATTCAATATTTGTACTAAATATCAACATTATCTAAAGTCTCATAGAACAATAAATAATACCAAAGTAATTAAAAAATTATAATATTAATACTGAACCAGTACAAAGTTCAAATTGCGGTTCAAAATATCCATAGTAATATCATAAACTATCGATTTTTCCTATTAAAAATATCTTAAGCATCATGATTCATGACATAATCTTTTTTTTTTTCTATTCAAATTTTAATTTCGGTTTGGACTTTTTTTCTATTCAAATTTCTATTTCTATTCCCAATTTCAAATTGATTTATCTGTAGCAAGTAGCAACAAATTCAATTTCGGTTTGAGATTTTTTTATCTTTATTTAAAACCCATATAAATTGCTTTAAAAAAAAATCCATATTGTATAGCGCAAATAGCGCGAATAGCGGACCGCTATAGCGCTGTAGCGGCCGCTATAGCGGCCGTAGCGCAAATAGCGCATTTTGATGTCATAGCGTAGCGTTTGGGGTCCAAAAACGCTATAGCGCGCTATTTAGAACACTGTATTATACACACGTTTACTCATAATTTTCAATAAATTTGTGTCCAAAGTCAAAAAATACTGTTTCAAAAATTTGCTCCGAAAATAAGATTAAATTGTACATGGTTTTACTGTTTACAACTGTGTATAAAGGTGCTCCAACATTCATACACAGTTGTAAATAGTAAAACCATGTATGAATATTGGAGGGCATTTTCGGAAGTTCTGAAGTGCATTTTCGGATAGACATTTTCTGATGCTCCAACAATTCTACACGGTTTTATTGTATAATCCATATGTGATGAAAAAAATACAATTTTTTCCACGTCATCGATCCGTGCCTTTATATTATAATGCATCTCTTTTTTTCTAAGTTATTTCTAAAACATCTCATCCCTTCCCTGTAGGCTGTACATGGCTGTCCTCTGTCAAGTAAATCTAAACATGCGAGGCTAGGGCGAGAGATAAGGCAAGAGACACGATATTTTCACCGAAAAAATGATTTCCGACGACAAAACTTCAAACGGCCATAAAACGGTGCTCGAGTGTCCGATTTCAGCAAATTACCACTTTTTGGAAAGCTTGCGAGAAGATGCATGCGTTGGTGACTGCTATGTTGTTTTTCCATATTAAGAATTGCAAAAAAAACAAAGAAAAGAGCCTCAGATCTAGGGTTTAATTTGTTCATGTAAATGTATGAAGTCTCGGATCTAGGGTTTTTTTGTTATATTTCAATTTTTTAGTTAGAATGTTATTCATGTAACTAATAATATGTGATGTAATTGTAATTGTTGTTTATATATTGGTAAATGTAGTGTTGTAGACTTGTAGTGTTTATATTTGAAATTTAGTTTAGTGTTTTTGGTATTTAGATCTAGGATTTAATTTGAATTAGAGTTTGATTTGGATTTAGATCTTGGGTTTCATGTGATTTTTTTATTATTAAAAACAGTGTAGGATGTGTGTTTTTATACACGGTTTTACTTTAAAAACCGTGTATGATAACTTTTGAGGAAAAAATCGGCGAAAAAATAATTTGGATTGTACACGGTTTTTAATAAAAAACTGTGTAGGATAGTGTTTTGTATGGTTCGAAAACCGTGTAAACTTTAGCGAAAAATCATACACGACTCCCGTAGACACGGTTCGAAAACCATGTAAAAATACATTTTTTGACCATATATAATTAGTAGCGTGTTTTCCGTACTAGTGTATACAGGAAATTATTACGCTCATCCGGCTCTATCAACTACTACTTTATGTCATGTATATAATTTTAATATATATAATAACCTTTAAAAAAAATTCAATTTAATTTATTTATAACTTAACAGTTATGGAGTAAGATGATGTGGCTCAACATAATTGATGGACGAGTCTAAGAATCAAAATTAATTTAAGCAATTATTAGCAAATCTATATGTATTAATTGTAAACATCAAGCTTGTTCAATGCAACGACAAGAACTTGTCGTATATGGGTTCTTGTACTAATTTTCCTTGTTGTTATGGGGTCCGACTCTGCTGCTTTTCTTAGAGAAAAGCAGCAACCAGTTTTTTCAGATCTAACCAGTTTTTTCAGATCTAACCATTTAAATTCGTCGAGATTTGTGCATTAAAAAGTTTCTTTATCGAGATGCGCAAAATAAAAAATGTTGAATGGTTGGATCTAGAACAGCAGGACCCTGCTTTTCTGTCGGAAAAGCAGCAGAGTCCATTCCGTTGTTATGGTCGTTGTCAAGGTGACCAAATATTTTTTTTAAAATTCATATCACAGGATTAGCAATAAAGTAAACACACGTGTGTAGTTAAGGCTAATTTACGCTGCTGAGGGGTTAAATCATTTTTTTTAATGTTCAATTTTACAATTTTAAGATTTTTTTATAATATTTCGAAATTTAAAATATGACTTTATTTTATATAATATTTTTATATTATTTTAGACAAGATTAGGCACTCTGAAGATTCACAAGATATTAAAATTAGAGAACGGCATACATAAGGTCAACATAAAGGAATTCTAAATTACAGTGGTAGAGCTTCATATATAATAACAAAGCAGGGCTGCTTTTCAAGATTTTTAAAACTAATTACATTGTTTAGAAGTCTAAATCATTATATTATGATTATGCTATAAAATGAGTGGAAGTAAGGTGTTCTTAAGTTCACTAAGTCATTTGTGAGCAAATTTTATCGAATTGACTTCAAATTGATAATTCTAAACAGTTGAAACTTATTTACTACTTGATCACAAGTGATACGCTTATATGTAACATTTATAAATTTTCGAACTAATATAATTTAGTATAAAATGAATCGGTAAAAACATAAATGCATTAAAATTAACTTATAAATATTTTATTTGTACTGCTTAACTTTATACTAAATTAAGTCGAAAATTAATAAATTTGATACGCAAATATATCGCTCGTAAGTATATCGATTTCAGCTGTTTGAATTCGTTATTTGAAAACAATAAAGGTTGACCGTTGATATTATCCAAATTTGGTGCAACCTATTATCTAGCGTAATTATTTTTGATAAATTAAATTGGTTGTGATTAATTAATTACGCAAAATATCACTGTAAGAAGGATGTGAAAAAAACCTCGAATATTCCGAGGGTTATCTTGAAAAAACGCATATAGTAATTATTTGCTTCGTCAAGGTTGAATTATTGGAACTAAAACTTTTTGTAGAGAATTATTGAGAGTATGATGTTGTTTGTTTGGATTTTAAGTAAGGTCAAACTGTAGAATGCCACCAGATTTGTATATTATCACTTTTTCCTGAAAAAGTTCCTGGATCTCGCAAGGACCGAATTAAATTTTAACTATTCTTTTCAATCAAATTATATATTTCGAATCCACGCAATCTTATGTACATGTAGAGATGACAACGGTATGGATAATATATATCTGATTCTTATTCGATCCGTAAATTAGGTATTGATATCAGATATCTGAATATTCGTGTGGATATGAATACTGATATGATTTTATGTTTCAATTATTTGTATTCAAATAATAGATATATAACATATAGTTTAATATATATTATGCAAAAATTATGTATTTACTATTATAATCAGATAAATATTATGAACTTTAGTATTTTTTAACGAAATTTTCATATTTTTTAATAAACATCTGATCCGATTAGTATCCATATCTGTATAATATCATATTAGTATCCATATTCAAAAAATTAAAAAGGAATATGGATATAATTTTACCATAATATATACTTATACTATTCAGGCATTATATCGGTAAACTATGATGAGATATATACATAGTAACAATACTCGCGTTTTATTCGCGAATAAAACGTTTTTGGGGGGTTTCCGCACCGAATGGCGTATTATTCGTTGACCGAACCTTTGACCGAATAAATCGCGAATAAAACGCGAATAAAACGCGAATTTAACGAATTTTACGAATAATACGCGTTTTTTTCACTTTTTTTTCGAATTTTTTTTTTTTCCCGCGGCACTGTGCGGCCCAAGCTGCTGGCCTGCTGCGCGAACTGTGCTTCCCCAGGCTGCCTGCCCTGGCACCCCACGTGATCCCAAATGCCAATTTCATTTAATATATTTTTTACTGTGTATTGATCTTCTGTGGCAAGTTCTAGCAGTATATCTTATAGTAAATCATCGGTAATTAATTAAATATGCACTGAGATCTCGTACTGTAATTCCGAATTATTCCCGAATTATACCCGAATTATACCCGAATCACGAATTTTTGACCCTGCCGAACCGAACCCGAATTTTTCATTTGTTACTATGGATATATATATATGATCAACATCATTTACACATCGTATAATGATATTTAAATTATATAATATTTAATTATTAGACTATTTATATATCCAAATGATATATAATTTATTTTCTAATTAAATTTTATTTTTATTTATGTACATACTTTCTCAGTTCCTTGTATTTTGGATCACGGCCCGGGCTCGTCGCATGAAATGCATTTCAATTAGGAGTGTCAATGAGTATGATACGGATAGGTAAAAGCATTTTCATACTTATATCCACTAAAAATTGATCTTATTCATTAAGAATTGACCTTACATTATTCTATCCTTATCCGTTAAAATTATTCGACAATAAAATGGTAGCGAGTGAATAACAAATAATATTTTTATTATATTTTAATTTTACAAATATCAAAACTCATTCATTTCACACATATGCAATCATATTATTAATAAAAAAACAAAAAAAAATGTGCAATTAATTCCAACTAAATTTTTTTTTTTTATAAAGCAAGATAATTTAAAACTATGAATATCACTTCAGACAAATTCAATTATTTAAATAAATAACAAAACATGCAAAAAAATGTAATATGTTTAACATTTTTATAGTAAAAAACATGCACTGGATAACAAAAGTAAATCACTAATTTTTGGTCAAACATTATTATATGAAATATCATACAAATAAATTTACAATCACTTATTATTACTCAAACATTATCATATGATTTTATTTTATATATTTATCATAAAGGATAAGGAGTACGAAATAGTCTTTACTCATACCCTTACCCGTTTAGATAACGACCGAAATCTTTATCCACCTGCCTTATCGAATATGGTACGAATCAACCGGGTAAACGGTTAAGAGGATATCATTGACGAGAAAGGAGTAGCATCAGATCTACTTTTAGGTTCAATGGACTCCAACATTGTTCGATCCGCTTTAAAATCCGTGCACAAATTGAAGCGGCTTTTACGGATCTAAAAGCGGATCGGATGGTGTTGAAACCCGTCAAAACTAAATGGTCCGATGCCCACGGATCATTGATACCCCTAATTTCAACTTCTCCGAGTTGGAAGCCTTGAACCATCAAATACATTTGAGTGTGACAAATGTCTCCTCTCCCCCTCCCTCCAAAAGAATACTAAAATATTGTCCCCTTAAAAATTGCTCTCATAATGCTTGATTTCAGTGATGGTTCAACTCACTGCCAGTGGCTTATATAATGTAATATATATTTTTTATAACTATAAATGATTTTCTATATAGTTTAGAGTAAAATGTTATGAGTATTAATGATTTATATGCTTTTGTGAGACAACATAACCAAGGAGTTGTTCCCCTTATTGTAAACTGATACCTGTAATTAACTGTTTCATAAATGAAATGGGCTTTCAGCCTCTTTTAAAAAAAAATGCTAGGAGTAAAGTAAAATTAACCCTTATACTTAGTATGAAAATTTTATGTGATTGATTCTCATTCACATTTGACTTTCATAGTTTGAAAGTCTGGCTCCGTTCCTAATTGTAAACATCATGCTTGTTCAATGCAAGTTTACAATTTTTTCATGGACTTCAGTTTTGTATTGAAGATCCAAGATGTCATTGCCTGAGAAGCAAGCACAAAGTTTTGTGAAAAACTAAGGAACACATACACTCATATTTTTGTGGTACTGTAAAACGCACAAAAATGTGTCACTATCCGTAAGGGTAAAAGTGTTTTTTTGCTAACAGTATCTTCGCGGATACTTCTATTGGTAATACTGATACGCTCAGAAATATCATTTTCTGTCGATGTACCTTCACAAATAGTTACTTTTTACTCTCGCAGATAGTAGTCTATTTTTTTTGGATCTTAAATAAAGGGTTTTTTTTCACACCCTTCCTATAGCTAGTGATATTTTGCGTAATTAATCACAACCAATTTAATTTATTAACAAGCGGCTATAAATTAATTTTCCGGGATTAAAAAAAGCAAAATAATTTCACTAGGTACAGTTTCCACCGAAGTTGGACATCTGGAATAATATACTAGTTAGAGCTTAGGAGGCTGGATTTTTTTTAAAAAGCATAATTAAAAAAATTAAAATTAGGGAACCAACATGATTACCGGGATATTTCGAAAAACCATAAGAACCGAACAGCCTATTCGGTCCCCACAATTTTTTTTTCCTGGGACCGAATAGGGATTTCGGTCCCACCCCATTTCACAGTTTTTTCGAAAAAAACTGTGCGGCCTTCCGTGTAGCACCCTGGAACCGAGATCCAAATTGGTATTTTCAGTGGGGACCGAATTGGCATTTCGGTCCCCAAATTTTTTTTTTTTTTTTTTAAATCGAATTTTTTTTCCTTTGTCAAATTACTTTTTTTATATCATATTTATATGAAAATACGCTAAATTACTTGAAAATGTCCAAACCGGCCGGTCCCTTGACTAAATAACTAAAATGCTGAGATTAATTCTTTTGTTAGATTATATTTGTTAGATTAATTATTTTGATGTCCAAATCGAATTGTTTTGTTAAATATTTGTTAGAAAATACGTTACGAATAGAGCCGATTTTGTGCTAAAATACGGTAAATTACAATAATTATACTAAAATATAGTAAATTTACTAAAATGCTGAAATTACAATAATTATGTAGAATTATGCTAAAATACGGTAATTTATTGAGCTACGTAGATTGAATAATAGAAATGAAAATCTTAATCGAAAATGATGCAATATGGGCCTGCGCATGCTTCACGAAAAGGAGCGTAACTTTTAATCCGTCCGTCGGATCGGGCTGAAATTTTGACAGGAAATCCCGAATTCAAAAACCAAGCTAACTTCGTTTCGAGCCCGATCCGACCGTCGGATATAGAGTTTTCGAACTTTCTTTACAATATTAGAGTTTTTAGGGTCTTTTCGTGCATCATCTAACAAATATTTTAAAAAACAATTCGATTTTTTGTGTTATATTTCATTTCAGCATTTTAGCTATTTTTCTATAAAAAAAAAAAAAAGAGTTTCAAACCGTAAATAATATTTACGGTTTGAATTCCGAATTCAAACCGTAAATATTATTTACGGTTTGGGTAAAAATTTAATTTTTTCAAAAACTTGGTTAAATATATTAATATTTTTATTTTTTTGGGTAAAAATAAAAATCTCGGATTTTGCATATTTTACGGGAACCGTGGGCATATTTATTAATCTGTAATTAACTTGGGGTATTTTTAAAAATGTCGGAATTCTCAAGTAATTTAGTGTATTTTAGTATAAATATGCTATCAAAAAAGTAATTTGACAAATATTTAAAAAAAAAAATCAATATTTTAGTGTTATATCTCAGCATTTTAGTTATTTAGGCAAGGGACCGGCCGGTTTGGACATTTTTATTAATCTTTAATTAACTTTAGTATTTTAGCATTTTAATTAACTTTAGTATTTTTATTAATCTTCAAAAAATTCGATTTTTTAGTATTTTAGTAAAAAAAAAAAAAAAAATGGGGACCGAAATTCCAATTCGGTTCCCCATCCCATTTCAATTTTCTGTGGCGGCTCTGCCAAAAAAATATGAAATGGGGGTGGACCGAATAGCCTATTCGGTCCCAGGGAAAAAAAATTGTGGGGACCGAATAGCCTGTTCGGTTCTTATGGTTTTTCGAAATATCCCGGTAATCATGTTGGTTCCCTAATTTTATTTTTTTAATTATGCTTTTTAAAAAAAATCCTAGGAGGCTAGGGTGTCAACGGGTACGATACGGTTCTGACTAGAGAGTAAAATAAGATTTCGCGGCTCTCTCGGAAGCAAGTGATAAATCTCGACCGTTCCTTTAACTTGACACGAATTTTAAAACAAACCTCCTACAATTTCAATTGACATCAGATTGAGTTGTACCCAGCTGAAATTAATCTAGACCGTCATATTTTTGAAATTAATTGATGCATCTTTCTATGTTAAATTAGAATATTTTAGGAAACTATTCATACATATATATTATATATGAGTGAGGCTATGGTGCTATGCATAGCACGGATGGCTAGTGTACTACGGCTCAATATGGTACTTTTTAAAATCCTAACGGTCGATCCGACCGTTCAATGTGATAACCATATGAATATGTACTTGCAAACTAAATTTTATATTTTTTCGAATTTTTTTACTATTTTTTCAGATAGGTAGAATTTTGATGGTCCAAAATTTTCAAAAAACACTGATTTTTCTACCTATCTGAAAAAATAGTAAAAAAATTCGAAAAAATATAAAATTTAGTTTGCAAGTACATATTCATATGGATATCACATTGAACGGTCGGATCGACCGTTAAGATTTTAAAAAGTACTATATTGAGCCGTAGTACACTAGCCATTGGTGCTATGCATAGCACCATAGCCTCACTCTATATATATTGTCACTTAGTCAGATCTCTAATTGTTACACACAGATGGGCTATGGTGTATTGCAGTATATACGTTATTTTGTACATTTAATTATAAATTATTAGATTCAAAGTTCAAACAGTGAATTCAAACTGTTCAACATGATATTCATATTAAAATATATTTGAAGATCAAATTTTCCATTTAAAAAAAAATTATTACTTTTTAAAATGTATACAAAATCGTTATTTTCAAAAAAATACTTTTTAAAATGGATACAAAGTCGCATAGCCTCATTCTTCCGACATTTTTATTAATACCCCAAGTTAATTACAGATTAATAAAAATGCCCACGGTTCCCGAAATTTTTTAAAAATGCCCAAACCGGCCATTTAATGGCCGGTCCCGCAATTTTTTTTTTTTTTTTTTATTAAAGAGGGGAACCGGCCATTTAATGGCCGGTCCCCCATTTAATTTTTTTTTTTTAGATAAATAGATAAAATGCTGAAATCTAAGACTAAAAAATCGAATTTTTTTTTTAAATATTTGTTAGATTACTTTTTTGATAGCATATTTATACTAAAATACGCTAAATTACTTGAAATTATGTTAATTTATGCTGATTGACACTAAAATACTTTAAATTATGTTAAATTTTTTTAAGAGACAAATAGCTAAAATACTGAAATCTAAAAAATTGAATTGTTTTGTTAAATATTTGTTAGAAAATATGTTACGAATAGAGCCGATTTTGTGCTAAAATACGGTAAATTACAATAATTATGCTAAAATACAGTAAATTTACTAAAATGCTGAAATTACAATAATTATGTAGAATTATGCTAAAATACGGTAATTTACTGAGCTACGTAGATTGAAGAATAGAAATGAAAATCTTAATCGGAAATGATGCAATATGGGCCTGTGCATGCTTCATGAAAAGGAGCGTAACTTTTGATCCGTCCGTCGGATCGGGCTGAAATTTTGACAGGAACTCCACAACCCAAAACCCGATCCGAAACCCATCTATGATCCGTTTCGCCCATTTTGCGGGCTCAGATTCGCGATCCGAGTCTTCCTTCATGGACTTTTGGACCTTTCTTTATAATTTTAAAGTTTTTAGGGTCTTTGATGTATCTTTTATATATATTTTCTGTATCTTTTATATATATTTTCTATTTTATATATATTTTCTGTTTTGGGTAAAAATAAAAATCTTGGATTTTGCATATTTTAGCACAAAATCGGCCCTATTCATAGTGTATTTTAGTATAAATATGCTATGAAAAAAGTAATCTAACAAATATTTAACAAAACAATTCGATTTTTTAGTGTTATATTTCAACATTTTAGCTATTTGTCTCTTAAAAAATAGTTAACATAATTTAAAGTAATATAGTATCAATAAGCATAAATTAACATAATTTCAAGTAATTTATCGTATTTTAGTATAAATATGCTATGAAAAAAGTAATCTAACAAATATTTAACAAAACAATTCGATTTTTTAGTGTTAGATTTCAGTATTTTAGCTATTTTTCTCAATAAAAAAAAAAAAAAAAAAAAAAATTCAGAACCGGCCATTAAATGGCCGGTTGGGCAATTAATTCGGTACCGGCCATTTAATGGCCGGTTTGGGTATTTTTAAAAATTTTCGGGAACCGTGGGTATTTTTATTAATCTTTAATTAACTTGGGGTATTATTAAAAATGTCGGCTCATTCTTTGAAATCGATTAATAAAGAATACTATATTCAATAAAGGTTGACACCACTACACATACACATACCTACTCATAAAACCTCTAATTTTTTTTTTTTCCGAAATCAATAATTTATTACATGCTATGCATGGGTCTATCTCAATTTCTCCGGCATATAATAAGTGTGTCAATGATACTTTTATTCGTTTATCCGATCCGTATTCGTATTGTGTCCAAAAAAATTAGATAAGATTTTTTTTTTTCCATTACCTTATCGAGTAGGGTAATGATTTTTTTCATTATCATAATGGATAAAAATACAGGTAAAGACCATTTCTTATCCATTATCCTATAACGTAATTTTTAAAAATAAAATTATATATATTGATATATATATATATAGAGGAGGGATCAAGTTACAACAATTTTGAGTTACAACAATGTTACAACAACCATTTTTTGCGATTTCAAAGTCCAAATCGTCGATCCAAACCGTTCAACATGATCTCCATAATATAATTAATGTGCTTCCGGATCAAATTTTACATTTTTTGAATTTTTTTACTATTTATTAAGATTGGTACAAAATTCAATGGTATTAATTTGACTAGTTTTTGTACCCATCTTAATAAATAGTAAAAAAATTCAAAAAAATGTAAAATTTGATCTGGAAGCACATTATATTATGGAGATCATGTTGAACGGTTTGGATCGACGATTTGGACTTTGAAATCGCAAAAAATGGTTGTTGTAACATTGTTGTAACTCAAAATTGTTGTAACTTAATCCCTCCTCATATATATATATATATATATTTGTATGAAGATGATATACGCTATAATAAAGTATTGTACTTTATTAAATTTTCATAATATAAATTAGTTGTATTCATTATTATTATTATTTTTTTGTTCTGAAAAATATTTTATCGAAAGCGCAAATCAGAATATCAATTGCACTTTTTATCTGTTTATATTTCAAAAAAACACTAAGGGTAAGATTTTATTTTCGTTAACTTTAGAGTATGGGTAAGAGTAATTTTTTTTTATTATCGTAACAGGTGCGGGATATGAAAATGCCTCCTCCCGAACCGTATCGTACCCGTTGACACCCTAGCCTCCTAAGCTCTAACTAGTATATTATTCCAGATGTCCAACTTCGGTGGAAACTGTACCTAGTGAAATTATTTTGCTTTTTTTAATCCCGGAAAATTAATTTATAGCCGCTTATTAATAAATTAAATTGGTTGTGATTAATTACGCAAAATATCACTAGCTATAGGAAGGGTGTGAAAAAAAACCCTCGAATATTCCGAGGGTTATCTTGTAAAAAAAACTTGCTATAATAATTCAAATGTTGCGTCGTCAAGGTTGAATTCTTGGAAAGCTTTTTAATAGAGAATTATTGAGAGTAAAATAAGATTTCGCGGCTCTCTCGGAAGCAAGTGATATCAAATGTTGTTGTATGGATTTGAGGGAGGTCAAATTTTAAAATGCCACCAAATTTATGTTATCACTTTTTTCTTAAAAAAAAAAAAACCTCTCAGAATCTTATGATTTAACTATTCTTTTCTATCAAATTATATACTTTGAAGCGTAGACGCATCTTATGGTCGATGATGTTTTATTTATTTTTGTTTTGTTTTTTGTTTGGATAAGTCTACCTTAAAATTATGGTCTATACTCTCCAATAACAACAAAAAGGAAGATGACTTAATAATTTTTTATTTTATTAATTTTAATAATTTTTAACATTAAATTAAAATTAAAATTCAACATTATAAACATAATATATATCATTCCCGTATTATGTTGATAAAATATAGTAAGATATAAAACATGTTTTATTGTACATCAAATTAACAATTTTTTATATAGTAGAAAACAAAACTTAATGTAAAATTTAATTAATTGTTAATTAAGCTATCAATATATTCAATTATCTCTCTAACTTGTTTTCTAAGTAAATTTTATTTTCATTATGTACTTGTATCCTCATATTTCGGATCAAGGCCCACTGTGCGCGGGAACTTAGTAAGCAAGAGTTTCGAATCTGCAACTCTCACAGAAAACATTGTCTTTGTCACCAAATTAAAAGCTTGTTCATGTAAATCTGGCACAATGAAAGAACGAACAAGCAATAATCTCCAAGTGTGAGTTCTTAAAAACCTTTGGGCCCAATTAAGCCCAGTATGTTTTTTCATAGTCGAGCCTTAAATAGGACGTAAGTGCTGTATGGGCTTAAGCCCTTTTAAGTTCTTAAAAGTATTTTTGTGTAACTTCCAATTTTGTATCAAATTCGCAAGCCTTCTGAAATCACTGATGTGTTTCTTATCATTTGGGAACTAATTTAGGATATACCATCAAACAAAAGCAATGCTAGAACCTAAATACCTAATTAATGAGTTGTAATTGTAAGGTTCTTCGCTGATTTGTTGTTGCAATAGCAATTCGGAAGATGGAATCCTTGAAAAGAGAGAATAATGAATGTACTGCACCTATTGCTATTATAATGAAAGATGAGGGATCCACTTGCACTCTTTTTTGGTTACACTGTATTACACTCCATATTTTCAAAGTTTTCAAAGTTTAAACTGTCGATCCAAACCATTAAACATAATGGATATAATAAAATGTGCTTGAATATCAAATTTTACATTTTTTTTTAAATTTTTTTACTATTTATTAAGTATTTTACAAAATTGTTATTTTCAGACCATTGAATTTGTGTACCCATCTTAATAAATAGTAAAAAAATTTAAAAAAAAATGTAAAATTGATCTGCAAGCACATTTTAATATATCTATCACGTTGAACAGTTTGTATCGACTGTTTGAACTTTGAAAATGTAGAGTGTAATCCGGTGTCACTAAAAAAAGATGTAAATAGATTCCTCCTCATAATAAGATGAGAAGTATAGAAAATTTGAGAATTATGTCTAATCTTGTGTTTAGGATATTATTTTTTATATACATAATTGTATGAGTTTGAAATTAAGTACTAACACTATAAATAAATTTAAAAAGTTTGATTCTCCACATTTTTTATTAAACAAGTACAGCTAGTTTGAGTTGCAAACGAACCAGATGTGGCTCTACTTGGCTTTGTATTCGTTCTGCGTGCATAAAACCAGATTCAAAAATTAAAGTTCAAAATTTATATTATATTGGTGTATTTTTACAAACTCTTGATATTAATGAAAACAAAATCGAAATGTTGTAATATTTTACATGTGCATAGAAAAAATGATATAAATCATATCTAACAGTTTTATTTTAAAATTTAAGTTTTAAATTTTAAATTATTATAATTTTTAGTTAAATTTTAAATTATTATAATTCTAAAAATGTAAGTACGATAGAGACATTCAAACTCTCCTCCTTTACAAAAGGAGAAATGAGAAATCACAATCAAATTAAATTGTTATTTTTTTTGTTAACTAGAGTCAAACTATATATCTTCATAAATTTTATGGATAAATATGAAAAGATATTTGAAGAATCGTGTTAGACGAGTAAATTCAAATAGAGAAATAGTTTCATTTAAATGATAAATAAATAATGTAAATGTATCGTTCTTAATTATATTATCATGAAGTGACATGCGATTTGTATTCGAAAGTTAGATATGGATATTCAATATTTAATTATCTGTTTGGATACGGATACGAATATGATTTAAATTTTAGTTATTCGTATTCAAATAGTAGATATATATTATATAATTTAATATATATTATGAAAAACATATGTATATATCTACAGATATTTGATCCACATCCGTTTAATACTTGTCTGTTTGTGGAGAAATTATTCTTATTACAGTTTTTTTTATAATAATATTCTTATTAGTATTACAGTTATGTTCTTATTTCAATTTCTTCAAGTTAAGCCGACCTAATTAAACTATTTTTATTTGCCAATCTATTATATGCACTATTTGTGAGGTTTAAATTATTTTTTATTGTCGGTATCGTCACGGATATTCCTATCGATAATAGCACTATCCTCAAGAATAGCAATTTCGGTCAGCTTATCCTCATCAATAGTTCCTTTATACCCTCGCGGATTGTGGGAGATTGTTGTAGTCCTTGATAGAATAAATTAAGCCATCTAGATAAATGATTAAACTTAGGCCAATCGAGTGTTAAAATATTATTGTTTTCATGCATTAAGTACAAAGTACTATTTTAAGAGTTTTCATCGCTGTAAATATTATTGTTTTCATGCATTAAGTATCAATTGAAAAAAAATATAAATATATTCTGAATGTAGATAAAAAGTACATTTTGTAATATCTTTAATTATTTATAATTATGTGTTTTTACTTTTACTTACATATAGCCATATAGGCAACTGTTTATCCTCACTACTAATATCACGCATTTTTTTTTGGGACCCAACCCTCTATTTGTCCAGGGAGAATCTCAGCCGTTCATCTAATAGATCTCAGCCACTCATCAAAAGTATATCTCAATCTCAGCCATTAATCATTAATTCTGATTTTATGCATTTGTTTCATATTGTCAAACGTGTAGAGGTCTAAATTTAGTTTGAAACATACTCGCTACGTAAAAACCACATAGAAATTATTTCACTTAAACAAATAGAAAAACGTGTTTTCTCTGTATTCGCTTCTTCCCAACGCGAATACGCGTCTCTTTTCTTTTTTTGAAGCACCGATCTAGGCGTCTCCTTTTTCAATATGCCGCGAGAGAGAGAGAGAGCAGAGAGAAGGACAACGACGGCGCCTCTAGGGTTCCCATTTCGCGGCCAAGGGGAACGGGGTTTTAGTTCTACTTCTCGAGGCTTCTAACAGAGCTCACCCACCATGGCTACCTTCTCTCAAGCTCTTCTCACCCTCTCTTTGCTCGCTTCCTGTCTTTGCCTCTGCTGCTCTGCTCCTTCCAACGACGGTAAGCTTACCTTCCAAACAATGTACCTACCTTTCAAACAGGGATTTGTTTCGTTTTTTTTTTTCTTTTTTTACTTATCTTTTGACGCTCTATGGGGTATTCTTCTTCCAAAGTTGAAATCTTTTGAAAAAAATGTAGTCGCGGGATCTCTGTTCGATTTGTCTTCTTTCAGGGTTTTTTTAGGCATGAGAGCTCATAGAAGTCAGGAGAGTTGCAATTTTTTTGTGGTTAGTTTTGCCTAGGTGGGTGATTAGCACCTGAGCGTGTTTTTAAGGATCATTTTTTTAATGTTGAAATCTCTGGGAAGTTCTAATTTGGTCTTAATTTGGGTTCAGTTACTTTTATGGAGGTTCTGCATTGACATTTATCTCCTCAAATCAGAAAATTTCATTGAAAAGAAAAGAAAAGAAAATTATGCCATGTTTGAAATCTCTGTTTATTTTTTTGCAGGGTTGCAAGGCTCTGTACATAGAATCCCACAAAACAGTAGCACATGAAACATCCTCTATCATACATGAAATCTATCAGCGGGCCCCGCTCAGTTCTCTTGAAGTAACAAATTATTTAGGTGCGATAAAAAAGTTGAGCGCTCTTCATCTTGAATTTGAAGATGTGCGGCCAAAGCTCTGTGTTCTGGTAAATCTCATTGGGTTGCACTACTCAATCTTGTACCTACATGTACCGGTAAGATGATTTTGCCACTTGTATTTTTTTGGATATTTTTTTTTCAATTATGGTAAATTGAGCTCTAAAAGGAATCAGAGTTAGCAGCATTCAGCCATATGTTGAAATATGTAGCATCTTACTGTGCATGCAAATAGTGGTAATAAAGAGCACCAGTTCAGTGAATAAAAAGGAAATTTAAAAATGGTGCTACATTGTATTTTTACAATGTAAAATAATTTCAGACTCTAGATGTCATTGCGATGTAGTTTTGAAGATGCAATTTTGTTGTATATGTTCTAACCGAATGTACCAGTACTGGTACCAATTGTTGTTGTTTTGAAGATACATCTATATATTAGAAGATATAAAAAATATATTGGGCTCTTAACCAGCCTTGAGTTGCAATTATGCAACAAAGTAATCTTAAATTGTGATGATTTATCATTGAATATTTATATAATTGATGAAATTGTAGCCTGAAGAAGTATTGGAAGCACTTGGGAAGTGCCAGGTGGCAAGTCGCCAAGTACGCCTGAGCTGGTTAAAGGTGGGCCGGTGGTTACGCGGGTTTCGTTTGCGGGATGAAAATTATACCCGAAAAGTCTCTCTGGCTGAGCTAACTACATCTAAGGAAGGGCCAATTTTGGCTATGCTTAACCGTGGTGCAGTTCATGAGGTAATTCAAATTAAAATCAGTTCAGCTAATCCAAGCATGAAATAGAAATATGTGGTTTGATTTGATTTCAGCAATGAAATGGGCAGTAGCCTCTTTCTTTTAAAAAAGAAGAAGGAAATATGTGGTTTGGTACTGTTGGTTGTACATAATAAAAAAAGTAAAAGAACTAGCAAGTTTTTTTAATTTATTATATATAAAATATGTACTTAAGATTAAGACATAAATCTGACGTTGGTAGGTTTAGTAATGTACATTATATTTGTAAATGATGAAAACAAAGAAGTGTTTGAATAAACTGTTGGTTTATTAAATGAAAAATTATTGTGGCTTAATTATAGTTGTGGTTTGGTCATTTCTTTTTTAATTTCAACATAATTTTTTGAAGCTGCATATAGGAAATACATAGCCTTCAAAGTTTGGTAGTGCTTACACTATCCATCTGTAAGAGTGTAGCAGATCAGGATTTTTCTTGCACAGCCCATGCATTAGGGCCGCTCTTCTCCACTATCCTTGCACAGCCCATGCATTAGAGCTGCTCTTCTCCACTATCTGGTTAGTTAATTAGTTTCCAAGTTGTGAAATTAATAGTTCACACTTTGTATGGTTTCAATTTTGTGTGTTTCTTTCAACTGTTAGCATACTAGCTGTAAGTCTTGCTGCTAAAAAGTCAGAACTAAGTAAATAGTCATTTCTTTTATTAATTAGTATTTTATGGATGTGGATTAAGAAATGTATTAATTAGTATCTCTCTCTCTCTCTCTCTCTCTCTCTGTTTGCTTATGAATCTCCTAATTATAATAGTGTTGAGAATATAAGGGTATTTATGAATACTGGCCAATATTGAGAAGTGAAAAAACCTAAGAAAACAAAGACATTTTTTTGCTACAACTGTTGAGATGTGGGATGCTGATTTTATTTGAAGGTGGATGATGATATTCATGCTAATTTAGGTGCATATTCTTCGAGCCTTTTTTTAATTTAATTTATTGGAAATCCTTAAAATTAGCAGCTAAAAATGGTCAGTTCACTGTTTCTATGTAATTTATTGTGATTTAATCCATTGAACAACTCTATGTGATGACTTGAAATGTTCTGATAATTGACATATAGGCATGCTTGCAACAACTATGTCGAGGCATAAGAAGAAACCGAGAACCTACAAAATGTCATCAGGATAGCGCTATACCTCAGGATATGCAACTGACAATCTCCATTTACTACAATTTTCTTTAAACTTCTTTTTTAATATACTTTTTAAACTTCTCTGTTCCTTTGTTTATTATTTGCAGTTTATCAGGAATATTCATGACATGATGGCAGGAACTTCATACCAGCAGTGAGTTTCATTCAAAGATTCCATATGTATTCACAAAATCTTTCTTAAACCTGTATGAGTCCCACTAAATTGCTGTACTGACAGTTGTACCTGAGAGAGCACTTCCCTGTAGTCCCTAACATAGAAGGTCAAAATGGTAATATTTCTTTGAACAATATCCTGGAAGAGAAGACTAGAAAGCACTGTGCCAGAATGTTCTTTGAAACCTTGGTAAAGTACCTAATTTTCCCTAGATATATTCTTTTTGAAATTTTTGGTTGTATCAAGTCACTTAAGGCACTTAATCTCCTCTACAATTGATGCAATGCTTCCGAAGAATCGTCAGAACAAATGAGCGAAGATGGCACATTCTTCTGTAGCCTATGTGAAGTTGAGGTATGGGCATATTGTTTGTTAAATAATCTGCCTTTTAAGTTATCACCTAAAATGTCAGAAGCTTAATTTGAGTAGCGTACTACTATGATACAAGTGTTGAAGTACAGCAAACATTGTAGAGTTTGTGACAAGTGTGTTGATGGCTTTGATCATCATTGCAGGGTATGACTTACTCTGAATCTGCCTCAAGATTATCATATATTCAACATGCCGCTACTTGTGGATTAACTAATTTGTGCTTCATTTTCCTATCTATCAGTGGCTGAATAATTGCATAGGTAGAAAAAACTATAGAAGATTTTTCGCCCTTATGGTTTTAGCACTTCTCCTGGTAAGATTTTTAGTATATGACATTATGTTTTTGCATCATACTGTAGCTCTCTCTTAAGGTGCCTGCTTCTGAACGTAATTCACCATACCTGTACCAGCACAATCTGGTCAGCCTTGATTTTGATCCGCATCAAGATATTTGGATCTTATTAAGGATCATTTAGCCCGAATCAGAAGCTTAGTCCTTAAGCCTTAAAAACCAATAAATTCATATGTACCCAACAGAGATATGCGCCTTCCATTGAACATAAACTTTTTAAAAATATGGAGGTAAGACAGGTAAAGGTAGAAAGCATCATATTTCCGTGTCCTTTTCAATCTGGTGTGAATATTGACAGGCACAAACTTTTCAATTGGAATTACCGCGAATGCTATATGCCGTTTGCAAAGTAGTAAATTTTTTATTAGATTCTCAAATATTACATTTTTGTTCTACTTTTCAGTTAAAAATGGTGTCTTTTGTTCAGGCCCACATGTACATTGACTCAAGAGAGAAGGTCACAGCTAATCGGATACTATATAAAAAACAATCAACATAATAAAAAAACAACCAACTGAATTTTAGGTGAACATTGAGACAATTGGTATGTCTCAGGAGAACATTCATCAATAATCGAGTTATGTCTAAGGTGAACATTGAGATTAGGTGCAAGGAACATCTTTTGTTATGAATTGATAGTCTTTGATGCTAGAGATCTACTTCATCATAGTTAGATTAGGTGGAAAGTAAGCATTTATATTACTTCGACTTTATTAAGTATTTGATTTTTTTTAGCATTTTTAAATAATTGAGCTGAATAATTTATTGAAAAGAACAGTAGTTTTCTATTTGTAATATTTTTTTGTGTCTGTTGATACAATGAACTGTGATGCATTTCGTACTTTGATTTCTAAAAGGAAAAAGAGAACAATCAAATGAAAAATGTGGTAAACTATCAAATTTTATTAAAGTTAGAAATTGAGATTCTACGAGCAAGCAACTGGAAGGGAATATTGAGATTTCTAAAAGGCATGGAGGTTGGCATTGTGTTGGATGATGGTACTGGTACCAATCTACATGTTGGTACAGGGTTGGATCACAGGGTTATAACCGGTATTAGATAAAAAATCTTATACTGGTAAACTCACAAGGGTTGTAACCGGTATTGATGCTATATATGTATGAATCATCTTTGTGGATAAAGACTTGTGAAGGTATATATTTTGTGATAGTTGGTGATAATTTTTGTATTTAGAAAGATATATTTTGTGAAAGAACCTTGATATATTTAAAGACTTTATTATGCTTTATTATGTTTTATTATGCTTGATTATACTTGATGATCCTTGATTATACTTGATGATGCTTTATTATACTTGAAAGAATCTTGATATATTTTTTTATGCACTTTTGAGGGGTATAATTACTTTACTGGTAGAAGATGTTAAATTATGAACCTTGATAATGCTTTATTACTGTGTAATTATGAAAAAATTGGTTCTCTCTAAATTTCTCTAAACTTTGTTTGATGAGCAATGTGCCATCTTTTGTTTGTGTAATTATGAAAAGGTTGGTGCTCTGTACCAAATTGTATTGGTACTTTTTGGTCGGTACCAGTTGTACTTATGTGAGTAATGTGTCATTTTCTCTAAATTTATCATGATTAGAATTGAGTTTGTCTAAATTTCTCAAATATCAACTTGAGTTCTACCAACCCAATTAGTTTTCTTGCGTAGGTTTCAAATATCAACTCTGGTGACAAAGCTTGGTGTGAGAAATATAGCATTGCTTGGAACAGGCCTTCTTCTGGCAAATTATGTAGTGGCTATTTCTGTAGCCTTTTATATGCCTCGGGTATCAATTATTATACCTAAATATCATAAATTTGTGTCAACGGGCATATTGATGCAGTGTACCAAACCAGCCAAATATCAAGCTATAATCTGGCATGCGACCAGGTACAGGTACAGCTCTTATAAACCCACCTGTTATATGTTCTTTAGGCATTTAGATGGAGAATAATGGTCCCTGGCACGAGTATGTTGCTTGTCTACATAGAACTGAATCAGAATTTTGCTGTATAGATTGTGGGCATAAGCTGATCGGTCATTTTATTGTGATGCTATTCTAGAAAGTCGTATGAATTTTGTTACTTCAATGTCAATATTTTTAATGACAATTATTTTTGTGTTGTTCTTTGTCATCTATAGCCTCTTTCAGTGGAACTAGGACCTTATCTTAGGCAGCATCTTTGACAGGATTCAGGTTTTTCAAAAATAGTTATATTGTGTCATTATTAAATTTTAAATTTCAATTACTGCTTTCGTTTTGGTTTTTAATGACTTGTCTTATGTTCAATTGCAAGTCATGATTTAGATCAATATTTTAAGCAGTGGATCGCTATTATCTGAATCACTTTTGTGCATTTTGTACTTTGGGAAAAGGGAAAATAATTGTACCAATATTTATACAAAACTCAGGGACATATGTCAAATTTGTATTAGATTCTTGCATCGGACCTTTGCAATCTTTTGTTGTTTGTGAATATGTTGTATTGCCGTGCCTGCACACATTTTATTTTTTTTACCCTTAGATTGTCCCTCTGAATGCAATAGCTATTGAAGCATACAAGAAATATATCATTGTCTCTTATGCACTCTGGTCAGGTATGTCTCTAATTTGATAAATCAAGTATATTCTTGCAATTGAGCCTAAATTAAATTAATTTGCAGCTTATCATTGAACCATAATTGGCTTTTAGGTGGCACATTAGGTAATTTCTCTAATCAGAATTTTTTGCATTGGAGTACAATTTTGAGGTTAAAGTTAGTTAATGGCGTTCTTTTGTACAGAAAGACAAGTACAGAAGCAATGGATAAGAGGAAACATCATGCTAGGGGTAAAATAGTCACAATAGATAAAATGTAAATTAAATTAAAATATTGCACCACAGTAGGGTCTGTTTGGCGCAGGGAAAATTTATGGGAATGGGATTCTTAACATTAAATTAGTTTATTCTCAAATAGGATGATGCTTATTTAAATGTTGCACTTGTTTAATTAATTTTAATCTTTGTGCTTGATTTTTGTGTTTAAGAGTTGTTAAATTGTGTTAATTAAAACTTATTGTACTGCTTAATTATGTTTTGTATAATTAATTTTAGAGTTATCATATAATTAAACTAATTTTAAACTTATCATATAATTAATATTAAGTTTATCAAATATCTAAGGAGGCTCAACTAACAATTAATTTACAAAATTACCGGAAAACAAAATAGAGTTAATTGGAGCAGTGGAGTAATGACATTTAGGAGCGAAGGGGTCAGCTGCAATATGCAATATGTTCGTTTGCTTGTCTAGACCACCGGGTGCTCACAAAAGTGAACAGGGTTCTTTGTGGATCGAGAATGCAGTCAGGAAGAGGGATCAAAACAGAAATTAATACTGGCACCAATACTAATCCGAGCAGCGGACAAGTCGGTCACGTTATTGGAGAAGTCGGTCACGTAAAATAACTTAACTTTAGGACTGATTTTTATTTATGAGCTGATTTATGGCCCAAGTTCTAAATTATTGAAAACAAATAACTTTCAACTTATGCCATGGATTTAAAAGAAAGATAAATGTTTGTTAAACGCATTAAATATTTGATAATAAATAATTATTATTTCTTTCACAGTGACTTCGGCAAATTGTTTGAATCATATTGAAATTTTCAAATTGATCAAATTTAGTCTTATTTTTAAAACTTTAACCTTATTGCTCAAATGGATAAGAATTTCATTACAATGTTATAAATAAAAATTTCTCCTTGTATATATATATATATATATAAAAAAAATTTAAAAGAATGAAAAATATATTTTTTTTCCCCTTCAATTAGTCTACTCTCAAAATCAATGATACATGAATTTCATTAAAATTAATTGTGTCACTCTTCAAAGAAACGCATTAAAAAAATTTTACTTCTTAAAGAAACATTTTTATAAATCTAACACAAGTTAAATTTTTTACAAAATTAGTATTGTCATCCCCACCGCAACGCGTGGGCACTTGACTAGTAACAAATAATGGATGGAATTTGGAGACGGAACATTTGTCAAGTTTAATTTTTTGAGAGAATTTCATGTATACCTTTCAAAAATACTGAAATAGCGTACTTCACGTCTATAATTCATAACACCATATTAATCCTTCAAATGTAAACTCACAAATTTGTCTAATTAGTTACCTTCTCTGTGAAAACCATTTTAAATTTATAAAGGAACCTTTTAATATATAAAACAATAAATTGAATAAATTGTGAGTTCTTTAACATTTAGAAGGGTACATATGATACGTAATTTTAAGGTTTTCGAGGGGTATACATGAAATTCCCCCTATTTATTTTTGGCATTTTAAGATCTGACTACCATTACACAATTCTATTCTCCGTTTCTTCATTCCCCGCTCCTCTCCATTTCCACCGTTCTTCGCCTCATGAAACCTCTCTCGCTGTATTTCTTCCTTCTCTCCCACCACCTCCTTTTCTTAGTGTAAGCTAACCTGTTCTCTCTCTGCACCTTCTATTCTCTTTTCTTTGATCGATTATTTTGTTGGGTTTTGACCCTTTTTAGTTTTGTGATTTAATTAGGTGTCAGAATCATGAAATCAAGGAGAGAACGCTAGCAATAATAAAACCAGATGGGGTGCAAGGGAATTACACTGATGAAATCAAACAAGCAATTTTGGAATGGGGATTTGAAATAGTTCAAGAGTCTAAGTTTCAGTTAGATTCTGAAAGGGCAAGTCTTTTCTATGCTGAGCATTCTGGCAAGAGCTTCTTTCAAAGCCTTATTTCATATATGACAAGGTGATTGAGAAATGCTGGTATTGTGTACCAGTATTGGTCTTGTTGTTTACAGTTACAGTTTACATACCCCCACATGTACAATTAACCAGAATTTAATTCAATTTAACCATTAATTTCATCAATAAGACTCACTTTTACCCATTTTTTTTTTCCACATTTGTGTATCACGCAATTGAGCCTGAATTTGATCGAATTGGTTCAACTGACACTAATTGGGTATCTTCTCACTCTAAACCCAATATACCCCAAAACTACCCTTAAACTATGCATTTAACAGCACAATTTCTTAAAATTAAGGTCATGTACCAGCATTTCTCAATCACCACCTTCAAAGAAATAATTCAAGGGTCGAAGTTTCAGTTAATTCAAGGGGCAAGTCTTTTCTATGCTGAGCATTCTGGCAAGAGTTTCTTTCAAAGCCTTGTTGCATATATGACAAGGTGATTGAGAAATGCTGGTACATGGCCTTAATTGACAAATGCTGGAATTTTGTACCAGTATTCAATTCAATTTAACCAGTAATTCCACCAATAAGACTCAAATTTACCAATTTTTTATTTTTTGTTTCCATATTTGTGCCATTATTTTCAAAATCTAGCTTAATTGAGTCGAAAGAAGCGTGTCATGTGATATTAAACTTCAATCTGATCGAATTGATTCAACTGACACAAATTGGGTATCTTCTCACTTTAAACCCAATATACCCCCCAAACTACCCTTAAACTATGCATTTAACAGCACCAATTTCATAACATACCATCTGGTATCTATTTCTTGGTACACAGTGGCCCAGTATTAGCAATGGTTTTGGAAAAGCCAAATGCCATATCAGAGTGGCGTGCATTGATTGGTCCCACTGATGCAAGCAAGGCCAAAATTTCTCATCCTAAGAGGTCAGACATAGCAATTTAACTTCTTCTTTTTTTTTTTAAACTGTTATCATTTATTTGACATATTGGGTTGTTGGTTACTGAAAAATTACGAAAAATCCAGATAATGTCGTGTATGCTCTGCAAAACAAGAAAAATCATGCACATCCATCCGTGTATCCTACGTACCTTGCCTTTAACTCCATGCAATGAGTAAGAAAAGAAGCATAAGTCAGGCACCTTTAAAAAATTTGGAGGGGAGATGTTGCATATATTATTTATGATGCTATTTAGGGGCATGCATAAAATTACCCATTGGAAACTAATTTATTGCAGTATTAGAGCTATGTGTGGTATGGATTTGGAGAGAAACTGTGTGCATGGCTCTGATTCGCCTCAATCTGCTATTAGAGAAATTTTATTTTTCTTTGGAGATGCGACGCTCTCATCAGGTGAAGTTCCTCTCTTTTCTTTGTTCAAGCTCCTTCAGCATTTTGAACCATAATTTAACTATAGGGTTTTTTGTGTCACTATGTAATCCAAAGTGAGCTTAAAGAATAGATATGATATGTTATATTATCTATGCCAATTTAGTAACTTTTTTAAAGTTGACAGTTCAAATCTAAACTTCTTTGGCATTCACATTACTTATATCTCAACAACAGAGTTAACCCTCTATAGTGCAAAGAAAGCATAAGAACAATGCATGTTAAGCTGAGTTTACTGATCCATGAAAAAATAATAGGTTAATGTGCAGTATCCATGCATGAGTACATGTTGTATTTGCAACCTCTAACATGCCTCATTTTTGTTTTGACATGCAGATTTTGAGAAGCATGATGAACTTTAGAAGGTTTTTCATGGTTTTCTCAAGTACCATAAATGAGACAAACTCTGTATTTTTATTTATTTATTTTGTGGGGGGGGTATACATAGCAACACTTTAGCCTATTATGTTTGATGCTGCCTTGACATAGATCTTATTTTTAGTTTGAACCTCATAACTGCAATTAATTGGTTCATACATTTGCTCTGCCTTAATTTGACTATATATACTACAGGAATTTGTAAGTATCCGCTAGAGTAAAAGTGCTTAATAGCATCGGTAGCCTCGTGGATACTCTCGTCGGTAATCGCGATTATCTCAAAAATAACAATTTTTGTCGGCTTACCTTCGATAATAGTTATTTTTTATCCTCACAAATACTCATAGATTCTTGTAATATATTACATTAAATTTAATAGATATATATTTTACAACAAGTAACAAAGTAGCTGCCTATTTTTATTTTAACTAGAAACAGACCTGAACTTAAAATATCCATCTGATCAAATACCCAAAATATCATAAAAATAAATATCCAATCAGCTGTGAGCTCAGTATCTCTGTCCAATGTGTCAAAATGCAGTAAAACACAAGTCTGATTGATACTTTCTTACTACAAACATGATTTTTGTTTATAAATACAAAAAATTACTCCCTAGATGTATGATGAGCATAATTAAACTCTCTCACCCAAATTCAGAAGAATTAAAAAGTTCCTAAATTTTATGAATGTCTTAGCTTAGGCCTCCATTCACTTTTTAAGAATAGCAATTTGAAATCGTAAATTTTTTAGACAATATTAAAGTACGTTTTTTTGATGTTTTTATATTCTTGAATCCTCAAGAATTGTAAAGTTTTTTTAGATAAAGAAGACTACTATATTTTTTGCTTTAATTTATAATTTCAATGATATGTATTAATTAGTTTTTAAGTAAAAAATTAAATGCATTAGAGGGTGTCTATAGAATTCCTACGATAAATCAAATAACTAACTTAATTTGTAAATAGTAACAATTAGTAACTTGTATTGAATTTGCTTTTTTTTTTTTTTAAGAAAATGTGATACGTAATGGAGATCTCCATTTATGAAACTATTGAATAGCTTCTCAATAGGTGCAAACCTACCCCTCAACTTTCATTAATTATAATTAATTTAATGGACATTGGTGTAAGGCTCGTTTAGATAACTCATATTTTAAGTTATTATTAATTATGCCATGTTTCTCCTTTGACTCAGATAGGTCCCCTCATAGTACTATCGGACACAGACTCGTAGGACCGAACCAGCTCCCTGTTGGATTCAGACGTGGACCCTTCTCATGGTTTAAAAGGGTTGGACAGGGCAATATATGATGCCATAGATGCGGCAGCTGGATTACTATCTTTTGATTTGTCTTTAGTTGATACTAGCTCCTCTTCCACTAGTGTGATTGATATTAGTGATATTAGTGGCATTTAGGAGATTCTCTTGTGTTCATTTGTTGTTATGCTAGTCTTGTTTTTTCTGGACTTTTATGTTACTATGTTTTGTGGATGGTAGTTACTAGTTGGTTGATGTTCCACTAGTTAGGTCTATATTTGAATATTCGGTGCTATGCACTACTTTTGTATGAACTATGTTGTTTCGTAATGAAACAGATGGAATATTTCCACTGTTGCCAAAAAAAAAATGCATGATATTGACATATTGTTTAGGCGAGTGAATTTTATGTATTCAATGAGCTAAGAGCTAGTACACCCATTTTGCATGTTTCCTTGCTCTTTCTCAATTTTCTAATTTAATAATTTTAAATTTATAATCGAGAAGAAAATGTTATGAAATTTAAATACTTTTAAGACTAGAAGTTCACAGCGTAGTTATTATCAGAAAAAAAAAAGATTCATTTCATCTATTATTATCTGTGAAATTCTTAATTTTAAAATTTACATTTCTTTCTCACACTTCTCATAAGAGAAAAGATAAAGTGACCGTATTCATCTCTAATTTTATTTTATTATTTTTTACTATGGTAAAAATGAAGTCGGTACTCTGCCAAAAGAGGGAGCTAAAAGTATTTTATGCTAGGTGTAAATTTAGTGGTATTCAAATATATGAGACTGAAATAATATTTTAAAAGATACATAAAATTTTATTAACAAGTACAATTTATCAACTGTGATGTTATCCATTGTTAACAATAACTAGAAAACAACAAAACATTATGAAGTATAACCACTATAACATAATGAGTGAGGCTATGGTACTTCGGCTAGTGTACTATGGCTCAATATGGCACTTTTTAAAATTCTAGCGGTCGATCCGAACCGTTCAATGTGATATCCATATGAATATGTACTTGCAAACTAAATTTTATATTTTTTCGAATTTTTTTACTATTTTTTTAGATAGGTAGAATTTTCAGTGTTTTATACAAATTCTGGACCATCAAAATTCTACCTATCTAAAAAAATAGTAAAAAAATTCGAAAAAATATAAAATTTAGTTTGCAAGTACATATTCATATGGATATCACATTGAACGGTTCGGATCGACCGTTAGGATTTTAAAAAGTACCATATTGAGCCGTAGTACACTAGCCGAAGTACCATAGCCTCACTCTAACATAATTTATTGCAAAAAAATATTATTAATATTAAAGGATGCAAATTTGTCATGAGTAAACTACTAAGAATGGATCATCAAATTAGTGTGATTTTCTCAATTTTATATATAAATTATTATTCATCCTATCCCATATATATTATATATATGTCAACGATTACGCTTTACGTCCCACTTGCTATATTAAAATACTAAAGATTAATTTCTATCAATTCAATTAATTAGAGATTTAGTACAACAAAATATTAGAGGAAATCAATGTTAACAACATAGATTTGTACATTTATTGTTTCGAGATTGTTGTGCAAGGGAATAATATGAGTTCACACATTTTCGACCGGAAGATTGTTGCATCTCCATGGACCGGTTACGATGAGGGCGATTCATCCACTTCTGAGATTGCAACTGGGTAATTGTTTTATGATTACGTACCACACGGTACAAAAAGTAAAACCAAACACATTTCACTTGATATGAAACATTCAATTTTTGTAACAATGTACTTGTGTTCATATCCCAAAAAGGGCTCAAAAGCGAGAATGATCGGAAAGAGCTTGCCAATGGTTAAAGATCCTAATGGGCACTATGCTGTTCGTTTGATGATGTGTGAAGTAATCATATATTTATTTAAAATTCATACATTTGCATGTAAACGTCCATTGCATGGACTTTTTTTTACATAACGAATTAAGTATCTTGTTCATTTTATTATAGTGTCATTTAAGATAATATTTTGTCAATGAATTTATTTCTTCATCAATATTCGCCTTGATATAGTTAATTATATGTTATTCACAACAGTCCAGTCTCCTTGACTGAGTGTCTAATATGAACTACTTTTGAGTCGAAACCATCCACAATTTACAAAATAGTTCCTCAATCAATACAAGGTAGATAAATCCCTTCCCAGGTTTTTCTCTATCACCACTTTGATATCTACAAAATTATATGGAGTTGCCTGCTTTGCAATTCAGTTAGTTCACGGAAATTGTTTAGCATAATACCTTCACAACAGAAGAATGATATCCAAGTACACACCTTATCTCGTAGGCATGAGAGAGCTGAAGGATATTCCTTGGGCACCTGCCTCAGTGATGAAACAAATTGACTGGCTTTAACATAAAATCCAACATTGGCTTCACAGAGTTTTAGTTTCTTGGCTGATCGTAAATGAACCTGGTAAGAGGTAATAAAGTTCAGTAATCATCATTTTTAAGGTAATTAAGAAACAATTTACTTTCCAAATTAAACTAGCTATATTTATTAAAAAATTCGGCTTTTCATAATTTGGAATCCAACACCTCAGTCCGGTTGGCATGGTTTTGGTCCAACTTGGACTAAGGAAAAGAAACAATCAGTATTTACTGCTTTACAACTTACAATCATTTAATCTAGGAATTGGGGGTTATTTGTACATGACTCAAAAATTCTCAGAAGCAAATCACAAATACAGCAATGTAAATATACAATTGTCGTGCCCTATGCAAAATAGCTCAAATAAAAAATAACTGGAAAATTAACAGAAAACAAATAACCTCAGATAGCTGAAATCGGTAGTCTTCTGAATCTCGAGGCAACCCACGTAAAGAATACTTGTAGTCCGCCACAACAAAAACAATCTGAAAGGAAAATAATCCCTTAATTGTAAGGCAAATTACAATCTGACAAGAAAATGATACATATGTTAATCTTGTAAAATTTTTGTGGATTCATATATCTATTGGGATTTGGGATCCTGAATGTGGTTGATCCAAGTCCCAAAGGAGTTCCGATCGATACCTGAGAAAAACATATGGTGAATATAGCACGTGAGGAGCTGATGATTCAGTCGGCTGCAAGACTGGCGCTCTCGCCGGAGGTATAGATATCCAGAGCAACTTCATTCAGAACCATTTCATCAAACATCCTCAGAGCACTATGAATGTTACCCTGGCTACACAGACTATGCATTGTACTCTGATGAAGTTTGATGAAATGAATGAGAATGTTGTAGGTAAGCACATTTGGAACAACGCCATCCATGTCATCAAACATCCTCAAAGCAGTATGTGTGTCACCACAGATGCAGATACCATGAATTAGGAGCACATACCGTGAGATTAACACTGAGCAATATATGACAATTAAAAAAAAATACACACAAAATACACACAAAAGGTCCAATTAAATAAAAAATCATTCTGAAATTAACACTGAGCAATTGAAAATAAATGCAAATATTGCAACAAATACCAAAGTCTTTGACAAATTCACAAGGTAAACCCTTATGAACTATACAATCGAGATTAAAATTGATTAATATTGAACCCCTAATGTTCGAGATAAGGACGGATACAATTCTATTTTAGATTATTTTTGGAGTATCATGCAACATGAGAATATAGGTTCTTCGGAGTACTGACAGAACCACCCCCCTGTTGAACTAACCAAGGCAATATCCAAATGCCTCCTTAAATTAACCAATTATTAATTCACAAACCAAATGCTTTGGATAGATTTCAAGACCTATGCTGACCACAACTAAAATAACAAGAGAAAAAATAAAATCATACATTAGAGAACTAATACTATTTTCTTTTAACATACATGAGCACACACATTGTCCCACAAAAGTAGAGTACGACTAAGCATTTTCACATAATCAACATGTCCAACAATTAAAATTATTAATAGTTATTGGTTTTCATCTTCATGTTTTCTTCCATCTCTCATCTCAGAGATAAGTTTTTTCATTTCATCCGGACTCTCATGATTGCTTAATGCATTTAGAAGTATGTCCAAGGTGACATCATCAGGTTTAAGGCCTTGCTTCATCATCTTCTCAGCCAAATGTAGAGCCTCTCTGATTCTGTCACTTTTACAATAGCCGTTGATTAAGATACTGTAACTGTGTTGGTCCGGCTTAATGCTTAAAGCCATTCTTTCAAATAAAACTTCTGCTTCACTGAGATGACCCTCTAGCACATAACCCTGCAACAGTTCTGTGTAAATGATTACATTAGGATTGATCCCTCTTTCCTCCATAAAACGGACCACCTTCTCTGCTTCACAAGTTAATCTTTGTTTGCACAAGGAATTTATTAATGCACCGAAAGTCACTACATCAGGTGAAATGCCTTGACTCACCATATCGCGGAATACCCCAATAGCACGGTTCCAGTCACCGACAGCAGAAATCCCATGGATAATAGAACTATAGGTGACAACATTTGGCATCACCCCTCTATCTCTCATCTCCTGAAGAAGTTTCGAAGCACGCAAGAAGGCTCCCTCTTTGCAACAACCATCTATTAAGGTAGTATATGTGAACTCATCTGCTTGAAACCCACAACCAACTAATTTATCATATATTTCAAAAGCCTTGTTCATATTACCAAGTCCACAAAATCCAAGAATGAGACCATTGTAGGTATAGACATCGGGAGCAACTCCTTTCGCAACCATTTCATCAAACATTCTGAGAGCACTATGAGTGTTACCCTGGCTACACAGACTATGAATGAGAATGTTGTAGGTGATCACATCTGGAACAACGCCTTTAGCATTCATGTCATCAAACATCCTCAAACCACTAATTGTGTCACCCTGGCTGCAGAGACCATGAATAAGACTGCTGTAGGTACGCAAATTGGGAACAAGTCTACAAGTAGGCATTTCTTCGAACACCTTCCGTGCTGTGATAACATCGTCATTTTTGCACAGGCCATCTATGAGAATGTTACAAGTGATCACGTCAGGCCTCACTTTTTGAGCAGCCATCTCTTTAAAGATTTCTACCGCCATGTCAATCTCACCCTCTTTGCAAGACCTATGGATAAGGGTGTTGTAAGTAATAACATTAGGCTTGCAATCACCCTCTTCTCTTGCCATCTGACGACATAGCTCAAGCCCAAGTCTAGTTTCACCAGTGCTGCAAAGGCCTTCAATAAGCGTGTTGTAAATTATTAAGTTAGGAGTGCATCCCATGAGAGGCATTTTAGCAAACACCTTACCAGCAAGCCCAATCTGCTTCAATGCACAGAGTCCCTTGATCAGGGAACCGAACATGATGGTATCAACACCACATCCTTCTCTCAAGGACTGACCAAGCACACAAAATGCGAGATCCGCTCGACCCAAGCCACGGCAGCAATCCATGACAAGGCTGAAGGTATGGATGGTGGGAGAGACGCCTCTATCTCTGGTACGCTTCAAGCTATTAAAGAGGTGGACCACGATTGAGTAGTGGCTGGAGTGCTTTGTTTTAGCAATGGAGGCAAGAAAGCTGTTAATGGCAAAAATGGATGGCGGGTGATTTTGTGGAAAGAGGATGCGATTGAAGAGAGACACGGCCTCCGACAGCTGAAGAATCTCTCCAGCTCGAATTCTCTGTTGTACCAATCTCTCCATGTGACCAGTCAAAGTCTGGAGGTTCTGAGGTGTGAATCGTGTGATGTGATGGTTAAGGGTTGAATCTTGTTCGCAGGAGTAGAGAGCAGAGGTTCTACAATTGCGGATGGGGAGTTTCTGGGTCTAGATCCAATATATTTCAAACCCAATAGATGAGAGTAGGAATCTATTAACGCACTAATTCAGGGGAACGTTGTTTCTTTTTGCGATTCGCATTCAGGGGCGGATGCAGGATTTTGATCAGAGTAGGACAAGAAATTATTGAATCGGATTTAAATAAATAATCGGATCCAAACCCATTAAATAATCAGATATTAGATAAAGTATGATAACAAAAACAACAAAAATAGTATTATAACACAATTTACTCCATAAAATTTAGATAATCAACTACAGGGTAGGGCAATATCAATTTTCAGAGTAGGACAAAGGTCCAAAACCCAATATTTGTAAATTAGTTTTGAATTTTCAGGATAGGGCAGTTGCCCTATCTTGTGCTACAGTAAATCCGCCCCTGTTCGCATTGCATATCAAATATGTGATGTGTCATTTTTTTTTTTTTCTATTTCCGCAGATCACGATCAAAGATTATAATTTGTTGATTTGATATCGACCGACATTCAATTGATATCCAGATCAAATGCTATATAAAATTGCACATTATATTCAATATATATTTATGGAAGCATTGCGTATTTCTTATCAGTCCTATGTTGATTTATTATTATTTCAAAAAGATTTATTAATTGAGGAAAATTTTGTGTTCTGAAAAAAAAAAAAATTAACACCTAAGAATTGAAATTAAACAATTTATTAGTATCTTTTAACTTAAATTTTTAACAATTTAAATTTCAAATGCTATTTTTTAATTTAATTTTTTTTCTTAAAAGAATATCTAACAGAACAACAATAAAAAAAAACTTTTTTAACTGTTGAGGAGAGTTCAAATGCCTCCATCTTTTATGCTTCCACCATACCTCCATTTTTAAAACGTTAATAACTCAAAATTTAAATTATAAATGTCAAAATAAACTGTTAGATGTGATCTATGTTATTCTCTCTATGTGCTCATAAAAAATTATCATGTTTTGATTTTATTTTTATGTGAATCAATAAGTTGAAAAATCAATGTCTAGAAATTATTCACATTAGTACGTTTTTACAGGCTCTTGATAACAACTAAAACAAAGTTGAAATGCCATAACCTTTTTACACGTGCATAGATAAAATGATATAGATTATATCTGATGGTTTTATTTTAATTTTTAAATTTTAAATTTTAAGTTATTAAAATTTATAAAAATAGAAGCATGATAGAAACACAAAAAATAAAGACATTTGAATCCTTCTCTTTTTAATTATATCGGGACAGTTAGTCAATATACATATAATTAACAATTTCTATTCTCGAAAAAGAATCGGCAGTTGTCTCATTTATGCATAATATTATATTGGTTTATATGAATAACATGAAGGCTTTAAAATTTCACCTAAATTTTTGATGCACAACCTATATAACTCCTTTTTCTAATATGAACTTTATTCTTCTTTTTTTTGTGACCAACATATGTGGTCTCCATTTAATCATAGAAAGGAATAATATATGCCATAAAATATATTTTCATCTCATTTTTTTTTTCTTAAGTTGCTGAAACAATGCAACCCCCGGAAGACTAAAAACAACAGTAACAACCTTTACCCAGACAGTGCCATACATTAACCAACTGCATTAGCACTCAGTGCTTTTGATGCCCTTTTTAAGTCTGTACCTCTTGGAGTGTACTGTGCTGATTTTCGGCAGATTTCTCTCAGATGGACGCTGTTGTTTCAGAGTCAAGTTATCTTAGTTATTTTTTGCTCCATCTAAGCAAACTTGGAGTGCACTCCAAGTTCCAACCTTCTCTACTACCTCTAACCCCCCCCCCCCCCCCCCTTTCATTTAGGAAGGCTATAAAAGTCCCTCTTGTAATTGAGTTTAGTTTAAGTGTTTAATTGTGCTAAGTCCATAGAATCGATTAGCATCCTCATGCTAGGTTAGGTTAGAGAGTTACTTAAAGAGAGATGAGTAGCCATCGGAAGTCAAGCAGGAGAAGAAGGCGTCATCTAAGGAGGCAGGGGTTCATCCATTTTCAATTGGATTATAAATTATGTTATCTTTATTTTATTTTTTTTATTTTGCTATGGCAATGAGTAGCTAATTCCCTAATCTCTAAGGTGAGGGTTGTAATCGAATTCTAAGTTATGTTTAATATATGTTTTGTGTATGTTGATTTTAGTTTACTTTTATTGTTTGAACCTTTTTTATAATGCCCTTGCATACATAGTTCTGTCTACTATATGCCAGTGACCCTCCACATACCAATAGGTGTATGATTTCGTTACATTCCTGGTGTGAGTGGGAAGTGCATGTAAGTATATGTAACACTTCGGCTAACGAGGCCTGACAGCGGTTCAAAGACTAGGGTTAGAACCCAGTGGGCTCCCTTGGCAAGGTAAAGTAAATTGGTAATTTGAATTGTATTAGCAGATACCAAATTTAGGTAGGGTCTTTGGGATATTTAATTGAGGGGTAGAATAGGATATGATCAATTGTGTTTGTGTGAGAAAGATACTTGCATACATGTATTACTTTGAACTGATAGCCCAAAGCCGATCGTAAGATCGGAAAACTTTTCAAATCATGTACACAGAAACCCAGCATGCCTTGCGGGGTAGTGACAGTGCCGCATGCGGGGTAGCTGTGGGACAAATCTATGCCGCATACGAGGTGACAGACCGCATGCGGGGTAGAGTGACGTCTGAATTTATATTTTGCATAATTTAGAAGGAGAGAACATGAACCCTAGAGAATCTCTATTTAATTGTTTAACCCAAACCTTAGCACAATTAGCACCTCGGCATTAACCTTGAGGGTATTGAACCCTAAAAACTATTTTAAAAACTATTTTCAAAATTACTACAAACTGTTTTAAACCGAATTTCAAACCCCCTTATAACCTAGACTAGTAGATATAGTTAGATATTTAATACACTATCCCTGTGGATCGACACCCCAATTATACTACACGGTAGGATCATGCGCTTGTGATCTGAACGCAAGTAGAATTAGGGTTAAAAGGTATATTAATTTATACTGAAAGTTAGTAGTTCAATTTGGACTCATCACTCACCTGGACATTGCACTTCGAATTCCCGCCCACATACAATGCAATCAACATTTTTTTCTTTTGAGGACTATATTAGCCAATAAACATTTATCAGTTATATATTAATTTAAAAAATGAATTAAAAAATTATTAAAATAAAAATTTAAAAATTAATAGAAATAAAATAAATATAACTAAATAGAAAAAAATTTACTTGAAATCGCTAAAAAATCGCCTCTTCTTCATCTTTCTCTTTCACCTAAGTTAGACTGAACTGTGAGTGGGCAGGAGAGAGAAAACTGACTTTTTAAAATTAAAAATTATTAAAAATAAAATAAATATAACTAAATAAAAAAAATTACCTGAAATAGCCAAAAAATCACCTCTTCTTCGTCTTTCTCTTTCACCTAAATTAGAATGAACTGTGAGTGAGCAGGAGAGAGAAAACTGACTTTTATAGAGTTTTTGTAGGGTTTGATACAGGCAACAGACCGCCCAAACGTGGGCCGATCAGGTATCAAGATCAAACCGCCCAAACATGAAGCGGTTAGGGCCTTTTTAAAAAAATTTAAGTTTGAGAGACAGATTTGCTATTTTTTTTTTAGGATATTAATAAAAATTTCGGCACATACTCTACTATTATCATAATTTAATTTCTAAACAAGGAAAATTTAAATATTTCCGGGGCGTGTTTGATGAAAGCATAGGGGACCCTGCAGAGAAGAAAAACTTCATCCACAAGGTGAAAACAAAAACGGAGGTTTGAGAGTCAGATTTGTCGCTGGCTGCTTCACGAATTCGGATCCAATGAACCCAACTTTTGGTTTTAGATCGGAACCATCCGATTCGAATCTGTGAAAATCCATCCGCGAAGTGAGCGCACACATCCCGATAACAAATTCGAATTCTGAGACGATCTCGAGCGACGAATTCGAATCGGACGGTCTCGATCCAAAACCAAAGATTGGGTTACTTTAGAGGATCCGGACCCCTGCTTCACCCCTCCCCTCCACCTCCCTCTTCTTCCTGGTTCATCTCGCTTCGTCTCAGTCGAGCAGATTGTTTCATTTAAGAGTTATGCCGCTCGTCATCTCGCCCATTCGTCTCGACTCTTCATGTTTGACTTAGCTAGGGATTGTGAATTCATTACACCGTGTAGTATTTACTATAACTATATGTGAACAAGGTACGCACTTTTTGGTTGTTGTTGATGACGAGAATGCAAAGAGTTGTCTCTTTCCTCCTCTATTTTTTTTTCTTCTTTCCCTTCTTCTCCCTCATTTATGAGTGGTGTCCGGTTGATTCAGTTTCCGGTTCCGGTTTGATTCAGTGCCATCTCGGCTGAATGATGACTGTCCTGATTCAGTTTGATGCAGTGCCCTCTTTCTCCTCCTCTCTGAGTGGTGACTGTCTTGATCCGATTTGATTCAATGCCTCTCCACTGTGCATTTCTCTAGCGGCGTCGAATTTGGAAAGAAAAATACATTTCGTCCTCAAGGAAGGATTGTACACGGCGTAATTCGCCAGCTGCGCAACTTGAAGAAATTATTGTTGTGTCTATATTTTCAAAGAAGAAAATCGAAAGATCCACCTAAATACTATGCGAACACGAATAGACCAATTCACATTATTTGACATAGTAAATTAAATAATTTTACAAATAGCTCAATGTATAGATTTTAATGCTTCTTAATTTAAACAAAAATAATAAATATAATAACTATCTTGTAAATAATTAGATCAATTACCTACGGAATTTCAATTAAAAAATTAAATATCTCCGTATATAAAAATTTGAATGCGCTAAAAAATTATATATAAAAAATTGGAAGCATATTCTTTCAGACCGAGACAAGGCCACTGTATCACAATAAAAAATTGACCTTGATAAAATAATTTAGAGATCATGATTCACGACTCTTTGTTCTTATCGTGATGTTACAAAGCCAACCACCACCTATATTTTATATCGTAAAAAGGGTCCTTGTGGTCGGTATATTTTGAAATACGCACAAAGTAAAATAGAATAAAGCTGCTGAAAGTGCAATTTAAATTCTTTAAAAATATTATAGACGACGACGATACGATACAGACAGACTACAGAATGCAGAGGCGAACAGTAGCGGGTCACAGACTCAACATGACTATGTAACTAAGTTGGTAGAGTCCTTTTTTCATACACCCTGTCAGTCACTAGGAGTAGAGTGGGAAAAATGGCACGCCGGAGCCGACTCCGTCACGGAACGGCATGGAACGGCACGGCACGCGTGTCCTTCGCGTGCCATGACCATTCGTGTGCCGTGACCAATTGTTGGCAAAAAAGACACGGCACGGCACGGCACGGAAATTGTCTTGGTTACGGCACGGCACGGCACGGGACACGTTAGTCACGGAACGGTAGACACGCCAGTCACGGCAGTCACGAGGCAATACACTAACATACCTTCTTATAAGGTATAATTTTATTTTAATTAAAATATTTACATTTCAATTTCAATTAAAACATTTGAATTTTAAATAATCGTTTCGTATTTATTTTAAAACGTTAAATGTGATCAAACGTGACTAACGCACGTTTGGTCACGGCACGTTTAGTTACGGCACGCGAGTCACGCTGTGACTCGCGTGCCGTAACCACCCCTCATAATTTTTGTCACGGCACAGCATGTGAAAAATTTACTTGGTCACGGCACGGCACATGACCAAAGTCACGACGTGTTAGTCACGGCACGTTTTCCCACTCTAACTAGGAGTGAGGATGAGAACGTTTTCCCACTCTAAATAGCCCTTTTCAAAGGAAAAAAAAAAAAACTTGGCCGGCGGCCTGTGTATTTTTAAAATTCTTGAAAAAGCTTAGGCATTTGTATTATTTTTTATTTAATATTGGATATTAATAAAAATGACGGATATTAAAGTGACCAATTGCATCAACCCAATTCCTCTCATGGCTCTTATTCTATTTCAATAGCAAAAAAGACTTGCTTTGCATTGCACAACACAACTGACGAGAAATTTAAACAGGACAATCGAGAAAGAGAATACAAGGACATGCAACTCCACTTGCATGCAAAAATGGTTAGCTAACTGTCGAGCAATTAGTTCACTTTCCTGCAGTTGAGCCTGACCTCGCCATTCTGTCCAGTGAGCACTCCAATATTGCCAAGCTTCACCATTGATACAGAGAAATCACGGAAAAATGCATTCGCATCAGTGCTGTATTTCCTCACTAGAGCATCAGTGAAGCTACCATTAAAGAGTTCTTGATCAGAGTGTAAGAGGCCTCTGCGTGCAACAAGGTTCTTGTAGAATTGATTGCTAAACCTACAAATAATAATACAAAAGCATAAATCATTATCCCCTATCAGCTAGCTTAAACAATAAAAATAATAGGTATAATTATAATTTATAAAGATTACCTATTAGTGTTTGGAGTTGTGAGGGGGGTTAGTTGGGCGTCACCACCACTGGCAGGGCAGGTTTGTCGGGTTTGAAGAGCAAACGAGGTCTCAACATTGCTGTCACCTCCCCAAACCCTGATTTTGAATGCACTGCAGATTGCTGAACCGACTGAGTGCGCGCCAGAAAGCGCAGTGAGATCTTGGAAATTGAGGCCTTTGCGCCTAAAGCTGGCGGTCAGTTGGGATAGGCTGAAAAAGGGTGCCGGCAGTTGATTTGCCTCTGCGAGATTGGCTGTCCTTGAATCGCGGCGGCCAAGTGGCATTGCCCAATTGGGTCCACCTAGCTATACAAACATGAGTGGAAGATTTCATTTCGATATTAACATCACTAAATATTTGAACTTTGAAGGCTCACAATCTAACTTCAAATGATTTTATTTACCAAATAGGCTAAAATTAATGCATCAAACAACAAGCCAAAGACAATGTTTTCATAAAAAATTAAAAACAGAGAGACTACTAACCACGCTGACGCTGTCACGAGCAGCGAGAGCGAGAATGTCGGCACAGGAGACGGTGGCCCTGCAGGCCCTCTCAACTTGTCGCTTAGCGGCGTCGATCACTTCAAAGCCTCGTGCCGAGTTTATGTTACCGAAGGCTTTCTTTTCAGTGGCAATGCCTGGGGCTTCATCCAAAAGGATGGATGCATCACAACCCTGCACAAGGGAAAAAAAATTCAAAAAGAAGACAATTAATTTTTTTTTTTTAAGTAAAGTTTGTTAGGTTGGGGGTCAGGCCTTTGCCTTCAGAAAAAATAAGCTAACTATGGATATATATATGGTGTCAAAATACAGCATTCGAGAGACAAAATGATAAGATGAAAAGAAATAACAATCAAATTGTGAAAAATATCAAAGTGGTAAGCAGTAATTCTTTAGCATAAATTAATTGACTCTCGTACCATATTAAAAATGAATATTATTATTTTGAAGCTAATTTTAGTTACTGGTTGCTGTCTATTCAAAATATATATATAGCCAGTATTATACAGTAGAACTAGTCAACTAGCTAGCTATCAGAAATTGCATGCATATGGCCAATTAACATTGTATTGCTGAAATGTTCAATTACTGCATTCTTTTCTCTTCTAAGCCACTAAATTTTCAATTACTGCATTCTTTTCTCTTCTAAGCTACCAAATTTTCAATTTAAAAGGTTCGAATTCTTTTTCTGGTTAGCTATTTGAAATGAAATGGGCCTCAACAACAGGCCGAAGATCACAGAAAAGAAAAAGAAAGGCTGTCACAAGTCACAACTGACAGAGTGACAGATATAAAACCAAGAGAAAATGGACCCATGATGGTACTAGACAACTAGCGCTGTGCAGTACTATGCACAAAGCTGACACAGTCATGATTATCAACTTTTGAATATTCGAAATATATCATATCCTTCAGGATTTTTTTTTTTGAAAAATTAATATTGAGCAAAGTGGCTTTTTATTGTATTGTCCTTTCTGTTTAGTAGCTACTTGGCCATAAATGTAAGTGCAGTTTTTATTTTCATCCAAAGGAGCCCCACATTACTCATATGTATACAACATTTTTTTTTTATATTTCTTATATTTATATCATCTAAAACCCATAAAAATTATGTTGGGTTTCTGGACAAGCTAGCGTACCGGCCGGTGTGCTACCGTTGCACTTTTGTCAATTTATCAAAGAGAAAAACAAACATTAAATCTTTGTTTTTTGGTTGTTGAGAAAAAGATAGGTGACACTGACAACTGACAAGCCGCTATATATCATTTGTGCTCCATGCATGTATATATATGGTGAAGCAGGGGAAATGAAGTAGAGATAGTAAAATGAACTAGCTCACTTGAACAAAGCAATCATGGAAGAAGAGGCGGAGGAGGGAGGCGCCCATGCGCGGCTCCTTGGCCACGGCCTGCGCCACGACGGAGCGCACGATTCGCTCCACATTCTTGCACTTTGTTGCGTAAAATGTTGGCGAGAGCTGCCCCTGAACTGAGCAAGAAAGCAAGGCCACAAGGCAGCACACTATGGCAGGAAGTTTAATAGAGACTGAGACAGCCATTTAATGTGTCGTGGATTGGTCAGGCTTCAAGTCTGTATTCGGCAATAAATGGTTTTTACTTTTTAGGGAGTGAGAAGTGTGTTGTGTGCGTGGTTTAGTATATGCTGCTGTTTATATAACGGAGTTGTAGATGTATTTTTTTGTACAAGATTCTTTTTTTATAGTTTTTTATGTTCAAAGTTGGCATGTGCATTTGGAAGGCGTTTGTCGGCAAAAGCATGAGGATTTCACGTGCCTGAGCAAAGGACTGGTCTGCTACATCATAACCTGTGTGGAGGTTCATATAACCTATTTATGGTATCTTCTGATCGACCTCCATCTACGAGTGTAAACGGATCGGATATCATTCGATTTCATCTAGATTTCAATCTAAAAAATTACTTAAATTATCCGATCTGTATTTGTATTCAATACTAACCATTTATTCCTTACTTGTCCACAGGCTCAACAAATCTGGTTTTGGTTAGGTCCCAGTCAGGATTATGTCGCTTCATGGAATACCCTTTCTGATATTTTTGATTTTGCAGTTCATCTTGGGGAAGTGCGCAAACAGGGTTTTTTGGTCATCTTAAGCGCTGTCTGCTGGACGGTTTGGAAGCATCGAAATGAAATTTGCTTTAATTCTTGTGCTTCTAAGTCTGTTCGCTCTTTAATACTACTTAGCATTTTTGTTTTTCGTTATTGGGCAGGTCATATGGACGAAAGTGTCGAAGCAGCTGCTGAAACTTGGTTGCCAGTAGAGCTAAATGCAATTCCTTTGAGGACGTGGGACCCTGCAGACTCCCAAATGGTTGTCTTCCAGGGGAGTTCGCCAACTCATACAGGATGATCATCCAACAGTGGGACAAATCTGACTATCATAGCATTATTACTAGGGGTTTCATAATAGAGTTTATCTTTTCTATAACTGTGTTTTGGTGGTTGATTAAGAGACGCGCTTTTATCTTTGCTTGGTGTTTTGCTTATTTTGGGTATACAGAGATTTTAGCAAAAATGCTGTCCGTTTGGTTTTGTAAATTAACAATTGGTTTCTAATGAAACGGGCCGTTATGCCTTTTATCAAAAAAAAAAAAATTCAATACTATCCGTATTTGTATTCAATACTATCCGTATTTGTATCCATAATGTTACTATCTATTGTTGATTGTATTCAATTTTCTAATTACTTTTTTACATAATTTGCAAAACATATATTAGTTAAATTTAACTATTTCTATGATTGAGTGAGTTTGTAGGTTCATGATGATTATAATTGCAAAATTAATTTGAAGAACCAAAGAAAGGTTCAGGAAGATCTTAATTACAAGACCAAATTGAAGAACTAAAGAAATCAACAAGACTTTACGAGAATATATATTTGTAATAATCAAATAGAAAAGTAAAATAAATTTGAGATTATTGATTTATGTGGAGCAACTGTTCTGAACGGAACGAATCGTCTGGAACAGATTAAAATAGAAAACAACAGAGAGTTCCAAATTGGTTCCGCCCAGAACAGTTGTGATCCGTTGGAACACTTATCAAGAAAATCATGGGATAAATTGTACTAACTGTCCTCAACGAACATAGACGTTCGGAATGGTTAATATTAACTTAATATTGCGAAAATCATAATTTCAATATTCGTACAATCCGTTCGCAACAGATCACTTCCGTCTGAACGGATCTGGCAAACCTGGAGCCTCCACTATAAAATGAGTTATCCCATTTCAAATTTGACTAAGCTAGCCGCCTTCCACATTCAAAAAATATTTATTGTGCATTTTTGAAAGCTTATATTGTTGAGTGAACTTAAACTTCAATATCCTCTCAACTATCTCAAATTCACTCGACTTATCTTCTTTTAGATATAGTTTAGTGTCTAGAATTTAGTTCTAGAACCTTCCCATCCATAATGTAGATATCTACTTAGTGCTCCATTTGAATAGTTGTGTCACTTCCACGCTTGTAGGGCATTAAGGGTCTCACCTTCTCGAGTGTCTTCCGCTCACCATATATCCATAGTTGCGTGACGATCTCCGTTGTTGGGACTCTCCAGCTCGAGCTTCTAGGCTCACCTTGTACACGAGTTAGGCCATGACTTTCCACCTTTGTTTGGGCTCACGTGTCACGAGTTGTATCATTTCTTTTTAGGTAATAGGAAAGGGGCATCGACTAGGTTGCTCTACCCCGGAGACAGAGACATTCTACGCCGAACTTCGTTATCATCTTGAGTATCAAGTTTCTTTTACCGCTATGGCTCAATATTTGAGTTTTCAAAATCCTAACGGTCGATCCGAACCGTTCAACATGATTACAAAATGAATATGTACTTGCAAACCAAATTTTACATTTTTTTTTGAATTTTTTTACTATTTTTTTAGATAGGTAGAAAATCACTTGATCTGAAAATTTTGGACCATCCAAAAACAGTGATTTTCTACCTATCTAAAAAAATAGTAAAAAAATTTGAAAAAATGTAAAATTTGGTTGCAAGTACATATTCATTTTATAATCATGTTGAATCGACCGTTAGGATTTTGAAAACTCAAATATTGAGCCATAGCACGGACCAATCCATACTATGCATAGTACCGTAGTCTCACTCATTATTCAGAAAATAAAAGTCATCTACAAAAATAATTTTTCATTTGTGATAAAATCTTTTTTGAATAAACATTTGTTTTAAATTTAACAATATCCAGATAGTTTTTTATGTAATTAATAAAATGAATTGAGTTCTTAATCTGATACCCGTAAAAATCAAATTAGACGTACAATAGGTAAATTAGATGGGAAAATATTAAAATAATTAATTAAGCGCGGTTGGATACAAACAACTTGATTGGCGATTCAACTTTGACATTCGTAAATGCTACCTAAAGATCATGTTGAACGGTTTGGATCGATTGTTTGAACTTTGAAAATTATAAAACCAAATTTATTATAAAATGTTGTAACTTACAAATATTGTAAGTGGATCTCTCCTATTTTCATTTTTCTTCTTGTAATATTATAGTTCATTCTTGGAATCATAAAATACGCAAGCTATTTGATTTGATTTTGGAATGTGAATAATAAACATATAAAATTGTATTAACAATAGAGTGAGGCTACGGTACTATGCATAGTACGGATTGGTCCATGCTACGGCTCAATATTTGAGTTTTCAAAATCCTAACGGTCGATCTAAACCGTTCAACATGATTATAAAATGAATATGTACTTGCAAATCAAATTTTACATTTTTTTGAATTTTTTTACTATTTTTTTAGATAGGTAGAAAATCACTTGATCTAAAAATTCTGAACCATCCAAAAACAGTGACTTTCTACCTATCTAAAAAAAATAGTAAACAAATTCGAAAAAATGTAAAGTTTGGTTTGCAAGTACATATTTATTTTATAATCATATTGAACGGTTCGGATCGACCGTTAGAATTTTGAAAACTCAAATATTGAGCCGTAGCACGGACCAATCCATGCTATGCATAGTACCGTAGCCTCACTCTCAAGTCTTAACAATATGTTTCTTCGGGAGATAAACAGTAACATACTTTTTTTACCATTATAATATTTTCGAAAAAAATCTTTTTAAATTTAAAAAGTATGTAACACTGAATTTATTTTATGTATGTTTATTTGATAATCAAAATGATACTAACGATTTGTGCTAAATACAGAATGAAAGCTTCCATTTTTTTGAAACGAGGTTGTTGACTTGTTGTTAACCGTCCGCACAAGATTGAGCGGATCCCTTGAAGTAACTCCAATTTTTGAGTTTTAAATCGGGACCGTCCAAATTGAATCCGTTGCTCGAAATTGTTTCGGATTCGAACTTATTTTTCGGAATACATGCGCTCCACTTTAATTAGATAGTCACGGATTCGAATTGGACGGTCCCAATCCAAAACTCAATTTTTGAGTTACTACACTGGATCTGAATTCCTTCCTTTCTCACTTCCTTTGAGATGAAGATGAACGTGAAGTATCATGACCGCTGACACATTTAAAGAGTGTTTTTAAGTTCAGCCCTCTAAAAAGTAGTGTTACATTGGGAAGCCCGAGAATGGAATACGCCGACTTGTAGGCTGCTACTCTAATGTAAAATGTAATTCATCACATAAATAAGAACAAAAAGAAAAGAAAAAACCTATTTACACGATTTCCCAAGTAATAGAGTTTGCACGAGTCTATTCCCAGGTAGGGTTGAAAGGGGGTCCGAATCTGCTGCGATTCTGAGGAATCAGAGGACCCTGCGATTCTAAATTCAACTATTCAAATGATAAAATTCAGAATTTTTTTGAGAAATCAGTTTTTGTGCACGAATTTCAAAACATATAAACGGTTGAAATTGGAATCGCAGGAACCCTACGATCCCACAGAATCGCAGCAGATTTATTTCCTTCAAAGGGTGCTTGAACCTTAAACCGCTGGGATGAAAGCCAAGAGCACAAACCAACTAGACTACTGTAACTTATTGAAAAATCTCATATTTCATAAAGTATATACAATAATACTTCCTATTTTTAAGTTTGAATATAATTTGAATCACAATATAAACATTGTATATATTTCATATCTCCATTCCATTATTAAGCACGTTGGGTGTCCGATCCGCCAACGGGTACGATTGAAAGATTAATTTTTGGATTTAATCTCAGCTCTCCAATCATATAATCTATCTTCTTTTGATTAAACGCATCTCTTTTATGTGTAGAAGTTTAAATTTAGCTACAAACATACTCGCCACACATACTGCCACACGATGCGTTACAATTAAAATTAAACAAACTCTAAAATTTAGCAATATAATTCTCCGTTTTCTTATTTATTTGTTTTCTTATTTCTCCCTCTCCAATTGAAATTTTCTATACGGCGGATCACAATGCAAATCAATTTTTTGTTCACTTCCTTATTTATCTACTTCCTTATTTCTATACATATTACTGTGATAAATCTAGAATATATTTCTAATTTTGTTTTTTATGAAAATTTATCATTTTGTATGAGAATTTATGTTTGTTATCTTATCATATATTCCGTTGCAACGCACGGGCATTATACTAGTAATTCTCTATAAATAATACTGTAAGATATGAAATTAAATATTATTTACATAATATACTATGTAAAATAAAATTATATAGTGTATTTCATATAATTATGGAACTAATATCATAATCACAATAAAATTTAATATAATGCTAATTATTATGTCAATGATATTCAGTGTAATATTTTTTAATATTATTTATGTTACTTCAAATTTAAAAAATATGAAGTTTTATTGTAGGCAAATTCTTCTATGGACATAAGGACCTATTTGTAAAATGAACATATTTTCATTTTCAAAGTTCAAACAATCGATCCGACCGTTCAACATTATCTACATATTAAAATGTACTTGGAGGTCAATTTTTACATTTTTTTGAATTTTTTTACTATTTATTAAGTATTTTACAAAAACTAATCAAATTCATACCATTGAATTTTGTAAAATACTTAATAAATAGTAAAAAAAATCAAAAAAATGTAAAATTTGACCTCCAAGTACATTTTAATATGGAGATAATGTTGAACGGTCGGATCGACTGTTTGAACTTTGAAAATGAAAATATGTTCATTTTACAAATAGGTCCTTATGTCCATAGAAGCATCACTCATTATTGTATATAGGTTATAGAGGGAGAGATTTTTCACAAAATTGTAGTCGAGTTGTTTTGTGTTTTTTGTCTTCATCCAAGTGTTCCAAGGTTCAAGTCACGACCAAGATATAATTTTGTTATTTTAACTAAAAATAAATTTAATTGACCATAAAATTGTTGGAAACAAAAATCAAACTCAAAATTGAACGTCAAACACCCTTCCACTATACCATACATCAATATATGAAAATATGAAATTGATTCGCTAAATAATTCAGCGGAAAAGTCCAAAATTCCACTTAATTATTCAGCAGAAATGTTATTTTTTGAAATATGCTTGAGGTGATGGTATGCCTTTTAATTTAATTTTTTTTTATAATGTTGTGAATAAAAATTTCGGAATAAAATCAGTAGGAATCGTTGTAAATGGGCTCTGAATTCAATTCCTCATATTCAAATAATTCAATAATCTATACATAAACTACACACCGAAACTAAACTACAACTAAGATGAAGAAGCGAATTGAAACCCCAGTGGGCCAGTGTAATACAAAGAATTGAATGTAGTTAAAGAGGTCTTGACAACAACACCAGCAAATCATACTTTCACGTCAGTTAATTGAAATTTTTTTATAAACCATAATTAAAAAAAATATTTTTACGAAACCAAACCAACATGATTACTTTTTTTTTTTTAACACATAGGCGGCTCGTATGAAAACTTGTGAAACCAGTACCACATAAAATTCAAAAAGGGGACCGGACCGAAATGGCATTTCGGTCCGGAATAAAAATAACGGACTAAAATAGCATTTCGGTTCTTATGGTTTTTGAAAAAAAAAAAAGTAATAATGTTGGTTTCGTAAAAAAAAAAAAAATTAATAATGGTTTATAAAAAAAAATTCCAGTTAATTTACTCTCCGGCAATTGAGCCGGATCTCTCCCTGGTTTCCGGTCTTCAGTCCGAGATTTCCCATTCTCACCATTGCAGCGGCGAAAGCACGTGCGAATGCCCTTCCATTGGTACCGTACAACCTCACAAATCTGTCAGTGGGCCCACCGGCTCGTCCTTTGAACAGCTCTTGGTCTGAGTGTAACAGCCCGCGACCGATCATCAGGTTCTTGAAGTATTGGTTGCCAAACCTACATCAAGTTTGTAAAAGAGACATGCCAATTGTCTTAGTAATTATCAATACAATGAATGATAAAAAAAATAGCCGTTAACAAAACCTGTTTGTATTTGGAGTAGTGAGAGGGCTAAGATTGTTATCTCCACCACTGGCCGGGCAATTCTTCCTGCGTGCAATTGCAAACGGTGGATTGATGTTGGGTTCTGTGCCCCACACCCGGGTTCTGAAGGCGAAGCAAACAGAGGAGCCGACCGTGTGTGATCCAGAAAGCACGGTCAGCTCTTGCGCACTCAGCCCCTTTGCTGCAAATTTGCTTATCAGCGAGGTTATGTTTTCAAAAGGAGATGGAAGGTTGTTGGCCTCTGTTTGGTTAGCAGTCATCGAGTCACGACGGCCGAGTGGCACCGACCACTTGGGTCCTCCAAGCTAACAAAAGAGATTGAATAGCAAGTTAACAGTATTGTATCGATCAGTTACTTAGTGATACATTGACAACAGATCCATTCGAGTCTGGTGTTGAGTTACAAAACAAACCAAGCTAACACTGTCACGAGCTGCCAGAGCGAGGATGTCGGCACAGGAGACGGTGGCATTGCAAGCTCTTTCTACCCGAGCTTTGATGGCATCTATGACTTCAAATCCTCGTGCGGAGTTTTTGTTAGAAACTGAATCCTTTTCACTTGCTAAGCCAGGTGCATTGTCCAAAAGGATCGATCCATCACAACCCTACACAAATACATATACATAGAAATATAGAATCATAGATTACATAACCAGTACGTATGCATACATACACGAACAATTTTAATTAAATAGATGTGCATATATATTAGTTTTTAACAACTAAAATATGCAATCTAGCTAGCTAGCTAGAGGTGAAAACTATATGTTATACACTCACTTGAACAAAGCAATCATGGAAGACGAGGCGCAGGATCGAGGCACCCATGCGTGGCTCCTTTCTGACAGCCTTAGTCATAACTGAGAGAACAATCTGCTCCACATTTGGGCATGTTCTCGCGTAAAAGTTCATCGAAAGCTGCCCGTTCGTTGTACAAACAAGGAAGGCAAGGAAACAAGCCATGGCAACAAGTCTATAAGAGGCAGCCATTGCTTTTGTTAAAATTGAGTTGTGGTTAATTAAAGTTTAGAGGAGAAATTAAGAGTTTTATAAAGGCCAGGTTGAGCTTAAACATATGCATGCATTTAATTTCACAAGTCAACCGTTAAAATCATGCCATTAAATTCAAGTGATCTGATAAACGGTAAAACAAGCATCAAATTCATGTTTTGAATTTGGTTTTTAATAGGAGGAGGGATCGGATGATACTCTTTTTTTGTGACACCGGATGACACTTTATATTTTTAAAGTTCAAACAGTCGATATAAACCGTTCAATATGATGAATATATTAAAATGTGCTTGCAGATCAAATTTTATATTTTTTTATAATTTTTTTACTATTTATTAAGATAGATACAAAAATTTAATAGTCTGAAAACAACGATTTTGTAAATTGTGATCTTTTCTATATTTCAAATTACCTTATTTTGGAGCTTTGACATGTAGGAAGGGAGAACATGCAATCGCATTTGTGATAAAGAAATGTTAAATGCTCATGCACTGAATAAAACCGAAATATAAGAGTAATAGAAATTCTTCAAAAAGTACAATAAGCACGGGTCGGACAAATTTAGTACGTCGTACTCGGAAAAAAAAAAATAATGAGGCTGCTTGAAGCATATCTAGAAACAGCAAATTTTATTATTTAAATTTAATCGAAGGAATCTCTGCTTGGTTAATGAACCTAGGTCGTATAATAAAAATAATAATTGTATCGAAATCAGCACAAAAAGACTAATGTATTACTGCATAGCCGATGCTAACGTTAACAAAGCCAAGTTTCCGACAAAACATAAAAAATAGGAAGCTGATATGAGTACCCACGCTACAGTACCCGCACTGTACCCACACTTAAACTGCCATAACTGCTTGTGGGGACCGCAACTATTCCAAAACTGTAATTTTGTTTTCCAAATTTAATAGTAATAATGTGAAGTATATATCTCAAACAGGTCAAGTATTTATACCCATACAATCAACTACTTCTGATATATGAATTTTTCTAAAATAACTGTACCTGCACCTTTTTTGAAAAAATTTCATGTTGTACCCGTATTAGGGGACCACTCAAACGGCATGTGGGGACGCGACTGTTCGAAAACTGTAATTTTGTTTTAAAAATTTTGATACTGTGAAGTATATATCTCGAACAGGTCAAGTATTTATACCTATACAATCAACTACTTCTGATATATGAATTTTCCTAAAATAACTGTACCCGCACATTTTTTGAAATTTTTTCATGTTGTACCCGCATTAGAGGATCACTCAAACGGCATGTGGGGACCGCAACTGTTCGAAAACTGTAATTTTGCTTTAAAAATTTTGATACTGTGAAGTATATAGCTCAAACAGTGCAAGTATTTATACCTATACAATCAACTACATATGAAATATGAATTTTCTTAAAATGACTGTACCCGCACCTTTTTTTGAAATTTTTTCATGTTATACCCACATTAGAGGACCACTTAAACGGCATGTGAGGACCGCAACTGTTTCAAAATTATAATTTTGTTTTAAAAATTTTGATACTGTGAAGTATATAGCTCAAACAGGACAAGTATTTATACCTATACAGTGAACTACATATAATATATGAATTTTCCTAAAATAACAGTGCGGGTACTGTAGCGCGTACAGTGCGGGTACTGTAGCGTGGGTACTGAAATAATTATTCTAAAAAATAAGCATGCACTTGACCAGCCAGCACAAAGATGCTATTTCTCTTTCACACATTTCCCCAAGTTAGGTTCATACATCATCATAAGTGTAATATTTGAATTTCAAATAACTAAGTGTCCGTTGTGTAACAATTAATATTGTACGGACTAAACTCAAAACTAATTTGACTTTCTCAGCTTCAAGTCTTCAACCAATTAATTCTACCCTTCAGCACCTGCCGCATGCGCTTTCAATTTTTGCAACCTAAAATAAACACTTATTTTCAATTAACACTTCTGTATTATGGCTTCAGTGGCTTTGCCATTCTTTTCAAAATAAATATATAAATAAATGCTCAACAAGAAAAATATTTACAGCAACACAAACATCATTAGTTCATTACCCTTAACCAGAGAGAACTGGAAGCAATCTTCATTTCTTTCATGAATTGTACTTTCATGTCTCAGTCGATGAATCCAACATTTAAAAAAAAGTAAGTTATGCACATTCTTTTTTTTTTTTCCAGGATGGTGATATGGTAATTAACATGAATAAAAGATTCCAATGGAACTCGTGGCTTAATATAACTGCAAAACTATATTTGACATAAGCTAAGAATTCAACACTTACCTTTCCAAAAAGATTCAAATTCAAAACACCCAAACATTATCACACAAGCTGCCTTCTGTTATATGTATCTTCATGCACGAACACAGGCTCAGTGCTCTGAGGAGGGACCTGCGGGACCCCCATGGCTATGCCCGGGTTGGCCTGTGGGGCCCACATCATCTTTGAAGATTCCACTGTGATGTAGTACACCAACCCAAGCGTGACAGTGGTGAGAGATAGAATACCCGCACTAATGAAAATTCCGGGTTTTACCACAGGGCAGTAGTAGCCATAGCTGATGTTTTCGTCATATCTTCGGTCATTTAAAGCAGCCGCACCTAGTAATAGAAGGAAGGCCATCACAAAGGTAACCCTATATTGACACAACAAAAGAGAAATAAGGTTTTTCGTTATTTGAAAGACAGTAAGTCGCAGTACAAATAGAGCAATCTAAAAGTAACTTGTAGTCTCATGAGTCATGACTAGGTATGGACAGCATTGTTTACATTATGACCCGACTCATCCAGTCTTAAGACAGGATGTGGGTCAATGGGTCAGATACAGGTATCGAATTCCTGACCCACGACGGATCAGGTCAGATCAAAATTTCAACAAATGAGACCCTCTAATACACACCCAATAACCACTACAATAGATACTCTTTTGTTAGAACCAGCATACTACCATAATAAAATATTTAGTTTTGAACTTAAAAGGGCAGGTTGGGTTGACTTGTGATTAGGGGTGAAAACAGAGCGGATAGGAGCGGGATAGTGGTAAGACCATATCCATATCCCTTTTTAATTTTCCGAATACGAATACGGATTGGATATCAGACGGATACGGATACGGATACGGATCGGATCGGATATTTATTAAAATAATATAAAAAAATTAAAAATACTAAAGTTCATAATATTTATCTAATTATAATGGTGAATAACATAATTTTTGCATAATATATATTCAAATATATGATATATATCTACTATTTGGATACGGATAATTGAAACGTAAAACCATAACAGTATCCATATCCACACGGATATTCGGATATTGGATATCCACATCAAATTTTTCGAATACCTATCGAATACGGATCGGATATTATCCATACCGTTTTCACCCCTACTTGTGATCTGTCTAGGTCAGGTATGGGAGGGTGCATTCATGACCCATGGGGATTCAAGTCAGATCTGACCCATATAAAAATAATAATTAAATAATATTGACTCAGTCCATACCTGACCCAACCAGACCTATTGATACCCCTAATTTGTACATAGCCAATGTTTATTTTCTTTATACGAAACTATAGTTTCTTCAATATTGCACAGAAGCTGTGTATACCTCTTCTTACCTTCAATTTTAATAAGATACCGGAATAACAATTTGGCCTCATCCAGTCTGTCGTCTGCTAAATTAATCTAGAAATGACAGAATTGACAAAAATGCATTGGACAGAACTTCGCAAATTAGATACCATAGAGCTACAAAACTGACCGAGATTAATCAGTTGGAAGTGGATCGTGTTGACTTCTTGGTTTCTCTATTCTTTTATTATATTTATTTATTTGATGTAGCAGGCGAACAACCTATTATGATTTCATTAAATTAAATAAAAAAAAGTCCATGGAAGCGTTATTACAAGATTGAAGAAAAGAAAGATAGAAAAGGATGGAAGGAAGAAGTAAAAAGACAGCAGAGAAAAGTAAAAAAAACGAGAAAGCAAGATGGTAAAGTAAAAACCAATGTTATCAGAACCGGACCGAATATCGACCCGGTAAAGTTCTAGGTCAAAGGTTTAGTGGTCGGACCGGTGGGTCAACCAGTTCGATTGTCGGTTTTCGAAATAATCAGCTTTGATAATGAATTGTTCTCTCTTACTTTACTAGAATTAATTTGAGCAAAATTCATTATATAAGTAATCATAATGATAATATTTATATTTTTAATTCAGATCAGTGCACCCCCATATATTTTATAATTCTTCTATAAATCATCAAAATAATTATTTTGTACTTTTGGGATTAGTGCACACCAGTACTCCAGTAGTGAAGTCTTTAATTTTCAGCGCATTATGTAAAGCTAATATTATATTTATTGCTAATATTACACAGATACCAATGATGAACTGACCTAATAACAGCTATTGAACCCACAAACAAACAATAAAAACCCACATAGCAAAAAATTGGAAGAAATATATAGTTATATTTTTACATGGTGCTATGTAACTTCTTCTTGACTGATCTAGGATTTCACTAGAAGCGATAGGATATACCATTAATAAAATCAAACCAGGAGGAGGAGGTACCGAAACTACTAACAATACTAACCACGGTGATTTTTCAAAGCGAGACCGACCTAGCTTTCGCAGATTTGAATTTGGATTTTGCTTTGAAAAGACTAGGGCGCACAACCCCATTTTTTTCAGGGAGGAAAGGAGAGAAGTGAAGATCCATACTTAAGAGGAAGAGAGTGGTGAATTTGTTGCTCTATGGCTGCCGATAGGACATTAGGACCAGATCGAGAGAGAAAGAGAGGAGATAATTGGAAAGTCACGTCATCTGTTTTGAGCCGGTTTTTCATCGGATGGGTTCTGCGTTTTTTTTAATAAAATTCGGCCGGTTGAATCCGTTTTCACGATTCACTAACATATCCGATCTTTCAACAGAACCAAACCAAATAGGAGACCGGGTTCGGTTTTTTCCGGTCCAACCGACGGTCCGGTCCGGTTCTGATAACACTGGTAAAAACCACAACCCTAAACACAACTAAGATGCCTAAAGCCTACAGTTGATAGTGTTAAGTGTATATCTCAACACATAGGCCATTCCTGTACTACGGATCAATATATCCATTTTCAAAGTTCAAACAATCGATCTAAACCGCTCAACATGATCTCCATATGAAATGTACTTGTAGATCAAATTTTACATATTTTAGAATTTTTTACTATTATTTTAGATAGGCAGAAAATCACTACTTTTGAATGATCTAAATAATAGTAAAAAATTCTAAAAAATGTAAAATTTGATCTACAAGTACATTTCATATGGAGATCATGTTGAACAGTTTAGATCGATTGCTTGAACTTTGAAAATGGAGATATTGATCCATAGTACACACCAATATGTGCTATTGCATAGTACCGTAGCCTCACTCAAATATATATATTTATTTAAGGAACCTCAACAAAAAGTAAAGTACATTGTTGAACAAATTCAGATAAAATTTATAAAACCAATTAAATCTGACAATGTGTTCTCACTAATCTTGATGGTGTTGTTGCATGTTAGCATATGGTAGAGTAGCACTTTGACGTTGCTTTACAGTTAGTGGACCGATATGTAAAGAGAATTTTCAGGGGCCCCTTTGTCAGTTTTCACCATCAAAATAGTGAATGTTAATTGTTTTGCAGTTAATTATTTAAAAATACCATTAGTTAGTTAATGATTAGTACATTGGTACAGGGCTTGGTACTAGAGATTGAGGAATGGATTCATCACTGTTAGCACTCCAACACGCGCAAGGAGCCATTAGGCTAAGAGAGATGCGGCTAGCAAGTTTAGCCAATTCATAGCTATTCCTATTTGGGTTATGATGCATGTACTGATTTTGTGTTTTGTGTTTTATGCCCTACGATTTTCTTCATCTTATAACTTAACTTTCTTTAACAAAATTTGTTGTTGGGTAGTTCTCCCAGACCTTACAAAGAAAAAGAAAAAAATTGTTTTACTTGAGTAAGATATTTGGTTTAGGATTAAAGGGTGATCCCAGTTGTCCATTGTAATGTATAAAGAAAGATCATTACTCCATAACATAACAGATGGAAATTGAATGTAACTTTGCAATTCTGAGTCCAAGAGTCCACCAGATCTTATGCAATCCGAATCCACAATAAGATTGGAACACTAGCCAGGTCTGACACTAGTCAATAACTCAATATATTGTGACCCAGCAGGTCAGACCCAACCCAACCTGGATAGTTTTCAAACTGTTCTCTAAAAGATATTAAAATGGATGGGAATCTAGTCACAATTAGTTTCTTTCCTTACAGGGCTGCAATAAAACTTCATCAACCCAACCCGTTTTCACCCAAAGGATGTTAGAGAAAACTTCGTTTAAGTTTTCATTGCTGATTCATTTATTAGGGAATTAGTGCAGCACAACCTATTTCTATAATAACTCAAGCTGAATCCTGATGAGTCAACAAATGCCGTCTTCTCTAACAATACAATATTTCTTGTCCAATTCGATGGAATATATCTAAGAAAATATCACTTGTAGATGAAGACTTAGTGGTTCAGTCTCATTTTAGACAGAAAAGAGACATGGAAGCTTACCTGTCAATCTCTTTGATTTTTATATTTTTAAATTTTCTTAAATATAGCAGATTACTGTAAGAATTCACAGACGTTATAAGAACTTGACCTAATATCATATTTAGTAAAAACCATGAAATAGAAAATTTGATATATTTATCAATCAAATTTACTTCTCACATACTCAAAAGACAATGCACATACCAGGAAAAGATGAAGCATATGAGAGCACTGGTCCACCTGGAGTTTGACGAGGGTGGCCGGGTCTTGCAACAAAGGCACCCAGCTACAGCATTTATAATAATTTGTGCTACTAAAAGAGATAGAGCGGCCACAAACCCTAGAGCGGAAGCAGGGCTTCTAGGGTATATGCATTGTGAATCTGTGGCAACCACATCCTTTTGCTGCAAACACACACACAACAAGAAATTAGGATAGATAATCATCATATACACAAGACAAGAAAGTAAACATATAGTTCATAGATAATATGTTATAAGATCAATCTGGTATAGTAAATGTTATTTCCCATTTTAACAGGTCTTTGTCAACTTCTATTTATGAATATCAGCAGTTTACATACATGAGGTGATTGAGGCGGAAAACGAAAAAGTTTCCAAGAATATCCAAAAGACTAGTTTATGTTTTCAGAGTGAATAATTAATGTGTGTTGCTAATGGCTGATCTGGATCTACTAAAGGCCATAGCTAAGTCGTTAGGAGAGCTATTGGGCTTAGTCTCGGCCTCTATTGGAAAAAAAAAAATGGAGAATTCTGGGCCTAAGACTTGTATGGAGGCTCTGATCCAGGATAGGAAGGTGTAGTCTAATAAAGAGAATCATTTATTTATTCAATGCTCTTTTGTCAAATCAATATAGTTTTGGATGGGCTAATGTCAAGATGTGATGCATGCTTCGTGGAATTTACAAGATCTGTGGGACTATATTGCAAAATTGCCACCTAGAGAGAAACAAGCTTTTTTGCCTGTAGGCAGCAGTTTGCCGGCGTTTGTGCAGAGAAAGGAATGATCTGTGCTTTTTCATCAGGTATTAAAATTCCAAAAACTACTACAATCATGATTTTACTTATTATGAATGACCTTTTTGCATCACTGGGCAGGTTTGTGTAGGACTCAATTGTGTGATCAGGTCAAGAGATGGTTGCCACTAGACCTGAAGATGGTACCTCTGCAGGCTGTGCACCCTAGAGATGTGCTGATGGAAGAACAGCAGCTGATTCTGGCATTGTGCAGATGAACTACATATTTTTTTTTCTTTTTAATTCACAGATCTTGTGGAGTTGATGCATTGATGTTTAGTTAAACTAGTGTGGGATGCTTTGATTTCTGTTTTGGATTTTTTTAGGGTTGGTGTGTGAAGTCTGTACCACAGTTTTATTATTGAACTGAGGGTTAATTAGGGCCCAGGTCTATATTATACCTTGGCCTTAATTACAAAATCAATCTTAGTAAAGCAAGGAACCTTGAGATCCTTGTGATTAAAGAACCCACACACACGTCGAGATCGAGAGAGAGAGAGAGAGAGAGAGGTACAGTGACTTTGGTGGCTTCACCCGCTACGGCGAGAGCAGCAGAGAGTATTCCGAGAAAGGCGACTATTGCACACACTACCTTTACCCTGGTCTCCATTTCTTCCCCCTCTTTCCCTCTCCCCCTCTCTGCTCTTGAGAGTAACTTCACTTGCTTCCTGCCTTGAATTCCTCACGTGTATTTTTTTATTTTTTAATTAAGGCGAGATGAACCGTTCAAATCAGACATCTGTGATATGAATCTTATCTGCCCCAAGCCCCTTTTTTTTTTAGTTACCACCAAAAAAAATATAAATTAAATGTTATTTCAAAACATACTACCCACGCGTACCCAGTTCACGCACCAAATTGGACGGTGCGTGTACTGGGCAGGCGCACCGCTTGGTGCGCGTACTGGGCAGGCGCACCGACCCACTTGACCCGGTGCGCAGACTGGGGAGGCGCACCAAGTTTTTTTTTTTTAGAGACAAATAGTTAAAAATGACGACGAAACTTCAAACGGCTATAAAATGGTGCTCCAGTGTCCGATTTCAGCAAATGACCACTTTTCGAAAAGCTTGTGAAAATACGCATGCGTCAGTGCTAATAATGTCAGATTTCGAAATTCAGAATCGCAAAAAAACAAAGGAAAAAATCTCAAAACTTGAGTTGAAGTTTCCGATTAAGATTTTCATTTATATTGTTCAATCTACGTAGCTCAGTAAATTAGTTATGTAATGAACTTGTAGACTACCAATTTTTATTATTTTTGAAATTTTTTTACTATTTTTTATGATTTATGAAAGATGGCACAAAATCAGCATAATTTTGCATAGTTTAGCGTGTTTCATTATAATTAGAATAATTTAGTCCGCGCACCAACGTGGTGCGCCTGCCCAGTCCGCGCACCGTCCAATTTGGTGCGCGGACCCAGTACACGTGGATGGTATGTTTCAAAATAATCCAAATTAGATGGTAATCAATTAATTTGGTTTTTTTTTTATGTGGTAACTAAAAAAAAGGGGGCCCAAGCCCACAACCAGAACCTGCCCTTTCGCATCAGGTTTCGATACGAACCGTCCGATTTAAATGAACGACCCAAACTAGTTCAACCTTCCCATAATAAAATCCCTACAATTCAGAGAGCATCCAAATCCGAGCAATTGACACTTTGACGCTTCACAATAGTATCGTACGACAATACATAAATATGTTGCGGGGGCGGTGCTCGCTCACTTAAATCAGTTGTGACAAGGGATCCAAATCCTCTCCGGCCACAGAAAATGCAAGCGAAGATTTGGATCCTTGTCCACTGTTGGGTTCGTTGGACCTAGAATTGCGGAGCCCCCCACTGCAACGACTACGAGTCAGCAGGAGCGGATTCAAGATTTTTGTCAGAGAGATAAAAAAATATTGAATCAGGTTTAATTATCTAATTGGATTTAAATTCATTAACTAATTAGGTACTCGATAAAAAATAATATTTTAACTTATACTCCAATGCTTTGACTTGTAATTTCTGATTCTCTGACTTATAATTCTAATTACCAATCAAAATTCAACAAATTTATTTCAATTTTAATTCTAAATTTAACCTGAATTACAAATCAAATGTCCAGAGGGGGGCAAAAAAAATTCCGAGGGAGGACAAAGTCGGTCGGAACCGATAAATCTCCACTAAAACTCAAAATCCAGGGGGGACAGCTGCCCCCCTGAAATACACTGGGTCCGCCCCTGCGAGTCAAGGAATGCAGGCCCCGCCACGTTTGCCCCTTGGTACATCACCAGGAATTTCACTAGTGATCAATCATACAGACATGCTGTTCAACCTTGGAATTAATTACTCGCCCAAGAGGAAAAAAAAAAAAAAAGAGAGAACAGAAGATTCATGATTATGCCGTTGACTTGTCATTATGTTTCTTAATTTTACAGAGGTGAAAGTGATACTTACTCTGAAAGGCCTTTATAATGTTCTTGACCCACCCAATCAATGAAGTAAGATAATGATAGTATTAAGGTACAAGCAACCAATATCATTTGGAACAATCAATCGGATGCCAAATTTACCAATTCTAATTCACCAAAGTCTAAAAAGAACAGTCAAGCATTTATTCAGAAGCTATACAAGCACGGAGGAACCAGAGAGAACAGATTTCCGTTCAAGAGGAGTTAACTATTTTCATCTGAGCCTTCGATTTTCACAAAGTCTAACTTTACTGGATTTGCATGCTGACCTACATTTAGCAAACAAATAGCGCAAGAAACCTGATCAAGGTGTTATGCACAAAACTTTGGTTGTCAAATTGTATAGAACAAAATGAAAACAACACGAAACCGAAAGGCAACATAAGGAAAACCAAAACTAAAACATCCCAAGAAACAAAAGAAGACATTCAAAACAGAACCTACAAAATATTGGTCACTTCTGAGGCGGCAAGTTTTGCTTGCAACTCCTTGACTTTCCCGTGCAACTCAACTTTCTGCTCCTTGTAACTCTGTATTAAGAATTCCTTCCCATCTATTACTTCCCGCAATTCACCGACCTCTTTCTTCAAGTTCTCCATTCTCTTCTCCACTACAGCATACCTTGTGTCCATCTCCTCTACCCCATTATCAGCATAAAACCCACTTGAACCTACAATACAACGATCCACAACAACCTTTTGCAACCGTCGGATCTCCCGATCAGACTCGAACAAATCCCGATTTGCTGACTCAAGCTGGGCATGCAAATTTGAATTATGAGCAAGTTGAATATTCAGTGAATTCTGGAGGTCTGAGATTTGGGTTTGCATCTCCATGACCATATCATCCCGCCTCTTTAGTTGTAACCTAAGCTTCTGAATAACCTCTCTCTTGGAGTAGATATCGGATCCGCATTCTGAGAAACATGGGGATCCAGAACTGTTAGAGTACTGATGCTGTTTACGAGGTGGCTCAAGCCGGTCAGGTGAGGATGTCCACATTACACCACCATTGTCAATGCCGTTTTCATTTACAACACCATTGATTGGTAATACACCTGACTGGAGTTTTATGAGGGGAAGGCTTGGATGAGGGGAAGGCACCACTGAAGGAGTTTTATGAGAGGTTGACAGGGCTTGCTTGACATCAGTTCCACCTGCAAAAAATAGAGCAAGTTGCAAGAAAGAGACAAGAATTCATATCGGAAACAAAAATCCACTGAGTTAACAGACAAGAATTCATATTGGAGAATTTAAAAAACAAATGAAAGACCAAGCTTTTACAGCTGTGGTTCTCAAATTATGGCCACACTTGAGATAACAAAGGAAGAGGGAGAAGTCAGGTTAAGCCAAAGATGTTGACTGAGACATCCGGGTGATTGAGGGTTTATGAGTTGTTTCAAGTGTTTCTTTAGGTACATTGGTTAAGTTATTTCTGTGATGGAAAACTGATTGTTTCGATAATAAATGAAACCAGTGGGCAGTGGTACCTTGCACCACATGTATAAACAAAAAAGAAAAAAAAAAGGGTCACCTTCTCAAACTCAGGCCATTGGCATTTTTCAGAAAACCAGATACAGGCTCTAAAAAGCGTGGGGCATTACATTTTTTTAAACACTGGCCAGAATTCAAACTTTGTTTTTTTTTCTGTTTTGAACATTTTTTAATTTGAGATCATGTCTGTTTAATCTGCTCGGTTTTTGTTTCCAAATACAAAGTTTTTCCTTATTGAATCATGCTTCCAGGTTTATTTGAAAAATCATGATTCCTTGTTACAATTGGATAGCAAATTGACTGAACTTAATTTAAGCCCAAAAGTTTCCTTTTTCAGCAACAACATTACATAAGAACTAAAACAATATACTAATGTTTAAATAAACATGAGTAAGAGCTCCCTCAACCCAGTTCTAACCCATTGAGCCTGTTTTATCTTCTCATGTTACTTTCAAAATCATTGTTTTACAAGTTCGATACAAAGTAAGACTAAGAAGCACAGACTCACATCAGGTCGACTAGAGTAACACTCAGAACAACTATCATATATTGTATCAATTTTTTTCCAAAATATTAAAATAATAAAGTAATGCTCAGTGCTCACCAAAGAAAGACATCAATAAAAAAATTAACGAAAAAAATAAGATAAATAACTGCACACCTGAACTGCAAAAATAGCATTTATCATTGTCCGGAGTAAAGCAATGGAGATTTGAGTGCAGTTTACAAGTTCCTCCTTGCCTGATTTCAAAATTTAATTTCCTGTTTGCTGTAGTTCGTGAAATAAAAGAAAGATGTGAAATTCCACCTTGATAGTTTGAAATGGGTCTTAGGCTCTCATTACAGCACAGAATATTTATGAGCAATTAAACAGTCCAAAGTGCAGTACAAAAGTTACAATGACAAATTCAGAATTTTTAAGAGGATGAAAACAAAAACATCAAAGGAAGAAAATTAGAAGACCTTTTATGGGGGTATTTTGCTGTTTTTTATCAAAGACATGCTTTAGTTTGCATCCAAGCCGAATTGTGAGAGTACTAAGCACAACACCTCCAGCAAGAAACACCCAGTTGGGACCTTCGACTTGTATACTTGAGTTTGACTTCCCTCTTTGTATAGATCGGTTATGTTTCAGTGTCATCTTTTCTGTAAACTCGACCTAAAAAGCAAGATAAAAACAAATGAAAAAATGTTTCCTAATAAAACCCTAATTCAGTCAAAAACATCAGTTACAAAGAAGGTACCATTAGAGCATGCCAAATAATGTCCAGATATGAACATACAATCCTAATTCAGCCATTAAAAGCCAGCAACATACCATTTATATTACCGTTGCAACAGTACCAATAATGTGCAATGTAGTATCCAGGTCTTTATAGGGCAATCCTTTCTTTTTGGCTTAATATGTTCATGTCTTTCTTTCATTTTATTTTTCAATTACTTTTTAATGTCAATATGTTTTTGTTTAGTTACTGGCTTAATTGAAAACGAGAAGCATTCAACTATAAGAAAGGAAGAAAGCAGGCATGAATGACAGTTTGAATTGTGTAGAACATTAGTTTTCTATTCGAATAACCGTTGTTTAATAAAAGAGGAGAAATGGAAAATAGAAAACAATAATTTAAGATTGCCAAGAGATTAGATTAATTATTTTAGCAATAACTAATCTCACACAAATGATTTAAAAGATTGTTGTCTCTTCTACTGGCAGATTCTCTATCCAGCTAATGTGTTTTTGAAGTGATTGTACCTACATTTTGATCTAGATAAAATATAAACGTACGTATTTTCTTCTACTAATGTACTCAAAAGATACATTTGTGTCAGTTAAAATTTCCAAGGCCTAAGACCTAATGAACTGTTATAGTATTGAAATAGGTATGTCATGTTATTTGTAAAACCTTGTACGATTGCGATTTGACAAGCCATTAATACTATATGCAAAAACATGCTGTGGCCTATCTAAGTCGCATTATTTACCTACTAACGATTACTTGGATTGATTGACTTACAGAAACTGAATCTGACTAATTTACCTACAACGAAATCAGCTCCTAGGAAGGATTTACGATTTCCAATACAATTGAAAAGAATAAATATCTACATTTGAGGAAAAAAAAGATCAATTAAAGGAGGGCTTGACCCTCGTTTCTATCTCAAAATTTCCTTCTGATTGGGAAGTTCCACCTGAGGTTTTTGTAGCAGAGGTTGATGATCTAAAATTAGCTGAGAAAGTGACTAGTAAATAAAACCTAGCAAAATAAGCAAAGCTAACCAGGATCAAAGGCTGACCTCATCAAACGAGAAACTCAGGAGAGCAATTCGGGACGCTTTCGCTCTCAGCAAATTATTTCACCAAATGATTTCCCTTCTGGCTTACGATTGCTCTCCTTCTTTTCTTCTTTCTTCCTTTTTCCTTTTAAAATCTCGAGGTTTTTTTTCTCTTTGTTGGATCTTTTAAACCCTTTCGCTTTTTCTTTTGTCAATTAAATTTAAAGCGCATTGAATAGTGCCTAGGAGAGGCGGAGGTAAGCGAATGCTGTTGAAAATGACGGCTTTCTATATCTATTGCGAATTGATTATTGATTATTACTACTGGATAACTGGAGGGTGAAAAAAAAAAGTCAGAAAAAAATCAATTAATTTTCTCCAGTATTAAAAAAAATGGAGAGTGCTTGCCACTACCGAGCTAATTTAAAAATTGAATTAAATTACGTCAATTAAAGGTAATGAGCATTTCTCGTGCGACTTTTTATGCATACTTATTTGAATTGAATTGAATTGAATATTCATTCTATTTCAATTTAGAATAACTATTGATGGTTATAAACCTTTCGATCAAAATAAAATGCACACTCATCTGAATTGAATTATTTTAGTTTAAAGTAGTTAGTTATTGACAACTATTACCTAATTTGACCAAATTATAATATATGTATTTTGATAGCTTCAAACTTGTTATTGAAGCTCCCTAAAATGAACAATTCTCCAATTTGAATTAATGTGATGTACCTTCTTCTAAACGCCAATGAATAATTTTAACAAGCAAATTAATGATGTGGATTTTCATTTAGATATCTAAATTATTCACGGAATATTAATTTGGTTGTTAAAATTAATAATCAGTATTATAATCACATCATAAAATGTAAAGTTTATCGAATTATTTTTAAATTCAAAATTTATCACTACGGATGTAACTATAATATTCATTTTAATAATTTATCCATTAAAAAGTTAATAACTTTGCAGTCTATCACACCTAGGGCTGCTCATGAGCCGAGTTGAGTCCGAGTTAAGGACAACTTGGATTCAACTCGCAAACTCATGAGCCGAGTTGAGTTCGAGTCGCTAATCCAATTCCGAGTCAAAAACTCCGATTTGGAATCAACTCGCAAACAACTCGAGTCGAAGTGAGTCGACTCGTGACTCATAAAGTAATACATAGTGAGGCGGTCTAATTTAATTCTAACAAAAAAATATGACATAGTTTACAAAAATAATACACAATTAAAGGCAATACATAATGAGATAATGGCCAACACATAATTAAAAATTACGAAAACACCAAAATAGTACATAATTAAAAATTACCAAACCGATAAAGTCTAACAAAACAGTATAGAGTCTAATAAATTAACAAAACAAAAGAAATAGCACATAGTTCATCAAATTACTAAATATTACGATGTCTAACAAAATATTACACAATTATCAAATTACCAAACAGAATTAAAAGGTGCAGAATGTAAAAATCCTAATTGAAAGACCCGATGGTCTGGAAGGAAGCAAATAAATCCAAAAGAGAGAGAGAGAGAGAGAGAGAGCGAGGGAGCAACCTGAAAAGAGAAATGGGGAATTGGGGATAAAAGTTTTAAGCGGCAATCTGAAGTATAAAGTTTTGGGGGTTAAAAATTGAAAATATATAAATTAGGGTTTGGTGTGATGAGTCCAACCGAGTTGATTCCGAACCGAGTTAGGCCTAACTTGGAATCGACTCATAAATTAACTGAGTCAGTAAACTCAAGTCAGTTTTGACTCGAGTCAGTTTTAACTCGAGTTATAGTGAGTTCAATCCGAACTGATTCCGAACTGAGTTTCGAGTCATGAGCTTTTTGTGCACCCCTAATCACACCTCTACATATAACAAATTAATTGGTAATATATATAAAAGTTTAATTCACGTGATAAAAGTGAAACTGTTAAATGTATTTCATGTCACTTTATTTATTCACTTGATAACAAACGTGAATACGAAGACATTTACGCAAATTTACATATCCGTCAAATATCTAAAACACCTTTAATTTATTAAAATAATTAATAAAACAAATATTAGAGGATCACAATTCACAACAGACAAAACAGCAAAACAATATATTGTTATCACAACAGACACAAATACCAAATTACCGTACAATTTTCTAACGGAACTTCCAAGTCATCGATCGCCTGTGTTTCATGCCTAATTACGTTGCTTCAACTTGCTCTTGCCACCGATTCTTCAACCACAGGGATTTTTTAACAATAATTTACTTATATTTCTAGTAGAAGAGAGAGTACTTGTAAGAGAAGACATAATTTAATTTTCACAAACTGATATTTTCTCCTGCTCTCTCTTCAACTATAAAAGGGAACACATGCTTATTTTTTTGTATGAATTTTTATGTTTAATTAGTTGGATTTTATATACCATCATCAATCCAATTCACTGTAGTCAAATTACAATATTCATTTCATAACTAATCAATCATTCACAATATAAACTATGCATTTTTTTTTTGTGTGATCGGATAAATAACTTGAAACTTTGGTGCATTTAATAAAAAATTATCATAGAAGCATAAATAAGATAAGATATAACTGAAAATATATAAATAAAATATATAACATAATCGACATAGAGCAAATTCTATTTAAAAAACAATTTAAAATATAATATACCACATTACAAGTTCAATTTAAAAAACAATTTAAAATATAATATACCACATCATTTTTATATTGATATTAGTATAATATAAAATAAATAAATTTGTTTTAGGAAAGCTGAGGATGGAGTTTTCATTTCTGAAATAGAAAATCATGCATAGTCACTCAACTATTTTTTTTTTTAAACAAAAATGAGAAATAAATTTTCTACCTCTAAATATTCATAAAAGACATTCTATCCCAATTTTGAAACCCAACAATTTTCTAAAAAAAATGAATGGAGCACAATTTGTGACTTGTAAAAGAATATATCCCTTATTACAGGCTTATAGTTTTAATTAGGCGAGATATAATTAGAAAACAGGAGCTAAATAAAAGGCATGATGGCAAAATTGTCCACCGATTAAAATCAGTGTTCTAAATAGCGCGCTATAGCGTTTTTGGACCTCAAACGTTAAGCTATAACATCAAAATGCGTTAATTGAGCTACGGCCGCTATAGCGGTGATATCGGTCTGCTATAGCGCGTAGCGCAAATAGCGCGCGCTATACAATGTGGACTTTTTTAAACAATTTATATGAGCTTTAAATAAAGACCCAAAAAAGTCCAAACCGAAATTGAATTTGTTGCTACTTGCTACCGATAAATCAATTTGAAATTGGAAATAGAAATAGAAATTTGAATAGAAAAAAAAATAGATTATGTCATGAATCATGATGCTTAAGATATTTTGTATAAGAAAAGATCGATAGTTTATGATATTACTATGGATATTTTGAACCGTAATTTGGACTTTGTACGGATTCAATATGAATATTATAATTTATTAATTACTTTGGTGTTATTTATTGTTCTATGAGACTTTAGATAATGACGATATTTAGTACAAATATTGAATATATGGAATGTAAAAACAAAAACGCTGTGTGGCATAGTTTCCGCTATAGCGACGCTATTGGCTATAGTTTTTTTTGTAGCATTCCCGCTATAACGCTATAAACGCTATTTAGAACCTTGATTAAAATTGTTAGTTCACAGAGTTGAGGCTCTGTTGTCCGTATCATTTTCCAGAGAGAGCGGTGGAATTCATTTCACCTGAAGTAACTCATCAAATTTTATGTTTACATCCGGACCGTCATTGCAATTCGAATCAAATGTGTTCAGATTCTGATCGGACGGTCCAGATCTAAACTCTAAATTTGAGTTGCTACAGAACGCTGGCGGAGACTAATCTAAAGATGCAGATTTAGATGGGAGTCCCAAAATAGAATCAGATCCATTGTATTTGTTTATCCTGATCCTCTCTCTATTTCTATAATATTTGGTAAAATGTTATCAATTTCATTATTTTCAGAGAGATCATAACTGTTCAGTATACATCGTCATCCTCGGACGACGAGGAATTGTTCTTCTATTAATATTTCATATCAAAAATAACAAGATAAGCATTCCAATAAATCGGTGTATAAAATAAATGGGACCCACGGGGCATATACACAGCTAGATCGGGGTATAAAATATTAACAGGAGGCGGAATGATTAAATGGCGCTTTGTTGTGACTTGGAAATGTCGGGTTCCACTAACGGTTAAGATATATATTTACTTATCTGCTGCTACAAGGAAAAACTATGACGCGAGATGTCCTTAGAAAGAGGGGAATGAATATCGACATGAAGTGTGTATTGTGTGCGAACTGTCCTATAGAGTCGGCCTTACATTTATTTTACCTGTGCCCATATGCAATTGAAGTTTCGTTTTATATCTCAAGAATTTTGAAGAAAAACATCATGAAGCCGGGCTTGACAGTGGAGCTAGCTAATTTGGGATGCTTCATGGGATATGGTGAAAGGGGCACGAAGCATGACCAAAAAAGAATAGATGGCAAGATTTATCTGTGTAGCATGGCTCATTTGGAAACAAAGAAACGTGTTGATCTTTGAAGGTGAAAGAATACCGCCCAAGCTGCTCGCAGTTAGATGCGTTAGGGAGATGAAGCTATGGTTGAAATATTGTTAAGTACCTAGGTTTTTTCCGAATTTGTATAATGGTAAGTACACCCAAGATGCAAGGCACAAAACAAGTTGTAATCCTTTTACTTTAAATTAATTCTAACGGCTGCTAGGCCTTCAAAAAAAAAAAAAAAAAAGAATTCCAACAGATTTTGAGACCGTCAGATCTAATTGCATTCTTTTATATTTTGATAAAATCTGAAATCCTTAAAAATAAAATCAAAGCGGCGGTGTTGGTTGTCTAGTGGTAGAAGAAAGGTAATAAATCCTCTATTTTCGTTTCTATGTATCTCTCGCGTATATTTCTTTTCTAATCGTAAATGTTCTAAATAGCGTTTATAGCGACGTAGCGGGAAGGTTAAAAAAAAGCTATAGCGAATAGCGTCGCTATAGCGGAAGCTATTTCAAAAGCGTTTTTTTTTTTTTACATTTCGTATATTCAATATTTGTACTAAATATCAACATTATCTAAAATCTCATAGAACAATAAATAACACCAAAGTAATTAAGAAATTATAATATTCATATTGAACCCGTACAGAGTCCAAATTGCGGTTCAAAATATCCATATTAATATCATAAACTATTGATTTTTCCTATTAAAAATATCTTAAGCATCATGATTTATGACATAATCTATTTTCTTTTCTATTCAAATTTTAATTTCGGTTTGGACTTTTTTTCTATTCAAATTTCTATTTCTATTCCCAATTTCAAATTGATTTATCTGTAGCAAGTAGCAACAAATTCAATTTCGTTTTATCTTTATTTAAAACCCATATAAATTGCTTTAAAAAAAATAAAAATAAAAACCCATATTGTATAGCGCTGTAGCGGCCGTAGCGCAAATAACGTATTTTGATGTCATAGCGTAGCATTTGGGGTCCAAAAATGCTATAGCGCACTATTTAGAACACTGATATTTACACGTTAACCGATAATAATGCTTTCATTTGAAAGAAATGCAAATGTTTTGTAGGTGATTGCTGTGAAACCTAAAATAAATCACCTCTTCTTTAGATATACCTTCTTATTCTCTTCAAGTCCTCTTAAAACCTAATATAAATCACCCTATTCTCTTAATTATTCCTAAAACAAACCACCTCTTCTCCTCACCCGCATTAGGTCCACCACAAGCATAACCACTTTACCTATTCACAAAATTAATTTGTTTTATGATTTTGATTAATTGATGATTTGTGGGATAACCACTTAACCAGTACACAAGTATAATCCTTCTGTACTGAGGGCTCGTTGTAAGTAGTAAATGAAATGTCCTCATTGCAATGATCAACTGTTTAGTTCGATATATTATGTTTAAGTTTTTAGGTAGAAAATTATCTAGCTGGAGTACTCCTAATAGATATTGTCTTATGCATTTGTCCTTCTTTTGTTTTTTAAATTTTGCGTTTGTTATTTTTTAAAGTAAAAATAAGGATCAAGCCCTCATTTTATTTCATTGATGAAAACAAAAATATGAGAAGTATTTCCACATTTAGCTAATTTGCAACTTCTCTGGTTTGGTTACAACTGTAGTATAGCCTAATAACTCTTTTTATTCATCAAATTATTTCTTACCCAGAATATCCTTGCTAAATACTCCTTTTATTATTTTCTTCGCTTCTCTGGTACATACTTATAATATATACTGCAAATACATCTTACCCATCTCATGTCTAACTTAATATAATGAATGATACTAGTCAAAGAAAATAAACTTTCAATATTATATATATACTGATTATGTTATGTTAATATGGTTCCAGTTTGAACTCAACTAACGTCATTGAAATTATAATGATAACGAAAAGCATCCTCCGATTTGGGCACGTACCACTAAGTAAAAAGTCAAGCATACTAAATCATTTTATTGCAAGGAATTTACAACTCCACAATAATTTCTTTTGTAGATTAATGGAATGATTGAAAGAAAATATTTTTACAAACGTTTTGCCCCAGACTAAGCGGAAGGAAGAATGTTAAGAGCAACTTCTTTCAATGATGGCATCTCCTCCTGTTCGTGCAAAGCTACGTATGTACCCCCTAATTTTCTCAAAACCTTCCAAGGTCCAGGGTATGACCTACAAAGAAATAATGGTTCAAAACCATAACATGGTCATGTCCTGTAACAACAATTTACTATCAGGCTTTGTCAAAATCTAATATTTTGCTACATATATATTGTTACATTAGTTGCAATTAAACCCAAGATTGCTCTTATATTTGTAATCTGTGTGTTACACATTTTCATGGTTATCATCCACATATTGCAGGCTCAGTGTTCACAAGGGACGGATCCAAGATTTTCGTCAGGATGGGGCAAAAAAATATCGAATCGGGTTTAAATCCATTAACCAATTGGGTATTCAATAAAAAACAATGCTTTAACTTATACTTTCCAATTCTTTGACTTGTAATTTATGATTCTCTGACTTATCATTCTTATTACCAATCAAAATTCAACAAATTTATTTCAATTTTAACCCTAAATTTAATCCGAATTACAAATCAAACGTCCAGAGGGGGGCAAAAAAAATTCCAGGAGGGGCAAAGTCAGTCGGAACCGATAAATCTCCACTAAAACTCAAAATCTAGGGGGGGCAGCCTGCCCCTGGAATACACTGGGTCCGCCCCTGGTGTTCACAGTTATGGTGTTGGTATATATATCTCAATACTGGACCATAGTCTTTGCACCAGGCATTACTAATATAAAGATGATCTAAAAGGTTTAAACATTTCCTACTTATATCGCTACTAACACCCAACAATAAAATGAATGCACTCCAAAGAGAAAAATTAGTACCTGAAAAGTGTACCTCCTTTGCGGCCTTTGAAATTATGAACATAATAAACTGTCTCCAATTTAGGAAGAAAGGTTTTAGCAAGCGCAGCTAACTTTGGATAGAAAAATGGTGGATAATCTTCATCACATTAAGGGCAAAATGGATAAACAGAACATCAAGTATAATAAGCCTTCAAAAGAGAAGATATTTAATAAATGAAAAGTTTTGTGCTTTCCATCTAAATCCAAGAAAAAATCGTAAGCTCCTCTTAATAATGAGCAAATATGAACTACACGGATGTACACCTCTTCTACAGGTCAACCCCTCATTGTCATTGCTCATTTATGTAGACAAAGTAATCTGAATAAGGTTTTACTGTCATTGTCTGTTGAGATGCATATTTTCATGTTTTGTAGGGAAAATGCAATATTTTGTAAATTTCATGATGTGTAAAGCTGTATGATGTTTCTCATTTGCCATGCTTATATACAGAGCTCAATTATGCAGCAGAAAAGGTCGAGATTGCGGATAACCTCAATTTAGATGCTGTGGGGTTTAGAATTTTTTTTTTTTTTTTTTTTTACTTTTTACAGAAACAAAGGATACATCCACTTCTTATCCTATCCAATTCTCCATTAAATATAATTAGCTTTCGCTCAGTTCCAACAACAGCTTCATTATATAGCTCTTCTACCACGAGCATCTCTTCAAGTATAAAAATAAAAAGAATTAGAAACCTGCCTGATACCATGCAGTAGCTGGAAAATAAAAAATCTCATAAACAGTTGAAAAGTAAAATAGTACTACTAAACTAATAATAAAAGATACCAACACATCAATGATTAGAGTATTGGATGGTACCATTGACATTGAAATAGGGATAAGCAACAAGGAATAATTCATCCTCTAGCTTAACCCTATCTGCCATTTTAACTTTAGTTGTAAACCCGAAATCTTCAAATAGAGATGGTTTTGTTAGGTAGTCTAGCTTTAATGTAGATCCTTCAAATGCTGATCTTCTAGCAAATCCGACCTCATTGGCCTCTGGGAAAAACTACAAGGAAAACAATTAAAAATATAAATAAAAATAAAACAAATAATGCAAAAGAATAATGTTCAAAGGAAGTTATATTTCAATATAGAATATGAAGGTTTTACAATTCGGGTTTTTGTGGATTTTTCTGGAGGTATTAGCCGGTCACAATATCCTCTGGTAAGAAGCATACTTTCTGTCATTTCATTCCCTCCCTCTCCATCTCCTATTAAAATAACAAAATATAGCCATTGATAAAATTGCAAAAATCAAAAGTTTCTAGAAGCCCAATACCATACTGGTTGGTCTAGTAGAGAAACAGAATAGTTGGTATAGCAATCCTTATAATAAACCTATTGTATTACCTGGAACAGATTCGAGGCTTGTTGTAGGGAATTCAATTTCCTGCAATTACGAAAATTTTGTATATGATTTACTAGAAGATTTTGTTAAAAAAATGTGAGGGACTGAATTGCTTTTTCCCCCAATTCATGGGGAGTAAAGAATGAATTGATTGTTTGTCTCACTTACCAATAATTGTTTCCCATCCTTCAATGCCAAGTCTGTAGCCGCTTTTGCCTGAAATTACTACAAATTAAGCATCAATTAATCAGTTCATGTCATTAGGATTTAATTTCAATATTAAATCTGAATAAGATATAGTTGATAAAATCATCTCACTATTCATTATCATATTACCTGAAAAAGAAGCTGATCATAATCAGAAGGGAACTTGACATCATATGCACTCGAGGCACTACCTCGTTCACCGGATACAGCACGAATCACAATGCGATTTCTTCCTATTTTTCCTCTTAGTTCACATCTCTTTTTCCAAAAAAGAAAATATTATAACCAGCATTTACTAGTACCCGGTGCTATACTGCTACTTGTCAAATTTCAAATTTACTCCAATTAAATGCATTTGCAGTACTGTGTCGCTATCAATTGCAAGGCTGGCGATGTAATTTGCAACAAGGTAGCAAGAGCAGAAAGGCGGGGTACCTATTCTATGCACAATTTTCTGAAATTAGAATTATGAGATGTACCTGATTATGGAGAGAAATTTTGAAAGCTACTGGAACTCCATAAATTGAGCAGAAAGACATCGATGCTAATTTCGTCAGTGTTGTGAGTGTGTGTGGGTGGGGGGGGATTAGAATTATTCATTTCCGAGCCTTCATAGCTGAGCTTTTGTAACCAGAAAAAAAGAAGAAAAAAATGGGTATTATCTGTAATTAGAAATTGGTGATCTATCAGGAAATTGTTTTATCGGGAAGTCTAAAAGGAAATGGGCTTCGGCCCATTTTGCATTTCACGGAAGAGGTTCTGAAAGTGAAAAGGAAAAGGAACAGAGAAACCTTTCAAATAAGATATCTAGCTCAAATTGAAAAGAAAAAAATAAGAAAGATAAGATAAGATAAACACTTAATCTAATTTTGATGATCATCATGATTGCAATTGATATAATAAATTTAAATTTAAATTATTCATGCCGACCCTTCACACCCGATTTCAACTTGCCAAATAAAAAAAAACAATATGCTTAGTACAAAAGAACAATTGGGACCGCTGCCTACTGGCTTTGGTACCCGAAGGGAAAATGAAAATGGTATAGTACTCATTTTATAGTTCCATATGGTACATAAGCACAAAATACACACAAACGGTCCAATTAAATAAAAAATCCTTCTAAAATTAAGACCGAGCAATTGAAACTAAAATGCAAGTATTGTAACAAATATCAAGGTTCTGAGTACTGACAGAAAGTGATCCTTGTGTGGCCTCTAATGTGCAGGTTCGAGCTGGTTTTTCAGGTGTGCCTCTATGATCAAAGCAAGCTACAGAAAAAATTATTAAAAACATTATGTTAATATCTTGAATCTATTTGTAAAAAAACACTAAAGAATCAGAAAACCAGTAAATTGATAACTTACCAAGATAAAAAACACACCTATAACCAGTAAATTGATAACCAGAAAACCAATTTGTACATTGACCTTAATCAATGTTAGTTTGCTTTATTGATGTTAATTGGTATTCATTAATTCATAATTTCTTCATAAATGTACCATGACTGGTACACCAATTGAGATGGACTGATACAGTAGTGATGTTCAAGAAAAGATACTGAGAAAGACACCTTTGCCCTTCATGCAAAACTCACAAAATAAACCCAGACCAGTACTACATTACTAGTTTGCTATCTGAATCAGTATCGATAAAACTCACAAAATAAAAACAGTACCAGTCTCCAAATTTGAAACAACTCAAAGAGAGAGAGAGAGCACCTAAGAGCGATGGAACAAAAGAGCAGATGAGAGCGAGCGAGAGCACGAGGTGAGAGAGCGCAAGGTGAGAGGCAAGAGAGCGACAGAACAAAAGAGGAGACTCGATTCAATGAGCTCACGAGCCGACCCGGCTCGGCTCGGATTTGACCCTGTTCTAAATCAAAATTTGAGTTTGAGTCGAGTTCGGACTTTTTTCAGTTTAAAGCCCGACTCAATAAAATTTTGAGCTATTCAACTCATTGATTCATGAGCCGGCCCAACTCATTAGCAACTCTTTATAGGCTGCAAAAGTTTCCGAAGGACAAACTCTTCTTTTCCAATGAAATTATCTAGGGTCATACAAAATTTGGATCATAATTATTTTTTGTAAAGTTGGTTTAAAACTCCACACGCTGTCTTGGCCAAGAAGTTAACAACTTTTTCAAACAAGCACTCAAGAAAAGCAAACAAAATGCAACGTACATCGTCAGAGATTAGGGCAAAAGCTGTGCCTAACACAACTAACACTCTCAAAGGAAGAAAATAAACAACTAGCTAGCATTACAAAATATATTTCCCTTCCCTTCTGCGGTTCTACCCCTAAAATTATTTCCCGAACAAATTTACAGCAGAACGAGCAAAAGAAAACTGTCCCCTTGGCCCTTGCCACTAATGCCCTTGAAAGCAAGAAAATTCACAAACAGTTTACACCACAAAAGATTTCCTATCTGGTCCCTAGAGGACAGTCATTACATGAGGAATTCTTGCAAAGATGCATTAAAAATTTAAGTTCAAGTAGGTGACTTCACCCAAGGGAATACACAATGCGACTGGAAAGGTCCTTTCCCATAACTTTAACATATCGGTATAATTGCTTCTCCAACATGTTAAGAAAATGTTTTCTAACATCAAATCTTTTCTGAAAATCCTGTTAAAAAAAGAAGAAGAAACAATTAAGTTCTATCATATCATTTATATTTAGTATCAGATCTAGCCAACAATTACCTCTCTGTGTTCTTTATCGTGTTCGTAAAAATACAGACAGAGATCAAACAAATAATGAAAACATCATTTAAAACAGATATGAGGATCAGTATCAATCAGGCTCCCTATCCAGAATATATGCTGCAATACAATTCTTCCTTGTGTGCATGTGTGGAGTGGATGGTGATATGAACCCAGTATCTTTGATGCACGTTTCCAACTTGCTCTCTCCATTTCATTGTTTCTTTATTTTTATTTTCTTTGAGTATCATGTTTAAATCTGCCACGCCACTTTTGTGATAATTCGCTCACTAAATCTTCCAAATGTAGGTTTAGCGAAACATATTTAAAATACTAAATGTTACCTTGTGTTACCTTGTATTTTACACGGGTATTATGCACATCAAGCACAATATCACCGACACTTTCTGCATCAGCACCTGATGAATCAGCTCCTGTCTCATCATCGTCGCTGTCGTCATCATCGTCCATGTCTTCATCTGGTCCCACGTCAGAGTCTTCATGCATGAAATCTTCATTGTCTCCCAAGTCCTCTCCATTTTCACCTCCTGCATTTTTGTTGTGGACCCCACCAGGATATTGCATACCACTGGTAGAAGAGGTTCCAGGATGCTCAGTTGTTAACAAGTGAGCATTCTCTGCTGTTTTGAAATCTGATAAGATAGCGTACTTGCTTCTATCAAGCAGAGGTTTCGCTAAATCATATGGGACCCACCTGTAATGTCAAATTAATTACTTAATTACTAATAATACAGTACATAATGTATACAGTCCAAGTCTGATACAGGACAAAGCATATTTTTGTTCAAACAAAAAAAGAGGTGAGACAAGGACATACTCAAAACGAAGGGGGCAAAGAAGCTCTGATGGCCGATACGCGGCCTTGTACCGCATCTTGTTACAAGAGTGGATATAATACCCAAGATAATAATACTCCAGGTTCGGACAATGTGCTTGCATTTCTCTGACCCACTGAATCTCTTTCAAAGCGGTGAATTTTCCCAGGGATAAAAATGCAAAATCAGGGTCCCAAAACAAATATTTACTAGACAAACATTTGGGCAAAATGTCGATGACACCAACAGCTATGATTCTCCCATCTATTAAATACTGCTGGTGAAATGAACCAAAACCACATGGCGGTACCATAGAACTACCATCAGGTTCAACAAATGGTATTGGTGTGTCAACCAAGAACCTAATATAGGACTCTTTTGAGAACCTCTTGTCTTGGTGCACTAGAGTTTGGTATTTCTCATAAAGTGCATACTCATCTGGGTCAAATTCTGAGCATTTCATGCGTATCTCCAGTTTTCTACTCTTTTGAGGGGTAGGGGTATTTTTGTAACTTCTCTTCAGCGCTTGTTTTGTCTGTCCTGGTTTGTTAACCAATACAGTTTCTGGTTTGGCTTCTGCATAGAAGTTGAGATGGCCATTGCATGCCTCAATTATAAAGCCAGATATTTTTTCTGACGAAATTGATGCTGCCAATTCCTCTGCAATGATATTTGGGGAAATCGAATCCAAGTTTTGTATTTTTGAATTCACCTTTTTTATGTATGCTGCTAATTGAAAGCTCACATTGCAAGTGTAGACCAAATGTTGTTCTTTAGTTATAATATCCTTTAGTTTCTGCTTCATTTGGGGTTTGACTTTCTTCACAACTGATTTGGGGTTTTGATCGGTCAAAAGAATACCTCTTCCTTTGAAAAATATATTTACAGCATCGTTGATTTTGTCTGCCAAGAAAGAAATGAACTTGTCTTGGCTCTCTGTTTCACACAGCGATTCAGTTACAGATACCAGACTCGTTTGGTCTGTGTTTATTGGTATGTGAGAATCACTAGACGTGTTTGGTTCTTTCTCCTGAAGGTTTGACTTTGACTTGTTACATTTATCAAATTTTGAATCAAGTGCTCCATCAAGGTACCTACAGAAATTCCATAAATGAATTTATAAAATAAAATTACAAACAGTCTTATAAAGTAACTACCAACTTTTTTTCTTTTTGAAAGGAAGTGACCAAAAAGGGTCACCATTTTAACTACCAAATTTAGTCCAACAGCAACTTTTTTTTTAGAATTCCCATCAAAAGATAAAGAATACTATTCTGCACAATTTGAAACAATATTGGTACCGACCATGAAATACTTCTTTTTTCAATATTTTTTCACATTCTCGGAAATAGTACTATAATATTAATATTTTAAGGAAGAAATTGATATTATGCTATTTACAGGGCTAATGGATAACATATGTAATTTTTCCAAAAGCAAGTTTGAATGCAGACCTTTGCATCTTTTTGAGAACTCGATCTTGTTCTTTGGATGGAGTGAATTTGGAAGCCTTAAGACGAATTGTGTACTGAGGACAGCAAGTTTTCTCCATCTCTGGTTTATACGCATAACATCCTGACCTCCTCCAACCACGATCAAGAAGCTCTATACAAAGTCCACAAATTAATTGAGAAAAAAAATGTAAATATGGTCATTACCTCCCCTAAATCAAGGCAAACTTTACTTAATTATATGAGCTCAGTAGTTTGCAAACTATATTTTAGTGTGTAAAGATGCATCTCTGAGACAAAACAAAAGAAAGAATCCACACACAAACACACACACACACACACACATGTCAAAATAAAATGGAAAAAATTACTCATGATAGCAGGCTAAAAAATTTCATACCTTGGTAGTCATTGGCTGTCAAGCTCTCTGCCCATACACCTGTGGATAATCAGGACTGATATAAGGTACTTGGGCTTCATATAATTATCTAAATTAACAAAAATGTAATTCTGATATATGAATAACAAAATTATATATATTTTTTTTAACTTTGAAAGACACTAAGTAATTTGATTAAGATTTCACAATCTCACTTGCTAATAATCTAATATATAATACTTGCAGATTGACATGCCTGCTCGAGAATTTAGTTTGATTCAGACAATTCCTCAGTAAATGTGTTCCATACTATAATCGATCAGCTTATCTTCATACAAAGGTGTAAGCTTTTATCACTCTATACCAAAATTATTCATCTTCCCAAAACAAGTTACAATTTTGCTCCCGACCCCTCGAAGTGAGAGGAGTAAAGCAATTTACCATGAGAGATACTAGAAGACGAAGAGGAGGAACAATAGCCACACGATGAGCGCCTCCTCCCTGAATCGACGACCACCGATGATATCCTTCCCTTCCCCTTTCCTTCCCCTTGACCCTGCTCCATCTCGCCACCACTGCTGCCCGCCACGTCAGCATCCATCAATCTCACTCTTTAGTCTTTAACAATGAAATCGAATGTGATTGAAAACTAGCTTAGACGTCGATCGTTGTTTCACCTTTTCTATTGACGGGAATTAGACAGGATCCAGACTATTAGGTCTGAGTGGAGAGAATCGGGAGAGAGGTGAAACAACAGTGGAATTAAAAGACATTGCATAGAGAAGGTGACTATGCTCTGCAATGTGTTTTAATTCCAATGTTTGCAATACATTGCTCCGTTGCACGTTTCTAGGGAATGGACTCTGCTGCTTTCTTGAGAGAAAAGTAGCGTCATCTTTTTCTGAATCTAACTATTTAAATTTGTTGAGATTTGTGTATGAAAAAGTTTTTTTTATCAAGATACGCGAATAGAAAATTTTGAATCATTGAATTGGAAAAAAGAGGACGCTGCTTTTCTCTAAGAAAAGCAGCAGAGTCGGATCCCGTTTCTAGAATCTAGATGGCATGGCACTGACGGTCAAAGCACGGACACAGCATGTAACTTTTAGGATTTTTTTCTGTAGAAATTAACAAAAAAGAAGAGAGAGAAACAGAAAGAGTATATTATAATTTTGATTAGTAGAAAGATCGGTAGGATTCTACCGATTTTTAAAATAAAAAGGTTTGGAACCATATGAAATTCACCGATCTTAACTCAGATCAGAAAAAAAAATATATGTTTTGATCGATAATATTCAAACCGATACAAATAGTATGAATATTTTAATCAAATCATATATTGTATTCATATGAAACATGGTTTCATTCAAATTAAAAAATTCTCCGAAGTTTTGATCGGTACGAGAATTACCAATCTAAACTCCAAACTTTTTGGTCCTACCTTCTTGGTGAGTGTTGTCGTGGAAAAAATAAAATAAAAATAAAATAAAAAAAGAGAGTTAGAATCGGTAAATTTCATATTGTTTCAAATTTTTTATTTTAAAGATCGATAAAATTTCTATCAATCTTTCTACCAATTAAAATCATATTGTACTCTTTATGTTTCTCTCTCTTTTTTTTTTTTATTAATTTAAGAAAAAAAATTCTTAACTTTTATTTGTGTCTGACGACTTAAAGTCAAATCTCATTCTCCAGGGTATTATACTGGATTTGAGCTTGCATTTATAATTCTTCAGGTCCAGGGTATTTGGAATTCGGATCCAATGAAGTAACTCAACTTTTGAGTTTTAGATCGGGACCGTCCGATTCGAATCCGTGAAAATTCATCCTGGAAGTGAGCGAACACATCCCAACGATGAATCCAAATCCCGAGACGATCTCAAGCGACGAATTCAAATCGGACGGTCTCGAGATAAAACCCAGAGATTGGGTCACTTAAGGGGATCCGGACTCGGATATTTGTGCCTATGCTTTAATTAAGCCGAAATTTTTTAATTACCACCCCATAAAATACAAATTAAATCAATACCACCCAAATTCCAATTTTTTAATTCCTACCACCCACACAGCCTCAGTTAGCACACCAAATTGGTCTGATGCGCACACTGAGGGAGGGCACTAATTTGGTGCGCGGACTGGGGAGGCGCACTAGACCAATTTTGAGATTGGTTTTTGTTTTGTTGGAATTACTCAAATATTTACAATTATGAATTTTGTTTTGGATGCTGAATTTTATTTATTTTATAAATTTATTTTCCTTAAAAGTTTAGAAAAACTAAAAATTAGCTAGTTTTAACACAAAAATAGCACAAATAAATTCACAACAAATAAATTCTACTACAACACAATATAAAGTCTATTACAACATAATTAATACATCCTACTACAACACAACATAAAGTCTATTACAACATAACACACATTCCATCTCAAAACCAAATTGAAATATTATTACAGAAAAAATATTAAGCACAACATAACCACCTCTTGAACGATGAAACTGCAGGAAAAAAATATCTATTGTTACAACTATTGTTACAACAATTATTAATTTTGTGATATGTAATTTTAAAAAAAATTATCTTATTGAGTACGGTTCCTAGCATCTCTTCTCTTTCTCGCATTCTTTTCGAGGGTTGCTCTGTTGTCTGGTGACCCTTTTGTCTTCCTTCCAGTATGTCCATCCACATTTGGAACCAGTTGTGTCGTCTCCTACCCAGCTTCACTAACCGATGCTCTGGAATTAAGATCGCTCATTTGTGCGCCGGCCAATCACTTTGATTGTCATACACGTGGAATTCACCACTCCATGTGTAGATGAGTGTTTGAATGTTGTAATAGTAATTTACGAAAACATTTGCATCCAAGTTCCTATATTTTTCACACATTTGTAAGTAATGTCATCCTCAATTATAGTAACGATAATGAAATTATTAGTAGATACTTGTACCTTAGACGACACACCGTTACCATATGAATACATGATATTCCGGTGAGCTGAGATTTGGATGGTATTGATTTAATTTGTATTTTCTGGGATGGTAATTAAAAAAATTTCGGTGCTTCAAGTACACCGTGGCAATAGAAGATGGGACACCCACCCGCTAGTCCGCTACACGTAATTCACATTAAACGTGGGCTCCTCTTAGTATTAGTGCGCTACACGTAATTCACATTAAACGTGGGCTCCTCTTAGTCTTAGTGCTTGTCATTAATTACCATACTTTTGTTCCCATGAGGATTACAATGTACAATTTTGTAAATATTATAATGATGTTGTTATAATATTGTTAACAGATTTTGGGTTGAACGTTGGTTGGAAGCAAAAGCACATATTTGTGAATTATGATTCATACTTGAGACGTCTAAAAAGAATACAAGCTCCAAACCACTTCTTCCACTCACTCCATTATTTAATATATATTTATACTTTAACGGATTAAAATTAGTGTTCTAAATAGCGCGCTATAGTGTTTTTGGACCCCAAACGCTACACTATGACATCAAAATGCGCTATTTGCGCTACAGCCGCTATAGCACTGTTATTTGAGCTATTTGCGCTATACAATATGGATTTTTTTTTTTAAGCAATTTATATGGGTTTTAAATAAAGATAAAAAAAAAATTTCAAACCGAAATTGAATTTGTTGCTACTTGCTACAGATAAATCAATTTGAAATTGGAAATAGAAATATAAATTTGAATATAAAAAAAGTCCAAACCGAAATTAAAATTTGAATAGAAAAAAAAATAGATTATGTCATGAATCATGATACTTAAGATATTTTTAATAGGAAAAATCGATAGTTTAGGACATTATTATGGATATTTTGAACCACAATTTGGATTTTGTACGGGTTCAATATGAATATTATAATTTCTTAATTACTTTGGTGTTATTTATTGTTCTATGAGATTTTAGATAATGTTGATATTTAGTACAAATATTGAATATACAAAATGTAAAAAAAAAAATGCTATTTGAAATAGCTTCCGCTATAGCGACGTTATTCGCTATAGCTTTTTTTTTAGCCTTTCCGCTACGACGCTATAAACGCTACTCAGAACCTTCATTAAAATTGATTCCCGGCCCGTGTAAATCGGATATGGAACAGTGCATTAATTCTTGATCTGGAAATCGCGCGTAATGGGAATTAGTTGCGTACCAGCTCAAATTTCGTATTTTAAAATGCCTAGCTTCTGGTTTCTCACCATGATCTACTCGTATCTATCTATATATTTAATTTTGGATGGATGGGTTACTGTAGAGCTACAGTACTGCTACAATAACCCTCTATCTTTCCTCCGTCCGATCAATATCCAATGGTCAGATCTCTTCATCGCTTTTATCTGACGGTCAGATATCTTGCACCTATATTCTCTTCTCCGCTACCGTTACGTGTCGCGCTCTCAAATTAACAGGTGTTCTTCCCTGTCTCGAACGTTCCCCGCATTCTCCTCCTCTTCGGAACCCTTCCCTTTTGCTTCCTGCCTACCATTTCTCCTCCCAAAACCACCCGGGCGACAAGGATGCCTACTTCGTGGCGCTACACCATATCGTGTCGATCGTGCAAAAGGATTGCACACTCAGTCGCCTCTGCCTTCACTCTCTCCTCCGGCATGGCCTTGCGCGTGCTCGGCCCCTCGGCACCATCCGACCCCCTCCACACGCTTCGCTTGCTCCAGTCCTTGCACAATCCCCATTTTGCTCCCTCCACCGAGCATTTTCAGGTGCTCCTGCTTGCTCTCAGCAAAGAACGCCTCTGGCTCCAACTCTGGTGAGAGTTATTAGTTTGATTGTCTATTTTTGTTTTTCTTTAGTTATAAATATTGTGTGTTGTTTGTAATTTTAAAATTAATTACGACCAAAATGTGATTTCACTGCATCTGGCCTTATGTTTGCAAGGAAGCTATCTTACAGAAAGGTCTGAAAAGAAAGAAATATCACACATACCCCTAACACTTTCAAAATCATGTATGATTTTCCTTGTCAATTCATTAACTATACTCAATTTCACAAGTGTTAGGGATATGCATGAAAGGAAATATGAAAGGGGAGTTTGTGCCTCCTTTTAAAAGCTTCCCTTCACTGTTATGAGAAAATACAAAACAATTGTAGACAAAAATATATAAATCTGTATAAATTGCAGAAAAATGCAGAGCATAAGTTTATTAGTTTGTATAAATTTAACTTGAATGTTTTGACGACAAATATATATAACTTTTTTCTTGATTGGTAGGAATCTTGCAAGAAAGTAAAGGTTGTCATAAAGTACATCAGGTCTAAGGTAGATTCCTAAATCTTCTTTCACTTCTAATACTGTCAACTGGTCAAAGATTCTTATCTCTCAAATAATTTTAAAGGTTAGAAGATAGCCTTGTCTCTGGAGGCTGAAAGAGGCAGCGTGCTGGTATCGGTTGACAAGATCTCCAAGGGGTTCGCCATCATCCTGTACCGGGGCAAGTCGTACCAGAAGCCTACTAAGTTGAAACCCAATAATCTTTTGACCAAGAGGATGGATAGCTCTTGCACAATCCATCGAGCTGTAGAGGCATGAGGTTAGTGTTTTAACTTTTGATATCATAGTCTAAGATGGCAAAAAGGTCATGGGTCATGTTTTTATTGTTCACGTCTCAGTCATGTCTCATGATTAATATAGCAAAAGTTGTTTACAATAGCAGTCAGTTTTCTTTTGGCTCAGATAAGTTTTCTTCGATTTGGATCAGGTTGGAAGTTTCCCGACTTCCGAGTTCACTTCAGACCTGATTGTGGATTAGTTTGAGTTGTGAGTTGCTTCAGCTTAGGACTCAAGATTCTCCGGATCTCTCGAGTTGCTATGAGGCATGCTTCCTGGTTTCACATGGTTATAGTGGCAACTTAGGTTCCAGTATTTGATTTTACTTTACCATAATTGGCTTCATGGTCAGGGAAGGGAGGAAAAAGCAATCGAAAGAGAAAATTATGAATAAAAATTATAAACTCATATACTTGAAATTGAAACTATTAGATTTCCATGTGATATTTGTGTTTTTTTTCCTCATTTCAGGCACTTAAGATCCATACTTCAAAGTTAAGCACAAAGGTAGAGCAACTAAAATCTGAACCGGTAACCCTCACTTACACCTCTTTGAATTGTATTGAATTTTTATTTGAGCATTGATGAGTTGTTTAATATCTGATTTTCCAAATGTAAGAAGCAAATTGAAAACATAAAAGATAGAAGAGATGAGGATATAAATACAAAATTCAGACTTTGCTTATATATTCCTCCGAAGATGATAGCTCAGAGGTAAACCAGAAACTTCTACAAAAGTTTTATGGAATATAGAAACTGAAGGAATTCTAATAGCAAAAGCAAGGTTATAAAATGCGGTTTTCATGCGGTATGCGGAAGGTCACCGCATACCGCATATACGGTATACGGCCGCATATGCGGTTTTCATGCAGTACTTATATATGCGGATTTTAAAATGAGAATTCATATATATATAAACAAATATGCGGTAATATGCGATAATATGCGGTAATATTCGGTATCATACAATAAAATATACGGTAATATGCGGTAAAATATATTAAATATATTAAATATTTGAGCCATCTTTATCAAATATATTAAATATATTTCCATGCTTATTAACAATAATAAACAAATGATATAGATCAGCGCACGTGAATTTGTATGAAATATATTAAGTTATTTGAATGCTTTTTTTTTTTTGATTTCAAGCCCGTAGTATTTGAATGCTTATTTGGGCCATCTTTCATGGGCTGTGGGAATTTGTATTGTTTCAGCGCACATAAAGGTGATCGGCAATTCAAATCGCTGGAGCGGAGCGAAGCAGTACGCTGGAGCGGAGAAGAATAGTCCCACAACCATAAAACAAACAATTCAAATCCCTGAAACTCCTATAAAAGAAGAGGGGGGAGACCCTAGATCAACTACTTTGACATCCGGACTCAGATAATGGGTTTGGAGGTTATTTTTGGTCCGGACCCAGATAATGGGTTTGAAAATTTTTGGATTTGAACTCAGATAATGGGTTTGGATCAGCGGAACCGCATATTGGAACCGCATATTGATTTTTCATGCGGTTTCCAACTGCATACGCATATGCGGCCGCATGAACCGCATTTTATTACACTGAGCAAAAGTAAACCGGAAAAGATAAATAGAAAAGAAATTAGCCAGAATGCATGCAAACTATAGGCGGATTTTGATATAAAAATGGGGTTCAATGTCCTCCATTTGTTTTTCAAATTAAACATGTTTATGTAGTATTTTTTTTTATGTTATACACGTGTTTTTCTTAATAAAATTCATATTTGACCTCTGTGGATACTTAAAAAGGTGTTCGATTATGACACCCATAGTTATAATTTTATATTGTTGATATAACCAAATTATTAATTTCAACATTTGATATGATATATGACTTCCATTTAAAAACTTTATATAGCTCTGACACGACAGAAATAAATAATGCCTCTTTACCCTGCGTGTCCCTATAGGATGATGTCGATGCAGCTTATCTTGAAGGTTATAATTCTGGTAATGGTAATGGAGAGTGGGATTATAATGATGACATGGATGATGATGTTTATGTTGGGTTTTGAGGCTACCCAAAGCCATTAGGCTTAAGCTGCGGAAAGACTGTAAAACAAAAATTTTACTTCTAACTTAAGCCAAAAAAGATTGAAGTGGTATGTCGGATAATCTACCGAGAGTTACATACCTGTTCAATCCTTTTCTTAGATTAAAAACCGTAAATAAAACTTTACTAATTCAGATCATAGATTAAGTAATATGTCGGATAATAACCGAGAGTTACATACCAGATTAATCCTGTATAGACCCAAAGTAGTAAAACCGTATTTACTTGTATTTTAATCAGTTTATAGATCTACTCCTTTGATTGATTTCTAAAAGATTAAATCTATTTAACAATTAAATAGATTAATATAACATTTCTTTACCTTGCTTTCAAATTCAAATTGGAATGCAGTCTGACCCGGCTGTCTGACCCGGTTAAGCAAGCACCAAAAATATAGTGCCTCTATTGGTTATCCACCAGGAACTACCAGAGAGTTGGTATTTCTTTTGCCAGAAATATTATACCAACGGTATTCGAAAAGTCGCGGTTTTCGGTAAATCACTATTCACCGAAAGTACGAAATTTCTGACAAAACACTATTCACAAGAATAACTTTTATTCTCGCAAAAATATATATATGGATAATCAGATTTTCTGCAAATCACTATTTAGGAGAGAAATTAGATACGAATCGAATCGAATTCTGATTCGTACTTTGATTAGAACTTAGAATGAACTTCTTCTTTTTCTCTCCAATTTCATGTCAATTTATAACCATATAATGAAGTCGGTTATAAGAGTCGGTTTTAAGAATCAAAATCAAATTTGATTTTGTAATTTGTTTAATATATTTAATTAAACATTTTCATTTAATTTATTTAATTTAATTTAATTTAATTTAATTTAGGCTTTTAATTAAATTCTAAATTTAATTAAGGCCTAAATTCAAATTGGACTTTTGGTCCAAAATATTAATTCATAATTAATATTTTAATCCATATATATATATATACAATTATTCTGAATAATTGTATTTCTTGCGTTTGCGATAAATTTATACGACGTGTCATACACGTTTATAAATTTAATTCGGTTTAAGCATGTCATCTCCATGACATATATTTTATTCTTAATTATAACACTTTATAATTAATCATAAAATTTCTCTGATTACTTTCCTATTGGTGTGACCCGATAGGATCTGTGTTATGTTGGCAAATAGAATTAGAACTGTTCTAACTTCTATAATCATAGGTGGCACCTGGCAAGTACATTATGACACCAATTACACAGATGATGCTGTACCGTACAATATCACGATCCAGTAAACAATTTACTTCGTGTTAATTTTTTTGTCTCATAGCTATCAGATTAGTTTCAAGGTAGGTGTGTGTCATCCTTGCAAACTTAATCTTTTCTTGATCCTGAATAGATTATCAAATATGTTTACTCTTGTAATCATACTGGATCCAGATAATCATATTCTATCAAGGGGCCCATTGATGCTATAGCTCGTATTGAGATACGAGGGACAATAGTACTTTTGATAAACCATCTTTTCCTCCGCATAAGCTATGTATACCGAAGAACTATCCTTATAGCTACTTTTTACGGATAGCGTTAGATAGCAATCACACATATACATTTCTTATGTAGGAAAAATGAATATCTTATACTTTAGAACTTAACACTAAAATGAAAACATTAATGACACAAACACAATTCCATTTAATGTTTCATTTGGGGTCTGTCAAATATCATGTTCTCTAACATGTATCTGTGTGATTAAAATGACAACTCTTTGTCTATGGTTTGTAAAACTTAACCATCATTTAATCCACACACTAACCTTATCGCGGTAATTAGTGTTCCTGCTAATTACCTTGGTTAGAGACTTTTAAGAGTATTATCATCTATATTATGAAGTTTCACAATTCCAGTCATGAACTCGAAATGATTCATAAATTCAATAATACTCAAGGTAACAAAATGATTAAACATTCAATTCATGAACAAAGCTTTATATAACAAATTTATCGTATTATTGACTTCTAGATTATTACAAACTAACAATCTCCCACTTAAGCTAGGAGCCAATCATCGTAGGCCCTATCTTATACAAATCTCTATTTTCTAAAAATCTCATTGATCTAAATAAAATCTCATAGCCAATCTCCTATGTTTCTCAGACCCATAGAAGCAGTATGCATCTGATGCTTGGCTTGAGGAAGAGGTTTTGTAAGTGGATCAGCTGTGTTGCTGGCTGTGTCAACTCTACAGATCTTTACATCACCTCTATCTATGATTTCTCGTATGAGGTGATAACGGCGTAGAATATGTTTGGATTTTGAGTGCGATCTCGGTTCCTTGGCCTGAGCTATAGCTCCATTGTTGTCACAGTAGAGGTCCACAGGGCCTTGAACACTGGGAACCACTCCTAGTTCGCTAAGGAACTTCTTAATCCATAAACCTTCTTTTGCTGTTTCGGATGCTGCTATGTACTCAGCTTCGGTGGTTGAGTCTGCAGTAGTTTCCTGCTTTGAGCTCTTCCAGCTCACAGCACCACCGTTGAGTATGAACACATACCCGGACTGTGATCTCGAGTCATCTCGGTCAGTTTGGAAACTTGCGTCTGTGTAACCATTTACCACGAGTTCTGAGTCACCACCGTAGACGAGAAACATATCCTTAGTTCTTCTCAAGTACTTAAGGATATTCTTTGCAGCAATCCAGTGCTCCATGCCTGGATTAGCCTGATATCTACTCGTAACACTCAAAGCGTACGAGACATCAGTGCGAGTGCACAACATGGCGTACATGATAGAGCCAATAGCCGAAGCGTATGGTACTTTACTCATGTTGCTTCGCTCATCAGTTGTCGAAGGACACTGAGTCTTGCTAAGCTTTGCGTCATGATTCATTGGCAGGTATCCCCTTTTGGAATCCTGCATGCTGAACCGATTCAGCACTTTGTCAATGTATGTGCTTTGACTCAATCCTATGAGTCTTTTCGATCTATCTCTATAGATCTTAATGCCTAATATATAGACTGCCTCGCCCAAGTCTTTCATCGAGAACACTTTCTTTAATGAAGACTTGGCTTGTTGCAATAACGGAATATCGTTTCCCATTAGGAGTATGTCGTCTACATATAAGATTAGAAAGGCGATGGCACTCCCACTAGTTTTTCTGTACACACAAGGTTCTTCTTCGCATCTGACGAAGTCAAACTTTTTGACTTCCTCGTCAAATCGAAGATTCCAACTCCTTGATGCTTGCTTCAATCCATAAATGGATTTAAGAAGCTTGCACACCTTCCCAGCATTATTTGGATCTTCAAAACCCTTGGGCTGTATCATATACACGTCCTCTTCTAAATTTCCATTTAAGAAGGCGGTTTTGACATCCATTTGCCATATTTCATAATCATGAAATGCAGCAATTGCTAGGAGCATCCGAATTGACTTAAACATAGCCACGGGCGAAAAAGTTTCATCATAATCTACACCGAGAATTTGTTTGAAACCTTTCGCTACTAGCCGTGCTTTGTATATAGTCATATTACTATCCATGTCTGTTTTCCTTTTGAAAACCCACTTGTTATCTATGGGTTTTACCCCATCAAGTGGTACAACTAGGTTCCAGACCGTGTTGTCATACATGGATTGTATTTCGGATCTCATGGCCTCCAGCCATTTTTCGGAATCGGGTCTATCCATTGCTTTCGCATAGGTCAGTGGATCTTCAGTGTCAAACACTAAAATCTCGTGTAGTCCCATGTACCTTTCAGGAGCATGGACTATCCTTGGTGACCTACGTAGCACTTGTTCTTCTGGCTGTTGAACTTCATCCACAACTGTTTGTGGGTTCAGTTCTACTTCAACTTGAGTCGAAGTATCTGAGCTCGGGACTAGAACCTCTTCCACAACTACTTGTGGATTTGGTTCTTCCAGGTGCTCATCAGCTGAAGTAACAAGTGGTGGGTTTATCTGATCTTGTTCAGATATTATATTGTGTGATGTATCTTGAACTTCTTCAAGTATTACATTACTCCCACTACTTCCTCTTGTAAGAAAATCTTTCTCCAAGAATATACCATTACGAGCAACAACTATTTTGTTCTCGGATTGGTAATAGAAGTAATATCCTCTCGTTTCCTTAGGATACCCTACGAAAAAGCATTTATCAGATTTAGGACCAAGTTTGTCAGACGTCAGGCGTTTGACAAATACTTCGCAACCCCAAATTTTAAGAAAAGATATGTTTGGAACTCTTCCAAACCATAACTCGTACGGAGTCTTTTCTACTGATTTAGATGGAACCCTATTTATCGTTAGTGCAGCAGTTTCTAGTGCGTGGCCCCAAAACGATTTTGGTAGAGTGGCGTTACTCATCATGGAACGAACCATGTCTAACAGAGTTCGATTCCTTCTCTCAGAAACACCGTTCCATTGCGGTGTCCCTGGAGGCGTGAGTTGTGAGACTATCCCACATTCCTTTAAGTACGTTTTAAACTCATAACTTAAGTATTCGCCTCCACGATCTGATCGTAAGGCTTTAATACTTTTATTCAGTTGATTTTCTACTTCAGCCTTGAATTCCTTGAACTTTTCAAAAGATTCAGACTTATGTCTCATCAGGTAGACATAACCATATCTACTGTAATAATCAGTAAAAGTGATAAAGTAGTAATAACCGTTTCTTGTACAAGTACTCATAGGTCCACATACATCGGTATGTATTAGACCTAATAAGTCACTTGCCCTTTCTCCCTTTTTAGAAAAAGGCGCTTTGGTCATTTTTCCTCGTAAACAGGATTCGCATGTGTTAATTGATTCAAAATCAAATTTACCAAGAAGTCCTACTTCTTGTAATTTCTTAATGCGTTTCTCGTTTATATGACCAAGGCGACAATGCCACATGTAAGTCATACTTTCATGAGATGTTTTGAGTCGTTTGTTATTATTAATGTTAAACACAGGTTTATCCATTTCCAGCATATAAAGACCATTTATCATATAAGATGATCCATAATATAATTCATTTTTATAAATAGAACAACGCTTGTCTTTTATAACAAATGAAAAAACCATTCATCTCTAAACATGAGATTGATATGATATTTCTGGAAATGCTAGGAACAAAATAAACATTTTCCAGTTCCATTACAAGCCCGCTGGGCAAACACAACTCTATACTACCGACTGTAATGGCTGCAACACTTGCTCCATTTCCAACTCGGAGTTGTATTTCCCTATTGCCAAGTTTCATTTTATTCTTTAATGCCTGCATATTTGAACAAATATGAGCACATGATCCAGTATCTAATACCCAATCATTAATAGAGGTAGCAACATTAACTTCAATAACATAAATACCTGAGGTTGAAGCCTTGGAGACCTTTCCAGACTTTACATCCTCCAGATACTTATGGCAGTTTCTCTTCCAATGACCTTTGTTATTACAATAATAACAGTCAGAGGAAGCAGAGACCTTTATCTTGGGAGCGTTCTGTTTAGGAACTTGCTTCCCTTTGCCCATGTACTTCGGAACCACTTTCTTCTTTGCCTTATTGATCTTTTTCTTACCCGCTTGGATCATGAGAACAGAAGAACTTTTCTTCATGTCTCCATCTGCGATCCTAAGCATCCCCTGCAACTCCTGTAAGCTCCTTTCCATCCCTAGCATGTGGAAGTTCATGATGAACCCCGAAAAGCTGGGTGGAAGCGAGTTCAGGATAATATCCGTGGCAAACTCTTTGCTCAACGGACTATTAAGCTTATGCAGCTGCTCAATATCACTTGTTATACGGAGCATATGAGTGCCCATAGAGCCGCTCTCGGCCAACTTGTGACCTAGTAGGGACTTGGTTACCTTGAATCTCTCCACACGTGCCTGCTCTTGAAACATGTTCTTAAGCTGGACACACATGTCGTTGGATTTGGTATCCATGAATCGCCTCTGCAATTCAGGACCCATAATCCCAATTATGAGACTCTGTACATCAAGCTCATCTTCCTTGTGCTTGTTGTACACCGTGAGCTCATCAGCAGTAGCACCTGCTTTGAGCTCATCAGGGTAAGGTGTATTTAAGACATATTCCCTTTTCTCGCGCCTTAGTACGATCGTGAGAGCACGGAACCAATCAGTAAAATTAGTCCCGTCTCCTTTCAGCTTTTCTTTCTCGAGCAGGGAGCGCAACGAGAATGACGTTTCTTTAGACATGTTCTACAATGTTAAATGTAAAGATTTTAGCTTTGTTCATGTAATGTTTTATTTTTAACAATAAAACTCCCACTGCAAATATGTTATATTCCCATTTTGCAGAAGGACCAAGATCCCTATCTTTCATTAATAGACAAGTCGATTAAGAAGCTTGCCTATTAATTATTTTTAGGTAAGCAACTCTTTGCTAATCATATCTCTATATGACTCTTGGTTTCGTTAAACATCGTATGTTTTAACGAAGACTTTGCCCCGAGCCCAAAACGATTTTGGAAATCACCGGTAAGTAACCTCACTCTATTTGGTTTGTTATGTCGAACATAACCCTCGACCACCAAAGGTAAAAGGCAACGTCTGCTGAGCAGTCCGTCAACCAATGAACAATGGTTTGAGAAGGATAGAGTAGGAAGGGCATACTACTTAATTAGATGGGTTTGTTTTATGCTTTAAACCTTGTAAGCAACCTTTAAAAGAGGTCCTGCCAGAAAGACAACCGAAGGTATCCACTTCCAGTCTTCATTTGACTAAGACACTCTTTCACATGCTTGACTTTGTTTTAAGCATGTTTATCTCATAAATCTGGTTTTAGACAGTCTTACGGATACGTGAAAAGAGTCTGCCAGAAAGACAACCGAAGGTATCCACTTCCAGTCTTTCTTTGACTAACGACTAATTTCACGGTTCCTTGAAAGCGATAAATCTAATTTATGCATTTCATATCAAAGCAATAAATCCTATTTATTTATATACGTGACCAAGTTACGTATACAACTTATCAGTTCCTAATTCTTTATTTTGCAGCTATGCTCAGTTCTTTAGTTATACCGTTTGAAAGCATATAAACAGTTTATATGTTTTTAAAGCAGATATTCTTTTTGGCATGTAAAGCAATTTAGTAATGTGACAAAGTTCCTTTTGGGCCAGCCATTAGGACACGAAAAGGGTCTCCCAGGAAAGACCGGGGTCACAAGGACCGCTTTAGATTCGATCTTTCCTAGACAGAACCATCTCTTTTACGGTGTGGAAATGACAGCTCTTACTCAGGTACTTTATTGCTTCATCACATTCTTCGATGAACTTTACAAAACCAAAGGTTTTCGAAAAGGCGAAAGAATTACATTTTGCCATGCTTCGACAGTAGTAAAGCAATTTGGTAACGTGACAAAGTCCCTTTTGGGCCAGTTTATCAGGACACGCAAAAGGAATAGGATTGGCCAGAAAGAAAACCGCTTTTCTTCTTTGACTCAACCTTTTCTCTTTTACGGTGGAGATAAACAGTTCTTACTTGGGTACTCTATTGCTTCATCACATTCTTAGATGAACTTTACCACAGTCGAAAGTTTTTGAAAACGAAAACATTAAGAAAACATTAAAGAAAGCTTAAATCTAATTTAACTTTCTCAGTCGGAAAAACCGAACCAAGAAAATCTCATTTCTAATCGGTTTTGGACTTAAGCTGCAAATCTAAGAATTAAACCGATACGCGGCATATGCAAACAATTTGCATAAGTTATAACTTTTAGAAAATCAATCAGCAAGAGAGCCTTGCGCTCTGATACCACTGTTGGATTTTGAGGCTACCCAAAGCCATTAGGCTTAAGCTGCGGAAAGATTGTAAAACAAAAATTTTACTTCTAACTTAAGCCAAAAAGGATTGAAGTGGTATGTCGGATAATCTACCGAGAGTTACATACCTGTTCAATCCTTTTCTTAGATTAAAAACCGTAAATAAAACTTTACTAATTCAGATCATAGATTAAGTAGTATGTCGGATAATAACCGAGAGTTACATACCAGATTAATCATGTATAGACCCAAAGTAGTAAAACCGTATTTACTTGTATTTTAATCAGTTTATAGATCTACTCCTTTGATTGATTTCTAAAAGATTAAATCTATTTAACAATTAAATAGATTAATATAACATTTCTTTACCTTGCTTCCAAATTCAAATTGGAATGCAGTCTGACCCGGCTGTCTGACCCGGTTAAGCAAGCACCAAAAATATAGTGCCTCTATCGGTTATCCACCAGGAACTACCAGAGAGTTGGTATTTCTTTTGCCAGAAATACTATACCAACGGTATTCGAAAAGTCGCGGTTTTCGGTAAATCACTATTCACCGAAAGTACAAAATTTCTGACAAAACACTATTCACAAGAATAACTTTTATTCTCGCAAAAATATATATATGGATAATCAGATTTTCTGCAAAACACTATTTGGGAGAGAAATTAGATACGAATCGAATCGGATTCTGATTCGTACTTTGATTAGAACTTAGAATGAACTTCTTTTTTTTCTCTCCCATTTCATATCTATTTATAACCATATAATTCAGTCGGTTATAAGAGTCGGTTTTAAGAATCAAAATCAAATTTGATTTTGCCATGATTTGTTTAATATATTTATTAAACATTTTCATTTAATTTATTTAATTTAATTTAATTTAATTTAATTTAGGCTTTTAATTAAATTCTAAATTTAATTAAGGCCTAAATTCAAATTGGACATTTTTGGTCCAAAATATTAATTCATAATTAATATTTTAATCCATATATATATATATATACAATTATTCTGAATAATTGTATTTCTTGCGTTTGCGATAAATTTATACGTCGTGTCATACACGTTTATAAATTTAATTCGGTTTAAGCATGTCATCTCCATGACATATATTTTATTCTTAATTATAACACTTTATAATTAATCATAAAATTTCTCTGATTACTTTCCTATTGGTGTGACCCGATAGGATCTGTGTTATGTTGGCAAATAGAATTAGAACTGTTCTAACTTCTATAATCATAGGTGGCACCTGGCAAGTACATTATGACACCAATTACACAGATGATGCTGTACCGTACAATATCACGATCCAGTAAACAATTTACTTCGTGTTAATTTTTTTGTCTCATAGCTATCAGATTAGTTTCAAGGTAGGTGTGTGTCATCCTTGCAAACTTAATCTTTTCTTGATCCTGAATAGATTATCAAATATGTTTACTCTTGTAATCATACTGGATCCAGATAATCATATTCTATCAAGGGGCCCATTGATGCTATAGCTCGTATTGAGATACGAGGGACAATAGTACTTTTGATAAACCATCTTTTCCTCCGCATAAGCTATGTATACCGAAGAACTATCCTTATAGCTACTTTTTACGGATAGCGTTAGATAGCAATCACACATATACATTTCTTATGTAGGAAAAATGAATATCTTATACTTTAGAACTTAACACTAAAATGAAAACATTAATGACACAAACACAATTCCATTAATGTTTCATTTGGGGTCTGTCAAATATCATGTTCTCTAACATGTATCTGTGTGATTAAAATGACAACTCTTTGTCTATGGTTTGTAAAACTTAACCATCATTTAATCCACACACTAACCTTATCGCGGTAATTAGTGTTCCTGCTAATTACCTTGGTTAGAGACTTTTAAGAGTATTATCATCTATATTATGAAGTTTCACAATTCCAGTCATGAACTCGAAATGATTCATAAATTCAATAATACTCAAGGTAACAAAATGATTAAACATTCAATTCATGAACAAAGCTTTATATAACAAATTTATCGTATTATTGACTTCTAGATTATTACAAACTAACAGTTTATACTGATAATATTTATGTCAATGATCATGATGAGGGTGATGGTTATGATGAAAATCAAGTTTATGATGAACTGGATGATGGGGTTGATTTTAGTCATAGTTACAATGAGAGTTGTCAAGATAGGTTTTTTTTTTAAGGTTAGTCGGCAAGTTGCCGCTAACAGATTTTGATTTTAAAAAAAAGTTTAATTACAGGTCCTATCTCTGTACTTAACTATATTTACATTGAGGCTACTATCCTGTTTTCCAGGTACTAACCCCACCAGTAGAAACGTTCCACAAAAAAGTTGAGGTACTGAAAGATGATATTCTTTACCCTGTTAAGTTTTATAATTTGTATGGCATTCAACTATCCAAAAGAACACTGAAATACAAGTTTAAATATTACTCCAAGTTGCATATTGGCTAAAAAATTCAAACGAAGATGTGTTCTTTAGATTTATTGCAAGTAGAAACGTTCTTTATAGGCATATTGGCTATAAAATAACTGTGTTTGTAAGTATTGCAATACTTGCATATTGGCTAATAAGTTATTTTACAAAGGGATAATAAGTTATTTTACACCTATAAAATAACTGTGTTTGCAAGTATTGCAACAAAGGGATAATAAGTTATTTTATAGGTGTCATCCCCTTTCTAAATACAGGAAATAAACCAATACATCTAAAATGCAACTTTTGTATAATTTCATGTAGAGTTTTTATTTTACCATTTCTTTGGATGCTTTTGTAATATATTACTCCTATAAGCTTTCTTATTTAGAACTTTTATATATTTCACCAGCATCGATTATTGTTGCCGAAGCAACGCGAGGCTTGCCTCTAGTTATATATAATACAAGGAATTAAAAGTTTTTAGAATCAGAACCAACACATTAATGATCAATCCATCGAATTGGATTGACTTCGGGGTCAAGTTTGAAATTGACACTTCTAGAAGTAACCACTTGTATTCTGGCCGACATTTTTAAAAATACCCTAAGTTAATTACAGATTAATAAAAATGCCCACACTCATTCGGAATTTTTAAAAATACCCAAACCGGCCATTAAATGGCCGGTCCAGATTAAAATGCCCAACCGGCTATTAAATAGCCGGTCCCGATTAAAATGCCCAACCAGCCATTAAATGGCCGGTCCCGCTATTTATTCGGTTTTATAAGTTGGCAGCCACCCCTCTCCCATTTTCTCACAATTCATTCTCTCAAATTTGACACTATTTCTCCTCGGTTGAGCCATTTCTCCCATATTTCTCTTTATCTTCTCAAATTTGCAAATAAGTCCCTCTAATTTATTAGAATTTATTTTTTAGTGCAAAATAGTTGTATAATGTTAGGATTTGTTAGTAATTACCAAAATTAGAATAATTAGTTGTAATTAGAGAATAATTAGAGTAATTAGCCAAATTTAGGTTATACGGTTTATGATTTAGGTCAATTTATTGTAATTAAGTATACTTAGCATTGGTGACCATATATCTGCGTAATTTAGGATTTTTTACCATAATTAGGACAATTAAGCCTAATTTCTGGCAATTTAGCATAATTATGATAATTAAGCCTATTTTGGCATATTTAGTATATTTTAGCGTAATTAAGTATAATTTTGCGTAATTAAGCCTATTTTACCATAATCAAGCCCATTTTGACATATTTTACCGTCATGAAGCCTATTTGATTTATTTTTACCGTCATTAAGCCTAGTATATCGGTTTTTAGCGTAATTAAGCCTATTTTAGCTGTTTTTACCGTTATTAAGTCTATTTTTGCCGTTTTTAGCGTAATTAAGCCTACTTTAGCCGTTTTTTGCGTAATTAAGCCCACTTTAGCCGTTTTTTGCGTAATTAAGCCTATTTTAGCGGTTTTTACCGTCATTAAGCCTATTTTAATCAATTTTAGCGTAATTACGCCTACTTTATCCGTTTTTAGCGTAATTAAGTTTATTTTAGTTGTTTTTAACTATGGGATGCCACCGATGGCCCACGATGGAGAGGCCAGTGGTAGCGAGGCTCAGTATCAGACTGACTATGGGATGCTGTCGATGGCCTATGATGGAGAGGCCAGTGGTAGCGGGGCTCAACATCAGCCTGACTTTGGGACTGATTTGGCTGCATCTATCTTCGGTACACCCCCGCCGGTCTCTAGGAATGAATCTGTCTGGGATACTGCCGATAGGATGTATAGAGAGGCCGACACGCGTGTGGAGACACCGAGAGATAGAGTCTCGTCGCAGCGAGCGAACGCCGGAGTACCAACTGAGCGATGGTCCCCTTCTTTGTTCCAGCGCTGATTTTTTTTATTGTTTTACTGTTCTATGTTTCGTGTTTTATTATTTTATTATTCTATGTTTCGTGGTTTATTATTTTATTGTTCTAACTTACGCAAATACTAAGTACGCTAAATTATACTAAACACCAGTGTTCTAAATAGCGCGCTATAGCGTTTTTGGACCCCAAACGCTACGCTACGACATCAAAATGCGCTATTTGCGCTACGGCCGCTATAGCGGCCGCTCCAACGCTATAGCGATCCGCTACAGCGCTATTTGTGCTATACAATATGAGTTTTTTTTTTTTTAAGCAATTTATATGGGTTTTAAATTAAGATAAAAAAATCTCAAACCGAAATTGAATTTGTTGCTACTTGCTACAAATAAATCAATTTGAAATTGGGAATAGAAATTGAAATTTGAATAGAAAAAAAGTCCAAACCGGAATTAAAATTTGAATAGAAAAAAAAAATAGATTATGTCATGAATCATGATATTTAAGATATTTTTAATAGAAAAAATCAATAGTTTATGATATTACTATGGATATTTTGAACCACAATTTGGACTTTGTACGGGTTCAATATGAATATTATAATTTCTTAATTACTTTGGAGTTATTTATTGTTCTATGAGACCTTAGATAATGTTGATATTTAGTACAAATATTGAATATACGAAATGTAAAAAAAAAAACGCTATTTGGAATAGCTTCCGCTATAGCGACGCTATTCGCTATAGCTTTTTTTTTAGACTTCCCGCTACGACGCTATAAACGCTATTTAGAACCTTGCTAAACACATAACACATAAACAGAAAATACTAAGTATGCAAAATAATAAGTCCGCTAAATTATACTAAAACATAAAAACTAAACCGAAATATTTACGCAAAATACTAAGTACGCTAAATTATACTAAACACATAACACAAAAATAGAAAATACTAACTACGCAAAATACTAAGTACGTTACATTATACTAAAACATAAAAACTAAACCAAAATACTTACGCAAAATACCAAGTATGCTAAATTATACTAAACACATAATACTAAATACTGTATTTATTTAAGAAACTGGCCATTAAATGGCCGGTTTACTAAACACTTTCTACATCAGCACCTGATGAATCAGCTCCTGTCTCATCATCGTCGCTGTCGTCATCATCGTCCATGTCTTCATCTGGTCCCACGTCAGAGTCTTCATGCATGAAATCTTCATTGTCTCCCGAGTCCTCTCCATTTTCACCTCCTGCGTTTTTGTTGTGGACCCCACCAGGATATTGCATACCACTGGTAGAAGAGGTTCCAGGATGCTCAGTTGTTAACAAGTGAGCATTCTCTGCTGTTTTGAAATCTGATAAGATAGCGTACTTGCTTCTATCAAGCAGAGGTTTCGCTAAATCATATGGGACCCACCTGTAATGTCAAATTAATTACTTAATTACTAATAATACAGTACATAATGTATACAGTCCAAGTCTGATACAGGACAAAGCATATTTTTGTTCAAACAAAAAAGAGGTGAGACAAGGACATACTCAAAACGAAGGGGGCAAAGAAGCTCTGATGGCCGATACGCGGCCTTGTACCGCATCTTGTTACAAGAGTGGATATAATACCCGAGATAATAATACTCCAGGTTCGGACAATGTGCTTGCATTTCTCTGACCCACTGAATCTCTTTCAAAGCGGTGAATTTTCCCAGGGATAAAAATGCAAAATCAGGGTCCCAAAACAAATATTTACTAGACAAACATTTGGGCAAAATGTCGACGACACCAACAGCTATGATTCTCCCATCTATTAAATACTGCTGGTGAAATGAACCAAAACCACATGGCGGTACCATAGAACTACCATCAGGTTCAACAAATGGTATTGGTGTGTCAACCAAGAACCTAATATAGGACTCTTTTGAGAACCTCTTGTCTTGGTGCACTAGAGTTTGGTATTTCTCATAAAGTGCATACTCATCTGGGTCAAATTCTGAGCATTTCATGCGTATCTCCAGTTTTCTACTCTTTCGAGGGGTAGGGGTATTTTCGTAACTTCTCTTCAGCACTTGTTTTGTCTGTCCTGGTTTGTTAACCAATACAGTTTCTGGTTTGGCTTCTGCATAGAAGTTGAGATGGCCATTGCATGCCTCAATTATAAAGCCAGATATTTTTTCTGACGAAATTGATGCTGCCAATTCCTCTGCAATGATATTTGGGGAAATTGAATCCAAGTTTTGTATTTTTGAATTCACCTTTTTTATATATGCTGCTAATTGAAAGCTCACATTGCAAGTGTAGACCAAATGTTGTTCTTTAGTTATAATATCCTTTAGTTTCTGCTTCATTTGGGGTTTGACTTTGTTCACAACTGATTTGGGGTTTTGATCAATCAAAGGAATACCTCTTCCTTTGAAAAATATATTTACAGCATCGTTGATTTTGTCTGCCAAGAAAGAAATGAACTGGTCTTGGTTCTCTGTTTCACACAGCGATTCAGTTACAGATACCAGACTTGTTTGGTCTGTGTTTATTGGTATGTGAGAATCACTAGACGTGTTTGGTTCTTTCTCCTGAAGGTTTGACTTTGACTTGTTACATTTATCAAATTTTGAATCAAGTGCTCCATCAAGGTACCTACAGAAATTCCATAAATGAATTTATAAAATAAAATTACAAACAGTCTTATAAAGTAACTACCAACTTTTTTTCTTTCTGAAAGGAAGTGACCAAAAAGGGTCACCATTTTAACTGCCAAATTTAGTCCAACAGCAACTTTTTTTTTAGAATTCCCATCAAATGATAAAGAATACTATTCTGCACAATCTGAAACAATATTGGTACCGACCATGAAATACTTCTTTTTTCAATACGTTTGCACATTCTCGGAAATAGTACTATAATATTAATATTTTAAGGAAGAAATTGATATTATGCTATTTACAGGGCTAACGGATAACATATGTAATTTTTCCAAAAGCAAGTTTGAATGCAGACCTTTGCATCTTTTTGAGAACTCGATCTTGTTCTTTGGATGGAGTGAATTTGGAAGCCTTAAGACGAATTGTGTACTGAGGACAGCAAGTTTTCTCCATCTCTGGTTTATACGCATAACATCCTGCCCTCCTCCAACCACGATCAAGAAGCTCTATACAAAGTCCACAAATTAATTGAGAAAAAAAATGTAAATATGGTCATTACCTCCCCTAAATCAAGGCAAACTTTACTTAAATATGAGCTCAGTAGTTTGCAAACTAGATTTTAGTGTGTAAAGATGCATCTCTGAGACAAAACAAAAGAAAGAATCCACACACACACACATGTCAAAATAAAATTGAAAAAAGTACTCATGATAGCTGGCTAAAAAATTTCGTACCTTGGTAGTCATTGGCTGTCAAGCTCTCTGCCCATACACCTGTGGATAATCAGGACTGATATAAGGTACTTGGCTTCATATAATTATCTAAATTAACAAAAATGTAATTCTGATATATGAATAACAAAATTATATATATATTTTTTTAACTTTGAAAGACACTAAGTAATTTGATTAAGATTTCACAATCTCACTTGCTAATAATCTAATATATAATACTTGCAGATTGACATGCCTGCTCGAGAATTTAGTTTGATTCAGACAATTCCTCAGTAAATGTGTTCCATACTATAATCGATCAGCTTATCTTCATACAAAGGTGTAAGCTTTTATCACTCTATACCAAAATTATTCATCTTCCCAAAACAAGTTACAATTTTGCTCCCGACCCCTCGAAGTGAGAGGAGTAAAGCAATTTACCATGAGAGATACTAGAAGACGAAGAGGAGGAACAATAGCCACACGATGAGCGCCTCCTCCCTGAATCGACGACCACCGATGATATCCTTCCCTTCCCATTTCCTTTCCCTTGACCCTGCTCCATCTCGCCACCACTGCTGCCCGCCACGTCAGCATCCATCAATCTCACTCTTTAGTCTTCAACAATGAAATCGAATGTGATTGAAAACTAGCTTAGACGTAGATCGTTGTTTCACCTTTTCTATTGACGGGAATTAGACAGGATCCAGACTATTAGGTCTGAGTGGAGAGAATCGGGAGAGAGGTGAAACAACAGTGGAATTAAAAGACATTGCATAGAGAAGGTGACTATGCTCTGCAATGTGTTTTAATTCCAATGTTTGCAATACATTGCTCCGTTGCACGTTTCTAGGGAATGGACTCTGCTGCTTTGCTCATAGAAAATCAGCGTCCTCTATTTCCAAATTCAACTATTCAAATTCGTTGAGATTTGTGTATGAAAAAAAAAATTTGTATCAAGATACGCGAATGGAAAATTTTGAATTGTTAAATTGGAAAAAGGAGGATGTTGTTTTTCACTAAAAAAAGCAGCAGAGTCCGATTCCATTTCTAGAATCTAGATGGCATGGCACTGATGGTCAAAGCATGGCATGGCACTGACGGTCAAAGCACGGACACAGCATGTAACTTTTAGGATTTTTTTATGTAGAAATTAACAAAAAAGAAGAGAGAGAAACAGAAAGAGTATATTATACTTTTGATCAGTAGAAAGATTGGTAGGATTCTACCGATTTTAAAAATAAAAAAGTTTGGAACGGTATGAAATTCACCGATCTTAACTCAGATCAGAAAAAAAAATATGTTTAATTGATAATATTCAAACCGATGCAAATAGTATGAATATTTTAATCAATATGAAACATGGTTTCATTCAAATTAAAAAATTCTCCAAAGTTTTGATCGGTACGAGAATTACTAATCTAAACTCCAAACTTTCTGTTCATGCCTTCTTGGCGAGTATTGTCGTAAAAAATTAAAATTAAAATAAAAAAAGAGTTAGGAACGGTAAATTTCATATCATTCAAAACTTTTTTATTTTCAAAATCGATAAAATTTCTATCAATGTTTCTACCAATTAAAATCATAATGTACTGTTTCTGTTTCTCTCTCTTCCTTTTTATTAATTTCTCCAGAAAAAAATTTCTTAACTTTTATTTGTGCCACAACTTAAAGTCAAATCTCATTCTCCAGGGTATTGCACTGGATCTGAGCTCGCATTTATCATTCTTCAGGTCCAGGATATTTGGAATTCGAATCCAGTGAAGTAACTCAACTTTCGAGTTTTAGATCGTGACCATCAGATTCAAATCCCCGAAAATCCATCCCTGAAGTGAGCGCACACATTCCAACAACGAATCCGAATCCCGAGACGATCCCGAGCGACGAATTCGAATCGGATGGTCTCGAGATAAAACCCAAAGATTGGGTTACTTACGAGAATCCGGACCTGGGTATTTGTGCTTGTGCTTTAAGCCGAAATTTTTTAATTACCACCCATAAAATACAAATTAAATCAATACCACCCAAATTCCAATTTTTTCATTCCTACCACCCACGCAGCCTCAGTCCGCACACCAAATTGGTCTGATGCGCACACTGAGGGAGGGCACTAATTTGGTGCACGGACTGGGGAGGCGCACCAGACCAATTTTGTTTTGGATGCTTAATTTATTTATTTTATAATTTTATTTTCTTAAAAGTGAGAAAAACTAAAAATTAGCTAGTTTTAACACAAAAATAGCACAAATAAATTCAAGTCTACTACAACATAATTAATACATCCTACTACAACATAACATAAAGTTTATTACAACATAACACATATTTCATCTAAAAAAACAAATTGAAATATTATTGCAGAAAAAAATATTAAGCACAACATAACCACCTCTCGAACGATGAAACTGCAGGAAAAAAATATCTATTGTTACAACCATTGTTACAACAATTATTAATTTTGTGATATGTAACTTTAAAAAAATTTACCTTATTGAGTACGTTTCCTAGCATCCCTTCTCTTTCTCGCATTCTTTTCGAGGGTTGCTCTGTTGTCTAGTGACTCTTTTATCTTCCTTCCAGTATGTCCATCCACATTTGGATCCGATTGTGTCGTCTCCTACCCAACTTCACTAACCGATGATCTGGAACTAAGATCGCTCCTTCGTATGCCGGCCAATCACTTTGATTGTCATACACGTGGAATTCACCACTCCATGTGTCGATGAGTGTTTGAATGTTGTAGTAGTAATTTACGAAGACATTTGGATCCAAATTCCTATATTTTTCACACATTTGTAAGTAACGTCATCCTCAATTATAATAATGATTATGAAACTATTAGTAGATACTTGTATCTTAGACGACACACTGCTATCACCGACATTTTTATTAATACCCTAAAACAAAACAAAAATATCAAATATGCCCTCACTTTGAATTTTTTTTTTTAAATGCCCTAACCGCCCAGGGGCTGGGCGGTCAGCTTTCCACCGAACCGCCCCCTCGTCGGGCGGTCCAAAAAAAAAAAATCACCAAACCGCCCAACTGTGGGGTGGTCCACTATTTTTTTTTTTTTTGATCAGATTCAAAATTCATTTTAGAGAAAATGGCTACATTGATTTTTGTGTTCTTTATATCAAAATAAAGATATGAAAGTCTAGTTTCCAGATAATATAATTTCTCTATACAAAAATATTACAGATTGGTACAGTTTTAGCGATTAATTGACAGAGGTCAGAATTCAGAAAAGCTGAAATTCCAGTGAGCAGTCCTATAATTTTGATCAGATTCAAAATTTATTTTAGAGAAAATGGCTACATGGATTTTTGTGTTCTTTATATCAAAATAAAGGTATGAAAGTCTAGTTTCCAGATAATATAATTTCTCTATACAAAAATATTATAGATTGGTACAGTTTTAGCGATTAATTGACAGAAGTCAGAATTCAGAAAAGCTGAAATTCCAGTGAGCAGTCCTATAATTTTGATCAGATTCAAAATTCATTTTAGAGAAAATGGCTACATGAATTTTTGTGTTCTTTATATCAAAATAAAGGTATGAAAGTCTAGTTTCCAGATAATATAATTTCTCTATACAAAAATATTACAGATTGGTACAATTTTAGCGATTAATTGACAGAGGTCAGAATTCAGAAAAGCTGAAATTTCAGTGAGCAGTCCAATAATTCTGACCTGTGTCAATTAATCGCTAAAACTGTACTAATTTGTAATATTTTTGATATTAAGATCAATTGATGAATACTTTATTTATTAGATATTAATTAAGCACTTCAAAATTATTGGAAACATGGTTCAATTTAACATCACTTCGTAAACTCGACCTCAGTCCTAATAATATAAACAACAGCAACGGTAACAAAATTCAATTAATTAATGCTTTATTCAAGTGATTGAAATATCAAAATTACAAGGGTGTAAATGACCAAAAAGGAAACTAGATGAGTACATAAATAATATCTTATAGAAATGCCAACTTGATTATAGAGAATATCTTATATAACATTGAATTTTCAATTTATTGGCCCATATGAAAATAAATTCAAAAAATGAAAGAGGAGGTTGTAAATTGTACATGGTCCATTGAATTCTAATAATTTGCTTATCTTTTGTTAGGTAAAGTCTTTTTATTGGAAAAGAAAATACTAAGTACTGGATTTTCATATTAATTTTAATATGTCTAAATTAATTACTATATTGTTTTCTAAATTATATTTAAAGGTTTGTTACTATCCGTAACTCTAGAGATATTCTGCTTCTTAAATTCATTTTCTAGAATATCACACGATTGAATTTTGAATCTGATCAAAATTATTGACCACTTTTCGGAAAGCTTTTCGGAAAGCTTGTCAGAATTATTGGACTGCTCACTGAAATTTCAGCTTTTCTGAATTCTGACCTCTGTCAATTAATCTCTAAAACTGTACCAATCTGTAATATTTTTGTATAGAGAAATTATATTATCTGGAAACTAGACTTTCATACCTTTATTTTGATATAAAGAACATAAATATCCATGTAGCCATTTTCTCTAAAATGAATTTTGAATCTGATCAAAATTATAGGACTGCTCACTGGAATTTCAGCTTTTCTGAATTCTGACTTCTGTCAATTAATCGCTAAAACTGTACCAATCTGTAATATTTTTGTATAGAGAAATTATATTATCTGGAAACTAGACTTTCATACCTTTATTTTGATATAAAGAACACAAAAATCCATGTAGCCATTTTCTCTAAAATGAATTTTGAATCTGATCAAAAAAAAATAAAAAAAAAATAAAAATAGTGGACCGCCCCACAGTTGGGCGGTTTGGTGATTTTTTTTTTTTTTGGACCGCCCGACGGGGGGGCGGTTCGGTGGAAAGCTGACCGCCCAGCCCCTGGGCGGTTAGGGCATTTTTAAAAAAAAATTCAAAGTGAGGGCATATTTGATATTTTATTTTTTGTTTTAGGGTATTAATAAAAATGTCGGCTGCTATCACATGAATACATAATATTCCGGTGAGCTGAGGTTTGGATGGTATTGATTTAATTTGTATTTTTTTTTTTATGGTAACTAAGAAAATTTCGGTGCTTCAAGTACACCGTGGCAATAGAAGATGGGACACCCACCCGCTAGTCCGCTACACGTAATTCACATTAAACGTGGGCTCCTCTTAGTCTCTGTGCTTGCCGAGATTTTTATTAATACCCTTAAAAAAAAAAAATATTAAAAATGCCCTCTGTTTTCAAAAAAATTTAAAAATGCCCTAACCGCCCCATAATGGGGCGGTCCACTGATGGCAGAAAACCGCCCTATTTCTGGGCGGTCCACCTCCTCCAGAAAACCGCCCAGAGATGGGGCGGTTCAGTTTTTTTTTTTTTTTTTATTCAGATTTTATATATTTTTATAAGGAAATGTATATTGATATATATATATTTTAAGATGTATATATTGTTTAGATATATTTTTCTTTTTTAAGATATATATATTGTTAAGATATATATTTTTCCTTCATGTTAAGATATATATATATATTTTTTTAAGATATATATATTTATAAGGAAATACATATTGGTATATTTTTTTTTAAGATGTATATATTGTTTAAGATATATTTTGGTTTACTAAGATCTATATTATTGTAAGGAAATATATATTGATATATATTTTATTATTGTAGATTTTATATAAAAATGAAGGAAAGTGCTTAATTTTTTTTATTGTAATTTTCAATAAAAGTGAGTTGAGTTTTGATGCGGTTATACGACTGTTGTAATGATTGTCGATTTGGCTAACGTGATAAACAGTGAAAAATATGTAATCTAAATCGGAAGTAAAAAAAAAAAAATCCAAACTACGTAAAATAAATGTCCACAACTCATGCAAAACAGTCCAGACCGAATACATAATAGTAGTAACCTATCAAACTACAAAACATAAAAAAACCTAACGTCGAGGGCGAGGGCGACGACCAGAGAGATCCAACCTACGAGGTGGATGACGGTCCCTAGGCGGCTGTACACGCCTGACGTGAACCTCCTCCTCCTGTGCGGCTGCATCCGCATCGGCCCACGGATCCTCCACCAGTGGGGGGATAGGCGGCATGGTAGGCACCTCCCATGGCTCCCAGGTCGATGAATACGTAGGCGGAGGAGGCGGTGTGCCAAATATAGCAGATGCATAGGCATCTGCATGCTGTGCTCCACTCCCACTGGCCTCGTCATCGTGCTGTCTGGCCTCCGGATATCGTGGCATGTGGAGGCTCCGTCTCTCATCCCCGGCATAATCTCCCATAAAGTCGTCCATAGTGAACTCCGGAGTGGAATGTCGTGGGGGAGCTCCACCCTTAATGGAAACAATGTTAGTTTTGCTACATACAAATAAGTAGTAAGTTGAATAAATAATAAATTTTTGCTACCTGTCCAACCTGCACCGGGACTCCATACTCATTGTAGTAAGCGCTCCACGCATTGTTATTCAACACCCATTCGTGGAAGCCCCAACCTGATTCATCCACTGCATAATTGAAGACAAATTAATTAGAATAGTTTTTGTACCGAGAAATGACTGTGTACGACAAAATCAAATTACCTGGAGGAGGTGGCGGCATCTCATCACCGTATATAGCGACTCTGGGCTGATCCGGATTTAGTGGTGTGGGCTCTATCTCGCGCCAGTTTATGTTCTCCCCACTGTCATGCAACATGGCAATGAGGCGGCCGTCAAAGCCGGAGTCCTCCACCATAGGAGCAGTGTGCTGGAGCATTGTACATCCCACTGCTCGCCAACCATCTCGTGCCATGCACACCAAGCTGTGTGCCACTCCTCTGATACCGGTAAGAATCTGCACAAAGTGTATTTATTAATTTTTTAGGAAAAACTAAATAAACATTTAATGCTTTAAATATGTTAGTTTCGTAAGTAATTACCTGGCGAGCCTGCATCGGTCCGAATGACATATAACCACTCGACCCTGCACGAGAAAGCCTCCGTCGAAGGGTCTCACCCCAATGGCCCGTGAGGTATACCGAGGGCATGCCCCACCTCTGGTACCAGACTAAGTACCTCAATCCTCCAGGCCCTGCGCCCAGTGTGACATCATCGGCCGTAGGAGGCTGCCACATGTGGAACTGTGGAGACTGTGCTTGGATGATATGCTCTGCGTGGCGCGTGCTCCAGTCGACGTTGGGCTTATTGTGTTTAGTCCTGCAGTACATTTAAATTAAAAAAAGAATGTTAATCAAGTTCAGAACTGAACAAGTAACGGTAGGAGAGCAATTAAGTAACTTACTTGTGCAACTTGGTGGTCTCAGCCTCTCCAAGCTCTGGGAACTGCGGGACAAATGCGTCCAGACCAAACTGTCGGGTCACGCGATCTGGATACGTGTACTCAACAATCCAGTAACATACACATGGCCCCCGATAAAACCAGAGATGCCTCTGCTCCAATGTCAGTCGACAAAATGCGTTCCTTTCGTAGACCTCCCGGTAGGGGAACCAGTCGACGCTGCTCTCGTGAAGCATCTGGAGCTGACTCCGGACATATGAAATCCCCACAGTTCTCCCCCTGCCCGTGTTCTCGTACGTGTGTCGATCGCCTCATATGGCACCGTACGCGGGACATCTCTCGGCATCCTGTCTCCTCAAGTAAGGGACAAGAGACGGACGAACTGGCCGACATACCGGCAAATGAGACCACGACCATTGCTGGAGTAGAAGAAGCGGTCCGTGGATCTGCTTGTTCTTCACCTATATTTTGGACATGAGGTGAATGTGTTGGTGATTATTGAACCCTAATTATTGTAATTTAAATTCCGAAATATTTGTGAAAACTTACCAAGCAAGCATGGCACAGGCTACGGTATAAGTGGGCGATCACAGCTCCGCCCCAGTTCCAGTTCGATGGTTTCTCAATTTCTGTCAGCAGAGAGAGAAACATAATCGGAACCGCGTCACCGCTGGAGTCCACGAACATGACGCTGCCACAGAGATCCAGCACAAAGGCCCTCACATACCTAAAAATATAAAACAGTAAATATCAATTTAATGATTTTCACGGATGAGTTCGTAACATATTTTAATTTCAAGATTTTGAATTATTACCTCCTGACGGCCTCCAGATCAGTGGTCTCGGCTGTGATCCGATGCAGAAAAAAGTGATCACGGAGCGCCGCTAGGCTAATGCAGTACCCCGAATACCAAAACTCCTCATCATCCTTCTTCTTCTTCTTCTTCTGTAGCGTCTTTGGATCCGCTACCCCAAGAAGCCGCCGTATCATCCCCACATGGAGTGGACTGTCGGAGACACCGCTGATAGGCTCACCATCGATCCGTAGACCCCATAGAGCGCTCACATCTGCTAAGGTCACGGTCATCTCCCCAAAGGGTAAGTGGAACGAATGAGTCTCCGGTCGCCATCTCTCCGCGAGCCCGCTCATCAGAGCCTGGTCGATCTGACCCTGTGGCATGGTAGCAAGCTGGTACAATCCGAGATGCATAATGCACTGCTCCATCAGAGGATGATCGACGTACGGTATCCCGGAGGTGCGATGTCTCACGGTCAACATCGTCTCGTCCTGTATTTAACAATGATTTCAGTCTGAGCGACTTACTATATGCCATATTAAAAATCTGTAATTTGAACTGAATTGCTTAAAAAACAACGTACCTTCGTAGATGCGAGCGCGACCCTGTGCTGAATGTGTGGAATCCACAGAAGAGGGCTGAATGTATCAGCTGCATGTGTAGCGTGGTCTGCACCGAGAGGCTCTGCACCGGATGCACTGGGAGCCTCTGTACTGGACGAACTACCGCCCCTCTCCATAGTATCTGCAGTGCACAATTTATAAACCCTAATTTAATTTATAAATCCTAATTTAATTTATAAATCCTAATTTAATTTATAAATCCTAACTCTAAATTATAAACCATAATTTAATTTATAAAACATAAACTCTAATTTAATTTATAAACCCTAATTTATAAACCCTAATTTAATTTATAAAACCTAAACCCTAATTTAATTTATAAACCCTAATTTAATTTATAAATCCTAATTTAATCTATAAATCCTAACTCTAAATTATAAACCATAATTTATAAACCATAATTTAATTTATAAAACCTAAACTCTAATTTAATTTATAAACCCTAATTTATAAACCCTAATTTAATTTATAAACCCTAATTTAATTTATAAACCCTAATTTAATTTATAAAACCTAAACCCTAATTTAATTTATAAACCCTAATTTAATTTATAAACCCTAATTTAATTTATAAACCCTAATTTAATTTATAAATCCTAATTTAATCTATAAATCCTAACTCTAAATTATAAACCATAATTTATAAACCATAATTTATAAACCATAATTTAATTTATAAAACCTAAACTCTAATTTAATTTATAAACCCTAATTTATAAACCCTAATTTAATTTATAAATCCTAATTTCATTTATAAACCCTAATTTAATTTATAGAACCCTAATTTAATTCATCGCGTCGGGAAAATCAACAACCCGCATACGGCAATTCAATTTACAAACTAAATCCGCTTAATTCTACAAAAAAAAAAATTAATAATTTACGTAAACGTACCAGAAAAAATCCGATCGAGAGAAAGTTGGCCGAGAGAGAGAGAGAGAGAGGGTGGCCGAGAGAGGGAGAGAGGGGTGGCCGGTGGGGGAGGGGGTGGTGGCGGGGTGGGGGAGGGGAGGGGCGGCCGGGTAGAGAGGAGGAGAGAACGGGAAGAGGGAGGGGAATGGGAGGCCGAGGGTAGGGTGGCCGGGTAGAGGGGAGGCCGGGGGTGGGCGGGGGTGGGCGGGGGTGGTCGGGGGGGGGGGGCGCTGGGGGGCTGCTCGGGTCAGGTAGGCGGAACAGGGGGTGGGGCGGGTAGGGTTTGAGGGAGGGAGAAGAACCAGCGGCCTTAAGGCCAGAAAAAAAAAAAATATAGCGGACCGCCCAACCACTGGGCGGTTGGGTAGAGTAGGAGAACCGCCCAGTGAAGGGGCGGTTGGGTAGGGAGAGTGAACCGCCTGTTCACTGGGCGGTTAGGGCATTTTCAAATTTTTTTGAAAACAGAGGGCATTTTTAATATATATATATTTTTTTAGGGTATTAATAAAAATCTCGGCTGTGCTTGTCATTAATTACCATACTTTTGTTCCCATCAGGATTACAATGTACAATTTTGTAAATATTATAATGATGTTGTTATAATATTGTTAACAGATTTTGGGTTGAACGTTGGTTGGAAGCAAAAGCACATATTTGTGAATTATGAGTCATACTTGAGACGTCTAAAAAGAATACAAGCTCCAAACCACTTCTTCCACTCACTCCATTATTTAATATATATTTATACTTTAACGGATTAAAATTAGTGTTCTAAAGAGCGCACTATAGCGTTTTTGGACCCCAAACGCTACACTATGACATCAAAATGCGCTATTTGCGCTACGGCCGCTATAACGCTGTTATTTGAGCTATTTGCGCTATAGACTATGGGTTTTTTTTTTAAGCAATTTATATGGGTTTTAAATAAAGAAAAAAAAAATTTCAAACCGAAATTGAATTTGTTGCTACTTGCTACAGATAAATCAATTTGAATTGGGAATAGAAATATAAATTTGAATATAAAAAAAGTCCAAACCGAAATTAAAATTTGAATAGAAAAAAAAAATAGATTATGTCATGAATCATGATACTTAAGATATTTTTAATAGGAAAAATCGATAGTTTAGGACATTATTATGGATATTTTGAACCACAATTTGGATTTTGTACGGGTTCAATATGAATATTATAATTTCTTAATTACTTTGGTGTTATTTATTGTTCTATGAGATTTTAGATAATGTTGATATTTAGTACAAATATTGAATATACAAAATGTAAAAAAAAAAATGCTATTTGAAATAGCTTCCGCTATAGCGACGTTATTCGCTATAGCTTTTTTTTTAGCCTTTCCGCTACGACACTATAAACGCTATTCAGAACCTTCATTAAAATTGATTCCCGGCCCGTGTAAATCGGATATGGAACAGTGCATTAATTCTTGATCTGGAAATCGCGCGTAATGGGAATTAGTTGCGTACCAGCTCAAATTTCGTATTTTAAAATGCCTAGCTTCTGGTTTCTCACCATGATCTACTCGTATTATATATAATACAAGGAATTAAAAGTTTTTAGAATCAGAACCAACACATTAATGATCAATCCATCGAATTGGATTGACTTCGGGGTCAAGTTTGATATCGACACTTCCAGAAGTAACCACTTGTATTCTGGCCGACATTTTTAAAAATACCTAAGTTAATTATAGATTAATAAAAATGTCCACACTCATTCGGAATATTTAAAAATACTCAAACCGGCCATTAAATGGCCGATCCCGATTAAAATGCCCAACCGGCTATTAAATAGCCGGTCCCGATTAAAATGTCCAACTGGCCATTAAATGGCTGGTCCCGCTATTTATTCGGTCTTATAAGTTGGCAGCCACCCCTCTCTCATTTTCTCACAATTCATCTCTCAAATTTGACACTATTTCTCCTCGGTTGAGCCATTTCTCCCAGATTTCTCCTTCTCTTCTCAGATTTGCAAGTAAGTCCCTCTAATTTATTAGAATTTATTTTTTTAGTGCAAAATAGTTGTATAATGTTAGGATTTGTTAGTAATTACCAAAATTAGAATAATTAGTTGTAATTAGAGTAATTAGTCAAATTTAGGTTATACGGTTTATGATTTAGGTCAATTTATTGTAATTAAGTATACTTAGCATTGGTGACCATATATCTGCGTAATTTAGGATTTTTTACCATAATTAGGACAATTAAGCCTAATTTCTGGCAATTTAGCATAATTATGATAATTAAGCCTATTTTGGCATATTTAGTATATTTTAGCGTAATTAAGTATAATTTTGCGTAATTAAGCCTATTTTACCATAATCAAGCCCATTTTGACATATTTTACCGTCATGAAGCCTATTTGATTCATTTTTACCGTCATTAAGCCTATTATATCGGTTTTTAGCGTAATTAAGCCTATTTTAGCTGTTTTTACCGTTATTAAGTCTATTTTTGCCGTTTTTAGCATAATTAAGCCTACTTTAGCCGTTTTTTGCGTAATTAAGCCCACTTTAGCCTTTTTTTGCGTAATTAAGCCTATTTTAGCGGTTTTTACCGTCATTAAGCCTATTTTAATCAATTTTAGCGTAATTAAGCCTACTTTATCCGTTTTTAGCGTAATTAAGCTTATTTTAGCCGTTTTTGACTATGGGATGCCACCGATGGCCCACGATGGAGAGGCCAGTGGTAGCGGGGCTCAGTATCAGACTAACTATGGGATGCTGCCGATGGCCTATGATGGAGAGGCTAGTGGTAGCGGGGCTCAACATCAGCCTGACTTTGGAACTAATTTGGCTGCATCCATCTTCGGTACACCCCCGCCGGTCTCTAGGAATGAATCTGCCTGGGATACTGCCGATATGATGTATAGAGAGGCCGACACGCGTGTGGAGACACCGAGAGATAGAGTCTGGCCGCAGCGAGCAAACGCCGGAGTACCAGCTGAGTGATGGTCCCCTTCTCCGTTCCAGCGCTGATTTTTTTTATTGTTTTACTGTTCTATGTTTCGTGTTTTATTATTTTATTGTTCTATGTTTCGTGGTTTATTATTTTATTGTTCTAACTTACGCAAATACTAAGTACGCTAAATTATACTAAACACATAACACATAAACAGAAAATACTAAATATGCAAAATAATAAGTCCGCTAAATTATACTAAAACATAAAAACTAAACCGAAATATTTACGCAAAATAATAAGTACGCTAAATTATACTAAATACATAACACAAAAATAGAAAATACTAACTACGCAAAATACTAAGTACGTTACATTATACTAAAACATAAAAACTAAACCAAAATACTTACGCAAAATACTAAGTATGCTAAATTATACTAAACACATAATACTAAATACTGTATTTATTTTAGAAACTGGCCATTAAATTGCTGGTTTACTAAACACTTTCTGCATCAGCACCTGATGAATCAGCTCCTGTCTCATCATCGTCGCTGTCGTCATCATCGTCCATGTCTTCATCTGGTCCCACGTCAGAGTCTTCATGCATGAAATCTTCATTGTCTCCCGAGTCCTCTCCATTTTCACCTCCTGCGTTTTTGTTGTGGACCCCACCAGGATATTGCATACCATTGGTAGAAGAGGTTCCAGGATGCTCAGTTGTTAACAAGTGAGCATTCTCTGCTGTTTTGAAATCTGATAAGATAGCGTACTTGCTTCTATCAAGCAGAGGTTTCGCTAAATCATATGGGACCCACCTGTAATGTCGAAATAATTACTTAATTACTAATAATACGGTACATAATGTATACAGTCCAAGTCTGATACAGGACAAAGTATATTTTTGTTCAAACAAAAAAGAGGTGAGACAAGGACATACTCAAAACGAAGGGGGCAAAGAAGCTCTGATGGCCGATACGCGGCCTTGTACCGCATCTTGTTACAAGAGTGGATATAATACCCGAGATAATAATACTCCAGGTTCGGACAATGTGCTTGCATTTCTCTGACCCACTGGATCTCTTTCAAAGCGGTGAATTTTCCCAGGGATAAAAATGCAAAATCAGGGTCCCAAAACAAATATTTACTAGACAAACATTTGGGCAAAATGTCGACGACACCAACAGCTATGATTCTCCCATCTATTAAATACTGCTGGTGAAATGAACCAAAACCACATGGCGGTACCATAGAACTACCATCAGGTTCAACAAATGGTATTGGTGTGTCAACCAAGAACCTAATATAGGACTCTTTTGAGAACCTCTTGTCTTGGTGCACTAGAGTTTGGTATTTCTCATAAAGTGCATACTCATCTGGGTCAAATTCTGAGCATTTCATGCGTATCTCCAGTTTTCTACTCTTTTGAGGGGTAGGGGTATTTTTGTAACTTCTCTTCAGCGCTTGTTTTGTCTGTCCTGGTTTGTTAACCAATACAGTTTCTGGTTTGGCTTCTGCATAGAAGTTGAGATGGCCATTGCATGCCTCAATTATAAAGCCAGATATTTTTTCTGACGAAATTGATGCTGCCAATTCCTCTGCAATGATATTTGGGGAAATTGAATCCAAGTTTTGTATTTTTGAATTCACCTTTTTTATATATGCTGCTAATTGAAAGCTCACATTGCAAGTGTAGACCAAATGTTGTTCTTTAGTTATAATATCCTTTAGTTTCTGCTTCATTTGGGGTTTGACTTTCTTCACAACTGATTTGGGGTTTTGATCAGTCAAAAGAATACCTCTTCCTTTGAAAAATATATTTACAGCATCGTTGATTTTGTCTGCCAAGAAAGAAATGAACTGGTCTTGGTTCTCTGTTTCACACAGCGATTCAGTTACAGGTACCAGACTTGTTTGGTCTGTGTTTATTGGTAAGTGAGAATCACTAGACTTGTTTGGTTCTTTCTCCTGAAGGTTTGACTTTGACTTGTTACATTTATCAAATTTTGAATCAAGTGCTCCATCAAGGTACCTACAGAAATTCCATAAATGAATTTATAAAATAAAATTACAAACAGTCTTATAAAGTAACTACCAACTTTTTTTCTTTCTGAAAGGAAGTGACCAAAAAGGGTCACCATTTTAACTGCCAAATTTAGTCCAACAGCAACTTTTTTTTTTAGAATTCCCATCAAATGATAAAGAATACTATTCTGCACAATTTGAAACAATATTGGTACCGACCATGAAATACTTCTTTTTTCAATACGTTTGCACATTCTCGGAAATAGTACTATAATATTAATATTTTAAGGAAGAAATTGATATTATGCTATTTACAGGGCTAACGGATAACATATGTAATTTTTCCAAAAGCAAGTTTGAATGCAGACCTTTGCATCTTTTTGAGAACTCGATCTTGTTCTTTGGATGGAGTGAATTTGGAAGCCTTGAGACGAATTGTGTACTGAGGACAGCAAGTTTTCTCCATCTCTGGTTTATACGCATAACATCCTGCCCTCCTCCAACCACGATCAAGAAGCTCTATACAAAGTCCACAAATTAATTGAGAAAAAAAATGTAAATATGGTCATTACCTCCCCTAAATCAAGGCAAACTTTACTTAATTATATGAGCTCAGTAGTTTGCAAACTATATTTTAGTGTGTAAAGATGCATCTCTGAGACAAAACAAAAGAAAGAATCCACACACATGTCAAAATAAAATGGAAAAAATTACTCATGATAGCAGGCTAAAAAATTTCATACCTTGGTAGTCATTGGCTGTCAAGCTCTCTGCCCATACACCTGTGGATAATCAGGACTGATATAAGGTACTTGGCTTCATATAATTATCTAAATTAACAAAAATGTAATTCTGATATATGAATAACAAAATTATATATATTTTTTTTTAACTTTGAAAGACACTAAGTAATTTGATTAAGATTTCACAATCTCACTTGCTAATAATCTAATATATAATACTTGCAGATTGACATGCCTGCTCGAGAATTTAGTTTGATTCAGACAATTCCCCAGTAAATGTGTTCCCTACTATAATCGATCAGCTTATCTTCATCCAAAGGTGTAAGCTTTTATCACTCTATACCAAAATTATTCATCTTCCCAAAACAAGTTACAATTTTGCTCCCGGCCCCTCGAAGTGAGAGGAGTAAAGCAATTTACCATGAGAGATACTAGAAGACGAAGAGGAGGAACAATAGCCACACGATGAGTGCCTCCTCCCTAAATCGACGACCACCGATGATATCCTACCCTTCCCCTTTCCTTCCCCTTGACCCTGCTCCATCTCGCCACCACTGCTGCCCGCCACGTCAGCATCCATCAATCTCACTCTTTAGTCTTTAACAATGAAATCGAATGTGATTGAAAACTAGCTTAGACGTCGATCGTTGTTTCACCTTTTCTATTGACGGGAATTAGACAGGATCCAGACTATTAGGTCTGAGTGGAGAGAATCGGGAGAGAGGTGAAACAACAGTGGAATTAAAAGACATTGCATAGAGAAGGTGACTATGCTCTGCAATGTGTTTTAATTCCAATGTTTGCAATACATTGCTCCGTTGCACGTTTCTAGGGAATGGACTCTGCTGCTTTCCTGATAGAAAAGCAGCGTTCTCTATTTTCAAATTCAATTATTCAAATTCGTTGAGATTTGCGTATGAAAAAAAAAAAATTTTATCAAGATACGCGAATGGAAATTTTGAATTGTTGGATTGGAAAAATGAGGATGTTGTTTTTCTCTAAGAAAAGCAGCAGAGTCGGATTCCATTTCTAGAATCTAGATGGCATGGCACTGACGGTCAAAGCACGGACACAGCATGTAACTTTTAGGATTTTTTTCTGAAGAGAGAGAAATAGAAAGAGTATATTATACTTTTGATCAGTAGAAAGATTGGTAGGATTCTATCCATTTTTAAAATAAAAAAGTTTGGAACCGTATGAAATTCACCGATCTTAACTCAGATCAGAAAAAAAAATATATGTTTTGATCGATAATATTCAAACCGATACAAATAGTATGAATATTTTAATCAAATCATATATTGTATTCATATGAAACATGGTTTCATTCAAATTAAAAAATTCTCCGAAGTTTTGATCGGTACGAGAATTACCAATCTAAACTCCACACTTTTTGTTCCTGCCTTCTTGGTGAGTGTTGCCGTGGAAAAATTAAAAAAAAAAAATAAAAAAAGAGTTAGGATCGGTAAATTTCATATTGTTCCAAATTTTTTTATTTTAAAGATCGATAAAATTTCTACCAATCTTTCTACCAATTAAAATCATAATGTACTCTTTATGTTTCTCTCTCTTCTTTTTTATTAATTTAAGAAAAAAAATTCTTAACTTTTATTTGTGTCTGACAACTTAAAGTCAAATCTCATTCTCCAGGGTATTGCACTGGATCTGAGCTTGCATTTATCATTCTTCAGGTCCAGGGTATTTGGAATTCGGATCCAGTGAAGTAACTCAACTTTTGAGTTTTAGATCGGGACCGTCCGATTCGAATCCGTGAAAATCCATCCCCGAAGTGAGCGCACACATCCCAACGATGAATCCGAATCCCGAGACGATCCCGAGCGACGAATTCAAATCGGACGGTCTCGAGATAAAATCCAGAGATTGGGTCACTTAAGGGGATCCGGACTCGGATATTTGTGCCTATGCTTTAAGCCGAAATTTTTTAATTACGACCCCATAAAATACAAATTAAATCAATACCACCCAAATTCCAATTTTTTAATTCCTACCACCCACACATCCTCAGTTCACACACCAAACTGGTCTGATGCGCACATTGAGGGAGGGCACTAATTTGGTGCGCGGACTGGGGAGGCGCACTAGACCAATTTTGAGATTGGTTTTTGTTTTGTTGGAATTACTCAAATATTTACAATTATGAATTTTGTTTTGGATACTGAATTTTATTTATTTTATAAATTTATTTTCCTTAAAAGTTAGAAAAACTAAAAATTAGCTAGTTTTAACACAAAAATAGCACAACTAAATTCACAATAAATAAATTCTACTACAACATAATATAAAGTCTATTACAACATAATTAATACATCCTACTACAACACAACATAAAGTCTATTACAACATAACACACATTTCATCTAAAAACCAAATTGAAATATTATTACAGAAAAAAATATTAAGCACAACATAACCACCTCTTGAACGATGAAACTGCAGGAAAAAAATATCTATTGTTACAACTATTGTTACAACAATTATTAATTTTGTGATATGTAATTTAAAAAAAAAATATCTTATTGAGTACGGTTCCTAGCATCTCTTCTCTTTCTCGCATTCTTTTCGAGGGTTGCTCTGTTGTCTGGTGACCCTTTTGTCTTCCTTCCAGTATGTCCATCCACATTTGGAACCAGTTGTGTCGTCTCCTTTGTGCGCCGGCCAATCACTTTGATTGTCATACACGTGGAATTCACCACTCCATGTGTAGATGAGTGTTTGAATGTTGTAATAGTAATTTACGAAGACATTTAGATCCAAGTTTCTATATTTTTCACACATTTGTAAGTAACGTCATCCTCAATTATAATAATGATTATGAAATTATTAATAGATACTTGTATTTTAGACGACACAGCGCTATCACATGAATACATGATATTCCGGTGAGCTCAGGTTTGAATGGTATTGATTTAATCTGTATTTTTTTTTTATGGTAACTAAAAAAATTCCGGTGCTTCAAGTACACCGTGGCAATAGAAGATGGGACACCCACCCGCTAGTCCGCTACACGCAAGTAATTTCATTAGGGACCGAATTGGCATTGCGGTCCCTACCTTTTTTTTTTAGCATAAAATGTACCGACTAGTCTAATGACCGATAGGAAATTGATGACCGATTTGATTGCCATTAAGTATGAAGTGACTTTCGACCCTTTTTTTTTTAGTATAAAATGTATCGACTAGTATTAAGTACATACTTCATACTTCAAAGTCCAGAGTAATCAAATCGTACATACTTCATACTTCTGTCGGTTTCAAAAAAAAACCCTACTGGGACCGAATTGCCATTTCGGTCCCTGCCCATTTTAGATCTTCTGTGGCGGCTCTGCTGAAAAGCTGTGAAATTATGGGGGACCGAAATGCCAATTCGGTCCCGGAGAAAAAAAAAGATGCGGACCGAATTGACATTTCAGTTCTTATGATTTTTGTAAAAATCAAAGTAATCATGTTGGTTTGCTAATTTTTTTTTTAATTATGGTTTTCAAAAAAAATTCTTATTAATAGATGTTGAAATGATGTGAGTTTTGAGAAACTAGGGGTGCGTGAACGTTGAATCAGTATGGCAATAAGTTGAGTTGTACTTTCTTTTGCTCTTTTTTTTTAATATTTTATTGAGTGAGAATAATAGTCTTTCAAAATTTAACTAGGCGGACCGAATTCTTTAATATTATTATATAATTTGAATCAGTCATTTTATTTATGGGATTCATTAATTTGGAGGTGGTCGGCTAGTGGGTCTTACTCATCAGGTTCGTTTACAAGGCTATTTTGTCGGGGGTAAAATAAAGGAACCTACTCTGCTGTTCTCCAAATTGGAGAACAGGACTCTGTTATTCCGATCTGAATCGTTCAAAGTTTTTCATATCCGAATCTTGATAAAGGTGAATGACTGGAATCGGAATAACAGGGTCCTGTTCTCCCTTTGGAGAACAGCGGAGTCGGATCCTAAAATAAAATGGGATTGTATGGAGGTTTGAACTAGCTATGCACCGGCTAAGGTAAAAATCTTCTCTTATTTGGCCTTACAAGACCGAATGCTTACACGAGGTGATGTTGAGAAGGGGAATGATGTGCGAAATGTGATGTCCCTTGTTTAATAGTTGTTTAGTGGAAACAGCTACTCATTTGCTATTCTATTAGGCTATATTTGGATGCACTAAGAATAACACTATTCTTAGAATAGCATTGCTATTCGGAACAAGGACAATTCAAACGAGAAATAGAGCTATTCGGAATAGGGAGAATAGAACTATTCGCTATTCTTACAAAAACATGGAATATCATCTGTTGCTTTCAATATTAATACTAATCTAATATTTAAACTAATATTATATTACATTTAATATTTAAATTAATATTATATTGTATTACATTTAATCTAATATTATATTTAATACTAATCTAATATTTAAAATAATATTATATTACATTTAATATTTAAATTAATATTATATTATATTATATTTAATCTAATATTATATTATATTTAATCTAATATTTTATTTAATACTAATATAATATTTAAAATAATATTATATTACATTTAATATTTAAATTAATATTATATTATATTATATTATATTATATTTAATCTAATATTTTATTTAATACTAATATAATATTTAAAATAATATTATATTACATTTAATAATTAAATTAATATTATATTGTATTATATTTAAACTAATATTATATTACATTTAATCTAATATTTTATTTAATACTAATCTAATATTTAAAATAATATTATATTACATTTAATATTTAAACTAATATTATATTAAATTTAATCTAATATTTTATTTAATACTAATCTAATTTTTAAAATAATATTATATTACATTTAATATTTAAACTAATATTATATTACATTTAATATTTAAAATAATATTATATTACATTTAATATTTAAAATAATATTATATTACATTTAATATTTAAACTAATATTATATTACATTTAATCTAATATTTTATTTAATACTAATCTAATTTTTAAAATAATACTATATTACATTGAATATTTAAACTAATATTATATTACATTTAATATATAAAATAATATTATATTACATTTAATATTTAAACTAATATTATATTACATTTAATATAATATTTTATTTAATACTAATCTAATTTTTAAACTAATATTATATTACATTTAATATTTAAACTAATATTATATTACATTTAATATTTAAACTAATATTATATTACATTTAATATTTTATTGAGTACTAATCTAATATTTAAATTAATATTATATTACATTTAACATTTAACCTAATATTTTATTATATTTAATACTAATCTAATATTTAAATAATATTATATTACATTTAATATTTAAATTAATATTATATTGTACTATATTTAATCTAACACATAAATTATTACTTTATTCATTCCCTCCAAACTCTATTCCAAATATGCAATTCAAACAACTTTTTGACTATTCCGAATAGCTTAAGTTAGCATTGTTCTTATACAGTGGTTATTCTTATTTACTATTCTAAACAGTAGCTATTCTAGCTATTCTAGCTATTCTAGAGTTCATACAAATGTACCCTTATATTGTGCATATGTGGTTCCAAGTTTGGAGCCGGGTACAAAGGTGGATGTGATGAGAAATTGCTATTGAGAGGAGAGTCGGTGATGCACACATGGTGGCTCTCCTTACGAACAGCAATGGGAGGGGCAAGTCAAAAGCGGGAATGGGCAACTAAATTCATGGCGGTGGTGTGGCATGTGTGGAAGCAAAGAAACAGGGCCGTCTTTAGAGGTTCGGTAATGCCACTGGCACTACTTAGAACTAAGATTATCGAGGAGATGAAGCTAAGGGTGCAGTTTTGCAAGGGACATGGTGCAACCGGGCATAGAGGGGTTTTGGGTCCTGGACAGTTAGGAGAATAGCATCATGTGTAATTTTGTGTAGAAAAGTGATATAAACACATTTACTTAATGTAAATTTGATAGTCTCTACCAAGCATTTAAAAAAAAACATATTTATAAATACTTGATCCCAATAATTTCTTGGGCTTATTCATTTAAATCAGCCTCCATTTATTTCTTCTTCGACAATGTTAAAAAAAAAAGTTTAACGGGCTTCATATTGTGAGCTTTCTAACAAGGTGGATCCACTGTTTTTATTAGTAAGCCCAAAACAAGTTCGCGGCTCTCTGACTCCGAAGCTCAGACTCAGAGTGTAAAAGCACTTGAAAACCTTGCATCACTCCGGCGGCCTACAACAAATTCCTTGCGTTTTTCTTAACCGCATCAGTCAATGAATTTATAGCACTTAACAATTTAATTTACTGAAGTTGTAACTTGCAAGTTGCAACGCTAAATGAATTGGTACCATGAGCATCGGACACCCCCCTCTCCCATAATTGAGACGAGATGATGACTCCCCTCTCTGACTCTTTTAAGTTTAAGTCCATTTTCAAAAGTGGGTGAGTCCGTAGAAGTAGAAGAGGAGGAAATTCCAGTCTTAGATCTGTATTTGATCAATCTCCAGCGAAATCAAACATTTTCTCTATTTATTTCCGACAGGTAGTAGAAATTGCTACAGTAGTATCAATTGGGCTTGGATTTTCAATTTCATTTTTTATGGAGGTTTTCACTTGCACAGTCGCTGACGGGCCGGCCCATATAAATTTGTATATCCATATTTCAATTCCATTTATTATTTACTCCAACTTACAACAAAACAAAACAAAAAAGGCCGTGATTTTTATTAATATCCAAAGTTAATTACAAATAATTAATTAATTTATAAAACTACCCATATCGACCATTTTCTAGCCGGTTTTAATTATTTCCTGTATCGGTCAAAAAAATGACAGGTACTAAATAACTTTTTTTAGAGACAAATAGCAAAAATACTGAATTCTAACACAAAAAATCGATTTTTTTAAAAATATTTGTTAGATTACTTTTTTTTGATATATAATTAGCATATTTATACTAAAATACACTAAATTACTTGAAATTATGTTAAATTACGATGAATTACACTAAATTACGCTAAATTACAATAATTATGTTAAATTATGCTAAAATACAGAAAATTACGCTAATTACGTATGAATATGGATGATATCTTCACTCAAAAAGTGAAAAATGACAGTGAAACTTCAAACGGCCATAAAATGGCGCTCGAGTGTTTGATTTCAGCAAATGACCACTTTTCGGAAAGCTTGCGAAAATACGCATGTGTCAGTGCCAGATTTGCCAAATTTCAAAATTCAGAATTGCCAAATAATAAAGGCAAGAGCCTCAAAACTTCAGTTGAAGTTTCCGATTAATTTTTTTTTATTTCTGTTGTTCAATCTACGTACCTCAGTAAATTAGTTATATAATAAACTTGTAGAATACCAATTTTTATTATTTTTATTATTTTTTTACTATTTTTTATGACTTATGAAATATGACACAATCTGCCTAATTTAGCGTAATTTAACGTAATTTAGTGTAATTTACCGTATTTTAGCATAATTTAACATAATTATTGTAATTTAGCGTAATTTAGTGTAATTCAGCGTAATTTAACATAATTTCAAGTAATTTAGCGTATTTTAATATAAATATGCTAATTATATATAAAAAAAAGTAATCTAACAAATATTTAAAAATAATAATTTTTTAGTGTTAGATTTCAGCATTTTTGCTATATTTATCTCTAAATAAAAAAATTATTTAGTACTGGCTATTTTTTTAGCTGGTACCGGAAACAATTAAAATAAAAAAAAAATAATCGGCATGGGTGTTTTAATAAATTTCAATGGTTGCTGGGTAATAAAAATGTCGGCAAAAACGGCTATTGGTCCTCCGACCCATGGTCCCACCCCTCTCTCTCTCCCCTCACAGTATTGGTAGTTTGGTAATTTTTTTTTTTTTTTTTTGAAATGTTGGCAGTAGCTGCCAAACTCATTGGTAGTTTGGTACTTCCACTCCATGAAGTAGCTCTCTCTCTTGAGTTTTGACTCTCTACAATGAACTCGAAACAAACACCAAGCTCAGACTCCGACTACCCGCCGCCACCGAATCCACCGCACCCTTCCCAGCGCCGCCCGCGTGGTTTCGCATCCGCCTCCTCTCCGCCACCTCCGAACAATCGGGGGGAGAGGGAGAAAGAGAAAGAGAAAGAGCGAACCAAGCTCAGAGAGAGGCACAGAAGAGCCATCACCAGCCGCATGCTATCTGGTCTGAGGCACCATGGCAACTTTCAATTACCGGCTCGGGCCGACATCAATGATGTGCTTGCTGCTCTCGCTCGGGAGGCGGGTTGGGTTGTTGACGCGGATGGGACTACTTACCGACCCGCCACGCTGGGATCAACTGTGGCACTGCCACCTCCCATGTCAACTTCTAATCAATTGGTAATTTGGTTTATGATTTTCATATATCCTAACTTGTTATATCATTTATGCCCTCAGGCTCAGCTATGTATGTTGATTTTAGTAACAGTATATCTGTCAGAAATTCTGCATTATGAACAAGTTCTCTTAATTTGGTTGTTTTAAGCTTCATCAGACCATATATTGCTGCAATTTCTTCGTACAACTTATTTGTATTGTTTGTCTTGAAATTGCTGTAATTATTACCAATAATTGCATGTTTAGTTCACCTAGTTTTTCATCATATATTCCCCTTTACCCTCTTCATGTCAATTTAAAATAAAACATATTATGTGATCTTAGCACAGGAACTGTACATTATCCCAGCCGGGATAGGATTTTAATGAACAACTTTTGTTGTATTGTTTCTTAGGTGAATTTTCCAGTGAAGCCCACTGGAAGTCCTATATCATCCAGTTCATTGAAGAGTTGTGAGCTTATCAAGGCACCTTTAGATGTTCACACACCTCTTATGCCAGTAGACGATGGCTTATCTCCAGCCTCTCTTGACTCGGTTGTAGCAGGTGGAGATGCAAAACGGATGAAATATGGAAATGCAGGTCCCACCATGGACTCACTTGATTGTGTTAGGCAGGATCAGGTGAGTGAAGGCTTACTCTACCAGTCTTGACCAAAGAGGTACAGCATCTGGTACAGAAATCCATCTATGGACCACAGTTATTGTTTGTACCATTCAAGTTAAGAATCCAAATTATTTTACATTTATTTTTCTCATTTTTTATTTGATGCAGATATCAACACTTAATGAAGATAATTTCGCAGGAGGTCAATACATCCCCATCTTTGAAACACTTCCTGTGAGCCCATCTCAAATCTCTGATTGCTTACAATATTTTAGCTCTGTGGGAAGCAAGGATTTTTATACCAATTCTAGTAGCAGCCTGTTAACCAAACTTTTGTCTGGAAACTTAAGCTTTTTGCCCAATGCTTATTTTCCTTTTATTATCTTTTCTTAATTTGCTTAGATGGGAATAATAAACAACTACTGCGAGTTAATAGACCCAGAAGCTGTAAAACAAGAACTGAGGCATTTAAAAGCATTGAATGTGGATGGTGTGGTTGTATACTGCTGGTGGGGCATTGTTGAAGGGTGGGCTCCACACAAGTACGACTGGTCTGGCTATAATGACCTTTTTATTATTTTGAAGGAATTCCACCTGAAATTTCAGGTTTTCTTTTTTCTTCCTTCCAAATAACAGATTTTCTGCTTTACTTAAGAGAGAAAAAACATTAGGGTAAATGCTAACTGTAGACCAGTTGATCCTGGTTGTAACCGTGTTTACCTTTGCGAAGTGATATTTTCTTCTCCGTATATCACTGAGTTATGGTAGCAGTACTAGTCCTGAGTGCTGTACCATTTCAAACCAGCCAGCATGGATCAGTGATGAATTTCATTCTCTATAGGTTGTACTGGCATTTCACGAGTATGGGGGAAACCACTTAAATGGGTCAGCCGATATGCCGATATCTCTTCCAAAATGGGTCTTGGAGATAGGAAAAGAGAATCCAGATATATTCTTCACTGATCGTGAGGGAAGGAGAAACACTGAGTGCATTTCCTGGGGTATAGATCGGGAGCGTGCATTAAACGGTCGCACTGGCCTTGAGGTAATATTTTTTTTTTCTCAATATATACAACCCTTACCTGCATTTTCAATAAAAGAAACTCAAAACATTTCACATAACTTTTTTTAAGGTCAGCGGGCAAATTGCCCACTAACAATTGTATAATAAAAGCAAACTTTACAAATTAAGGTACAAAATATATGAATTCTTTTGAGTTTTGACTGTTATGTGTAGTTATGAATACTACAGAAAGAAAACTGTTTTCAAAATCTTTTGGGATTTTTCCCTCTTTTCTTTTTATTTTTTTGTTCTTTTAGTTATTATATTAGTTTATACTATTACATTGGGCACCGAATTTACCTGAGCTTTCTGGTAATTTTTTTTCTGGTATATCTAGGCACTAAATCAAGATAGGTCTGTACCAGTACCAGGCTGCATGACAATCTTCTATTAATTTAACAAAAAGACCAAAATAGATAGACAAGTAAAAACAAAAAAAGGGAGAAATATAAAGTTCTATTTTGCCTCCCAGGTATGTTTTGATTTCATGAGGAGTTTCCGCACGGAGTTTGATGTACTGTTCGAGGAAGGCACAATATCTGCTGTTGAAATTGGAATGGGTGCATCTGGGGAGTTGAGATATCCTTCCTTTCCCCAAAAATTGGGCTGGAGATACCCTGGTATTGGTGAATTTCAGGTATGTCATTTTTTTTTCTGAATAAATGATTTTGTATTTTTTTAGTGGGTGGGAAATAATTTATTCTTTGGGGGAATTTCACGTATACCCCTCAAAAAGAAATTACGTATTTCCCCCCTCTAAACTTCAAAAACTCACAAATTCCCCCTTATTCTTAATTACATCCTTTTGAAGTTTAGAGGGGGGAATACGTAATTTGAAGTTTTTGAGGGGTATACATGAAATTCCCCCTTATTCTTTTTAGGTACTCTTTTGTCCAACATTCTTTTTTTAATTTTTTTTTGGGTTATTTTTGTGAATTATTAATGAGATTGTTATTACTTATATTTTGCCAAAATTGTATGTATCCTGGCAAGTTTCTCTTTCAATATGTGCATTACAAACCTATGGGAATAATTGTGGTTTTTAAAGCTTCATTTGAGCTCTGATTTTGATTATACCATTAAAACATGCAAGAAAAAAGTTGGAGGCTGACCATTTTTTGTCGGTAGCTCAGGAATTTGGTTCTTACTAGTTACTAGTTAGTATTTAATAGACAGTTATCCAACCTGGTAACTCTCTCTCTTTCTCTGTCAGTGCTATGACCAATACATGCAAAAAAATCTAAGACATGCTGCAAAATTGCGGGGCCACGCAATCTGGGGCAGGGGACCTGACAACACAGGATACTACAATTCCAGGCCACACGAGACTGGGTTCTTCTGTGACAAGGGAGACTACGACAATTACTATGGCCGTTTTTTTCTCAAGTGGTACACAGGGTACCTGATCAACCATATCGATCAAGTCCTATCTCTGACCAGACTTGCATTTGAAGGGATACAGCTAGTTATCAAGGTAACCCTTTAATCTAGATTTTTAGCTTTCTGTGGTTATTTACTGATTTTATTTGGATTGCCCTACTGGCCATTTAATTTTGGTGTAGTTGTTTCCTATCATAAGCCAGACATACAGACACTGATGTGTAAAATCATTCAATTATCTGTTATATCATAATCTAATATGGGGCAGCACTATGGAGGATGGGCTTAATATCAAAATCCCCATTGTAACACTAGTTACCTCATACCCAAAATTGTTTTTCTTATTCATATCTTTTTTAGATTCCTTTGCTATATTGGTGGTATAAATCAGCCAGCCATGCAGCTGAGCTTACGGCTGGGTTTTACAATTCAACAAATCGAGATGGGTATGCACCTGTACTAGAGGTGTTAAAGAGGCATGGTGTGACTGTGAAGCTTGTATATTGCGCGCCCAATTCCCAGGTCGACGGTGAGGCTTGTGCTGATTTTGAAGGTTTATGCTGGCAGGTAGCTTACACATTGATGCTCTCTTTCTCTCTCCTTTTTTTTTTTTTTAATTTCTCTCTCTCTCTCTCTCCCTCTATAGCACATACACACATTTAATGTATGGGTAATGCTAGGTAATGAGCAGTGCCAGGGATCTGGGGTTAACCATTGCGGCGGAGGCTTCTCTCCCGTGCCATGACAAAGACATATATGGCAGGATTGTTGATATGTCCAAGTCAAGATATGATCCAGACCATCGGCACCTCACTTTCTTCACTTACCAGCAACCAGCCCCTATGTTTATGCAACAGAGAGATGAGTTACATCTCTCTGAGCTTGACAATTTTATCAGATGCATGCATGATAGCTCTCCACAATTTTAGTAAGTTATGCTATTGCTAGCATCCCATTTGGATATTTAGAATGAACCACATGGTTGATCACCCTTCAAAGCAAGAAATATCATGTGATATGGCAATTGTGAAGTGGGATGGTAGTTTGTATGTTTCTCTTAGTTTTGTCATTGTCTGAATTGCTGTTATCATTCTCCTACTGCTGTTATGTTTCATAAAATGTAAGGGCCTGGTGTAAGAAGGATACTTCATTTGTCTTTGTTTGGTCAAGTTATGTGGTTTTCAGCTTTGTTCATGGTTTGCCCTTTGCCTCTTTCTTAATTTTATAGTAAACATTTTTTGTACAATATTCCTTTCTTTTTTTCCTTTTTCAGGGGAAGCTATAACTGACATTCACGCCTGAGTTATGATGGTTTAACTAATTTTTAGCTGCAGACTTGAACAATAATGGTACAATTTGTACAATGACATGTAAGATTGAATTCATCAATTAGTTCGTTTAGGTAATTAACACAGAGCTAAAGCTGGGTTTATTATTCGTTGACAATGAACTAAAATTGACAATATTGACGACACTTTCTGACTCAAGGGGAATATTTTAAAAAAAAAAGTCACCTAACTATTTTTTTAATATCCACAAGGTTTCGAACTAATTGATGAATCTTGATCTCCGGCACCGGCACGGAGGGCATTGCCTTTGTTATTGACCAAAGGCTGGTTCTCGTATTGTTGTTAGCATTATAGATCGCTTGTATATCAATTTTCTGTTATTTGAATGTCATTTGATATTCAATCAAATACGCTTAAATATGGACCCTTATAAATGGTTAGTCATTTAAATTAGAATAAAACTGATATTCAATTTCAGTATTTTTTTGGGTATTATTATGTGCATAAAATGTATATTACATTCAAACAATCGGATTTCAAAATTTGAAGTTATGATTGTCAAAATTGTGAAGAATATTAAGGGATAAGTAGAACTAGGGTGTGATGTGCTCACCAAACTCTTTGGTGAGCACAACTCTACATAAATTATCAGATTCACTTCAAACGAGATTAATCCAACCGTTAAAACCGATGTACTTTACGAGTGATGGGCGTACATGCAAAATTTTGAATTTTTTGAATTCATTTAGTCTCAAGTCAAGTGGTCAAAATTGAGAATTTTTTGAATGCATTAAAACAACTTCATTTTGGATCATTCATTTTTCATCAATTTTGACCACTTGACTTGAGACTAAATGAATTCAAAAAATTCAAAATTTTGCATGTACATGTATCACTCGTAAAGTACATCGGTTTCAACGATTGAATTAATCTCGTTTGAAGTGAATCCGATAGTTTATGTAGAGTTGTGCTCACCAAAAAATTTGATGAGCACATCACACCCTAGTTCTACTCTCAAGGGATTCCACACCGTTAAATATAGATGTAACAAACTGTTTACTAGTCTAGGACCAAACAACATTCCCAGTTTACCGACTGTACTACATCCTTCATCAACGAACTAATCCAATGAACTTTGAAGACTTGCATGCTATAGAAAAACGAAAAAACGAACTCACTTGACAAATCAATTCTATTACCTAACTTTCAATCACATATATAATCCCTCCAGACGGCATCAGCAAGCATAGAAATCCAAACCAGGATCCTCCATTAGCCCCTCAATCTCAACAACAAACCTCTCCATTGCAAAATTAGGCAAGCACAGGGGCACCACCACCCCTTCCTCTCCTCTCTCATTTCTTCCCTTCATAAAAAAGCTTGCAGGCGCAGGGACTGCAGTTGCAGGCCCACCGTACACCCCTCCACCCCACCCGAAATCCACCGCATCAAACCCGGCACGTGTCACATCTGACACAAGATATGTCCTTGTGTCAACAAAATGAGGCCTATCATGTGTTACCAAAAGATCCATTGTTGATTGTAAGAACTCATCACTTGCCATTTCCTTGGCTTGTCTCACCAGATTGAGTGCGTAACCAAGTGCGCTCTCTTTCAACTTCGCAGTAGTTGCACGTGCGACAGGAAACACCAAAGCATTGCCATAGAATCCCTTGGGTATTTCTCGGAACCCTCTTTTGCGACGTGCATTTACCACGAAGAGTACACGAATTTCATGGTCAGAATTGTAGTCTAGAGCAATTGCGCGGCACCTCCATACTGCAGCGGTTATGAGTTCAAAGTTGGTAGCCTTGGCACGCATGTGAAAGGGAAGCCACTTACGTAATGCTAACATTTGTTTTGGGCCGAAGAAGAAGGATTGATGGAGCATTTGGTCTGCCGGGGTTGTAAGCATTATGTCATGAGCTGTGTCATTCGGAGTATCAGGCTCGTGATACTCTAGATGCAAGAACTGTGATTTGAGGGGGGTTGAGGAGGCCGACAGGAGGTGGCGATCCCACACGGGTTTGACTGAAGGGGTGCATGTGTTGTCGCGAGCTAGTTCAGCAATTGCTGTGAGGAACTGGACTACCCCTGGTGCATCAGCGATTACGTGGCATATTTGAAGTCCGAAAGCAAACCCACCGCACTTGAACCGTGTGACCTGTGCACACAAGCATATGGCATTGGTCATTTATGATTTCAAGCAAGTACCTCTCTAATTTTAGCTATTAATTTGTTGTGTTTTGGGCACATAAAAAGGAGCAGAAGGAAGAGACAAGAAAAAGGAGAAACACAATCTTCAGTTTTTCCATGACAATTAAATAAAAATGTCACTCAAACACTATTGCTTACTTGAATGTACAGCAGTGGCTGATCAGTAACCTCATGCCCAAAATTTTCAGGTCCATACAAGAGCTGCTGTGCACCGGGTATTGGCAATGATGGTGCCTCCCCAAAATCTTCGACTCGGACATCTGCTTGCGCCTCAACAAACACCACACCTTGGCCATTGCATTCTACCACCAGCTTCCGCCCTACCTCCTCCCTGAGGCGACCGGAAATCGGGTAATAGTACACCAAAGCCTTAGCCAGGGCATCTCTTATTACCCTAGCCGGGTCCTGGCCCTCCTTCGACCGGTCATCTTTATACAGGTGGATACCTGTGGCGTAGAAGCGTAGACCGTCTTGGTCATCAATATCTGACAATGGTTTAAACTCGTAAGGAGTTGGTTCGGCTGGTACGATAAGTACCGGGTTGGTTCTTTGTACGGTGAAGGTGTTTGTTACAGAGGAAGGGTAAGTTTTGTGGGATGCCATGATAATTGAGAAACTAATTAATTGTAGGTGGATTTTTTACTTGGTTAATTTGTAATTCGTACAAATGCCATGCAGATGCAGGTATTTATAGAGATGCATGTAGGGAAAGATTCCAAGTAAACTAAATATTCTGCCTTTAAACTAGTTTAATCTGAGAGGGTTGATTTTAGGTCGTTACTCGCTTTTCCTTTTGGCTAGTAATTATGCGGTCTCATACACCTTCAGATAGAACTTGAATGTTTAATTTTGTGGTGTTAACGTACTGTGTCTTTGTCCATGAACCTGGTCACTTTAAATACATAAAAATGAAGGTCCACTAGACTTGTTATATAAAATTACAGGCTCATCTGCTATAGAAGAACCGAACTAGGCGTGTATCATGCAAGGGCTCTTCTTCGTAAATTCACATCCTCTGAGATATCTCAAACTTTGCGTGACTTTATGTAAAATCTCAACCATTCAAATACGTTCTGCACGAATCCCGAAGCACAAATAATACTGGCCCCCGCGCTATCCCCAAATAGGCACCGGACACGTCGGTCACGCAAAAGTTGAGATATCTTAGAGGATACGCACTCGTTGTTAGTCCGGTTCTCGTGTCTAGTGTAACTCCAGGGGGCATTTTTTTTTTTTTTGAAGTAATAGTTGGAAGATTTTGTTTTTGTCACTGATTAAAAATTGATTTTCTTTTTAAGAATGCAATATAGGAATTTCTCAGAAACTGTGATGGTCTAAGGCTTAGTCAAAAGTGGCTGAGTTACTCTTATAATTTAATTGGGTAATTATATGTTACCCCTTGATTCCTTCCCCCATTTTTCCCCCAACTAACTAACTTCCTTTTCTAACTATAATAATCAATTTTAACTAACTAGTGGTCCCTACAAATTAATTAGTAGATTTTCTCCTTCTATTTCTTTCCTCTCTCCCTCCCTCTCCCTCTTCCACCTCCGCCTCCCCCTTCCACCTCTGCCTCCGCCCGCCTCTCCCACCTTCGCCTCTCCCTCTCCGCCTCCGCCTCTCCTTCTCCGCCTCTGCCTCCGCCTCACATAACGAGGATGAATACTTGTTCAATGATAGATGAATACTTGCATGACGAGGGTGAATACTTGTGCAACGAATAACTCGAAAGTATGTCATCATGGATCTCATTTTAAAGAGAAAATTATGTAGAAAACGTTCGTGGTTTTAGATTTGCAAAATTCCTCACAGATCGTTAGAAATATTAGTTAGATTGAACGGAGAAAAAAAAAACCACCTCTAAAAACGTGTAAAAGATGGGTGTGATATGTCCAGTTTTTTTTTAAAATACTTGATATATCAGGGTGAATACTTGATGTATTACATGTGAATACTTGTTCAATGATAGATGAATACTTGATATATCAGGGTGAATACTTGATGTATTACATGTGAATACTTGTTCAATGATAGATGAATACTTGCATGACGAGGGTGAATACTTGTAAAAGATGGGTGTGATATGTCCAGTTTTTTTTAAAAATACTTAATATATCAGGGTGAATACTTGATGTATTATAAGTGAATACTTCATGTATTATAGATGAATACTTGATGTTGTTTCCACTTGCGGTGACGGTTATGCGGTCCCCACGGTAGTTAGTGATGGCGGTTGTGCGGTCCCCCACTTAATTACGCGTTTTTTTTTTTGTTTTTAGCGGACGGCAGTTGTGGTACCCTACTATCTCCGCGTAATTAATGCTCTTAATGTCGTAATATTTCCATATATAATTCTTTCTCAAAGATGAGTACTTTTATTTATATGGATGAATACAACTCGTGTTAAGTGTGAATATCTTTTTCGCAAATCGTCCCCTACTTTTCACCACTTATCTCCGCATATTACTGTGGTCCTCTACTTTCCACCACTTATCTCCGCATATTACTGTGGTCCCCTACTTATCTGAAGTCGCGGTTGTGCGGTCCCACCATACCTTCATGTACTCTTTACACTTACACGACGAGAATGAATACTTGTTCAATGAGAGATGAATACTTGCGTACGAGGTGTGAATACTTGCGTAACGGACAACTCGAAAGTATGTCATCATGGATCTTATTTGAAAGAGAAAATTGTGTAGAAGACTCTTGTGATTTTAGATTTGAAAAATTCCTCACAGATCGTCGGGAAAATTAGTTAGAGTGAACGTACAAAAAAAAACCCACCTCTAAAAACGTGTCAAAGATGGGTGGTAATGTTTCCTTATATAGTTATTTCTGAAGGATGAGTACGTTTCTTTACACGGATGAATACTTCAGTTTACAAGTGTCAATACTTCGGCGCAATCCTGCCGCCTGTAATGCTGTGGTACTTATTTCAACGGTTTACTGTGGTCCCCTACTTATTTCAACTGTTATTAACGGTTTACTGTGGTCCCCTACTTATTTTCAGTTGGGGGAAAAGTGGGGGATGGATGGTGGGGGAAGGTTAGGCTCTCCCTTTTTTAATTCTTAAATAGCAAGTGTATCACATTTGGATCGATTTGAAAAGCGTATAGCCTTCCATAAAAAAAATATAAAAAAAAATTAACAGTACAGTTTTCATGGCAGTATGATGAATGACCAATCAAATTTAAAATTGACTCAATAAAATTTGATCCGAGATTTTTATTTTTACCCCAAAAAAAATATATTTTAATATAAATATATATATATAAAACACAAAAAAAATATATATATATAAAACACAAAAAAAACTCAAAACAGAATAAAATTAAGAACAACAATACGATAAGTATAAATACGGTTTTAACATATCAAGGAAACTTCAAAAATCATGAAAATTTGCCGACATGCATTCTTGACTTCGTAGAACAGGACTGTGAAGTTTCATGCAAAATCTCAAAACAGACCGTGAGATATCATCTCTCAAAAATTGCTCGAAATGCTGAAGGTGTGCGTCCGAGCCCTACTCAGCACCTCTGGTTAACATATCAAGACAACTTAAAAAATCATAAAAATTTGCCGACATGCATTCTTGACTTCGTAGAACAGGACTGTGAAGTTTCATGCAAAATATCAAAACAGACCGTGAGATATCATCTCTCAAAAATTGCTCGAAATGCTGAAGGTGTGCGTCCGAGCCCTACTCAGCACCTCTGGTTAACATATCAAGGCAACTTCAAAAATCATGAAAATTTTGCCGACATGCAGTCTTGACTTCGTAGAACAGGACTGTGAAGTTTCATCCAAAATCTCAAAACAGATCGTGAAATATCATCTCTCAAAAATTGCTCGAAATGCTGAAGTTGTGCGTCCGAGCCCTACTCAGCATTTCGAGCAATTTTGAGAGATAATATCTCACTATCTGTTTTGAGATTTTGCATGAAACTTGACAGTCCTGTTCTACGAAGTCAAGACTGCATGTCGGCAAATTTTCATGATTTTTGAAGTTGCTTTGCTATGTTAAACAGAGGTGCAAAGTAGAACTCGGATGCACTTTAACTTAACAATTCATACAAATAAAATTCATACAAACCTCTAGCTTATTCAAACATATTTTAAATTCCAAACCAACTGAACAACATAATCTCCAAACACAAACTAAACTAATATTTCGAACCAATAATATTCTTTTATCTCCACGCATCTCGGACAGTCCTTTTCAAACCGTAATTTTTCTCTAAAAAAAAAAAAAAAAATCAGAATTCAAACCGTAAATATTATTTACGGTTTGGGTATAAATTTAATTTTTTTTAAAACTTGGTTATTTATATTAAAATATTTTTTTTTGGGGTAAAAATAAAAATCTCGGAAATTTGATACAAGTACTATTTAAATAATTCAGAACATATCTAAATTTTGAATAATATTTTTTTTAAATATATACATATCGTAAATGTTATAAGATGTACTAGAATTACCCAAATGGAATGCACAACAGCATTTCCCTAATTCAAATAAACTTACAACAAAAATTATTCATAACAAATATTTAAAAAAACAATTCAATTTTTTTGTGTTAGATTTCATTTCAGCATTTTAACAATTTTTCTCTAAAAAAAAAAAAAAAAAATTACGGAACCGGCCAATAATTGGCCGGTTCGGCAAAAAAAAAATATATCACGGAACCGGCCAATTATTGGCCGGTTGGGCTATTTAATCGGTACCGGCCAATAATTGGCCGGTATGGGTATTTTTAATAAAGATTTGGGACCGTGGGTAATTTTAATAATTTTTAATGGACTTAGGGTATTAATAAAAATGTCGGGAAACATAATCTAGAAAATGCCGACATTTTTATTAATACCCTAAGTCCATTAAAAATTATTAAAATTACCCACGGTCCCAAATCTTTATTAAAAATACCCATACCGGCCAATTATTGGCCGGTACCGATTAAATAGCCCAACCGGCCAATAATTGGCCGGTTCCGTGATATATATTTTTTTTTTTAATTTTTTTTTTGCCGAACCGGCCAATTATTGGCCGGTTCCGTAATTTTTTTTTTTTTTTTTTTTAGAGAAAAATTGCTATAAATTTATCTATATATCAAGCAACACCATTGATGTTTCTATAAATTTAACCTCAGAATTGCGCTCCAAATAGATCGTCTCTTGTACACCACCCGGTACAGTAATGCAACTGGTTCCAGCCGCAAGTTGCTTAATGAAACTCTTTCTAGTTACAGGGACACAACCCAGCCATGTCCAAATATGCCTTAGCATGGAATATTGAATGCCTAGCCAAGCACCAGTACAATGTTCATAAGTATATATATATAGATTGAAAAGAATAATGATGGCATACCCCTGACTTTTATGTTACATCTAATTAACTTTTATAGTACAAATATTTGAAAATTATTATTTAAATTAAAAGATTAAAATTGTAGATGTATTTTTTTTAATTCTTAAATAGCAAGTGTATCACATTTGGGTCGATTTGAAAAGCGTATAGCCTTCCATAAAAAAATATAAAAAAAAATTTAACAGTACAGTTTTCATGGCAGTATGATGAATGACCAATCAAATTTAAAATTGACTCAATAAAATTTGATCCGAGATTTTTATTTTTACCCCAAAAAAAATATATTTTAATATAAATATATATATATAAAACACAAAAAAAATATATATATATATATAAAACACAAAAAAAACTCAAAACAAAATAAAATTAAGAACAACAATACGATAAGTATAAATACGGTTTTAACATATCAAGGCAACTTCAAAAATCATGAAAATTTGCCGACATGCATTCTTGACTTCGTAGAACAGGACTGCGAAGTTTCATGCAAAATCTCAAAACAAACCGTGAGATATCATCTCTCAAAAATTGCTCGAAATGCTGAAGGTGTGCGTCCGAGCCCTACTCAGCACCTCTGGTTAACATATCAAGGCAACTTCAAAAATCATGAAAATTTTCCGACATGCAGTCTTGACTTCGTAGAACAGTACTGTGAAGTTTCATGCAAATCTCAAAACAGATCGTGAGATATCATCTCTCAAAAATTGCTCGAAATGCTGAAGTTGTGCGTCCGAGCCCTACTCAGCATTTCGAGCAATTTTTGAGAGATGATATCTCACTATCTGTTTTGAGATTTTGCATGAAACTTGACAGTCCTGTTCTACGAAGTCAAGACTGCATGTCGGCAAATTTTCATGATTTTTGAAGTTGCTTTGCTATGTTAAACAGAGGTGCAAAGTAGAACTCGGATGCACTTTAACTTAACAATTCATACAAACCTCTAGCTTATTCAAACATATTTTAAATTCCAAACCAACTGAACAACATAATCTCCAAACACAAACTAAACTAATATTTCGAACCGATAATATTCTTTTATCTCCACGCATCTCGGACAGTCCTTTTCAAACCGTAATTTTTCTCTAAAAAAAAAAAAAAAATCAGAATTCAAACCGTAAATATTATTTACGGTTTGGGTATAAATTTAATTTTTTTTAAAACTTGGTTATTTATATTAAAATATATTTTTTTTGGGGTAAAAATAAAAATCTTGGAAATTTGATACAAGTACTATTTAAATAATTCAGAACATATCTAAATTTTGAATAATATTTTTTTTAAATATATACATATCGTAAATGTTATAAGATGTACTAGAATTACCCAAATGGAATGCACAACAGCATTTTCCTAATTCAAATAAACTTACAACAAAAATTATTCATAACAAATATTTAAAAAAACAATTCAATTTTTTTGTGTTAGATTTCATTTCAGCATTTTAGCAATTTTTCTCTAAAAAAAAAAAAAAAAAAAAAAAAATTACGGAACCGGCCAATAATTGGCCGGTTCGGCAAAAAAAAAAATTAAAAAAAAAAAAAAATATCACGGAACCGGCCAATTATTGGCCGGTTGGGCTATTTAATCGGTACCGGCCAATAATTGGCCGGTATGGGTATTTTTAATAAAGATTTGGGACCGTGGGTAATTTTAATAATTTTTAATGGACTTAGGGTATTAATAAAAATGTCGGAGAAAATGCCCTCTCTACTGGACTATTCTAATTTGTATGGATCCATTATTATTTTAGCTTCTGGAAGTATATATATTTGTGACAATAGGCAATAATCAGAAATTATTTTTAGGTCTAAGCTTATAAAAAAAGAATAAGGAATTAGTACTAAAAGTGATCTAAATGTGTATCAGGAGTTGGTTACTTATCCAAAAAAGAATGGGAGGATATTTATAGAACAGAATCACTTAGAATTTTTTTTGTCCATTACTAACTCTAGGAAAACAATGTTCTTCGCATCAGATTAGATCTATTTAAATCATATTTCAAAACTGTTTCTCATTTATCTCTCATTGACCTTCTATATTGCTGTAATTTTATAAAATCTTGAACTAAACTCCTCATTTCCTGGAATTCTAATATTTCATGGAGTGATCTATAGCGCGAACCAAACGTCCCGTGTCAGATTGAGTTCTTTTTCCAATGTAAGATTAGAGTCATTTTTTTTATGCAGTGACTCAACTTCTCTTGTTATTTTTTTTCTTGTATTAATTTTTTTCCTCTATTTTTTTTTTTTTTCTACGAATTAAAATATTGTATATTCCTATTTTTTTTAATAAAATTACAGGTGGTCTTCCTCTTACTACATCGAAAATAACTATAGATGGTTACAAAAATGCCTTACAAGCAGAGGCGGATGTAGTAAAGCAGTATGGAGATCAATTGACCCCTATAATTTTGTATATAATTTATAGTAAAATGTCATGAAATGATAAAAATGACCTCCATTCTCCATAGGAAAATTTATATGATTGACTCCCATATATATTTGATCCTCATAGTTTGAAAGTCTGACTCAACCCCTGCTTACAAGGTTGTGACTTTTAACAAACTAACAAATTGTATGTAAGAAGATCCATGGATTGAAAACATATTATTGTTATTTTTCATAAAACACTGATTATAATATAAATGGTAGTTGTGAGCATCAAGATCAAGATATATAGGTATGAGATAGGAGTAGGTCCGATGGGCATCCGACCTACATTTAGGTTCAATTAGTTCTAGCACCATGCGATTAGCATCAAAATCTATGTGCACGGATATTGATACATACTTGCACGGATTTTGATGCGGAGTACACGATGCAGATCGGATGGTCATCACACCCATCAACCTACTCTGAATTCTATAGGTATTGAGCTTTCTTTGCTGCTGATCCATGAGTGCATTCATTATTTTATTTATTGGTAGTTTGGCAGAAAGAAAGAAAGAATATTGGTATTTGGTACAATGGTACTGGACTAGGGGTCCGACTCTGCTGCTTTTCTAGCAGAAAAGGAGGACCCTCCTCTTTCAAATCCAACGATTCAAAATTTTCATTCACGTATCTCGATAAAAAACTTGTTTCATGCACAAATCTCAACGAATTTTGAATCGTTGGATTTGGAAAAGGAGGGTCCTGCTTTTCTTCTAGAAAAGCAGCGGAGTCCGTTCCCTGGACTAGAGACTAGAGACTAGAGACTTTGAGTCAAGCATCAAGTTAGTCTTCTTTCCTTTTTGCCCCAACCCCAATACATTCGCTCTTTCCATACTACGAAACTTTATTTAAGATCCTCCGTGTGTGTGGACTTTTTATTAACACAATATGTTTGGATGTCACAAAAATAGCAAGAATAGAGGCTATTTTAGAATATAAGCTATTCAAAATAGCAATGTGCATCCAAACAATATTTTTGCTATTCGGAATAGCTAGAATAGCTGCTATTCTCTATTCCTTGTAAATGTTGAAATAGCTACTATTCGGAAATGTGAAATGAGCAGAAAAATGTTTTCTTTTTGGATTTCCGCCAACACAATTCCGAAATGACAAATTTGATACCACTTTCTGCTATCTCCGTATCGTGACAATTCATTTGAGATCCTATTTATCTATCTTTCTTTTTAATTAGCATATTGTTAACACTATTTTTTATTGGTTACAACTATTCACTATTCCACAAATACAATCTAAACAACATTTTTAGTTTTTTACTAATCCAAATAGCACCATTTTCACACTAATTTAAAAATTACTATTTTTTCTCTATTCTCATTTACTATTCTAAATTTTTGCTATTTTAGCTATTCTAACTCTCATCCAAACGGAGACAGGACCCTCTTGCAACTCTTTGTTAATTGTCAGTTAAACCTAAGCACGTTGTATGCATCTCTTTGTCACACAAAGGAACCGGATTAATTTCATTACCTTTTTAAAAAGCTAGCTTTTGATTTTTCAAAGATTCCAACAATTTGTAGGAACATAGATGGTTGAATGATTGATCGCATGCGTGTATCACTTCTTTTTTCTTAGTAATAGACGCGGTTAAAATTCTTAAATCATTGGGCAATTTGTAGGAACATAGATGGTTGAGGGGTTCCCGCTTTTAGAGCGGAGTAGACCAACCTTTTAGGAATTTTTTTTAAAAACCATAATTAGAAAAATGATTGTTAGAGAACCAACATGATTACTCAGTTTTTTACAAAAATCATAAGAACCGAGATTGGAATTCGGTTTCAAGTTTTTTTTTTCCTGGAACCGAATTGCAATTTCGGTTCCAACCCCAATTTCACAAATTTTCGTCAGAGCTGCCACGGAAAATCCAAAATAGGTCTGGACCCGAAATCCCGTCCCGGGTTTCTAATTTTTTTCACTTGGAACCGAAATGAGCACTCGGTTTTGTATTTTTTGCACAGGAACCGAATTCTAATTTCGGTTTTTTTTTTTCAAATTGGACCACCTTGGAACCGAGAGTAGAACTCGGGTTTTTGTTGTTGCATTCACACCTCATATGGAGTAGAACTCTTGGGGTCCGGATCCCCTAAAGTAACCCAATCTTTGGGTTTTGGATTGAGACCGTCCGATTCGAATTCGTCGTTCGAGATTGTCTCGGAATTCGAGTTCGTCATCGGGATATGCGCGTCACTTGGCCGATGGATTTTCACGGATTCGAATCAGACGGTCCCGATTCAAAACCCAAAGATTGGGTTACTTCACTGGATCCGAACTCGAACTTTGTTGTGGAGCCGAGAGTAGAACTCTTGTGGAGCTGCATTCACACCTCGGGTTTTTGTTGTTGCATTCACACCTTGGAACCGAGAGTAGAACTCTTGTGGAGCTGCATTCACACCTCATATTATAATTGTAACCCCTGGCGAGGTATGTGGTCCAGATCCTATTTTGTTTCTGTTACCCTCTTTGTGTGACTGTCAAATTTAAGATTATGTTTCTTTTTATTCGTCTTGCAGGATGTCGCATCAAAATAATGGCGTTTTCACAACAAGGGCCCCGCACAATCTGTGTTCGGTTCCATCAAAAAAATGAAAAAACAAGTCTAACCCGAATTGTACATTCGGTTCCATCAAAAAAATAGAAAAATACAAGTCTAACCCGAATGTACCATTCGGTTCCATCAAAAAAAAAATAAAAACCCGAAATTCAATTTCAGTTTTAAATGAAAAAAAAAACCCGAATAGAGATCTCGGGTTTTGCTCTGCACACCGAATGCCACACCAAATTTTCAGAAACATTGTGAAATTGGGGTTGGAACCGAAATTGCAATTCGGTTCCAGGAAAAAAAAAACTTGGAACCGAATTCCAATCTCGGTTCTTATGATTTTTGTAAAAAACTGAGTAATCATGTTGGTTCCCTAACAATCATTTTCCTAATTATGGTTTTTAAAAAAAATTCACCTTTTAGTAGGCCGAGTTATCTTTGTTGAACTAGGTCAATTTTTTACATTGAAGTATAATCTTTTTTACATTGAAGTATAATCTTTTATACAATTTAGAATAAAATATTATGAACAGTGTGAATTGATTTTCTTTTTTAGCATAAATTTTTTATATAATTGATCTCTATTTACATTTGAACTTCAAATTGGCTCCACTCCTTGAATTTCAAATTTGTTGTTTCGCTTTACGATCCGTGCGCACAAATGTTAAAAGGAGTGTGCACTCGTAAAGCATATCAAATGTATTTGAAGCCCATCAAACTCAAAATAGGTCAGATGCCATCTACTCCACTCTAGCTTACTCATAATTGATTTCATCTAAAATTACCGCTGCATGCGTTCTATAATTTACAATTCGTGCACACAAATATTAAAACAGAGCGCACAATCATAAAGCATCAAACTCAAAATAGACTTGATGCCATCTACTCCGCTCTAATTTCATCTAAAATTACGGCGGTATGCGTTCTATAATTTCGTACAAATTCGAATGCTTTATCATTTTGTCTTATAGTTTTAAAAAGCGGTTAAAATTCTAAATCATTCTAGTAATTTGTATTGAATTTTTTATGTATAATTTTCTATACGAAAAGATTTTTTAACTTTTTTTAAATATATTTAACTAATTGTGTTAAATATTATTCTCATTATTTGTCAATTTGTATTATTGATATCGTATAAATTTTATTGAAATTACTAGTTATTTTGCAAAATAGAAAGAAGTTTTTGCACAAACTTTCAATTCAAACCTCAGATACATTGAAATGCTGAGATTTGAACTTATGGAATTGTGTTCATAGTAAAATCATATATTTTCAAGTAATCACTTGAGCTGAGATCTGAGAATGATATTTAAACCATAAATAATAAAAATTTCAGAAACTGTTAAGATTTGAGGTTATGAAATTGCTCATGATATATTATTTTTTCAAATAAATAGCTTCAGCTGAGAATAATACCTTTTTCAAGTAATTCACTTCCATGATACAGTGTGAAAAATATAATTTCATGATATATTATTTTTTTTTCCTATAAAACGCAAGCTCAAAATTTAATTTCGAATGAAATTAAAAACATAAAAATATCTAAACCTTTCCTTTTAACTAAAAGAAATATGAAAAATATTTCTTCAAGTATATACATTCAAAGTTTTTATTTTTATGATGTGAATATTTTGTTTGTCAATAAAGAGTATGATTGCGTTGTTGTTGTTGTTTTTTTTATTCATTGCTACGGTTTCTTTAGAACTACTATTATTTTAGTTTTCATTCATTTTTGCAACTTAATTCATAGAAAAAAGATAATGGAACCAAAGCATTGTCACGATTTTTTTAAGAAATAATGTAAAAAAAAAAAATGTGAGGGATGATATTGTATGAGAGTTAAGACCCTAAAACAACCGACATTTTTAATAATACCCCAAGTTAATTAAAGATTAATAAAAATACCCACGGTTCCCGAAAAATTTTAAAAATACCCAAACCGGCCATTTAATGGCCGGTTCTGAATTTTTTTTTTTTTTTTTATAGAAAAATAGCTAAAATACTGAAATATAACACTAAAAAATCGAATTGGTTTGTTAAATATTTGTTAGATTACTTTTTTCATAGCATATTTATACTAAAATACGCTAAATTACTTGAAATTATGTTAATTTATGCTTATTGACATTATATTACTTTAAATTATGTTAACTATTTTTTAAGAGACAAATAGCTAAAATGTTGAAATATAACACTAAAAAAATTGAACTTATTTTTAAATATTTGCTAGATTACATTATATATATATATAATTAGCATATTTATACTAAAAACGCTAAATTACTAGAAATTATGTTAATTTATGCTGAATTACTCTAAATTACAATAATTATGTAGAATTATGGTAGAATACACTAAATTACGCTAAATTACGTATGAATAGGGATGATATCTTCACTGAGAAAGCGAAAAACGACGGCAAAATTTCAAACGATCATAAAACGGCGCTCGAGTGTCCGATTTCAGCAAATGACCACTTTTTGGAAAGCTTGCGAAAATGCGCATGCGTCTGGACTGCTTTGCCAGTTTTCGAAATTCAGAATTGCCAAAAAACAAAGCGAAGAGCCTCAAAACTTCAGTTGAAGTTTCCGATTAAGATTTTCATTTCTATTCTTCAATCTACGTAGCTCAGTAAATTAGTTATGTAATGAACCTGTAGAATACCAATTTTTGAAAATTTTAAAATTTTTTTACTATTTTTTGTGATTTATGAAATATGGTACAAAATACGTCATATTCATACGTAATTTACCGTTTTAGCATAACTCTACATAATTATTGTAATTTCAAGTAATTTTGTGTAAATCACCATAAATTAACATAATTTGAAGTAATTTTGCATATTTTAGCACAAAATCGTCCCTATTCATAGTGTAATTTAGTATAAATATGCTATGAAAAAAGTAATCTAACAAATATTTAACAAAACAATTCGATTTTTTAGTGTTAGATTTCAGTATTTTAGCTATTTTTCTAAAAAAAAAAAAAAATTCAGAACCGGCCATTAAATGGCCGGTTGGGCAATTAATTCGGAACCGGCCATTTAATGGCCGGTTTGGGTATTTTTAAAATTTTTCGGGAATCGTGGGTATTTTTATTAATCTTTAATTAACTTGGGGTATTATTAAAAATGTCGGCTAAAACAATCGTAACATCGCTACATTTTTTTTTTTTTTTGGATTTTTTTGGATTGGATTGTAACAATGGATGGAAATTAAAAAAAAATTGTAGTAATGCTGTAGCTTCTTAGGAGATATATGAAGGTAGTTTCTTAGGAAATTTAATGAGTTAAGCTATGATAATATACATATTACAGTCAATCCGTCCGTGCTATAAATTCATATCTTTATTTTACTTTTTTAAAAGTTTACGGCGAAGTGACATAAACGATTATATTAAGAAGAAAAATATTTACAACCCAGGAATTCCTAGTTTAGTCTCACTAATGACTCATACCTAAACTAACTGAAAAATAATACACTAATGTGGGTAGCGTATTCCCTTGCCCAATCTCCACCTGAGATTCACACGGTGGTGCCAAATCTAAACCTAACAATTAACCATTCACTGACAAATATCAAGAATTGAATCATTGATAAGGAGATGCACCACTGACACATATCTTTATTTTAAAAATTCAAACAGTTAAATATAATTTATTTCAATAAAAAATGTACTTGAAGACTAAATTTTATATTTATTAGAACTTTTATGGTTTTATTATTTTTAAATAGATAAAAAAATCTCTATTTTTTTAAATTAGTGACTTTAAATGTCTACTAATAAATTTTATTAATAAAAAATGTATTTATAATGGGTCAAATGACCGTAATTCCGAGATCTACTCTTTTATTCTCATAAAATCCTCTAAATTACTCTAATTCTCTAATTTTACTTATATACACTCTTAATCACTCTAATATCTTAATCTTTATCTCGCTTCATGACCGGATCCACTTCATCAACCACTGCCGCACTCCGACGATGACCGGATCTACTTACCATCGCACTCCGATCAAGATGGGGACTCTACGCTCCGAGCTCCACTGCACTCTTGGCTCTGCTCGACTCTGGTCCCTCTCCTCTCGCTCCACGACTGGATCCACTTCTTTGATCGCCACCGTACTTCGACGACGACTGGATCTACTCATTGTCGCGCTCTGATCGAGATGAGACTCTACGCTCCGAGCTCCGACGATACCACACTCTCGGCTCCGGTCCCTCCCCTCTCTCTCATTCTTCTCTCTGCTCGAGATAATAGTACCAAAAGAGAGGGGAGGAGTTGTGTCGAAAATGAATCCTACAAAAAGTGGAAATGTTGGAGTTGGACGAAGTTAGAACGAGGGAGCAGAGGCGGCGACTGTCAAAAAGAGTAAAAAGAGTAAATCGCTACTTTCAAATGGTCTAGAAATTTTAGATCAAGTGATAAAAAGAGTAAAAAAATTTGAAAATGTAAAAATCGATCTCTAAATACATTTTTATGTAGAAATCATATTTATCGGTTCCAGTTAATTGTTTGAACTTTAAAAATTAAGATATGAATTCATAGCATTAGTAGATATTACAACCTATGGTAAAGCCTCACTATTTTTTATTTAAAATATAAGTTCTTCAATAACTGAAAATACAATTATACTTGTTATGTCAGTACAGCTTGAAATTTTATTTAATTACCAACCAAGTGCTAATAAAATAAAAGAGATAATGATCAATTCATTTAAAATTGATTATTTCTTTTAAATTGCGCCAAAATTTAAACAAGATCTATATGTACATATAATTACTTTAATGATCCAGATCGTTCTTTAATTCTGATACGAATTTTACCCTATATTTATAATAATACTAAACACTTTTGTCCGGCTGAAATTAAATACTTTTGAACTTTGTTTTTTCTCCAATGTCCCAGCTACTCATACACAATTATAATTGAAAAAAAAAACTGCTTTTACCATTATTAACAATTAGTTCCCATAATATTACTTAGTTTTATCATTTTTTTATAAATACGATCGACACTTTATAAAAAAAAAATTAACTACTAGCTGTGCTAACTAATTAATGGTTAATTAACTTTTGGTCGAGTTGACGAGCCTTAAACGATTTTTTTCCTTTAATTCAATACCCACTCTGTGGCAAATGTGTGTGTATACCCACTCGAGTCGTCAAGTCGTAAAAGCGCAACTAAAAAACAGTTTCTCACTCGAAGTGCATGCGATCCTATTTTTAATAATTAAAAAAAGTTGTCCTCTTTTTCTGACTTTGTGTTATTTACATTTTTGTTCGAACCAATTCGCATTAATTTAAAACCACCTATAGAATGTCCTTTTTCCGACATAAAAAGTAGCTCTCTTTCTTCTCTAGCTCTCTTCTTTCGTTATGTATGTTTTGCTATCTGTTATCTGTTCAAAGTTATTTCTAGAACGATGGCCGATAGCCATGTTTTCAAGAAATTGAACCAACACCTGCTAAACATTTGTTGGTATTTGATATATATTTCTTTTGTTGAGAGAAGAATAATAACGAAGGATATGCAAACCTAGGAATCGACTACAGCATTTTTTTTTTTCACTACCGAATTACTTGGTAATATCATCCTGTAAAATTCCTTCATAAAAGTATATGTACTATCTACTGAGAATTAACTATAAAAAATGCCACCGTATCTACAGTATCTATACGCCAATACCCAACTGATCTGATATAATTACTCTGGTATGGTACTGCTGCTAGCCTGCTAGTGGTGGCAGCATTCTGTTTCTTGATGAATTACTCTTGCTGGTCGAGTCATACTGTTTCCGGATTGCATCCTAAGAAAATATTAATTCCACACAATGAGCTGGAATGTCAGATGCTATGCTCACTATGCTACAAAATTAAGCCAATGAAAGAGAGAGAGAGAGAGAGAGAGATGCCTACTTCCTGAACAAAGGGGGAACACAAAATTAAAGCAACTAATTTTCAAATACAAAGACATGCTACTTTAAATACTAACAGGTTTACATTCCCTGATTGACATCTATGCCCCTGCCAAACCAATGTAAGTTCCCAACTGTTAGTTAGCGCCTTGCATATAAAATAAGAAACTGAAACATCTAACTTCACCTTCTTCTTCTTTTTTTTCTAGATAGAGTAGTAGAGTACTAGTGTTTTTTGTTTTACAATAGTATACCGAATATTGTACATCAAACTTGAAAACAACAGAAGAGTGAGTATATACTCCTGGCCTGGGGAAGTTTATCATTTTTTTCACTGCCCCAAAATGGCATTAAACTATCCAAAAATGAAAGAAACACCTGTATCTAAAGTCAATTACTAATAAGAAAGTGTAAACTAATGATCTTCATAAGCATTTTAAAAATATGATTTTGGCTCATTTTCTATATTCAAGAGATGATAATATATTTGGCTTTTGGTTTGACTAATAAATAATAATTCACTGGTTTAGTCATATTTAACCCGTCTAAGAACACAATCCCAAAAAAAGAAAAACATAAAAAAGCCATGAGAATATGAGATACACTTTTTTTGTACAATCAATGGCTGCAATTAATAAGCTTACATACATGATACGAATTCACATCACCTCAGGTTACCTGACTGAAGACAGTTACAATCGGACGGTTCTTTTAACATAGCACGAATCTCAAAACGGATCCTCTACAGTCTCCATAGGCATTGGATTGAATTTGACCCAAATAAGATTAATCTGGACCGTCCGTTTCAATTTGCTTGAGTCAGGTACCTGGGAGGATACGGATACTACATGATACATGGTCCTAAATTTAGCAAGTCCAACCTTTCAGATCTAAGAGAATCTACATGGTAGCGTACAGGCCAGGCAAGGAAATCTGATACCACTAATCATAAGTAAAACAACTCCTTGTCCAAAGTTATTCTACTACTTTTTACCTTTATTCTGATTCTGATGTGTTGTGCTGTTGTCAATTGTTATTCCATGATCCATGCCGAGTTCTGACCTTTTAACGTCAGAGAAGTAGAAGATAGTAAAAATCAAGCAATAGCATTTATTATTTGGCTTAGAGGACAGAAAAGTTATGATTCGCAACTAATCAAAAGATTAGGTTGTTTCCCACCAACTATGTTTGTACTACTTTTCTACTCACAAAACACATTCTGACATGGTTGGTTATATTTCTATTATCTTCCTTCAAAAATTGTTCTTGCTTATTTTCGATTATTACACTACTGCTTAAGAATTTTGATTTTTTGAATAAATATTACTTAAGAATTACACAGTATTTTTTTTCTTCTGAAAGCAGAAAATTCGACCTTTATCATGATAAACCTTCTAGCATCCAATCAGCGGTAAGCATGTAAGGACTGAAAAAGGCTATCAAAATTGGATCCACAGAAGATCTGAAACCTTCGATAATTGCATGGGTAAAATGAAAAAGGAATATTTATCCTTAGAACTGCACTAGAATTAAAATTAAAATTAGATAAAAAAAATTGAAAGGTAGTGGATGAGAGGGGCAACCGGATCGGAGTTTGACGAGGCCGATCTGAGACAAGTTGGATCGGATCGGATCTGGATTGAACCAAAATTCGCATGCCCGACTCAGATTCACTTGGCGCAAGGCGGGATCCACCTCGATCCGACAAGAGAGAAGCTCTTAGAGATTCCAAAGCGGGTTCCCGATCTGCACCAAGCGAGTCTGAGGCGGTGGCGACCACAGTTAACAGAGAGAGGAGAGGTGAAGGCACTGAGAAAGAGTGAGGAACGAAATTAATGATGAATGAGAGAGAGAGATGGCATTTGATTGGTTTATATTGGAGAGGTATTAGCGTCGTGTCCTGTTATTGTAAAACTGGAGACATCCATCACGTTGGCAACCTCTCCATTTAATCTAGATTATTTTTGTTAGATTTTGCATGATTTAATAATTAATCTTTGTTATAATAAATGACTGAACAATTTAATTGGTCCGTTAAAACTCGTCTTTATATTTAATTGTTGTTGATAGTTATTATGATTATGTTTAGTTGTAGAGTAAAGTTAATGAAGATTAAATTGTTTACTTCATCTTATTTTTCATATTTTACACTTTATTTGATATTTTAAGTCATAGTTTAAATTAATTCATCTAAAAGAGTATGATGTTAAAAAATCAAACTCTGTCATCAAACAGTGGGTCCTACATGTTCAATAAGTCTGAATTAACTCACCTTCTACTTCACAACCAAACATAACCTATAGTAAGTATTCATCTCAAACAACAAGTGTAAAATAAGTATATTTAATATATACTTTTAAAGTACGAAATTATGTATTTACCACTACAATTACATATTTATTCACTAAATTATAAAACTCGCATATTTATTCAATACAATTTTAATGTATATAAACTAATATCAAAAACTTGTGCCAATCATGTTTAATATTTCAAAACTTATAATTAAATACGTATATAATAAAATAGATTGATTTATTCATTCTCCAATCTCCATCTTTCTTGTCTCAAGTTCTCAAATAGTCAGGAAATTTTGTTGGCTTCCACATGTTTCTCATCTCCAGAGCTTATACTTTGTTTTCATTTCTTTTGTTCCTACATCGATCTTCTAATCACTCACTTAGTCACTTGTCAGCTTGGTGAAGATGACTTCATATGCCGAATTTTTTTTTCTTACCACCCTCTAAAATCCGAATTAAATCAATACCACCCGTTTAATCCGATTTCAGATTCCGCCACGTTCGCTCACTGGATCTGCGCACGGATCCCAAATCCGTGCGCATAGTGGATCTGCGCACGGATCGGTCCGCACGGTGGGTAGGCGCATGGATCGGTCCGCCTGGTGGGTCGGCGCACGGATCGGTCCGCGTGGTGGGTCGGCGCACGGATCGGTCCGCGTGGTGGGTCGGCGCACGGACCCGTTCGCGCAGTGGATATGCGTACGTGTTAAAAAAGGATTTAACCCGCAGCGCAATGCTTGCCCTAGCCAGCAGTCCCCCAGCAGCAGTCCCAGCCCCAGCAGCAGCACCCCCCCAGCGCGCAGCCCTCCAGTAAAAGGTAATTTTTTTTATTTTAAATTCAAATTTTGTTATTTAATTTTTTATTAAGTAATTTAGTTTAGTTAGGTACCAAAATAGTACTATATTGTAAATTAGATTAAAATATTGTGTAGTTATTTAAATATTTGTGTAAATTAGATTAAAATATTGTGTAGTTATTTAAATATTTGTGTAAATTAGATTAAAATATTGTGTAGTTATTTAAATATTTGTGTAAATTAGATCAAAATAGTAGTTTAGTTTATTTGGTCTATTTTTTATTAAGTAGTTTAGTTTTAGTTTAGTTTGGTGCCAAAAAATTTGTGTAAGACCAATTTAGAATTTAGAAATGTCCAATTTTTTTTATTTTAAAGTTAAATTTTGTTATTTAATTTTTTATTAAGTAATATAGTTTAGTTAGGTACCAAAATAGTAATATATTGTAAATTAGATTAAAATATTGTGTAGTTATGTAAATATTTGTGTAAATTAGATCAAAATAGTAGCTTAGTTTATTTGGTCTATTTTTTATTAAGTAATTTAGTTTTAGTTTAGTTTGGTGCCAAAAAATTTGTGTACGGACCAATTTAGAATTGTGAAATGTATTTAGATTTTAGAACTGTAAATTATAATTTAGGATTTAGAAATGTCCAAATATTGTAATAATATATTATTATTATTATTTTTACATTGTTGTATTTAGACAAAAATTGAGTACAAATGGACCAAACCAGAAATTTATTTTTCTGAATTATCGTATGGTATGACTTTTTACCGATCCATCCAAGAATGATGATGTATTATCGATAGAGCCTAAAATTGACAAAATTAATTAATTTGATGTCAGTATGGCGTCAACCAGCGGTAGCAAAGAAAATCGTACGCAAGATGAGTTACAGTTGGATTTATCACTGGCCCGTACGATATTTCCAAATATGACGAAAGAGAGCATCAGCCCTCTTTGCTGGTATAAATTCGAGGAGCACAAGATTAGAAATGCATATGTAAGTTTACGTTTTGAGAAATGCAAATAATTTTAATTTTTATTTAGTTAAAAATATGTAAGTTATATGTTTGTTTGTTTTGAAATTGAATACAGACTCATACCTTGACGGGGACGCGGAACAATCAGATGAGTATAGTCTACGATGAGCGATACGCTCCCGCGTTGAAGAGTTTGGGGTTGTGGCATGTCTCACAGCTGACCCCCATTATTGCAGATGTTGCTCTTCTATCTGCGTTGGTCGAGAGGTGGCGGCCGGAGACACACACATTCCACCTGCCAGTTGGAGAGATTACGGTGTCTCTCCAGGATGTCAGTTGTCTCTGGGGACTGCCTATTACTGGACGGGCTGTGACGGGTGTGGAGTACGGGGACTTCACAAAGGATGTCAAAGAACTGCTAGGACCCAACCTGATGAAGGAAAGGGCCCTCAAGAGGTCGAAGGTTGCTTCGAAGAACGACATCAGTATACCTTTTTTACGGGCGGCTTTCAAGTAAGTTGTATTTTTATAATAGTAAATATTTGCGATGCTTGATACTCTGTACTAAATTAGTTTGTATTTATAGAGGACCTTTGCGGACGTCAACTGTGCATGATCTAACCTGGAAGCCGATGCGTGGCATGTGTGCTTAGCCACATTCTTCGTGATGGCCCAAGTATTACCAAAGCCTGTAGCCCTCGCAACCAACGACCACCTGCACCGGGCGTCAACACACTTGTACCTCAGCCTGGTGGTATCGCTGTGTGTATTTTTTATCTCCCTGTTTAGTTTGATATGCCAGTGGTTAATTGCTTCTTTCATCTTATCCTTGCTGTCATATGTCATCCCCTCAGACAATTCATGTCTTTCTCCCTTTTAATTTATAAAAGAAACAACAAAAATTGAACAACATCATTTTAATAACAACAATTTAATAATTAAATTAAAATTAAATATAAATTAACAAACATACCTCACATGTCGCAAAAAAAGAGCTATCGGCCTCTTCAAACCCTGATGTGTCATGAAATTGCTCAAACGGATGTCTTTCCCCACGACCCAATAAAGGCCACTTCCGCCTGCCAAGCACAGGAATACCAGTATCCTCATCACTGTGATCTGATACCCCACCGTCCCCATCATCATCCCAATTAGCCTCTGCCTCCCTTTCTTCAGGATCGTCGTCCGTATTATCAGCATAATAAAGCCGTTCTGGGATTCCAGATCGGTTCCTTTCAGATTGGACTCGGCTAGAGGACGAGGATGGAATCGGAGATCGACCCCTGTCAGATCGGACCCTACTAGGACCCGCTACAGATGGCGCCCGACTTGGACCCGCTACGGATGGCGCCCGACTAGGACCCGCTACGGATTGCTCGAGCCCCAAACCCTGAGTCAACTGCAACAATTGTCTGGTATTCTGTCTGGAGTTCTGTCTAGGGTTTTGTCTGGGGTTGGCTACCACATATAACTCCAGGAACTTGAAAGGAGTGCTCATATTCATTGTCATTTCGACATATAACCCCCAACTGCTATCGTCTTGTACCGGAAACTGTTGGAACCAGGTTTGGTTGCCTTGGCCAATATTGATCCTTGCGGTAATTACCAGTTCATAATTACGGTGGTCAATACCGAGTTGTTGGTACACTTCCCTATTTATACCTCTAAAATCCAAACCTAAGCCGATATTGAACATTTTCGGCATTTGGTGGCTATAGTAAGCGCCATTTGGTCCTTGTAATACTTCACCACCAGAATATAAAGCAATTCCAATCATAATTGTTTGAATGAACCTAAATATTACAAAATAATGCACTAAATTAAAAAATAATACAAAAATATGTTTTTTTGAAAAAAAAAAAAATTAAGGTAAAAAACGCACCTATGCAGAGCAGCTTCGGTGAAGAATGAGTCCAGAATAAAAAACTGGACTGATGCTGCATATATAGTCTAATGTATCAAGAACGCCTAGCCACTGCGCGAACGGGTCAGGATCCGTGCGCTGACCCACCATGCGGACCGATCCGTGCGCCGACCCACCACGCGGACCGATCCGTGCGCCGAGCCACCATGCGGACCGATCCATGCGCCGATTCACCGTGCGGACTGATCCGTGCGCAGATCCACTATGCGCACGAATTTGGGATCCGTGCGCAGATCCAGTGAGCGAACGTGGTGGAATCTGAAATCGAATTAAACGGGTGGTATTGATTTAATTCGAATTTTAGAGGGTGGTAAGAAAAAAAATTTCGGCTTCATATGAAAGAGTCCTCGAGATTAATAGTTATATATGCTTGTGTGATTTTTTTTATGTGACAATGAAGATAATATTTGATGTGCTTAACAATTATGATCTTATATGTTTGATTTGTGTAATGAGTAAGCACATAATTTTTAATATAATAATTGTTTTCATTTTTATAAGGAGAAAATATGAATTATGATTTAAATATGTGAGTTATTGTGATTTAGAAAGATAAATAATATGTTATTGTAAATTTTGAAAGAAAAAAAATACATAATTTTATAGTTTATTAAGGATACACCTGAAATTCTTTTATTAGATAATCAGTCATTTATTACAATACAAGAGATCTGGCATTAAGTATTGAATCATGTAAATTAAGTATATACTTTTTATCGGAAAATTTTGGTACATTTAAATCATGTACCTTAGCTATTAAAATGTAGAAGATGCATATATCCTCCCTCATCTCTTTAATTAATTATTAATTAGTCTTTTGATAGATCGAACAACTCGACGAGAAAATAAAATTATGAGGAACTTTGAAATAGAAAATAGTTTTTAGCATATTTATTAATTGAGTGATGCTTCTATGGACATAAGGACCTATTTATAAAATGAACATATTTTCATTTTCAAAGTTCAAACAGTCGATCCGACCGTTCAACATTATCTCCACATTAAAATGTACTTGGAGGTCAAATTTTACATTTTTTTTGAATTTTTTTACTATTTATTAAGTATTTTACAAAAACTAGTCAAATTCAGACCATTGAATTTTGTAAAATACTTAATAAATAGTAAAAAAATTCAAAAAAATGTAAAATTTGACCTCCAAGTACATTTTAATATGGAGATAATGTTGAACGGTCGGATCGACTGTTGAACTTTGAACATGAAAATATGTTCATTTTACAAATAGGTCCTTATGTCCATAGAAGAATTTGCCTTATTATAAATTTGTTATATTATTGCCCATATATAAGTCTTGATATGTTAGGAACTGTTGGAGGAATTCGGATCCAGTGAAGTAATTCAACTTTTGGATTTTAGATCGGGACCGTCCGATTCGAATTCGCAAAAATTCATTTCCGAAGTGAGCGCATACATTCCGACGACAAATTCGAATTCCGAGACGATTCCGAGCGACGAATTCGAATCAGACGGTCTCGATCCAAAACCCAAAAATTGAGTTACTTTAGGGGATCCGGACTCCTGTGGAGTGTTGGTGGAGAGAAGGAATATTTGTAGGCGTAGCTTAAGAAGAAATGGAGAGATTTAGTTGTTGGTTTCACGTGGCACAGGCGGCGTTTTGCCGGAGGACTAAGTCACACTTCTGGACACGTTTCATTAGATTCCGTCCATCATTTTTTATTTGGACCTAACAGAACGAGGGAAAAGTATCCCCTCGGATCCGAATCTTTCCAGCTATCTGACTCAACACAATTGAAACAAACGCTCCAGATTTATTCTCGGTCGGTGTCTATTCGGGATGGCGCAGAGAGCCAGTATTATTTGTGCTTTGCAATTCGTGTCAAGTTAAAAGAGAGATCCTAGACCGTCCGTTTGAATTGTACTCAATATCTCCTTGGTATCTGAGATGTAATTTATACAGATAGACGGTCTATTAATTTCAGCCAAGTCAAATTCAATTTGGTGCCTATGAAAATTATCGGAGGTCTGTTTCGAGATTGGTGTGTCAGGTTAAAAGAACAATCCAGATTTACTAATTGCTCCTCTGGTACCCGGGGATTTGAATTCTAACATAACCATACATTTTGTTGCCGCTTTCTACCGAATTTTTTAATTACCATTTGAAAAAAATATATACGAAATTAAAATGTAATTAGAAAAAAAAATTCAATTATACGTTTACACTTGTATGCGAATATTATCTGAGTATTATTAAAAAATAATACACATATTATTTGAGTAGCATTTAAGGGTGACATGTGAGGTCACTCTTGAATAGTACTTAGACAATATATGCGTATTGAATATAATAGAATTTTTTTAAAATTCATGTGAACTCCGTATATTCTTTTTTTTTTCAAATGGTAAGTAAAAGAAATTGGACGTTAGAAGCTATATTTTTTTTTTTAAAGAATTGTGGACTTAGTATAGTGGCACAAACTCTCGTCTCTATATAGAAAGACATAGGTTTAATTCTTGAAAATAACATTTAAAAGATAGTGAGTTGTATGCTTATACCGGACCCTTAATTAAAAAATAAGAAGAAATTAAAGAAGTTAATAATTTTAATTGCATATATTTCTCTGGTGAGCTAGTTGTGAAATAGAAAAAAAAATTAATATACGGACAATACATGGTGTAATTATTTTTCCATTTTATCATATCTTTAAAAAAAAAAACGTGCATACTGCTAAAAATGAATGAGTCATACATTTGCTATACTTGGGACATATTTTTCTATGAAAGTAAAAGTAATTGTGAATTAATTATATTGTGAAATCATTAATTGTTTACTAATAAATAAGTACAAGCGATAAAATATGTATGATCAGGAGACCCAAACGACATTTAGAGGGAGTTTAAAGGGAGTCTCAAAGACTCTTAGACGTTTTTCGGTAAAGTCCTCTAAACTAATAAGTCAAATAAGTATGTGCAAGTAAAGTAAATAGAGTAGAGTTTAGAGACAGTTGACACGCAAGATGATAATGGAGTTCGGCGTTAAAAGCCTACGTCTCCGGGGTAGAGCAACCTCGTTGGCGCCCCTTTCCTATTACCCAGAAAGAAAGGACACAACTCGTGACACGTGAGCCCAACAACGGTGGCAAGTCACGGCCTAACTAGTGTGCAAGTTGAGCCTAAAAGCTCGAGCTGGAGAGTCCATTGGGATCGTCACACAGCTATGGATATATGTGAGGGGAAACGCTCTGGCTAGTGTACTCCTTTGCGCCCTACAAGCAGACCACACTAGCGTGGATGTAAAAGATCTAGAACTAAACCCTAGACACTAAACTATATCTCCTAAACGATAAGTCGAGTGAATTTGAGAGTGTTGAAAAGATATTGAAGTTTAAGTTCACTCAACAATAAAAGCTATTAAGTGTTGCACAATAAATGTGTTTTCAAATATAAGAGGCGGCTAGCTTAGGTAAATCTGAAGTGGGATAACTCTTTATATAGTGGGGAATTCAGATTTACCTAAACCCGTTTTAACGGGAGGAAACCCGTTAAAAAAAGGTTGTACATATATTGAAGTTAGGATTTTTGCAAAATAATTCAAATTAGTATTAACCGTTCTAAACGTTTATGCCCGTCTAGAACGGTTAGTATAATTTGTCTCACAAAACTTGATAATCAATCATACAGATGTTATCCATCTTGCACGAAATCAAATTGGAACTTTCTGACTTGTCATTTTAAATTGGTTCCATATATTTGTTTCGGTCAAGGCGGATGCTCCAGAAATCAACAAGCCTCAAATATATTTTACTTAACTACTTGATTATTACACAAATCTATAGCTTTGTAAAGTCTTGTTGACTTCTCAAGTTCATTAAAAGAATCTTGTAATTCAACACTTCATGAACTTTGGTTCTTCATTATAAATCTTGAAATTAAAGCTCTGAACCTATCTTTGGTACTTCAAAATAGATCTTGTAATTAAAGCTTTGAACCTGCAAACTCAATAAATCGTGTAAAAGGTTAAATTCAGTTAGTGTCTGTTTTGCAAATATAGTCAAACAGAGTATTAGAAGATTGCATACAGCCAGCATGATCTTCTCATCGATTGAAGTTAATCCAACACAAAGAAACAATGACATCATGTACAATGGTTATAATTGGTTCCGTATATTATAGAGATCTCAATATGTGTTGTGTTGTGTCGTATCGTGACTTGGATTACATGTGTGTCGTGATTAAATCATATTTATACGTGTCGTACGTGGTCAAATTTGAAAACTCAAAATAATAACTTACATTTTTTCAAATATTAAGACTGATCTTAGAAATTGAACTCAAAATAAAAAGGCTGGAAAATACTAAAAAAAATAGAGAGGTTGAAAGTGACTACAGACCAATATTTTCATTTTTGTTTCCTTCTAACCTTGTCTAACCAAAAACATGGTCCCTAAATATTCTTTAGGTACGAAGGAGAAAAGGAATCTTGCATCTTACTAAATGAACTTTGTATTGCAAAACAGTAATTTCAAAACGTTATCAATGATTGATAATTTGATAATCCATAAAAGTATATAGACTGTAATCAGCATTTAAATTCATGACATGAATAAATGGGGGAAATGTAGAAAATTTTAATTATGAATGGGAGAATATTTAATATAATATATTGATGGGTACATTTTCAATAAGAAAAGTTTTTAAATGGGCATATACTCAATTTTAATTTTGCTATAATTGTAAAAATATTTAATAAATAAGTTGAATTTATATCAGCAACTTGATTGCTTCAATCATTCAGTGTAGGATATTAAACAAAGATTGTCCTAAAACACATGCTCATTAGTTTGCAGATGCATTTGAGGACCAGATGTGCATACCGAAATCTGCTGTCATATTTTATTTGCGGAATCTACAGAGCATTCGAACCAGATGACTAAACTGAACGCGGTACACTATTTAATGCTTGCACAACCTTGAGAAAAAAAATAAGAGCTATTACCAAAGAATACGCACTACATTCCCACACCTGAATATTATAAAATTAAAGTATATTTATGGAAACTTAAGAGGTGCTTCATGTGAAATCGATGTGCTTGTTGCCTTGTTGGAAATATTTTTACTAGTGATTTAATGACCATTTTTATACATAGTCCTGAGTTCTTACTAAGTCCGTCTACAATTAATGTACTGGTTTGAACCACTGAGCACAAGTTAAAATAGCATTTACATTAATTACCTTACTCTCTCCAAATTACTAGCCTAAAAAACCCAAGAGATTAATGGCCTTGGTTAATATTAGTTTCATCGTTGTTTCATATATCATGCAAGTTGCAACATATACATACCTATTTTGAGAAAGATAAAGAGAGTAGATACATTATTTATCTGATTCATCATAGTTCATAGACCTCTCAAACTCAAAAGAACAATCTAAAATCTCACAGTACTGTACCAGCAACAAGCCTGCTAGTGCTAGGTACCCAAATCAAATGTTCTCAATTACACTGCACTTACGACGTCAACAATATTTAAAGCAACATAGCACAATTCTCAATTAATCAGCATCATCCCTCTATGTCAGAACTCAGAACAGGTATAAGCATCATCCCAGTACCTATGCCATTATATGGCCCAACTTTCAGAATTGGCATTTCATTCAGATCAGTTGGCATCCATCATCCATGTAGCCATCAACTCTTTAATTTGTATTTTTATTTTTTTCTTCCACAATACCTGAACAATAACATAGTAACGAGGATTTGAATATCACCATAATTCGTTTGTTTCGGATTTTCTGTTTTGCCAAATGCACCAGCATATAGCACTGGCTACTGTCGGAAAAGCTCCTCAATCTTTTCTTTTTTTTCTTTTTCATGAAATTGCAAAATTAATAATATGTCCAAATCTGGGCCACTGGTACATCAAATTCTGACAGAGTCTCATCCAATGATCCAAAATCATATTTCTTAAGGTTAAGGACATAGTAAGAACAAGTGGTAAACTGTTTCAAACTTTCAATACTGCCACAGAAGTGCTGCTGAATGTTTCCATTCCAATCCCTTTTTCCCATGTTAGCTTTTGTTAAAATTTTATTTGTGTGTAAAAGTCTTATAAAGATTTTTAATTTATAAGGTATTTTGATTTTCAACCACATACGAACATGTTTTATTAACCCACAAAAGTCTAAGAAATTGAAAAGGAATTATGTTGTAAAAATCCATTTACTTATCCCATTTCCATTGCAACTGATCCTCTTCATTTTAAGTTTTAAATTGTGTATAATACAAAACAATTCTCTCTATTCCTGTAATAGAATGCCATTTAGAACCCTGGTAAACTGAATCCCCTTTCCTCTTGACAGAATAACTTCCTGTAATGAAATATTCTGGTTAGCACAAAACGATATAATGTTCATAAAGCAAACTGATTTAATCCATTTTCTTTCTACTGTTTATGTAACACTAGTTGTACCAAACTGGTCTAATTTCATTACCACTCTCCAAAAGGAGAAAAATGTCTAAAATAATGATTTTCAATACATTCACTTCTTTTTTTCCAATTAATTTTGAATCAATCATTTCCCTCTCAAGAAGCATATATATTGCCACATCCCTTACTATTTAGTTCATATGACATCCATTTCTAACTAATATGATATCCTCTGTCAGCATCTTTCTTATTCTCTCTCCTCTCTGTCATAAACAAGTGGTAGGTTTGGTCTCCTGGTATGCATCAGGAACACGTCTGCGGCAGTTTCACAAGAAGATTCTTTACAAAAATCAAAGTGAAAGGGATACAAATGGAAAACCAGAAATTATTCTTACATAACATTAGCTTCAAGTATATAGCTACCAATATCAACTCAATCAACGGTCTTTAGATAGGCTACACATATTACACAAATGTATTGTTCACAACGAACCGAAAATCACAGTGACTGGAGGAAACACGTGTGAACCAGGTGGGCCCGCAGTAATTGGTGATTTGTAGTGTCCCTCCTCATTCCTGAAGTTCGGCAAGTGTCAAGCAAAATAAAAAATAAAAATGTTTCACGAACTTTTCAAGTCGAAACGTTTTGCCGCAGGATCGGACCAGACAACCCGCGGATCTGATCCGGACTGGACCGGACTGGGGTTCAAACCCATGGTGGACTGGACAGTTACTAGGGACGGGCCTAGCACGGTTTTTGACCAGTGTTTTCCACTAGATCCGAACTAGACCGTACGGGTCTTGACTCGTGGACCGTGACAAAACTGTGGCAACCCGGACCTAATCCGTGGTGAACCAGACCAACACTATTTGATCTATTTTTTCATTTTTCTTTCTTTCTTTCATCTATTTTTCATACAACACTATATGTTAGATTTTAATTTGTTATATTTATTTTTAATATGTTAAAAACTTAGATATGTTAGATTAATTTTTAAATTCGGATTTATTTTGATTTTAATATCTTAGATCCTAGTTTTTTATCATATTCTGACATTTATCAATTAATCGTTAAAACTGTATAAATCTGTAATATTTTTGTATAGAGAAATTATGTTCTCTGAAAACTAGACTTCCATACATTTAATTTGATATAAATAATACAAAAATCCGTGTAGCATTTTCTCTAATCGAACTTTGAATCTGGTCAAAAACTGGGACTACTCACTGGAATTTCAACAACGTGATCTCTGTCAATTAATCGTTAAAACTGTACAAATCCTTAATATTTTTTTATAGAGAAATTATGTTTTCTGAAAACTAGACTTCCATACCTTTAATTTGACATAAAGAACATAAAAATTCATGTAGCCATTTTCTCTAAATCGAACTTTGAATCTAATAAGAAATTCGGGCATATGTAATGTTTTGATGTTTTGATGTTTTCGTTTCTTAAACAATTGATAATATATATATATATATATATATATAGGCTGTGGCTAATTTGCTGCTGGCAGCAGTTCGGCCGAGGTGCTGCCGGGGCATTATTTAGCCGTGTGATGTTCAAACAACAAATTCAAACCGTTAGATGTTTAATCTATACTATAATCTACTTGGAGACCAAATTTTACATTTTTTGGAATTTTTTTACTATATATTAAGATGGTTTGAAAACCGCTGTTTTTAACGTTGCAGAAATCTACTAAAAACAGCGGTTTTCAAACCAGCTTAATATATAGTAAAAAAATTCCAAAAAATGTAAAATTTGGTCTCCAAGTAGATTATAGTATAGATTAAACATCTAACGGTTTGGATTTGTTGTTTGGACATCACACGGCTAAATATAGCCCCGGCAGCACTTGGCCGAACTGCTGCTGGCAGCAAATTAGACAGACCCTATATATATATATAGTAGGGCTATTGTACTTCGCGAAGTAAAACGAAGTTTTACTTCACGGTCATATTCCCATTTCCAAAATCCAAAACATCAATCCGAACCGTTCAAGTTGTTCTCCATATTGAAATGTGCTTGGAGACCAAATTTTACATTTTTTGGAATTTTTTTACTATTTATTAAGCCACTTTGAAAATCGTTGATCCATTGTGAACAGTAAAAAACAGTAAAAAATTCTGGACCAATGGATCAGCGATTTTCAAAGTGGCTTAATAAATAGTAAAAAAATTCCAAAAAATGTAAAATTTGGTCTCCAAGCACATTTCAATGTGGAGAACAACTTGAACGGTCGGATTGACGTTTTGAATTTTGAAATTGGGAATATGAGCGTGAAGTAAAACATTGGCTTTACTTCATGAAGTACAATAGCACAATTCTATATATATATAGTGCTGGGCTTAGCTAAGCCATGGTGTAAAACGACTTGGTGCTCCATGCCTCATTATTTCCATTTTGAAAATCCAAACGACCGATCCGAACCGCTCAAGTTGTTCTCCATATTGATATGTGCTTGGAGACCAAATTTTACATTTTTTGGAATTTTTTTACTATTTATTAAGCCACTTTGAAAATCACTGATCCGGCGGTCCAGAAATTTTTACTGTTTTTTACTGTTCATAAGGATTTTCAGATTTTCAAAGTGGCTTAATAAATAGTAAAAAAATTCCAAAAAATGTAAAATTTGGTCTCCAAGCACATTTCAATATGGAGAACATGTTGGAAGGCTCGAATCGACTATTTGAACTTTGAAAACGAAGATATGGTGTGGAGTACCAAGTCGTTTTACTCCATGGAGTAGCCTAGTCGGACTCTATATATATATATATATATATATTTGGACAGGACCACGCCGCACCAGACTGGACCGGACCAAAACCCGTGTAGGTCTGGACATGGTCCTTAGCACGGGTTTAGGCCATCCCCTATAAATTTGAACCGTCTAACCTGAACCATTCGGACCTGTGGACCGGGGGGTTTTGGACCGGACCGGACCAGACCGGACCAGACCGGACCGTTTTCAGAACACTAAATCAGACTCAATCACCAAGTGGGGCCCTCGTCAGCCCTTGTTGCACCGTATAGAGCACGACGCGTCAGTAGCTGTTGTTTTATCTTTGTGTGCCAAGCCTCGTACGGCAAGCATAGTCACAAATTAATTGTTCGGGAAAGGTTCGGCGAGGTCAAAAATTCGTAATTCGGGTATAATTCGGATATAATTCGGTACAACAAGGAAACAAAAAAAACAAAAAAACAATAAAAACAAAACAAAACCCAAAAAAAAATTAAAGAAAAAATAAATATTAAGTTACCTGTCTTTGATACAATGAAATACATAGTTAGTAGAAATAGAAGATCTAAAAGAAGTACCGTTTTGGTATTACAAAAGTTGAAGTGGCCCCCACTCTGCTAACCCACGTGATACACTCAAAACAATTCAAAAAAAGTTGAAGTTGGCACGCGAAAGCCGCGAAACGATTTCCCTCTCTCTTCACGCGCGGACGAATTGTTCCGAACAAAACGCGATTAATACGTAAAATTCGTAGAATTCGCGAATAATTCGCGAACAAAGCGTTTAATTCGCGAATCAGCGTTTAAAACGCTAATTGATTCGCTGGAGTGTCAAAAACGTTTAATTCGCGAATTAAATCCGAATCTTGTTACTATGACGGCAAGTTCAATAAAACGCATATTTCGTTCAATATTTACTCGCTACACGAGAGAAAGTAGTATTCTTTGAGCAAGGCGTAAAGGGCCGTGGGCCAGAATTCGCATCCTCTCCTCATTTTGTCGGGTACATTGATTAGTTCTACAATCTTTGCCGTCAGATGCAAATCGATCAATTGTTAATCGGCAGTCCATGGCGTGATTGCCACTGGATCCGGCGGGAATTGTATCTAAATATGGTCTTTTATTTTAAAAAGTGATGCCAAAAAACTAAAAAAACATGTATTTAGTGATTGAGATAATGATTTTTGTGTAAGAGATCATCTATTGAAATTCCGATTAGAATTTTTTTTATAGATATTTAAAATTTAAAAAATTAACCTCCATTTTTATGAAAAATAAAAAACATGTGTTCGTATCTATTATCATTTCGTCAAAAAAATAAATCCTTCTATTTAAAGCTTGAGTTGAAATGTACTGATAAAATCAGCCACATATATATGTCCAATTTAAATTAGACCGCGATCAAATGTGTCTGTTGGGATTTGGAGCATTAACTGAGTTTTAGCAATAAAAAAAACAAAGAGAGAGAGAGAGAGAGAGACGAAGAAGAAGAACGAAAAAGTGAAATTAGACGAGAAAGAGGACGTAACACAGTTGATTAGAAAAAAAAAATTTAAAACTGTTAATTATTCAAAGATTGAGAGTTTGACTTCTCCTCACAACTTCGAAGATTTTCAAAAAAGAAAAAAGAAAAAGAAAAATCAGGCACACGGATTATAAGTTCATATATAATCATTTGGAAGTGACCCTTATCATCTCCGCTCTCATGTCTATTTGTAGCAAAAGATCATTTTTTTTATTTTCATCTCATGGAGAAAATACTTTTTTTATTTATTTACTTGAAGTGGGCCGCTCAATGTGAAATAATTGCTGGTTCGAGTTTTCTAGTTGACTGCACCTATAAAGCTGAAATAAAAGATGCTACAACTGTTCATCAGCTCTGGTTGTACTTTTGAAAACCGAATACAATTTTAGTTTGTCTATTTTATTTCAGTTTTAACTGAACCGAACATATGAACACCCCTAACAGATCTAATCATCTTGGTTACAATTAAAATAAATTTCTAAAAGAATTTAAATCAAATTAAAAAATTTAACTAAATTTTTAAATATGTTATAGAACATATTTATAAGGCTGTTAATTTCAAACCGATGAAATTTAAAAATTCAACACTAAATTTAATTTTATACAAATTAAGTATTGTTTAATTATACATTAAGAACCGTTAATTTCAAACCGTTGAAATTTTAAGTCATTGATGCTTGACGAAATATAAACAAATTTTATTATATTTTATAGACATGATATATGAATTTTAAAATTTACTTTTATAAATGGGGATTAGTGCTGATCAAATATTATGGAGGTGGACACCTCATGGAACTTTACTGTTACTTATTTGTATACGTGGCTTGAATTTGGTGGTATATCTAATAATTCTTTTAAAAATATTTGGAACTCTAAAATACCCTTAAAAATAAAGGTTTTTTATGGTTAAAATAGGGTTTTGATCAAAGATAACCTTTCTAAACGAGGTTGAACAGGTAATCAGCAGTGTGTTTATTGTTCAGAATTAGAGTCGGTGGATCACTTGTTTGCAAGGTTATAAAATGCGGTTTTCATGCGGTATGTGGAAGGCCACCGCATACTGCATATACGGTATACGGCCTCATATGCGGTTTTGATGCGGTACTTATATATGCGGATTTTAAAATGAGAATTCATATATATATATATATATATATAAACAAGTATGCGGTAGTATGCAGAAATATGCAGTAATATGCGGTAATATTCGGTGTCATACAATTAAGTATGCGGTAATACGCGGTAATATGCGGCCGAATATGCGGTAAAAATATGCGACCGAATATGCAGTAAAAATATGCGGTCCAATATGCGACCGCATATGCGAACCGCATATTGGACCGCATATTGATTTTCCATGCGGTTGCCAACCGCATACGCATATGCGGCCGCATGAACCGCATTTTCCTACACTGCTTGTTTGTATCATGTCAGTTTGTTAAGTCTATTTGAATGTGGATTGCCAATTTTAATAGGTTTACCTTTGATTGTCAAACTATAAGTGACCTGTGGGAAATTGAATACTGCATTCATTCCTTTATGAAAAATGCTAATCTTGTAGAAATTATTAGGGGGTCTGTTATTTGGAACTTATGGTTAGATAGGAACATAATCATATTTAATGGTGGACAGGTACATAAGGTACAGGTGCTAGGTGCAAAATTTTTGGCTGTAGCTAAATTATGGGCAAAGAATAAAAAATGTGATCTTGCATCTCAACTTAATCTTATTTTACCTTGTGACTTGAAGGACCTAACAGGTTCTACACAGGCAATTTCCATGAGGGGCACACATGGTATAACCCTTATGCTTGGAGCAGGGATCAGTTCAGAGGGTACTGATACAAGCCTAAGCACATCTACGCAGAGCTATGAGATTTATTAGTTTACAGGGTCTCTTTTGCATATTTTAGTATATTGGTGATATGAGATTTTTTTAGGGGTTGTTTTGCAAATTTCTATGTGGTAGCTAGATGTACTAATGATGGATCATGGATGTAATAGGGTTCTATTACTGTTTCTTTTCTGTTTTGTTGCTTTGGTATTTTGCTAAATACTAGTATGCTTTGCTTGCTTTGTACATGGTACCACTGATACCAATAAACTTTGTAATGGTTTCTTACTTTCTTATAATGGAAATCTGTGACATAGTCCACTTCTTTTCCAAAAAAGAAAATCTCTCTTAGTTTATGACTAATAATTTTCGTGCTATTGCATATCAATGAGTTAATGAACAATTTTACCGTTATGCATATCTATCAAGACTAGGGGTGGCAACGAGCTACTGAAGAGCGAGCAAGTTTGGATTTTAGGTCCCGAGCTGAAACTGCTGCTCAAGACTGACTCGTGGCTTGGCCAAACGAGCTGAGCTGGCTCCTTACTAGCTTGACAGATTCATAAACTTGTATTATTTTCTTTCCTACTATATCTTAAACTTTCAGAACACATCTTATCAATAATGGCTAAAACAAATTAACATTTATATGACTAATTACCGAGGAATACTCTTAATTCAAGTGCAACTAAGCAAATCAACTACTATAAATTAAGTTTGTAGCTAAATTCATACATACAAAAATATCAAATTCCTAAATTCATACAAACATAGTTCACAGAATAAATTCATGCATACCAAATCAAACAAATTTATACAAATTAACTTTGTTGCTTATAATTAATTCACACATATTCCATACAAAATTACCAATCAACTTAAGCACAGTCGAAAGTGCAACTACTATAACACTGGCTGTAACATTCATAGACCATAGTATCCCCAACCTGAAGTAAACAGATCTGATTAAACTATTAGAGTATGTATATTAAATAGCTCGTTAATGACCGAGCTGGCTCGTGCTGAGCCAGGTCAAACTCAAACTCATTAATTCTGGCTCGAGTCTGTGGCGAGCGAGCCACGAACAGATGAATGGTCCACTATCGAACGAGTTGTTACCGATTAAGCCACGGGCTAATACCAAGTGGGCCACGAACCACGAGTGTTTTTGCCAACCCTAATCAAGACTATATATTCTCAAGTTCCTTCGCTGAAATTTGTTATGTAGATACATATTAATTTTTATATTAGCTTTTTTAAAACGTTTATTGCACCTTCATATTTATGCTAAGCAAGTGATAGCTGCATCATCTTATTTGTATTCTGGAAATATTTATTTTGTTTTCAGAAACCATTTACTCTTGAAGATAAAAGCATTTATATTTTTTTTTCAGAAATAAAGACTATAAAAGTACTTTTATTTATTGAATAAATTGTCTAATTGAACTTCCTTGTTTTTATATTGAATGTTTTCCATAGTATATATAAACGCTTGCATGTAAATTCAGATAGGAATAATTTGTATGTTAAGTATAATTTTTGTTTTAGTTAGTGAAAAAATGGAGAAATGTGTAATATTTTGAAGTCTCCTATACCTCGAGTTATTAAACTATTTACAGTAATTTTATGATGCAAGTTGGAAATTGGAGTGCGTATCCTCTGAGATATGTCATATTTTGCGTGGCCGATGTATCCGGTGCCTATTCGGGAATAGCTCAGGGGCCAATAATATTTGAGCTTTGATTCCATTTTAAATAAAGGAATTTTTTTCAATAGTAGAATGAGCTAGTTTTTTTTTTAATAAGAGATACAAACATAAATTTTCATAAATGTTAATTTAACGAGTTAAAAACACTTGTAATATGTCAAATAATGTAATACAAGTTTAAAGTTTTGCAACAAGGAAGAATATTGAGCCTAAATTAATTTCAATTAAATGCAAAAAAAAAAAAATTCTTGGGTCTAAACCAAGAACGTCAAGAAAAAGTTGAAATAACAATGAAAATTATTTAATCTTATGCTTATTTTGTTAGTAAAGATTATACGGACATTATAAAGAGTAATAATAATCCGTATGTATCTCACCATAAATAAACGTCTTATTTTGCAAATATGAACGTTTTTTGCGATCTCATCTGTACAGATTTGTGTGTAATGGACAAAATGGTACCTGTTAGGCTGTTACAACTTACAAACGAATATTCAACATACGATCCGTAAAGAGAATCCCACAGAAAACTTCCTACACACTACCGTATTCTCTGGACACGTGGCGTCGTAAGAATGGATTCGAAAGTAGGGCCCCGTACGTTCTCCAGATTTAAGCTATTTACTCTATCAGCATCCTCTCCTCTGCATTAATGTATGGTTTGAGTTTAAAAATGACATTTCTTTTTATATTTTTCACACTTAGCTAACAACAGTGAACTTGGTCGCTCTAGCTGGAGTGGAAAAAACATATTGTGCCATGCGGTGACTAATATGTTGTGATTTTAATCTCGTGCCGTACTATGCAGTAATTAAGTTAATTTTTCACATGTTGTGCATGCCGTGCCGTGATCAAAATGTTACATTCTTCAATTGTGATGCAGATTCTACTATGTAACCAATTATATATTAATTAAGATTGAGTGAATTCCTGGTGTAATTATTTGCATGCTTGTTACGTTCCTGTGATTTGAAATGCTGTCAAGGGTTATATTTATATACCAACCCCATATTCAATTCTAAAATTTAATGGGTGAGAAGTGAGAAGAGAAGCGGATAATTTTATAGTCAACATGAGTTTTGAACGCCATGGTGTGAAGTGTGAAGTGTGAAGTGTGAGAACTACTAAATCCACAACGATGTCGATGTTGGATCCATCAAAGTAAAAAGCTCAAAATGGGCCGGCTGTTGGATCGCAAAAGAGCAACAAATTTACGTATGAGCCCCACTTGTAAACTCCACATGTAAACTCCACATGTCAGGGGTGTATATGAAAGAAGATGAGATTCGGTTCCTTTACCCACACCTCTCGCCTTCTATCCGCTTGTACTCTTCTCGGCTCGCACTAGCCAATAACCATGCTCTCCCTCCTTCCCGCCATTAATCCACACAAGAGTTTCATTTCCTTTTCTACTACTTCTCCCTCCTCTGCTCCTCCGGCCCCACGCCCCGCCGTTATCCTCCCTGTAATGTTCTCTCCTCTCTCCTCTCTCTCTAACGCTCACACATGCACAGTGATATTTGCTTCATATATTCTCTCCTCTCTCCTCTGCCTACGGGTTTTTCCTCAAAAAAAAAAAGATATTTGCTTCATATATTTTGTCATCAAATTAAACAGGGACTGGGAAACAATACGGGAGACTATGAGGGGCTTGTAACCACACTAAAAGAAAGGTATGATGTGCCATGTGTGGTTGCAGAGGTGTCGCGAATTGATTGGTTGCGCAATGCTGCTGGTCTATTTGACCCTAACTACTGGAAGGGTACACTCCAACCTTCCCCCGTCCTTCACTGGTACTCTCCAATTTTTACTCTCTCCTCTTTTTCTAAGTTGTTCACAACTATTTCTATTTCTATTTGCACCAACCTTATAGCTTTATAAGCTGTCTTCTTCACTATTTAGTTTTCATTCAATGATATCTGTTTCTTTTCTTGCACGAATTATAATAAGATTACACCCATTTAAGTGTTTCATTATCATTAGGTACTTGAAAAGAGTTGAAAAGGCCATCTCTGATGCCAAGCTTCTTTGTACTCAAGGTCAGCTTCTCATTTGTGCCTATATATTTATTTATTTTCTTGCCAATTTTAATCATTGTTTAAGTAGGTAATGTAGGTTAAATGAACCTAATTCTTATTAAATTGGTCCAATGAAATCTTATATGCCCTGTTAAGAATTAGAAAATATACTTCTTTAGCTTGACAAAAATTCAAGCTTAGTTGGAGCTTAATTGTACTACTGAGGGGTTAATTTTATGAGTAAATTAAGTTAAATGAGACTCAGCTGTATTGGTCATGTCTGGTACCAGCATCTGGCCAAACTCCAGAGCGAGTTTGACATCCTGGAATATAAGAAAAGCAGCTTTCAGCAAAAGCTAAGTTGAAATCAATGTTGAAAATAAGTTGTTTCTGTTCACCAAGATTTTTTAATGACATCTGACCACCAAAATAAATAAAAAATAAACTTTTTTCCTCGAAATATATGTATTCAACATGGATCCAGCTTCTACTAAGTAACAAATATTAAGTTCTAGTAGTTTTGGTAGTATACATTTTTAACTTTGGGAATGTAGGAAAAAATTTCTTTCCTTTCTGACATGCACAGCCGGACCAGATGCCAGTTCAGTTTGATTCCCACATTATTCTAAAACCAAACCAATAATTTTCTATTTTTGATACTGAAATTTCTGCTTTTTTTTCCTCACATTTAACGAATCACCATCTTGTCTAACAGACCTAGCTATCTATTTCTTGTTATTTATAAACACGAAACTCAACTTCTTACTACAAGAAAATGTATTTGCAACTAAAACTAAATATTTAAATGGCCGCTTACCTTATATGTATTGCAACTTTTAACCAAAAAAAAAAAAAAATCTAAAAAACTTTCCTTAATTGACACCACAAGCCAAAAATCTTTGCTCCACCAATGCTCTAGATTGAAACTGAAATATCTCTTTCCTGACCACTCAATTATTTTTTCTGTTACTGCAGAAGATAAGGGTATATCATTGATAGGTCACTCAGCCGGGGGGTGGCTGGCACGAGTTTATATGGAAAAGTTCGGTTTCTCTGACATCTCCTTGCTACTCACACTTGGGTCACCGCACTTGTATGATTCCATAACCACATGTCATATTTAAATTTGCTATTCAGCCTCATTTAACTCACATATATTCCCCTTTCAGGCCACCACCAAAGGGGGTGCAAGGGGTAATAGACCAGACAAGAGGCCTGTTGGATTATGTTGCGATGAATTGTGCACCAGCGGTTTATACGCCAGAACTAAGATATATATGCATTGCTGGAAGGTATCTTTTTGGTTTTCTGGAGGAATTATTCAATTGTTTCGAGCGTTGGAACTCATCAGAAATTCTTATAATTTAAGCTAGATGTGTATGGAATAATTTTTTTTTCTTAGTTCTTGAATTTCCTTTTTAATGAAACCAACTTCTTTTTTCAGATATATCCAGGGAGCACGTATAACTGGAGGGGCGAGTTCTCCTCCTGATGAGAATACTTTAGGTGATACAAATTCAGATGGGGAAGAATCCCTTCCAAACAATGGAAACAGTAAATATGTACCAGCAGGGCCCACTTTGCGGGCTCGTTTTGTTGGTCAAGGGTATAAACAGGTATATGAAAAAAAAAATCCTGTTCGGACCAATTTTTGCCTTGTTGAGCTTGATTGTTGCAGTTTGACTTGGTGTATACCAGTACCAAATTGATATCTGTACCTAAGCGGTATCCATTCTGGATTGCCATTTACCTGAGTATGTTGATATTTAGTGGTTTAGGTACAATGTTGCACTATACACCTTTGGTATGTTAGCTGGCGAGTTGATATTTATCACCTTGGCTAAAGACCAAAAGCCACAACTCTACCAAAGTTTTCCTTTTACCTAAATGAATTAAATTAACACAAAAACCCGAACTACAAAAATGGACGAAACATTTGGTGGACCTTATTTATTTCTATTTCCACTTCTATTTTATTTTGTAGGTCTGTGGAAAAGCAGATGTGTGGGGAGATGGTGTTGTACCAGAGATGGCAGCGCATCTAGAAGGTGCACTTAACATAAGCTTGGAGGGTGTGTACCACTCTCCAGTCGGATCTGACAACGATACCAGGCCTTGGTATGGCTCTCCTTCTGTTGTTGATAAATGGGCACACCACCTTCTTAATTAGCACACACTACACGAAAAGCACTTAGGATAGTAAAAATATTCTTTTGTAAATGGCAAATATTTCAGAATATAGCCTTTGAAATTCAACCAATTCTTCATTTTCAAAGAAGCAAGATCTCAAAAGTAGGTGTCATTAAATACCACCACCTCTCTTTTGCAGTAATACTTCAAAAGTTGGAATCAAACTATAGATCTTGCTATTTAATTATTTTTCACAAGAGATCGATCCATGTAAAGTTTTATAATTTTTTTGAATTCATTCTGTACAAGGTCAAAGAGTCAATACAATTAACAAATCTGGTTAATTGTGAGATATGAATTTTATTCTGTTTATTTTTTTAACATCTTGATCTAGTATTGAAATGAAGTGAAATTATAAAATTTTATATTTGGTTTCCAAAGTTTTGAAATGCAAGTTTAAAAGAAAGATTTGTGAGAATTTATGTTACCAAAAAATATCAGTACGTTCCTTTTTTGAAATAGTTTTGCATGTACCATTTTTTTTTTATAAAAGTATGCTAATATTTGGAGTTCCTAATGTATATTTTTCCTCCGTTGTTGACATCAAGCTTAACATTATAACATCCGTTCAGTTACTTTTCAACCTATGCAAACTGGTAAAATTTTAAGTCAAATAAATCATTTTTTTTTTTTCAAATTCGTTTTGTACTTTTGTGCAACTATATCTTGCTTATGAAATTAGAATAAAATCTTGTTCACCATCTCAATCCTTCACAAACTGGTGGAAGAAAACTACTCAATTCAATCAATTATTCTTTTCCCTGTATATTGACACTCTCAAAAACCATCTTGTTACATATCAATATAGAATGATGTATTAGATTATTATAATATTAGTTAGCTTAAATATCTTGAATTGCAACTTATTGTGTTATATTAAGAATTTTGAATCTAACATTGTTTAATTAAAATTTCTAAAATATAAATGATATATTTCAAATGATCCTAAAGTACAAAGTATGAAAATAAAGTGCATTATTTGATTGGATCTTTTCTTGGAATTTTTTTTTCTTTGAGTGAAGGTTAGAGGTCAAGCCACCAAACTATTTTATATTAAAATGAAATTCTCCCATCTGGATTTCAAACTTGTGGCCTCTCACACTAAGGACACTGTCTTTGCCACTATACCAAACTATAAAATAGGAGGACGCTAAACTATAAAATACATAATATGTGAAAAGGCAAAATAATGTAATCACGGAAAATTGAACTCAAGACTTCACAAACACTCAAGTAAAACTCTAACTGTTAGGCTACAAGTACGCATTTATTATCTTATGAGCGATGTTATACTATATAAAAACTTAAAAAAAAATTAATATACATGATTAAAAAATTTAAAATTATAGAGGTGGCTTAGCACCCACTGACATACACATAGATCCGCCCATGTATCCCGTGAAACTCTACAACCACTGAATATGTGTTTTTGGTTATTATGGATCAAGGATTGAGGGTTTTGTGGTGTCCTTTATGTTAATTGGAATTTGTTCGTAATTTGGCATTTCAGTGCTTCAAGCATAGCACATGTAGGCTATGTAGCTTAATTATTAAGATTAATGGAAAGATAACATGCGGCTTGCTGCAGTCAGTCAATTCGTGGTTCACAAGACATTAGAAGGATGTACAATTTTTTTTTCTTTTTCTAAACAAATATTCTACCGTGTGATTCTAAGTTTACTGCCAAGAATAAAGATAATATTTTTTTTCCAAGGAAAGTAGCTCTCACCATTTCTGGTAGATGAGACGAAGAGAAACTTGCAACGCGTGCAAGACAGTCTTACCGCAAGGTCGAGTAACTGTTGGAGGCACTCTGCCTATAAAATAATAAGGAAGCTGATAACAGTACCCGCATTGTACCTGCATCATAACTAGCATAACTATTTGGGAGATCGCAAAAACTTTAGCATTTAATTTTTTTTCTAAAGTATTAATACATATGTAAGGAAGTATTTATATCTATGCACGGAAGTATTTATACCTATTAGGTGAATAATTTTTATATAAATATTATTTCTCTAACCAAATCTCCCAAACGTACCTACACTATAAATATCTGTGGGGACCACTCAAACTACATGGGGAATCATATACGTTTTTAGAGATAAGTTTTTTTTCTTAGTTCAATCTCATCCATATTTCTGATGATCTGTGAGGAATTTTGCGAATCTAAAACCACGAACGTCTTCTACGCAATTTTCTCTTTCAAATGAGATCCATGATGACGTACTTTCGGGCTCGTCGGCACACAAATATTTATAACTCATCGTGCAAGTATTTATACCTATACTTGTAAGTATTTTTTACATATGACACTGGATGACGTCTGAAAGTATTAATATCAAGTCCTGCAAGTATTTATACATATGCACTGAAGTATTTATACTTGTGGTCAACTATTTTTGTTAGAAGAAAGTTGACACGGGAACAATTGGGGAAGGTTGATACAAAGATACGGGGTCTCCACTACTTCATTAGAGGAAGGTTGACACGAGGACGATTGGGGGACTGAAAAAAGGATAATCATAACAAGTTACGCATCAAAGTATTAATATCTTATTTTTCAAGTGTTACTATCTTATCCTCCAAGTATTTATATTAATGAAGGTTAACGCAGGGACGAGTGCAAGGACTCGGAAAGGGGGACATATAATTAGTGGGACCATAAAAAGAAGAGTGTTGCAGGGATTTTAAAATAATAATTAGTGGAGACCATATAATTAGTGAGAACTATATAATATCTTTTTAGAATAATAATCAGTAGAGACCATATAATTAGTAGGAACATAGTAGATAATTTTTATAAATAGGGTGCGGAGATTTTTAGAGATTTTTATAAATAGAGTACTCAAATTATTATTCAAATAATAAAGTAGAGTGCAATTATCAGATTGGTCGGTAATAAGCACTTAAAGAAAGGAGGCATCAACATCTGTTACTGTTAACCATTTGCCAAATGCACTGGATAAGTGGATATGAATACAGGTTGTTTAAAAAAGGTTAGGCTTGTATGATTCGTTATGTTATCCTCCCACTTTAGAAACCATTTTACCTCAATTCAATTGCCTGTTGCGGGCTTCCTAGTATAGCTCCTCCCGTGTCATTACAAATATCTCATATATACCCACCTCTTCTTCTCTTTCCTCAAAACCATACCAAATTAATTTATTATCTCTTACACTTCGCCAGATCTTCTTCCTCTTCCCTCTCTCTCCCCCCTCCGGCGAGAGGAGAGAAGAACCGATATATTCAGTTCTATTTGATCCTTGTTTTGATTTACAAGGAGAGGGGAAGAGAAGCACAAACCTTCGATTTCATATCTTGGTGGTGGGAAAAGAAAAGGAGAGGGGAACATTTCTCCCAAATTTCCGGTGCTGAGGAATCAGAAATTAAATTGTAGATGGAAGGAGGCACAATTAGGTACTTGGTGCTGGTGCTGGCAATTTTGCTCTTGGCAACAAATGTATTGGGAAGACATGAATTAGAAGAGAGGCGGCGTGATGCCAAGCACCGGCATGCCTATGTGGCGATGATGTACATGGGCACGCCGAGAGATTACGAGTTCTACGTTGCATTGAGGGTAATGATGCGGTCGCTTGCCAAATTCCAAGTTCAAGCCGATCGCGTCGTCATCGCCTCGTCGGATGTCCCTGTCCAGTGGGTCCAGGCAATGTATGTTGCTCCTACTCTATTTGCATTTTCTGTTATTTCACTCTAAATTAGCTACGGATTAAATTCCGTCTCATCCTTAATTAGATTTGTTCTTTTGAGTAATTATTTTGTGCCCGTTTTAATTTTGGGAAGAGAATTAAAAACAGATCATGGGATTTTGGATCTTCTGTATTTTTCAGAGATATTTTGACCCATGTAGCGACTTAATCATCAAAATAAACCTCTGGCACCAAGCCACCAATGATCTTTAGGCTTAAATCTCGACTCGCTACGCACTGTTGCATCGTCGTTCTCGATTTTTTTCTCTTTTTTATTTGCTGTGGGGGTTCGGATCCCCTAAAGTAACCTAATTTTTGGATTTTGGATCGGGACCATCCAAATCGAATCTGTAGCTCGAGATCGCCTCAGGATTCAAACCTCTCTCGGATGCGTGCACTCCACTTTAGTTGGATGGTCACGAATTCGAATCGGACGGTCCCGATCCAAAACCCAATTTTTGGGGTACTTCACTTATCTGAATTCTGCGACACTTTGTCCCAAGAAGACGCGTTTGTTTTTTGCTTTTATGATATTTAGCAAATTAATTTTACTTTAGGGGTAAGCACGCAAAAATACAGTTGTAAAATGGAAGCTGCTGCCTGGGCCCTGGTGGGTGGTGGCAGTTTGGTTTTGTAAAATTTGGGTAACAAACACTCCAGAGTTGAGTGTAAACGAACCAATTAAGTCTTAAAAATTTGACTTTTCTCCGGTTGTTTGCTATTTTTCTTAGCTCTTGGAAAATTAAAGAGACGCGGTTGGACAACTTTTGAAACTTGTTTATAATGGAAATAGTTAATACCCCTTGCTTGCTTTAAGCAGTACAGTATTAGCTGGAGCTGCAATAAAGCACCGTCGTACTCTCTCATTTTGACTTTGCGTTTGCGTTTGCTTTGCTGCCTTGCTCGGATATTTTTATTTTTGTTTACTAGTCAATTAATCGTGTTTGTTTTCCTATTATAAAATCCGTCCTTCTTTGCGTGTTAATAAGTCCAATGTCAAGTCGAATAAAGTATTTCTGAAAATTAAAATCATGACGAGGTTATGCAGTTGGTGCCTGCTAAATATTTTAAATATTTCACAATGGAGGGACGACGGAGTGGGGCGGAGTTTGTATCATCTGTAATACGATCTGGATTTGAAAGAAATTCGAACCTATTTATAATGAATGTTTTAAATTAAAACACAAAGTTTGAGTTACATTAGACGATCTGGATTTGAGTGGGGTGTGCGGTGAAGGGTGAAGGTAGTCAAGATAAAATTCTATTAGAAAAAGGAGAGCAGCAAAGAGCATATAGAAAAAGGAGAAGAACACTTACAAGTATGACAATTCAGTCTTGAATCTGCTAATAGATATTCATCACTTTGGAAGTTCTGTTGTGAGATAATAAAATATGAAACCTCCATTGTGAAATGACACGAGGAAGCAGATAACGCTTGAGTTTGAAAACTGTGAGATCTATTTTGGTTTTTAACATCCTCCTCTTAATATTCTTACATTAGAGCTGAACAAATTAGTTAAACCCTTAAGAAAAAATTTAGGAATATAAACATTCTAAGGAACTGGTCCACAAATCAGATTTATCTCTTTTCTGTCTTTGGAGACGAGCAAAAAAATAATCATATTAAGTTGTTGTCTAAAAACAGGGAAAAGGAGGATGGTTTGAAGGTAGTGACGGTGACAAACTTGAAGAACCCGTATGAGTTCCAAGGCGGCTTCAACCCACGGTTCAAGCTAACCATGAACAAGCTCTATGCCTGGAGCTTGTTCGACTATGATCGGGTTGTCATGCTTGATTCCGACAACCTTTTCTTGCAAAACACTGACGAGCTCTTCCAGTGCGGTCAATTTTGCGCCGTCTTCATAAACCCATGCATCTTCCACACCGGCCTCTTTGTCCTTCAGGTAATATCAAGTTCCTCATCAGTACATTTACTGATTCCAATAGTAGTCCATATTTTGGTTTTTGTTGGTCTGTGTACTGCACAATTGAGGGTAATTTCACTAAATAATAAATTGAGACTAAATTGTGCCTCCTTCTGTTCTGTTTCAAAAAAAAATTACAAAAACTGGGTGCAAAATTTTGTCTTCAGGTTCATTTATATACTCGGGGGTTCTTACATAGAATAGGGAAACTGGTACTTCATCTTACAGAATTATTACGCAGAATAGGGAAATTGGTACTTCGTCATATGAATGTAGTTTATCAGTTGACAGGTACCATTTAATTTAGATGTTTGGCATATGATCAAATCTAGTTAATTGATTTAGCATGAATAAAGGAACTAAATACAAATGGAAAAAGTAATATCCTACCAGTCAGATATAAAAATCCATGACAATGTCAGGTCTGTGTTTACACGATATTGGTTGGAAACATCTTGCTCATGAGATTGATTATGATTTTTGGGTACTCTAATGTTACAGCCTTCAAAGGACGTGTTCAACAACATGGTTCATGAACTAGAAATTGGCCGCCACAATCCAGACGGTGCAGATCAAGGTTTCCTTGTTAGTTACTTTCCCGATCTGCTCGACCAGCCCCTGTTTCATCCACCTGCTAATGGTACCAAGGTCAATGGCACGTATCGACTGCCTCTTGGTTATCAGATGGATGCTTCCTACTATTGTGAGTTTAACTTTTGTCCCACTGTAGTAACTCAGCTTCATTTTTCTTTTTGTTCTATCTGCTCAATTATATGGATAATATCAATTTTGTTGCAGATCTAAAGCTTAAATGGAATGTTCCCTGTGGACCAAACAGTGTCGTCACATTCCCTAGTGCACCATGGTTTAAACCATGGTACTGGTGGTCTTGGCCAGTGCTACCACTTGGCTTCTCATGGCACGAACTACGGCGCAGCAATCTTGGGTTAGTTATTCTGCAAAACAAATTAATCTCTTTGTTTTTTCTTCAACTCATGTTTTCTAATATGCTTCAATTTAAATTTGAACAGCTATGCATCAGAGCTGCCACTGGTACTAATTGAGGCTGCTCTGTACATCAGCATAATCATTGTAGCGAAGCTGGCCAAGCCTACATGCTCAAAGCTATGCTATAACCGGCGTCCCGAGAAATGTTCGGCCTTCATGCAAGCGATGCTCAAGGTGCTAGTTTTGTGGTCTATGGTAGCCACATACACCGTCCCCTTTTTCCTCATTCCACGCACAGCTCACCCCCTCATGGGTTGGCCTCTCTATCTTTTGGGCACCTTATCTCTCGCCACTGTTGTTGCCAGTTTCTTCGTGCTTCCTTCCCTAGCGGTTTTGACGACTTGGATAGGGTTGGCTGGTTCTCTTTTCGTTATGGCTTACCCCTGGTACTCAAATGGAATTGTCAGGGCCTTGGCAGTGTTTGGTTACGCATGCGGTGCTGCGCCATTTGCCTGGGCCTCGTTGGTTAAGATCATGGACTCATTGCAGACGCATCTTGAAAGAGAGCCTTTCTATCCCAGATTGGGGGAGGTCGCACAAGGTACTGAGTTCAGTAAGTTGTACTGATGTGCTTATTAGGTCTGTTTTTGTTTGATTCTTTCCCAAAATTTTCGGTTCCTTTCACCTTGTATTGATTGGGTGGAATTCTTTGTTGTGAGACCTGTACATATAATGGCAGTTGTATAGAACACTTGGGTCACAACAGGAGATTGCGGGACACTTTTAGGGATGTAGAAGGGAGATTTGGAATATCAGTTCTTTGTTACAATTCATTGTCTTCTTTACCTTTTCTTTCTTTTCGACTGTTTTCTACTTGATATTGTAACTTTTTTTTTTATGTACTTATAGTCCAATAGATTAGATACTTTCTGGAAAAAAAAAATGGCAACATCGAGTTAGAGATTGACACTACATTCATGCATAGTTAGAGAACTTTTTTTTTTCTCTCTTGTGGGATTGAGATTTCCGATCCGGATAATTCCGAATTATACCCGAATATTCCCGAATCACAAATTTTTTACCCTGCCGAACCAAATCCGAATAATTCATTTGTCACTATGCATCCATGCAACAAAAAAAAAGGCCTCAGCAATCTACAATGCAAAGAATAACTGAAAAATAAGCTTCTTTGGTGCTCCATCTCATATGAATTTGTTCCCGAAATTCAGTTTAAGTAGTCTGTTTATATAGGAATTTGGCATACAATGGCTAATGTCAGCACTATTTACAAAAAATGACCATTAACTCGAAGCCATTCGATATACAAAAAAAATGTTATTATAATACTTAAAATAAGTCAAAGATGTTCCCTTCTGACTTAGCGTCATCCTTCCATAACCGATCATCCTGGGAGGGACGGGACTGGACTCCAGCCCGTACCTTTTTGCGTAACTCAGGTTGATTGGGAAGAACAAGCTCCACATGATAACCACGCATCTGGAAGTACCTCTCCAATAATATCTGTTTGAGAAAATATTATTTTTACTTGCAATTGTTATGTTTAAAACGAATAGTAGCAAGTAACTACAATTTCATATTCAGGGGTTCTGCTCCTCTCCAAGTAAATATTATTTTTACTTGCACTTGTTATGTTTAGAAGGAATAGTAGCAAGCAACTACAATTTCAGATTCAGGGGTTATGCTCCTCTCCAATTGTATGAATATCATCAGGGTCTCACAAAGATCCAGACAGTCCATTTAAGATCGGACTGTCCAGAGTAAAGCCTGATGTTTACAGTCAATATTGATGTGTACTGTTTATCTGAAATGATGGCACAAACCACCTGGGAGTCTCCAATTAAATCCATACATCTGGAGAAGATAACAACTCCAGATTCAGTATCAACTGTCGCTCAATTGACCGACTGTTGGCCAGCATGTTTCAAGAGAAATCACCAAAAAAAAAAAAACAGAGAGAGATAAAAAAATTCTTCTCGTTTCTTTTCTTATATTTTTGTGTTGCGCAATTCTAAAAATATACACAAGTTCAATAGAATTTCAGGTGAGAAAAATTCAGGCTTATTTGTAAATGTGGTAAATTTGAGATAAAGTTGGGGGTTCAGTATATAGCATATATATGCAGTATTTGGATAATTAAGAGCATAACTGCATAGCATATGTAGTGTAGGCCAGGTATAATGCAACAAAAGTAAAGAGAATTGTAAATCTTACAACAGCTGAATAAGCATCCGACTGAACTCTCCTAGCAGATTTTTTCACTCCGCTGTAAAGAAAATTTGGTTTTACAATAACATTAGAAAATTTTCAAATCAATACCTTGATTAGTATCTTTAGAAAAAAAAAAACCAAAAAAAAGAAAAGAAAAAGAGCAGGACGGATGCTTACATATCAATCATGTAGTCTAAGGCATCTTTTGATGTCCCATGTTCGTCTTGCAGGTAAACCCTCAACCCTCTGCTCTATTTTAGATCAATGCAATCAGTAGCAATTCAAGGCTAGTAATTATTACATGTTACTATAGCCCCAGAATCATGGCATGGGTTGCTCCTAAAATAGATAGTTTCCAAAATTTTACATGTTCCATAATTCCTTATAAAAATAATAATAATAATAATGTAAAACCAAGTGCATAACATGAAAAAACAGAGAAAAACTCACTTGTCAGCAGCTCGAACTGCCAGTCCACGGACAAAGCCACGGACCTTGTATGACTGTGGTGTTTCTGCACCAATGTTTGATGTTGGAAGGCCAACTATTAGCTCATCAGCATCCTACAATACATTTACATATTTACTGATGTAGGAGTAGCGAGAATAACTGTTGTTGCAAGCACACTCAAATGAAGTAAACAAATTTAATTTTTTAGATAATTCTAAAAGATACATCCAAATTCCCTTATAGGGCTGTGTTGATTCGGAATAAAATAAAATACAAATAATGTCTGACTAGATAAAATAAGAAAATAGTGTCCTTCCACTGCCGGCCCCCTGTTACGCTGGCAAAATAGGTTTTGCGACCCGCAAAATATTTTACAGGCAAAACAGATATATTATGTGCAAGTATGGAATTTTGCAGCCCGCAAAATATTTTTGCTGGCAAAACAGTGAAATTCCAGGGAAACAGAATTTTATGTTCTGGATTTTGTCGGCTTGATTTCCTTCTTATTCTTGTCCTCCCGGCCCATATAATCCTTAACAGGCTGCCGCCCTGCTCCACATCATTTACTAAGTGCAGAAAACAGTATTCTACTAGTAGCAAATAACCCAGCAAGTTAAGCAAATTTGATTGATTTACAACCAACCTCTTCCTCGGCAATCTCGACAAGTCTGGCCTCAAGTTCCCGCCCCTTCATCCTCAGAACCTAATACAAAACCAACTTTAGACCCTAAAATAATAAAAATAAAAAGACACACAATAGGCCAAAGAAATGTAAAACACATAAGACCTAACAAAACATGTTTAATCGGTTGTTTAATAAGAAAATAATAAGAATTTAAACATGTAAAAGGAAGTGGACTCAATCTGAAAGCAATACTTAGTCAGACAAAGAAAAAAGGAAGTGTTAATACAGTACTGTGAGAGGTCGAGGGAAACCAAGGCTCGTGCCGACAGCGAGGCCAGTTCTGACATTTCCCAGATCGACGCCGAGGCTGGACCCATCGCCTTCCCAGAGGGGGTCGTGTTTCCGCCGGCGAGCGTTAGGCATCAGCTCTGGTTCCAGCTGCTCCTTCACCCCAGACTGCGAGCGACAAACAAAACATGCTCTGGTTCGCCTGTGATGGAACGGAGATGGTGGGGTGGGAATCGTCCGTACGAGAAGATGCATCTCTTAGTTCTCGTCCCGTAGAGTAGAGTATGCACTATCCAGCAGCAGCTCGACAGAGAATGTGGAGAGTATGAGAGGGACTAGATAGGCATGGCTGGATCCTGGATTGGATTGGATTGAATATAGCCCATGAATCAAGCCCATTGGTCTTAAGACTGGCTCAATAGTCCGTTGGGTACCTAACGAAAGCCGAAAGCAATCACGGAACATGCTTTTTGTAACATTGACAAGTTCCACTTATTACAAAACAAAGTTCTATTAACTTTTTTTTTATCTATAAAAACTTTTCAGTATTTAACTTCAATCAATGTCTATTCTTTTAACACTGGACAAGCAGTGAGACTGAGAGACTGGGACTCCAGAAAACTTGCCCGAAATTTGTCACTAGGGCCGAAATTTTTTTTCTTACCACTCTAAAAAATCGGAATTAAATCAATACCACCCGTTTATTCAGAATTCAGATTCCACCACGTACGCGTACTGAATCTGCGCACGGATCTCCAATCCGTACGCGTACTGGATATGCGGACCGATCCGTTCGCACAGTGGATATGCGCACGGATCCGTACGCATAGTGGGTCGGCGCACCGACCCGTTTGGGAAAAGAAAGGCTGCCTGCTTTTGACCCACCAGGGAAAAGAGAGAAAGGGAAAAGAGGGGACCCACCCGGGAAAAGAAAAGAAAGAGAAAGAGAGAGGCCCACCCGGGAAAAGAAAAGAAAGGGAAAAAGTGGGGCCCACCCTGGAAAAGTAAGAGAAAAGAAAGAAATTGAAACTCGTTCTCTCCCAATCGGATCGCCGATCCACTGTGCGCACGGATCCGTGCGCATATTTACTGTGCGAACGGATCGGTCCGCATATCCAGTACGCGTACGGATTGGAGATCCGTGCGCAGATCCAGTACGCGTACGTGGTGGAATCTGAATTCTGAATAAACGGATGGTATTGATTTAATTCCGATTTCTTAGAGTGGTAAGAAAAAAAATTTCGGTCACTAGGGTGCCCTGCTTTTTATCTTTTTTTTATAACGGCCCCAAGTTTTCTGTAGTTTTTTCTAGAAGTTCGCATTCAACAAAAAGTTGCTGGAAACGGGTTTTTGAGAGAAAAATGCAGTGATATACCAGCAGAATTTCTGGTTGCTCAGAAAGTTGGCACTTAAGAACTCAAATTGCAATGCTCCACTGCTAATACCAAGTATTTCAAACATACAACTAAACGAGCTGCAAACTGAGTTCTTAAGTCTCATGAATTAAAAGTAATCCACCCATCACAGTATTAAACCAACCATTCTCCCCCAGAGTAACTGTCTTAGAGCAATAATTTGATACAAAAATCAGACTCAGCAGCTAAGTCTTAAGGCATGAACTACAATTAAGATACTTCCAGTATAGAAACACGTCAACCTAATATAGAGCGGGATGCAAACAATCACACTTAAACGACATATGCCAGACAAACTAAACAACACAATCCCAACCAACTACTTTTCCCCCACTACAACTTCCTCAGATACTCCTGCCGTGGTTTGCAACCCTGGCACAGCATCATTATTACTGGGTCCTACTTTACTATCTTGATTCTCATCTACAGCAGTGCTGTCAACAGTACCAGGAGTAGGTTCCACCACTGATTCATTCTGCTCTTTGCTTTGCTCAGAGTTGGTTATGCCATTGGTACCATTGTTTATCATCGCTTCATCCTGACCATCACCTTCAACTATCTCTTCTGGATTTTCATCCTGCTGACCATCACCTTCAACTATATCTTCTGGATTTCCATCCTGCTGACCATCTTCACCTGCATCCTCCTCTTCTTCATCCTCGTCTTCAATCTGGTCCTGCATTAACATCTCATGCTGCTTGATCAGCTCAGGTGTCGTCAGACCATAAAAGACAGGCTCGGGTCCATTATGGGGATGTGGTGTCGGCTGTCCTGGTGGAATAAATACCGTAATCGGCCCAAAGACAGTGCTAGGTCCCTGCAATTTACTGATGCGGGTCTGGTGCTTCTTGCCTGAGATATGTGTTTCAAACACTGCAGGTGTATCGCAGCTAACATTGCACAATGTGCACACAATAGGTCGTACCCTTGGGAGGTGTGAAGCTGGACCAGGCATCGGCATAGGAGGCATCATCGGCATTGGCATAGGCATTGGAGGCCATGGCTGGAACTCTCCAAACCGTCTCGGACGCTTTCCCCCGCGGTCAAACCGTCCACCCCTCCTACCTCCCCGATCAAACCTGCCACCACCATAGCCGTACACAAAACCAAGGCCATATCCATCAGGCCTGGGCCTCTTAATGAAAGGTCGTTTACCAGAAGCAGCTTCTGCCTGAGTAGTGTTTGAAGGAGGCAGTGCTTGTGTCCCACTGGCCTCAGCCTTGACAGACTCGGATGGCCCCTCAGTAACGGGCTGGTTTTGAGCTCCTGTTTCCTTGTTATGTTCTTCAGGGATCTCCACCTTAGCAGGAGGGTTGCTTGTACCTGCCTCACTAGCTACTGCAGTACCTGATGCTGCAACAGGTGCTGGTGAAGTTTGAGGCACACTCTCAGCTACAGATGGACCTGTCTCAGTGGTAGTAGAAGAAACAACAATAGTTGACTGATAACCAGCCAATTGTTTTTGTTGAGCTTCATACTCTTGGATCCGCTGAACAGTGCGCTTATGTCGCTTCCCAGCCTTGTGCTGCTCCAGGATCTCAAGGCTGTTGCAGTCAACACGGCAAATATCACACCAAGCATGGGGCTTGGGTTGGCGTGCTGGTTTAGGTGGAGGTGGTTGTGCTGGCTCTTGCCCCCTGCCACCACCCCTGCCACGGCCACGGCCTCTAAAATTGCCTCTGCCAAAGCCTCCCCTGACCCCCCTCCTGCCACCACGCCCTCTGAATGAACCCCTGCTGCCGCCGCCACCCTGCAAATATGTAAAAAAAAAAAAAAAATTCTGCTCTATAAATCAAAATGTAGAACTGTTTTTTCAAGCTTACTAAAGCTGAGAGAGTTCTTTCTGCTCAGTTATTCAAATAGTAAACATTTTTTCAAGTTTACTGAAGCTGAAGATTCTCTGATTTTGCACTAGTAGTGTCGTTTTGTGCTTTCAGATGGTGCAAAACCAGAGAAACACAAGTCGATCAATAAATTAGCAGCGCAGATGAGTGCTATAGTATTTTTCTTTTCCATAAAAATGATATCAGTAAACAATCAACAAATTTTGAGAAAAAGCAGAGTTATTTTTCTAGGAAAAGAAAAGAAAATAACAGCTAGCTGCTCCCTATTCCTGTTCTTCTCCCAACCATGAAAAGCCAGTGACTAGGAGAAGAGACAGCACTGAGACACAATCAGAACCAACAGGAACTAAAATAAATAAAAGAACAAAGAACCAAATAAACCACCATTCTTAGGTGACATGCAGGACCTTATAACCGAAGTCGCACATACAAAAACCAAATCACAAGGAATCTACAAGAGAAAGAAAATAAACAGCAAGAGTCAACTTATATATTTAGATCTCTAATTTCACTGCAACTACTACATATGTTGCTGCACAGATCATTATCAGTATCTCAAATCAAGCACTGATGTTAACTTTCTAGTCAAGGTGACAACAAGATTGGTCAAATAGAATTTCTCGGAGAGAGGAATCCCAATCCTTTTCCAGGGAGCAACAACAGCAAAGAAGCCAGCTATAGGGTTAATAGCTTGAGTGAGGGTAGTATTGCCACTAGGTGTTCCCATGAGTGTTTCCCGGAACTAAATAGTAAGCACTGGATATTTGACTCAAAAACACACTTAGCAACACCCAAGGGCAATGCTGAAGTCGCCCTGGTATATCTTGTTTGAGTTAAAAACAGACCAATTTCCAGCTATTAGTTGTCATCATTTGATTTGAGAAAATAGACGATAGCACACAAAATCTCAACAATCTAGCAGGAGGTCCAGAAGGCAAATCTATAGTGGAGATGGATATAAATTTTAGTTCCTGCAAATTGAAGGAAAGGAGCAGGGCACCTCGCATCACTAGATTGTTGGATTCGATCAAGTCTATGGATCACAGAACATCAGTTGCACTGATGATATGATTACAAAAGGGTTAATTGCTTCAAGTTGGTTCAACCAACTGAATCAACAACCTTATTACTGCATTCAATTGGAGGTTAGGAAAGTGAAGGGAGGGAAACACTGGATTCTTGGAGGGCAAATGTCAAATATCTTCGCATACGATACATACAAGGGCCTCCCTCTCCTTCTCTATCCATTACCACCACTTGGCTAAATAAGCCATCACAAAATTGCTAACTTACCTCAACCGATCGAGTTAACCGATGACGATGCCATGCATTCGCATTCATATTCAACTATTCATATATGTTTAGTATATCTTGTTTGTATCCATAACTGTTTAATATCTGGTCTGATCAATCCTTATCCGTTTGATATGAATCCAGGACTGTCCATACCCATATCTGTATCTGAAATATAAAAAAAATACTGATACAGACGAAGTCTGACCACTATCCAATTGCTGAAATTGCATCTGATCCATTTTTCACCCCTAATGATAAAAGTAAACTGACATACAGGCAATCAAACAAACAAACAAATGTTTATATTATCACATTAATTAACAACAAAAAGATAACTACAAGTACAACTTACGGTGCCTTAAGATCCTGAATTTTGACCAAATGTTTATATTATCACATTAAAAGCTAAAAGATCCTGCTTGTTTTGTTCTTAAAAACTACTCTAGTAAGAGAGGGAGCTCGACATGCAATAACTGAAGAACCAAATAAACAACAAAAATGGTAAAAACTAAACCTGAGCGGCACCACCGTTCCCCATGGTCGCGTCCATCGGCACAGCATACTCCGACGAATGGGGGAAGGTGGCGACCTCCATCCCCTCGTTCAGAGGCGCCGGCACGTAATGATGGTGCGTGGGGTCAACGCCGGGCGGAGGCGGCTGCTGGTAGGTGGTGGAGTAGTCGTAGTACTGGTGGGAGTAGGCGGAGGATTCGTACTGCGGTTGAGGGTAGGAGCCATAGTAGGCTTCGTAGGAATGGGAGGGATCGTAGGCCTGCGAGTGGCCGTCGGATTGGGCGTATGGTTGCTGGTGGTGATGCAAATCCATGGCGATGGCTAAATTGGGAGAAAATACGGGAATTGTTGGCGAATTGGTGTCGCCTTGCGCAGGGTTTTGCGATTTTTGTTTCCTAGGTTGGAGTTGGGTCGGATGGACTCGAGTCCTGATTCTCTGAGGTAACTCAAAATTGAGATTGAATACGGACTGTCCGATCAGAATCTCAATCCGGTCAGAATGCACTTTACCTTGGTGCCAAATCAGATCGAGCGGTCGGAATCTAAAATCAAAATTCCAGTTACCTTAGGTGATATGAATTGGTGGAGTGCGTCCGGACTCCGGAGAGGTGAAATTGCCGTGGGCTCGACATCGGATGAAGTAATTAGCGGGTCCCAGATGTCAAATACGTAACGGCCCAATTGAAATTGGGGGATTGAGAGAGGGGAGACGGGCTGATTTAGGCCTTAGTTAGCTTGATTTATTTAGGTTAATTGTTGGAATAAAGATTTATGGCAGGTTGAAATATTAGCCTACCCGGCTCTCCCTTGGTTTAATTATGGGCTAGAAATGATCACATAAGATTAATAAAATAACTTAACCTATCAGTAATACTTTTATAACAAATAAGGTATGTTTGGTTGGATTGAGAATAGATTATTTTTGAGATTAGGCTATTCATAATAGCTTATTCGGTGTTTGGTTGGGTTAGAATAACTAGAATAAGAAATTTAAACTTTTTGTCTTATTAGAATAGGTTATTCCTAAGAGTTTTGAGATTTGGCTATTCTAATAAGACAAACAATAGTTATTCTTGATTTAGCTATTCTAGCTATTCTTATTTTGCAACCAAACATACCCTAATATTGTTACAAGAATTAGATAATTGAGAATCAGTATTTGATGTAGTAGGTGATTTTTTTGTAGGAGATTGCAGGTTTGAAATTCAGATGGTGATTTCTTTGTAGATATTAAATAGTTGAGTGGCTTGATCTTCAACTTTTATTACAAAAAAATGAGACTATGAAAATGTACATATTACGGAGCAATCTGTGCTATGAATTCATATTTTCATTTCTACAATTTAAAAAAGTCAATACGAAGAATTAATATGATCTTCACATGAAGATGTATTTGATGATGTAAATGTAATTGGAGTTCAAATTTTACATTTTTTTTAAGAACTCTTACTATTTCTTGAGATAGGTAGTGAAATGAAAATGTATTTGATGACAAAATTTTATATATAATTTTTGAAAAATTTACTATTTTTTTAAATACGTAGAAAATCATTAGTTTCGGATGGTCTAGAATCTTCAAATAAGATGATTTTCAATTTATCTAAAAAGTAATAAAAAAATCTAAAAAATATAAAATTTGATCTCCAATTACATTTTCATATAAAGATCATGTTGAACGATTCAAATTGACTGTTTGAACTTTCAAATTAAAATATGCCGAAATTTTTAAATATAGCACCAATAAAAAAAAAACCAAAACGGCACAAAATCTGAGAAATTTTAGATTTAGCACGGCCGCAGATTGGCTGAGTGGCCTCATTTACTGGGGACCGCAGTTTGGCTGAGCGGACCCTATTTTCCCAAATTTGCATGGCATCTACTCTCTGTCGGATACAAATCTGCTGTGATTCCAAATCCATCCATTCATCTGTTTAAAGATTCGTGCATAAAAAAATAAGTTTTTTTGAGATTCGTGCATTCTAAGAAATGAAAGGGTGGATTTAGAATCACAGGTCCAGCGATTCTTTTAGAATCACAACATATTTATTTCCATCTCTGTCACCGAATTGAGAGTGACATGTTAGACCTCATGGATTCAGTATAATTTGCATGGACCAATCTTACATTTAACTATTTGGACTCCAGAGTAAAAACATCATGCATCCATTTTGTACAATATACTAATTTTGTATTGGAATTATTAGTTAATCACAGACCATGTTCATACTTTGACGAAGTCTATAAAGCATATAGCTGCATGGATTCAGTATATTTTGCATGGACCAATCTTACATTTAAATATTTGGACTCCAGAGTAAAAACATCATGCATCCATTTTGTACAATATACTAATTTTGTATTGGAATTATTAGTTAATCATAGACCATGTTCATACTTTGACGAAGTCTATAAAGCATATAGCTGCTGTAAATTGGCGACATTTGAACACGTGAAGTCTGGGGCCACTCAGCCAAACTGCGGTCCCCAGTAAATGGGGCCGCTCAGCCAATCTGCGGCCGTGCTAAATCTAAAATTTCTCAGATTTGGTGCCGTTTTGATTTTTTTTTTTTATTGGTGCTACATTTAAAAATTTCGGTAAAATATGGATACATTGTATGGACATATCGAGGCATTGCGAAGTACCATAGTCTCACTCTTGTTACGATATAAATAATTCAATAATATCAGCAATATTTCTAATTAGACCCCGCATGTGAAATCATCATCATCAGTGTTTGCATCACTATGCCTCAAAACTAAATCCCAATTTTAGGACCAGTTTCATGCCAAAATCGTTCCAGTGCTCTACAATGTGTGTGAAGAGAGAGAGAGAGAGAGCAAAGCAAGTGAACCAAAAGAGATGCATGCCAACTACCTGCGCTTCTCTTTCAGTCCTGGTCCCAAAATTCATACCAATCTAACAATGAAAAAAAACACATCCCCATCTCACAAAAAGCTCAATTAATTAAACAAACAAGCACAATGCAACCACCACCAGCCAAAATGCCATTTGTAAACGAAGGGTACAAGGCAAGAATCTATCTGGGCACAAAAGCATTATTAGGAAAGAAAAAAAGGTGCAAGTGACCAAATCTAAATGAGATGCACGCTGAAAGACTCAGTCAGATTCCCTGCTAGTCATTTTCTCATGTCTATTGCAAGAATCAAATGCAGAGAAAATGTTTGTTCTTTTGTTAAGCAAGTGCATAGGTAATTAGCTTGGTCCCAAAAAAATGGCACTTGCTAATCCAGTGCAGGAGTCTGAATGATAAAAATATTAACAATGTTATTTTGACTTCATATAACTCACGAGTTATGTGAGTTTATATTTTAACTTTATCGTTTGCGCGCTGTGTGAAGTCAAAACAGTGATGTCGATATCTTTACCCGGCTTGAGTCTTGTGATGAATAAGCATTTAATATATATCATATTTCATACCTCGTCAATATTCAAATTGCAACAAACCCATTAATTCAACCACTCAGGTAACTTTTCAAGCCTGCTGTATAAATTATTCGTAAAAGCCTCATTCAACAACAAATTAAGAAAAGCCTTTTTCTTCTAGCATGCATTAGCCAAGAAATTAATGTATTGACTATTGACCCCCAATGCAACAAAACAACTCATCAAGTAAAATACTTTGCTGTTCCAAGCCTTTTTGTTTTGTTCGTAAACATGGTTTACCAAGAAAGCTAGACTTGATTTATATATATTAACAAGTACTTTTATTTTTTTTTAAAGTTCATTATCAACTGACAAGCTTCATTAAATAAAATAAAGTTCAGTGCAAAGAAGAAAAGAAATTAAATATAAGTCCAAATTATTTTTATTTAATTGAGTTAGCCTAGTGTTTTGTAGGCTCACCAAGAGGGCTTGGTGAGTTTAACTCTAAAATTTATTGGATTGGATTACACGATAAATCAAAATCATTGAAATTGATCTACTTAACGAGTGATGCACGTGTATGCAAAATTTTGAAATTTTCGAATTTATTTAGTACAAAGTCAATTGGTCAAAAAATGATGGTGTATAAGTTATTTTAATGCATCCATTTTCCATCATTTGTTGACCATTTTTATTTTGTACTAAATGAATTCGAAAATTTTGCATGTACACGTATCAGTTGTGAAGTAAATTGGTTTCAACTGTTTTAATTTGTCATTTGAAGTCAATCTGATAAATTTGAAAGTTAAAACTCACTAATAATTTCTCTTGGTGAGCATAACAAGTGCTAGTCTAACTCCATTTAACTAACAAAAGACCATCCATCTAATAACTTTCGGAGCCTCATGGTCCAAAATATATATATATATATAGGGAGCGGCTAAGTTGCTGCCGGCAGCATTTCGGCGAGGTGCTTACGGGGGCATATCTTGCAATTTGATGTTCAAACAACAAATTTAAACTGTTAGATGTTCAATCTATATTAAAATCTACTTGGAGACCAAATTTTACATTTTTTGGAATTTTTTTACTATTTTTTAAGCTGGTTTGAAAACCGCTGTTTTTATTAAATTTCTGAAGCATTGAAAACAGCGGTTTTCAAACCAGCTTAAAAAATAGTAAAAAAATTCCAAAAAATGTAAATTTTGGTCTCCAAGTAGATTTTAATATAGATTGAACATCTAACGGTTTGAATTTGTTGTTTGAACATCAAATTACAAGATATGCTCCCATAAGCACCTCGGCCGAAATGCTTCCGGAAGCAAATTAGCCATACTCTATATATATATATATATATATATATATATATATAGAGATCGACTATGGTGAGTTGCGAAGTAAAACGTCGTTTTACTTCACGCTCATACTCCATTTTGAAAATCTAAACAACCGATCCGAACCGCTCAACATGTTCTCCATATTGAAATGTGCTTGGAGACCAAATTTTACATTTTTTGGAATTTTTTTACTATTTATTAAGCCACTTTGAAAATCGCAGATCCGGGTGAACAGTAAAAAACAGTAAAAAAATTCTGGACCATTCGATCAGTGATTTTCAAAGTGGCTTAATAAATAGTAAAAAAATTCCAAAAAAATATAAAATTTGGTCTCCAAGCACATTTTAATATGGAGAACATGTTGAGCGGTTCGAATCGGTTGTTTCGATTTTCAAAATAAAAATATGAGCGTGAAGTAAAAATGACATCTTACTTCGCAACTCACCATAGCCCAGCTCTATATATATATATATATATATATATAGAGAGAGAGAGAGAGAGAGTGACTAAGGTCAAAGTAGTAGTTCCTAGCCCCCGGTGCTACAAAGTCGTTTTCAGATTTTCAAAGTCCAAACGGTCGATCCGAACCGTTCAAGTTGTTCTCCATATTGAAATCTACTTGGAGACCAAATTTTACATTTTTTGGAATTTTTTTACTATTTATTAAGCCACTTTGAAAATTGCTGATCCGGATGAACAGTAAAAACAGTGCAACCAAATTCTGGACCATGTGATCAGCAATTTTCAAAGTGGTTTAATAAATAGTAAAAAAATTCCAAAAAATGTAAAATTTGGTCTCCAAGCAGATTTCAATATGGAGAACAACTTGAACGGTTTGGATCGACCATTTGGACTTTGGAAATCCGAAAACGACTTGGTAGCACCGGGAGCTAGGAACTACCACTTTGACCTTAGCCACTATATATATATATATATATATATATATATGAGGAGGGATCCAATTACATCTTTTTTGGTGACACATCATGACACTGTTTTTTATATAGGTCAATTTTGCGATTTCAAAATTCAAACAGCCGATCCGAACCGTTCAACATGATCACCATATTAAAATGTGCTTGGAGATCAAATTTTACATTTTTTTTGAATTTTTTTACTATTTATTAAGATGGTTACAAAATCGCTGTTTTTCAATGGTCTGAAAACAATGATTTTTGTAACCATCTTAATAAATAGCAAAAAAATTCAAAAAAATGTAAAATTTGATCTCCAAGCACATTTTAATATATCCATCATGTTGAACGGTTTAAATCGACTATTTGGACTTTAAAAATGGTAGGTGTCAAAGTGTGTCACCAAAAAAGATGTAATTGGATCCCTCCTCTATATATATATATATATATATATATATATATATATATATATAAGAGAAAGAAACATACTTTTAGTCATTTGAGAAAAATAATTCAACGATGTCTTTCCTTCAATAGCACCCACATAAATAAATTACCAAGGACAAAATAATGTAACCGAAAAAAAATGCAAAATGACTAAATTGACAATAAATTATGATTTTTGTTTATGTGTCAACTATAATCGGTGCATATTTATTTTCTCTCTTTTTTTAGAAGCGTAACTTATACTGGAAAATTGTAGCTAATGTTGTGTAGCTTAGTGCCTTTCATATGTGCATAATGTTGTAGCTAATTTGTCATATTTAATGTTGCCAAAAGTTGCTAATAAGAAATATTCTGGAAAATTTATTATGACCAGTAGAAACCGACCTTCTTATATACATGCATTGTTATTCTAATTGTAAAACTTTGCCCCGGTAAAAATTGAATGGAAAAAAAAAATAGGTGACCAACTTCGGTCAAAGCAAAATGCAAGGATCAAAATGGAAAATTTATAATTTCATTGTGTCAAAATGCAAAATTCGTGAGATAAAAAGGGTGCACTTTGTCAATGTGGTAATGTTAATGTTTTTAGTATAGGAAACCTTTTAAGTGAAGCTCTGAAATTGCTAATACAGTATAAAAATGATACCAGTATTTATCAATCGAGAGTTGGACTCATTTAGGTCATGTTCGGCGAAATACTGTTGTCGTGAGAAAAAAAAATTCACTTAGAGTGAATTTTTTTTTCTCATGAGCACAGTAAAAGTCAGTTCAAAAATTTGTTGTTCTCAGGCCCATTTATGTTCCCCTTAGTGCGCCGAACAGGGCCTTAAGAGGCCTGTTCGGCAAAACACTGTGTCCGTGAAAAAAAAAAATTACTCAGAGTCAATTTTTTTTCCCACATGCACAATGTTTCGGCCATTCAAAAATCTTCATTCCCGTTCCCATTCCCGTTCCCTTTAGACGGCCGAACACGAGCTTAAGGCATGCTTGGCACCTCATGTAAGTATGTAACCATGGGTTTCAAGGGGAAAAAGCAATTTATAGGTATTTTTAGCCTGCTTTTGTTCGGCAGTCAAGTATTTTTCTCTAAAATTTTTTTCAAGAGAGTAACATTTCTCTTCCAATAGACAACTTTTGGAAAAAATAAAATTGAGTCCAAGTTTTGTTTTTTTCTCAACTGGCAGAGCTCGCAATTGTTTCTATGCAATCTTCTAAGAGTAGAACTAGGGTGTTCCTAAGCTCACCAAGTTCTTCCGTGAGCTCAACTCTAAAACCTATCGAATTGACTTCAAACGACATTTTCAAACCGTTAGATGTTCAATCTATATTAAAATGTGCTTGGAGACCAAATTTTACATTTTTTGGAATTTTTTTACTATTTATTAAGCCGGTTTGAAAACCGCTGTTTTTATTAAAATTCTGCACCATTGAAAAACAGCAGTTTTCAAACCGGCTTAATAAATAGTAAAAAAATTTCAAAAAATGTAAAATTTGGTCTCCAAGCACATTTTAATATAGATTGAACATCTAACGGTTTGAAAATGTCGTTTGAAGTCAATTCGATAGGTTTTAGAGTTGAGTTCACGATAGGCTTGGTGAGCTTAGGAACACCCTAGTTCTACTCATCTTCTAATTATATTGTTTGACTAATTTGTAAAACATACAACAATTGTAGTTAATGATTTCTTTGTATGAGTGAGTTTGCAGGTTCAAGAACATTGTAATTGCAAAAATAAGTTTGAAAAACTAAGAAAATCAATAAGATTTTACGAAGATTAAGATTATAAATTGTAATATCAAATAAGTGTATGAAATATACTATCTGTTCTGTAATCTACTTCTAGATTTAATTAGAGTATTGGTTTGTTGTTCAATAGTGTGTGGAGATCTATTTTAGTGCTCTCTTTTTATAACCGCGTGACTTCTCGCTTGTAGGGCATTAAGGGCTCATTGGCTCGAGCGTTTCCGCTCACATATATTCATAGTTGTGTGACAATCATCTGCGTAGGACTCTCCAACTTCAAACTGCTAGGCTCAACTTTATACACTAGTTGTCCGTGACTTCCCGCGTGTGTTGGGCTCACGTGTCACGAGTTATATCATTTCTTTCATTGGGTAATAGGAAATGCACGCCGACGAGGTTGCGTTGCCCCGGAGACGTAGGCATTTTAAGCCGAACTCCGTTAACATCCCGCGTGTCAATCTCTCTTGCTTTATTTATTTACTTTACATTGTTAATTGATTGCGGTTATTTGCTTGTTTTACCTATCATAACGAAAAACGTTTAAGATTCTTTAAGTTACCATATTCACCTTCTCTAGATACCGTTAGAAACAATAGCAGTGTACCTCTAATTTTAGCTGTGATGAAATTTTGTTTCTAACGTGACTTGTACATAAACAACTGGGTGTTGTAGATTTGTTTTAAATTGAATATTAACAGCTAGTTACATTTCAATTCTATTAACTTTTCAATCTTAAAGCACACCAGTTAATTTTTGTTTTGTTTACCTATTAAATTTTTAATAGCTTTTAAATAATTAATATCAAACCGAGTGTTGAAACCAAATAAAAAATAACTAGGTGTTCAAATATGGCTACGGGCATGAATCATGTAAAAATAAAATAATAAAGTAAACATAATTCAACAAAATAAGAATTAATATAAAAAATGAAACACAAAACACAAAATAACTATAAATAGAATTTTAACAATACAATAATTGTTCAAATACAAAAATAATTATGCAAAACATAATTTAAAAGTATGAAATTTAGAATGTACAAAACACAAGACTAATTTTTAAGGTCCTATTCCAACGACTAATATTATCTTGTCACGTAAGTTTATGTATAATTATATTAATATGAATCATTTATTATTATCAATACAATTAATATAGTTTGATTTTAGCATTATATCTTTACAAAAAAAAATTAATTGTAAAAAGAAACCAACATCTTAATAATTTTTTAATACATTTGTCAAACACCTATCTTCTAAAATTTTCCATAAATTAAATAATTTTAGTATTCACAAATTGAAATTTCAATCTCATTTTTAAAAATTCCAAAATACCTGTTGTTGAACAAGTCCTTAGATGTTAATTAATCTAGACCCAGTGAGTTGTCAACCTAAAAGTAAACAAATGTAAAAAATTTGCTCAACGACCAACTCGATCCTACTTGGCTGACGTGTCAATTTATTAATAAGCCTTCTTGGCTGACTACTCTTTTTTCTGCAAAATTAAAAGAAAAATTTGACAGAGGCTGTCAAAGGATGACTGAATATTCTTAGTCAATTGGATCCCAACATGACTTATCATTTTTTATTAAGCCAAAAAATAAACAAATGAAATTTTAACTATTTTTCTTTTTAGAGAACGAAATTATTATCAGAAAAAAAATACTATGCTAAGTAGGAGTGAAAACGGAGCGAATAGTGGTAAAATTATATTCATATTTTTTTTTCAGATATAGATATAGATACGGATCGGATATTAGATAGATATGAATACGAATATGAACCGGATCGGATATGTAATATTACACAAATTATGTATATATGAAATAAATAAATAGAATAAAATACGAAATGTCAGAATATATTTTTCTGTAAAATATGTTACATTTAAAAAACGAGTAGTATATTTCTGAACAATGAACAAAATAATTAAGACACTGTTATGTTAAGTACAACAAACAAATCATTCAAAAATACATTTAAACAAAATAATAGTTTGAAAATTTTGAAATATATCAAGTTTCATAAAATCTGAAATGAGGAACTTGAGATGTTGTAACAAAATACGAATAATATTAATTAAAGTAGTAATAAATTTATATAATCCGAAATTGGAAATTGAATAAATTGCAATGTATAAGTATTTCATGGATTGGATTGGATTGGATAGTATATATATAGCAATTAAAATATTAAGGAATAATAGTTACATTTAATTTAGGATTGACTTATAAAAATTGGAAACTAGAAGGTTGAAATTGGAAAATTACATGTGGGACCCACATCTTTGGCTTCTCATCTAATTTCTTCTCTTCTTATTCTTTTTCCAACCGCCTTGTCCCATTGGTTTCGCGAGAACACTCTCTCTCTCTCTCTCTCTCTTTTGCAAAGAAGCAGAGAGATTCTCTCTCGTTTGGTTGATGCTATTGAAACACCGATCATGAATTCATGATACTCTCTACCGGAGATCCTTGCAATTTCATATTGGTAATATATCTCCTCTTGTTTTTAACTTGGCTGCATGTGATCTACTAATCTCCCTTCTCATTTAATAAGGGTTTGACAACTTATAAACAAAAGAGCTAGTAATTAAGCAGATCATATTGTATATATGAATTGATTTGCCACATGCCTCTCTTCTACCATTTAATCTTTTAAATCGAATATGCATGGACCCGATAGCTCTATTTGATTGCGTTAACTCCTTCTCCTTAACGGTACCGGTTTATACCGAACTTGGTTTGGGGTGTTGGTATGGGTTAAAACTCTAGCCTGATGTTGATCCCTTATGGAACTGATTCATATTGCAAACAAAGATTGAAAGTGGTAGCTTGTTGATTTCCATCTCTCTAACTTAATTAGCTCTTGTTATTGGAATTCCTAACTTGATGTGTGTGCTAATTTTTAAGTGATGAACACCTTTCTCCTTACTGGTACGTTTCAGTATTGAACCTGTTTGGAATCAAACATGATTTAAATCTTACTATGACTCCAATATCTTACTACATTGATTATATTGCAAATAAATAATTGAGATTGTTTGACCATTAAAGTTTCACCTCTTGACACGAGTACGTTCAAAACCAGTACTTATAATCACAACTGGTACAGTTCAAGGTTTTAGGGGTTAAACTTACAAATTTACCCAAGTTAAGAATTAGAACATGTCATAGGGACAAAAATGCAAATAGAACAATATTGAAATTAAACAAGATAATGAAATATGTGTAGGAATGGATTGATGTAAATAGAACATGTATATATATATATATATACAGAGAGAGAGAGATGGGCTATGGTGCATTGCAATGCATAGACACCCTTGTGCATTGGACCATAAATCACCGATTCAAAGTCCAAATGGCCGATCCAAACCGTTCATCTTATTCTCCATATTAATATGTACTTGGAGACCAAATTTTACATTTTTTGGAATTTTTTTACTATTTATTAAGCCACTTTGAAAATCGCTGATCCAATGGTCACAGCTCCGAAACAGTGAAAAATTCTGGACCAATGGATCAGCGATTTTCAAAGTGGCTTAATAAATAGTAAAAAAAATCCAAAAAATGTAAAATTTGGTCTCCAAGCACATATTAATATGGAGAACAAGATGAACGGTTTGGATCGGTCATTTGGACTTTGAATGGGTGATTTATGGTCCAATGCACAAGGGTGCCTATGTATTGCAATGCACCATAGCCCATCTCTCTCTATATATATATATATATATATTGAGAAAAAGCCCTTGGGCAGAACATGTATATTTTTAAACATGATACATGTCAGGCTGTGAAATTGAAATTAAAGAATGGGTTAATGAAATAAAAAGAAAATAACTCAAGTATCATAAAAGAATATTACTAAACAAACATATATGGAAATATGTAAATTGTTATGTTATATCTATGGTTATAAGTATTGATAAGGATATATATATGAGGAGAGATCGGATGATATCATTTTTTGGTGACATCGGATGCCACCCTACATTTTTAAAGTTTTCAAAGTCCAAATAGTCGATCCAAACCGTTCAACATGATGGATATATTAAAATGTGCTTGCAAATCAAATTTATCCATCATGTTGAACGGTTTGGATCGACTGTTTGAATTTTGAAAATGTAGAGTGTCATCCGATCCCTCATATATATATAGAGAGGGAGAGAGTATGGCTAATTTGCTTCCGGAAGCACTTCGACCGAAATGCTTACGGGGTCAAATTTTAGTATTATGTTCAAACAACAAATTCAAACCGTTAGATGTTCAATCTATATTAAAATGTGCTTGGAGACCAAATTTTACATTTTTTGAAATTTTCTCTATTTATTAAGCTGGTTTGAAAACCGCATTTTTATTAAATTTCTGTAGCATTGAAAAACAACAGTTTTCAAACTAGCTTAATAAATAGTAAAAAATTCCAAAAAATGTAAAATTTGGTCTCCAAGCACATTTTAATATAGATTGAACATCTAACGGTTTGGATTTGTTGTTGGAACATCAAATACTAAATTTGACCCCGTAAGCACTTCGGTCGAAGTGCTTCTGGAAGCAAATTCGCCACTATATATATATATAGAGGTTGGCCAATGTCATAACGTTATAACTTCGGCCGAAGTTATAACAGATCGTTTTCAGATTTTCAAAGTCCAAATAGTCGATCCAAACTGTTCAAGTTGTTCTCCATATTGAAATGTGCTTGGAGACCAAATTTTACATTTTTTAGAATTTTTTTACTATTTATTAAGCCACTTTGAAAATTCTGATCGCATGGTCCAGAATTTTACAGTAAAAACAGTGCAACAAAATTCTGGACCATGCGATCAGAATTTTCAAAGTGGCTTAATAAATAGTAAAAAAATTCCAAAAAATGTAAAATTTGGTCTCCAAGCACATTTCAATATGGAGAACAACTTGAATGGTTCGAATCGACTGTTTGGACTTTGAAAATCTGGCCGAAGTTATAACGTTATGACATTAGCCAACCTCTATATATATATATATATATATATATATATATAATTTTGCTATTGTACTTTACGAAGTAAAGCCAATGTTTTACTTCACGCTCATATTTCCATTTTGAAAATCCAAAACGTCGATCCGAACCGTTCAAGTTGATCTCCATATTGAAATGTGCTTGGAGACCAAATTTTACATTTTTTGAAATTTTTTTACTATTTATTAAGCCACTTTGAAAATCGTTAATCCATTGGTCCAGAATTTTTTACTGTTTTGCTACTGTTCACAATGGATCAGCGATTTTCAAAGTGGCTTAATAAATAGTAAAAAAATTCCAAAAAATGTAAAATTTGGTCTCCAAGCACATTTCAATATGGAGATCAACTTGAACGGTTCGGATCGACGTTTTGGATTTTGAAAATGGGAATATGAGCGTGAAGTAAAACATTGGCTTTACTTCGCGAAGTACAATAGCCCTACTATATATATATTACTTTGATACAGGTAAAATTAAGTAAGAAACTGACGAGACATAGTGTTCAGGAAGAACAGACTGTTAGTGACCTCACCCGTTGCCCTACAATATGAGGTGCGGGGTTATTGGATTAGTCTGAGATTCATGACTAGGAATTAAATCGCAACTCGTTGTGCATTTTGAATATTTGATTGATTGCATTGATTGAACTGTTACATCATATGCATATCCCAATACAATTGAAACTGAATTACAAGTAAGTCTGTTGACTATCATGTTGATATTGTTTATCGATTGGTTGATTATTATTGCAAATGATTGATTGAGACCACAGTGATTGAATTGATTGAATATTGAATACTATAATCCTTGAACCTCCATATAGTGGAGAAAAATAATTAATATATCGTAAAGTCTAGCTAGCTACTATACTTTACTCCAGGATCCTTATGCGCATATGGTGAATGGCCCCAACTGAACCCAGTACCGGTTGGGTAGGGGATATTGAATAAATGTGAATTGTGACTGTAAGACTAATGAACTGTGGTAACTGTCTTATCATTGATTTTCTTTCCGATAATGACAATATTGTAATATTGTTTTTGTGTTGTTTCCGTTAACAAATTGTCAGGATAGTTAGAATAGTATAAGCATGACACGACAGATATATGTGATGTGAAAAGGCAGACTGGGTTGTTGGATGATGTCTGCAACGGCAAGTCGTATGGTATCTGTTCGTGTTACCATACTAGAAATTGTAAAGTTGGAAAACCAAACGTTACCAGACTTTTATGGTTTAAAATATTTAGACCCAAACCATTTATTATGAGTGGCAATTAACATTGAGAAATAATTTATTATTTCTCACATGTTTCCCCTTATGAGATGTACAGATTTGTTAGACGAAGACAGAGAAACGCTCTTGGGGTTAAATTGACAGCAGGGCCACCTAAAGGTATGGGGTTTGGGTTTATTATATCTGACAGGATGCCGAGAGTGTATCTCTAGCATCATCCACTGTAAAATGTTAGATAATTCTTGTAAAATAAATTGGAATGTAGCAAAAATAATGGATATTATTGACAATGCATACAAAGGATCCATACCTTGTGTTACGTATATTGAATGGTAAATAGACACGGTAGGTTGTTGCACTTCCGGATCGGAGGTGTGACAGGATATTTATTAAAAAATTATTAAATAATACTAAAGTTCATAATATTTATTTAATTATAATGGTGAATAATATTTTTTTATAATATAAATTAAAATATATGATATATATCTACTATTTATATACGAATAATTTAAACATAAAACTATATTAGTATTCATATATTCGACATATAATTTTTTAAATACAGATTAAATACGGATTAGATATTATCTCTACCGTTTATTGAATAGTCATGAAGGCAAACAAGCAAAGGGGAATTTTTTGGATTATTCTTTTGAGGTCCTTAATTATTTGTCTCGATCTTCTGTAGTAGAAATATGAAACATGGTGCATTGTGCCAAGTTACCGACAAATGGGATCCAGACAGGCAGACACTAATTAATTTATTTTCTGAGACAACTTGTATTGCTACTTGTTATTGTGAAATTTCATCGTCAGTAACTCGCCATATTATGGTTGGTTGCTTTTATGTCATAGAGGATCCGAACTTATAGAGAGTGGCCTCTGGCCTCTATCAGTGGTTGCCATTGATTGGTGGACTGTACTTTTCTAAAATGAAATTTCCGTTAGGCAAAGATCTCGTGCAACAATTATGACACACACACACAATATATGCAGGTCTGATATTTATTATCTCTCTAAGAGGAAATATTCTTTTTTCAAAGTGTGTGGGACTGTGGGTCTCGGATTGAAGCTCAGGTTATATTACACATTGAAAATAATTTTATATGCATTTAATGGGGTAACGAATGTTACTAAAAAGATCATTTATTAAATCATAGTAACAAATTTAGAAATAAATTCGGTGATGTCTAAAGCTCTGAGAGACGAGAATAATACGAGAATATTTCTATAACACAAATATTGATACTCATATTCAGTTTCGAACATTACCCCTCGGAATTAGTCAAATGCATATCCCCAGCATATATAGGAATATGAATTAGCCGTGCGTATTCGATATGACAAATTATGTAAAAAGTTGGTTACATATTCCCTGAGACAATTATGTAAAAAGTTACAAACAAACAAAACCTCACCCCTCAAGGCGAAATTGAACTTAGGTTTAATCACTCGTATGGAAGCATCACTGTATAGTACCTTACATTATACAATAATATTTGAATTTAACGTATTTGATATATAGACATGCACACACATACACAAACCTAACTATAAAATCAAAGTCAGTACAAACTAACAATTGTGTCCATGATTATGAACGAATTTTGATATTTCATCTCATACACAATTTTTTATTTTTTATTTTGACTGCATATCAGAAAAACTAGGCCGGGTTGTAAAAATAATTTTCTGTTATTAAAAAAAATTGATTTTATTTTAAAGGAGATACAAAAAGATACAAAAATAGTAAGTTGAATTAGCTTAACTTGTGTACAATAATGTCAACATTGCATTAGTGAATTGCCTTTTTATTACATTATAAAGTTCAATTTTTGTGCAAGCAAGGAGGAAGGGGGTTTGTTTTATTCTAGAATCTAGAATTACAGTGAATTGAATTGTAGTTGTAAAATGTTTTATTATATTCTTGTCAATTACATCCTGTAGGCATTTGGTCTACATACAATCAGTAACTCTAACTGATATAAAGGAAACCCGTTAAGTCTAATACAATCCAATAAGTCTAAAGACTATATTTTGTCTAATAGTTCCTAACAAAAATCTTTTCTATTTGTCTCTATATTTCACAAGCACTGATAAAGCAACGAAAAACATATAAAATAATACGGTTAAAAATGGTAACTATCTACCATTTTTGGTGTGAAATGTGCAAAACTACTTTTCGAAAAAAATTGACCAGGATGTTTGTTGACGACATGAAGAGCCAGTTGAAAGGAATCATAGAAGATCTGGAGTTGTATTCTACGACCACAAACCACCGCTCTTTTCTCCTCTCAAATATTCCATGCATCATCCTTTTATCACAGGAAAGAAATCCATGTATTGGACACCGGCCTACCATTTAAAGCCTGGACATGGAATATGAATATCTATTCCGTCAAACTGGGCTCCACCGCTCCAGCAGCACAAAAGTATCTAAAATTGCGGTCGAGCGGCTTATCATGCCCCACCTGTCAGTGAAAAGGTTCACCAATCAAAACTCTCCAGCTAATTAGCTAAGCCAGTGTTAGATTTGAGTAATGTGGCCTAACTTACATCTTCTTTTAATATATTTTAGTGATTTTGTTTTCTACGTGCTCCCGTCGTGTTTTGTTTTTGACTTGATATTTGGAAGGATCTTAAAAAAAATTGCGTACGACACTTCCTAATTTTTATCTAATTTGTGTTCTTGAATTTTTATAATACTAATGGCTACCTCTAAAAACACATATCTATTTCAACATAAATGCAAATTTGCAATAATTTATATTAATTTTTATATAAATAAAAATAATATGATTAACCAAATAGAAATCGGACAAAAAAACAAACATATCATATATATATGTTATCTCTACGATGAAGAAATAGAGTACGAGAAAATATGAGTCAACTGAGCAGAATAAATAAAAAGAGAGAACAAATTCGGATGGATAAAATTGTTGATGATACGACATACGTGAAAAAGTTTTGAAACATTATAATGATTTTGTGACTTTTCTGAGACTATGTATGAATATAATCCTTTTTTTTAATACTACAAAAACATTGAAAATTCTTTTTTTTTCAAAAAAATAATTAATATTGAAAAAGTTTTTAATACTGTTAATCTTCAGCTAAACATTATTAAAGATTTTGGTATTTTTTTTGGTGCTACTAATTTATATTTATTTTACTAATTCATTTATTTCTAAATATGAGAAGAAGTAAATTGAGAGGAAAATCACTGTTAAATGTACTGTAAAAACATTTAGGAATTACATCTATTATAACGTTGATGGTCTGTTATCCCGATACATCGTATATGGTTCCATATCATATCGTTGTATTGATACTTATATCGCTATATCTGTATATGGAGTAGAACTAGGGTGTTCCTAAGCTCACCAAGCTCTCCGTGAGCTCGGTTCTAAAACCTATCGAATTAATTTCAAACGACATTTTCAAACCGTTATATGTTCAATTTATATTAAAATGTGCTTGGAGACCAAATTTTACATTTTTTGAATTTTTTTTACTATTTATTAAGATGGTTTGAAAATCGCTGTTTTTATTAAAATTCTGCACCATTGGAAAACAGCGATTTTCAAACCATCTTAATAAATAGTAAAAAAATTCCAAAAAATGTAAAATTTGGTCTCCAAGCACATTTTAATATAGATTGAACATCTAACGGTTTGGAAATGTCGTTTGAAGTCAATTCGATAGGTTTTAAAGTCGAGCTCACGGAAGGACTTGGTGAGCTTAGGAACACCCTAGTTCTACTCCTGTATATGTATTGTCGTATCTGTATCGTATTCAATACAATATACGTATTTGTATGACTGTATCCATACAACATAGCATTGATGGCATACACAATTTGTAGTAAATGACGGTTATATTTTTGGACGGCCAAGTAAATCATAACAATGAAAAATTAAAAATGAAAGCATGTTTGAATTAGAGGAGTGACTTGATTAGTCTACATATGCAGCTGAAAAATTATGTAGCAGAGTACTTCTTCTCTCCACTCAAAAAAAAAAAAAAAAAACTTCGTGTGAGATCACGTGACGGGCCCACCGTAGCCCTGATAAATATGCTCTCCATTTAATTGTCTTAGAAGGCGACCATTCCAAAGTGTAACCTGATCAATAGACAGACCGGACGAATTTTGTCAGGTTTGAAGAGTTGAGCTGACTGAGTACTAAAAACTGTACGGTTTCTCTGGGGGTGTTGGTTTTTACACAGTGCAAACACTTTTTATAGTTGTTGGTTATATTAAATTTTAGGGGGAATTTCATGTATACCCCTCAAAAGCTTCAAAATTACGTATTTCCCCCTCTAAATTTTAAAATTACATATTTCCCCCTCTAAACTTCAAAAACTCACATATTTACCCATTTTATTGTCTTTTATATTAAAACACATTCTAAATTTATAAAATACCCATTTAACCCTTTATTAAAAGTATAAAATCCCCATTGAACTCAAATTTGAATCTAAAGGGTTCCTCTACCGTCCAATCCGCGCACATCGCAATAAGATATGTGCGTGTTCGCTTCAAGATTCGTGCTAATTTAGTGCGCACGGATCTTAAAGCAATTTTGATCCGTGTGTATTGCATTAAGATCTGTGCACGTTGCTTCAATATCCGTGCGTGTTCACTTCAAGATTTGTGCTGACCTAGCACGCACAGATCGTAAAGCAATTCGGACGATATAGGAACTTTTCAGATTCAAATTGGAGTCGGATGTTTTATGTTTTTTAATAAAAAGGGTAAAATGGGTATTTTATGAATTTAGAATGTGTTTTAATATAAAAAAACAATAAAATGGATAAATATGTGATTTTTGATGTTTAGAGAGGGAAATACGTAATTTCAAAATTTAGAGGGGGAAATATGTAATTTTGAAGTTTTTGAGGGGTATACGTGAAATTCTCCCTAAATTTTATGAACCTTTTGTTTTGTTGTGATATAATTAAAAATCATTTGTATTTCATTTTGAGATGTTTTTTTTTACACATTCTCAACACTGAATGTATGTATAATAAGGTTCTCATGACGCTGAAGAATTTAATTATTAAAATGATCTAGGAGTCCGTATGCTCAAAGAAAATTGATGAATTCATGATTCCGATTTGAAATTTAATCCATTTAATTTGAAATGGTGGGGCTGTTTACTGTTTACAAACCAGAGAATGTTTTAGGGGACCCTTAATTCAGACCATCCATGAATAATCTAAACCGTAGTGTCAAAATTGGAAGGTCTAAAATTCTCAACAATTCCTAGTCATCAAAGGTAAAAAAAACAATCAAGCAGATTGGGCCCCCTTAAATGAATGGAGAAAACCGGTGTTCAGTACTGGAGACTGGAGAGAAATAAATCGACTAGCGCGCAGATTACGTTTTGACTGGACCCATCCAGCTACTTCCTAATCTAATCTATGACTCAATGACCCAACGCCTAAGCGGTAGTTAACACGGAGACGAAGTAAATTTCGGACAACCAGCGAAACAAACCATCAAATTCAACACACATTTACATCTGGTACAGTAATTCACCATTAGCTAAAATAAGTAAATAATCAAAGGAAAAAAAAAAAAAAAAAAGTCCAAAACAAGCCAAAGATGCTGAGACGTGGAAGCTTGATTGGGAAGCATCTCATGCTCAGTAGCCTCTGTTTTCCAAAAGCAGCCGAAGATAGCGAGGCTTTGCTATTCTGAATGATATATTATTCTCCAGTAAAATCCTAACTGGACAGTCCTTTACGTCAGGTGATAATAATAAGAACAAGACAGGATCTCTACCGGAAATACAGAACTGGAGATGACTGAATCAACTGCTGGAAAGAGAAAAGGCTTCAAGGACAAAAGTACAAGCAACAGCGGAGTATTAAATAATAACAAAACTAACAACTATGAACAGAAGCAGAGTGGCGGATATATATCGTTAGTAATTAATTACAAATGCAATAATAATGGCATATAAATGTCAAGGAGTATTAAAGAAATTGCTGTAAGTTCCAAGCAGGAGACGAGACGGCAGAGACAGTTGGTAAACAGCTGGACTGGAAGCTTCAAACAGAACATAAAGCAGAAATTGAGCTTAAAATCACTTCAAAATAAAAAAAACAGAGAAAGAAAGAAATGCAATTCAATAATTCTTGCACTGAACCGAGCTTATGACTTTTGCTCGGAAGTTGGGAAGCAACTGTAACTCGAGTTACAGTAGTTTAACCAAATGCAAAGAGGAAGCAGGAGCTCCACTACTGTTAATTAGTACATCACCTGCTTAGTTACAAGAACTCTAAGCATTGAACAAGAAGAAGAAGAAAAAAAAAAAAAAAGGATAAAGAAATTGTTGCTTAAGCTTTTACCAAATACTACTAACTAAGAATTATAAAAAATCACTTCTAAAAAAGAATCACTCTTACTTTCTCTTTCTTTCTTTAAGCTTCACTTTTTCTTTGCTTATTATCTACTCTTACCTCAATTCACCGAATTCACCTCCATGTCTTGAACTGAATTTCAAGCCATCTTAATTTGATCAAACTCGGCATCATAAACAGCCGACATCTCGAACTCATCATCAACTGGTGCCGGCAAGTTAAGATCAATAAATCCAATTGGAGAAGATGAAGACGAAGCGGGCACACTGTTAACAATAGCATCACTAGAGATACCATTACCATTACCATTAGCATTGTCATGAGAGCTTTTCAGGTGTGACTTCTTATGACCTCCTAGTGCCTGGCCGGAGCTGAACATCTTTGGGCAGAACGGGCACGGGTGGAGACCCGCCTTCGGACCATGCACATTGTCATTGATTAAAGAATCTGATTCGAATCCATTCCTGACCGTGCTCGGTTTCTCGCCCAACAACCCGACACATCTCACTTTACCATTTTTGTAGCCTGCTCGGTGGCCCCCGAGCGCCTGGAACGATCTGAATACCTTCTTACACATGTTGCACTCGAACCGGGTCCTCACCTTGTTGGATCCGTTATCAGGTTGAGGAGTAGAAGTGGGTTCCGGGTCGGGTTTGGGTTTCCAGCTGTCACGAGAAAGCATGACCAGAGAGACAGCCACGTCCTCCTCAGGCGAAGCATCAGAGACAGAGCTAGCCGGCTCGAAATCAATTGGAGGAGGGGGAGAGGAGCGGCGCCGCCGTTTTGATCGCACGCGGCGAGCGGTGGCACCACCCCCGGCACCGGCACGGGGCGACGACTCGATGTCGCTCTCTTGATCCTGCACAATAGACGACTCACCATGATCCACTGGTGCTAGAAACGAAGAGGAGAAGTATTCTGGATCAGTGAACTTGATGCTCCTCTTCGGATTCTCTCTGAGCACGTAGGAGGCAGGGGTGGCTGGTTGGAGTTTCTGTTCGTCCCCTGAGGAAGCGGTGGAGGCAACGCCACTTCCTCCGGCGGAGATGACGTGGGATCGCATGTGACCACCGAGCGCGCGGCCGTTGGAGAAGTGGCGAGAGCACAGCTTGCATGTGTGCTTCATCTCCATTAGCGCGCAGAAGGAAACCAAACCGATCTTACGAGCAGAGAAAGGTATAATAAGATATCTGGCGAAGTGAGAAGTTGCTTTATCTTTACTTTTCTTGTCTAATTTTTGGTGGGTTTTCTACGAGAGAGAGGGAAAGTAGTAACTAGCAAGCGCTAACAAGGAGTAGGTGACAAGCATCCTTCCACCACACCAATTCACCAAAGCAGAGAGAGAGAGAGGAAGAGAGAAATGGGAGGTGAATAGCCGACTAGGTGATGTGGTGGGATTAGAAACGGAAAAGATTTTTATGATTTAATTTCGGATTAATTCAGCTTGGAATATTTCTTTCTTTGACAACAGCCAACAGGGGTTTAATTGTTTAAACTTAAATTTAATCCGAAATTAATTCGATTTTATTATTATTATTATTACAATAGTCCAAAAGTGGAGAGTCTTGCGTCTAAGACGTGCTGTGGAGTTCCATTCCCAACTTGTGTCGGGAAAAATATGCACCACGACCATATATTAAATTCACATTAACTGTGATAGACTTTTATAACGGGTACGCTTCAAGGGAGGTTTAAAAGGTAATTTCTCTAGACAAATTGGTATGGTGGTGTTTGTGCTGGCACTGTCGTTTGGCGAAAAATACCTTTGGTGCCGCTTGAATTTTCTCACCAAATGGAAAGACGGTGCTTTATCTCGTATGCTTGCCAGAAAACATGAGAAATGTGATAACCGTCTCCGCCTGATTTTCTCGCACTCAGGACTCAGGAAAGAGAATATTATAATTACCAGCGTTGGTATATTTTGAATAACAGTTAGCAGAATGCTGTGGTACGATCCCAATTTAGACAAATTAAATACAGATAGCATTGGCCGTAACAAACATCAACTTAAATGACTATTAAAATAATTAAAATCATGAATTTAAGACAATAAATCTTAAAATAAATTTTTATTACGTAATCAAAAGTATACAGTATATTTTTTATACCAATGTACCATACCACGGTACTACTTTTTTTTTTTTTGAGAAAGTGTATTCCATGGAGTTTATGATTTACACATTAATTGAAGCAATTGATAAAGATATCGCGAAATAATGTAAGCTTTAATAATAAAGATGTGATTTGGATTTAAAAAACAGGACGTAAAAAATAGAATAGAACAAGCAAAAATTGCATATTTGCTTGTTTGGAATAGGATATTTGTTTTAATGATAACTCATTTATATTAAGAGATTAAGCGAGATAAGTAGACGTTCGAAATTTTAGAAAGAAATTGGTGTTGGTGTCTTTTTTTTCTGAAAAATGTTACAAGTTGAGTCTTAATATTTGAGATAAGATTCGTGTATAGTCATGAAACTAATTTTTAAGATAAAGATGAGAAACAAATTTATTATTTTTAAATATTTATAAATGACCTCTCATTTAAATTTTAAAACGGTGGTGTCCTACACAAAAGAAATCATTATATCAAATATTGATTCTTGATGTTGGTCTTTAAGACATATATACCGTATTATCTCATATCAATGATAACTGAGCTCAGAGTTCAATTTTCACACTAAATTTAAGTTGAGATAAAAAAAGAAAAACAAAACCATCTTTGAGCAAAATTTCTCAAAAACGGCTAGGCTTATGACATATTGTAAATATTTTGAGCAAAATCCAGACTCAATTGTAGGTTTAGCCAAAAGGAAAAAGAAAAAGAAAAAGAAAATGCAACTATCTTTTTATGTTATCGTATAGACTTATAGCGTTTGGAACATTGAAAAAAGTAGAAAAAGAAAACAGTGCTAGAGCTATAATGAAAAGAAAAAAAAAAGAAAAACAGACAGTCAGAACATGGATCACTAGCGAACATTTCACACCTTGAAGGCATGTATTTTTCGTCTGAAAAAAATGTCAACATGATACATACTCGAGGGTCAAACGCAAGTATAAGTATTACAGCTGTCTATTCATTTTTTTTATCGTCGAAACAAATGATGTAACGTGCCATTCAACTCAGGTGTTCGATTAACCAATAAATTTGGTCGGAACCTATAACCGGGCTATATCTGGGTTAAGGGTCAATCATGTGTAGTCCGATCCAACCAAGCTAGTAATTAATCTATTATTATTATTATTATGATTATTATTATTATTATTGTTATGATGATGATGAAGAGGGAGGCTATGGTAATATGCATGCATAGTGCCGATCAATATCTTCGTTTTCGAAATTTAAAGAGTCAATATGAACCGTTCAACATAATTTATGTATGAGTATGTACCTGCATAGTAAGTTTTATATATTTTTTTTAATTTACTATTACTTTTTAGATAGGTAGAAAATCACTATTTTTGAATGGTATGTAATTTTTAGATCAAGTGATTTTTCTACCTATCACAAAAAAAAGTAAAAAATGTAAAATTTGTTTTACAAGTACAATTTCATATGAAAATCGTGTTGAACAGTTCAGATTGATTGTTCGAACTTAAAAAATGAAGAATACCCATTTTACCCTTTATTAAAAGCATAAAAAGTCCATCAGACTCAAATTTAATTACGAAGAGTTCCTCTACCGTCCAATCCACGCGCATCACATTAAGATCTGCGTGTAGCTTCAATATATGTGTGTTGGCTTTAAGATTCATGCTGATCTAGTGCGCAAGAATTTTAAAGCAATTTTGATACCGTGCATTATATTAAGAGGATTTGGTGAGCACAACTCCAAAAGTATATCGGATCGGCTTCAAACAACGAATCCAAACCATTGAAATTCATGTACTTCATAAGTGATGCATGTAAATGCAAAATTTTGAAAATTTCGAATTCATTTGCTACAAGGTCAAGCGGTCAAAGAAATGAATCTTTTATAAGTTTTTTTATATATTCATTTTCATCATTTCTTTGACCGCTTGACCTTGTAGCAAATAAATTCGAATCTTTCAAAATTGTGCATTTGCATGCATCACTCATGAAGTACATGAATTTCAACGGTTTGGATTTGCCGTTGAAGCCGATCCGATATACTTTTATAGTTGTGCTCACCAAACTCTCTTAATGAGGGCATCACACCCTAGCTTTGCTATATATATATAGTTGGGCTATAGTGAGTTGTGAAGTAAGGGCCTTGTTTTACTTCATGCCCATATTTTCTATATTGAACAGTGTTTTAAATAGCGCGCTATAGCGTTTTTGGACCCCAAACGCTACGCTACGACATCAAAATGCGCTATTTGCGCTACGGCCGCTATAGCGGCCGCTACAGCGCTATTTGTGCTATACAATATGGATTTTTTTATTATTATTTTTAAGCAATTTATATGGGTTTTAAATAAAGGTAAAAAAAATCTCAAACCGAAATTGAATTTGTTGCTACTTGCTACAAATAAATCAATTTGAAATTGGGAATAGAAATTGAAATTTGAATAGAAAAAAAGTCCAAACCGGAATTAAAATTTGAATAGAAAAATAAATAAATTATGTCATGAATCATGATACTTAAGATATTTTTAATAAGAAAAATCGATAGTTTATGATATTACTATGGATATTTTGAACCGCAATTTGGACTTTGTACGGGTTCAATATGAATATTATAATTTCTTAATTACTTTGGTGTTATTTATTGTTCTATGAGACCTTAGATAATGTTGATATTTAGTACAAATATTGAATATACGAAATGTAAAAAAAAAACGCTATTTGGAATAGCTTCCGCTATAGCGACGCTATTCGCTATAGCTTTTTTTTTAGCCTTCCCGCTACGACGCTATAAACGCTATTTAGAACCTTGATCCGAACCACTCAACATGATCTCCATATTGAAATGTTCTAGGAGACTAAATTTTACATTTTTTGAAATTTTTTTACTAACTTTAGAATATTTCAAAATTACTGTTTTTTTATGGTCCAAAATCTATTCAAAAATAGCGGTTTTCTACCTATCTAAAAAAATAGTAAATTTTTTGTTTCCAAGCACATTTAAATATGGATATCATCTTGAGCGGTTTGGATCAACTGTTTGGTCTTTGCAAACGGAAATATATATATATATATGAGATAGACTAATGTGCTTTCGGTAGCACTTTAGCCGAAGTGCTACCGATTCAAAATCAGATTTTCAAAGTGCAAATGATCGATCCGAACCGTTCAAGTTGTTCTCCATATTGAAATATGCTTGGAGACCAAATTTTACATTTTTTGAAATTTTTTTACAATTTATTAAGCCACTTTGAAAATTGCTGATCACATGGTCCAGAATTTGGTTGCACTGTTTTTACTGTTCACCCCGGATCAGCAATTTTCAAAGTGGCTTAATAAATAGTAAAAAAATTCCAAAAAATGTAAAATTTGGTCTCCAAGCAAATTTCAATATGGAGAACAACTTGAACGGTTCAGATCGACCATTTGGACTTTGAAAATCTGATTTTGAATCGGTAGCACTTCAGCCGAAGTGCTACCGAAAGCACATTAGTCTCTCTCTCTCTCTCTCTCTCTCTCTCTATATATATATATATATATATATGGATAGGCTATCATGCTTTGGGAAGTAAAGATGGTGTTTTAGTTCTCCCTCATATCTTTATTTTCAAAGTTCAAATCGTCGATCCGAACATCTCAACATGATCTTCATATTGATATATGCTTGGAGACCAAATTTTATATTTTTTGAATTTTTTTTACTATTTTTTTAGAATTTTTGAAAATCACAGCTTTTCATTAAAGAAAATAATAATAAAAAATTCAAAAAAAACACTGATTTTCAAAAATTCAAAAAAAATAATAGAAAATTTTCAAAAAATGTAAAATTTGGTCTCCAAGCACATTTAAATATGAAGATTGTATTGAGAAGTTTGGATCGACTATTTGAACTTTGAAAATGGAGATATGAGCGGGAAGTAAAACACCATCTTTACTTCCCAAAACATCGTAGCATTACTATATATATATATATATATAGAGTCTGACTTAGCTACTTCATGAAGTAAAACAACTTTGTACTTCACGTCATATCTTCATTTTCAAAGTTCAAATAGTCGATTCGAACCTTCCAACATGTTCTCCATATTGAAATGTGCTTGGAGACCAAATTTTACATTTTTTGGAATTTTTTTACTATTTATTAAGTCACTTTGAAAATCTGAAAATCCTTATGAACAGTAAAAAACAGTAAAATTTTCTGGACCGCCGGATCAGTGATTTTCAAAGTGGCTTAATAAATAGTAAAAAAATTCCAAAAAATGTAAAATTTGGTCTCCAAGCACATATCAATATGGAGAACAACTTGAGCGGTTCGGATCGGTCGTTTAGATTTTTAAAATGAAAATAATGAGGCGTGGAGCACCAAGTCGTTTTACTCCATGAAGTAGCTAAGCCCAGCACTATATATATATATATGAATTATGCTATTGTGCTTTGCAAAGTAAAGCCATTGTTTTACTTCGGCTTACTTTTTGGATTTTCAAAGTCCAAAACTTCGATCCGACCGTTCAAGTTGATCTACATATTGAAATGTGCTTGCAGACCAAATTTTACATTTTTTGGAATTTTTTTACTATTTATTAAGCCACTTTGAAAATTGCTGATCACATGGTCCAGAATTTTGTTGCACTGTTTTTTCTGGACCATGTGATCAGCAATTTTCAAAGTGGCTTAATAAATAGTAAAAAAATTCCAAAAAATGTAAAATTTGGTCTGCAAGCACATTTCAATATGTAGATCAACTTGAACGGTCGGATCGACATTTTGGACTTTGAAAATCCAAAAAGTAAGCCGAAGTAAAACAATGGCTTTTACTTTGCAAAGCACAATAGCCCATCTCTCTCTCTCTCTCTCTCTATATATATATATATATATATATATATATATTTAGGGGTAGCCCTAGGCAGTTGAACTTGCTAGTTAAAGCATGTTTAATAGCATTTCCTTTCTACAATACACCAAATAATTATTATTATTTTCCTATTTCTTCTATTTCTTAGTTGATTTTGATCAATTATCAGTATGAATTGCAGTGGTCATTTAATATTTATAACATATCTTTCATATGTACATGTGATCTTTTACACACAAGATATTTGTCTTTCTCACTGTATCAAAGATGAATTCTCAGTGTTTAATAATAATTTTGGGCGTAGTAAAAAGCCAAAAGCAGAACTGGAAGGGCATCATCTTCATTACCATATTTTGACATCAATCATGTAACGGTTCATATACTATTCCCGACAGTTTCTTTGTTCTTCTCTTCTCCCAACAGTAGGCTGTTGCCTTTTCATTTAATATATATATGCTTTTGCATTGTTTCTGTTCTTTCCAACAGTTCATTTTAATTATAAAAAGGACAGTTTTGCTTTTAAAGAACTAAAATCGGATATACGACCTATATATTAAACATGTTCAGGGAGGACGTGACTTGCAGGTTGAGCGAGTTCAATTTACACTCGTATAAAAAAAATAAAAAAATAAGGGGAAATTTTCATGTATACCTTCAAAAATCTTGAAATTGTGTATTACTCTGAAATTCACAATATCATATTTACCCTTATAAATTTCAAAAACTCGCAAAAGTTCTCAATTTATTGCGTTTTATATTGGAACTCATTTTAAATTTATGAAATTCTTATTTTATTCTATATTTAAAAAATAAAAATACGTAGTGTTTGTAAAAAAAAATGTTTAGTCTTTTAATTAATTGATCGGTTTCTAAGGGCAAATAGTTTATTTCTCTACGGATGACACATACACATTGACATTTAAAGCATACACTTGTGTGTATGGCACAAATCATTTGTCCTCACAACTCACTAATTAGAAGACTAAATATACTACATATTTTTATAATAAAGGGTAAAATGAGTTTAAAAAAAGAGACAATAAATTGGATAAATTTGCTAGTTTTGTAAATTTAGATGGGTAAATATGATATCATTCATTATAGAGGGGATATACGTAATTTCAAATTTCTTTAAGGCTATACATGAAATTTTCCAAAAAAATAATACCTATTTTTTATATTTACTCGATCACAACTACATTGGAAAGTCCGAAATTTTTATTAATAACCCCAAACAAAAGAAAAATATCAAATCTAACTCCAACTTGAAATTTTTTTCAAAAATGACCTAACCGCCCCATGACTGGGCGGTTCACCCTACCCACAAAACCGCCCAATCATTGGGCGGTCCACACGGCCAAGCAAACCGCCCCATGGTGGGGCGGTTCACTATGCAGACTATAAATTCCCAATTCTGCCTCTCATTCTCACACTCTCTCGCCCTCGCCCTCGCCCCAATCGCTCTTCTTTCTCTGCAGGTAATTTTTTTTTTATTAGTTTTTATTATTATTATTTTATTATTTATTTTACTATGCATTACTGTAGATACTGTAGATTACTGTAGATACTGTAGATTACTGAAGATTACTGTAGATTACTGTAGATACTGTAGATTACTGTAGATTACTGTAGACTACTGTAGATTACTGTTCATTTTTTTATTTTATTTTTTAAATTAATTTTATTAATTTTTTTTTTAATGTTGTTATTTACTAATAATTTAACTGTGTACTATTATTTTGTAACTGATAAAAGTTTGTTTATTAATGTAGATAAAATGTTGGTTACACTATATGTGGGCGGGAAGTTCGAGGTGGGTGTGGAGGGAGTACGTTACTCGAAAGATCCGACCCACGGCTTTGAGGTAAATGAAAACACCTCATTTCTGGAACTAAAGCAAACGGTATTCGAAAGGATTGGTGTAACCCCCAACCGGTATGACATAGATTTGGTTACTCGGGTTGACGCAGGGCGGGATAGACCTTACTATGTAAAGTATCCAATAACAAATGAGGATGGTTGGAGATGTGTTTACAATACTTTTCAATCTACGGGTACCCCGATAATGGAGTTGTATTCCAGAAAGTTTCTGCATCGGACCAGGGTTGGACCTTCTACAGACCATACAGGTTATGATAGCCCAGTGCAGCAGCACTCGGGTTTTGACCACTCGGGTAACCAAAACTTGGGTCATGTATCACCGTCTGAACCGCACGCACCACCCGTTCATACTGATTACACTGCTGATTACACCACTGATTATACCACTGATTATAGCACCGACCTACCACCACCACCACCTCCACCTCCTATTCAACCCGTAGTAGAAGCCAGATTTCCTTCTGTACCACCGTCCGTACCTATACTTGTACCTGTTATTGTTCCCCGGAGAGATGCTATGCTGGAGGCTGAAGGGATTGATGCCATACCAGCACAAAGGAATCAAATATGTCTTTGATTGAACAGATTTCGGTTGGTCGACAGCGCAGGGCGACTGTGTGCACAGGCTGTGTATGCAACACGTTGCAGACAACCTCTACAAGCATGTCGGATTCGACCATGGGTTGCAGATACATTTAAAATTGGATGCAGAAGGAAGAAGCCGAGGAGGCTGGAAGAGATGTTCAAAGAGTTTGCCAAGGTATGTATATTTTAGATGAAATTTTAATAAACTATTTACTTATATTTTTCTAATCTGAAAAATTATTTCTGTGTAGTATTGTCCGAAGGAAAATTCGTACTTACTCAAGGTGGGGAAAAATAATCCGAGAGATCTGCAAGAAGCACCCGCATATGAGAAAATATTTCAAGCAAAAGATGGAGGTTGGAGATGGGGAATAATGACAACAAATGGGTCCGAGTCCTTGAATGCTGTTTTCAAGCAGAGCCGAATGTTGCCCGTGGCAGCCATTGTGGAGGACACTTTCTACAAGCTTAATGCATGGTTCGTTGACCGCCGTGATAAAGCAACAGAATTACTCGCCAGGAACCAAACATTTTCAACAAGGGTGGAGGGCAAATTACGCAAACATAGGGAGAAAGGTTCAGTTATGACCGTTGTCCCGTATGGGGGTCGCTTGGAATTCGAAGTTCACTCTCCGAATGAGTACGCTCCAACCAACCGTAGAGCAGATGGGACTATGGAGTTTATTAAAAGGCCTTTCAAGTATGTAATTTAATATGGTTATTTAACTTCTTTTTATATTAGAAAAGGGAGAAGGCCCCACAAGCGTGCTGTAATGACAATGGATCAGATGCAGGGTAGGCGAATGGGACATCAGGCTCGCCGTTCAACTTGTGACAGGCAGCGAGCAGGTACATTTCATTTTATATTTTATAATTCCTTTTACATTTCAAGATTTCAATAACATACCATTTTTGGTGAACTGGAATGCAGATGCCATCAACGAAGCCAACGAAAGAGAAAATGCTAGAGTTGTTGCGGAGGCAACCGGTAGCGGTAGTAGTCATGCAGAGGCATCCGGTAGCGGTAGTAGTGTCGCACAACAGACTGGAAGCAGATCGAGAACTCGTCGACTTCTAAATTTGTTCGGTCGTCGTCGCTAAATTTGTGAACTGATTTAATTAGTAGTTTTGTAACTATTTTTGTATGCTTCATTTTTGTTATTTTCATAGCGCAATTAAATATACACAAATTGACAACATAAAAATATTTACCACATTAGCCAAATCGACAATCAATACAACAGCCGTATAATCGACAATTATTATAAAAGAATCGACGGTTCTAACGTCAGACGACGCATCCAAACTCAACCAAATTTTATTTAAAATTACAATAAAAAAAATATATCTTACAAAAATAATACAAACTTATCATAAATATATCTTAATAAAAAAGATATCTACACAAAAAAAATATATCTTAAAAAAATATATATATCTTATAAAATACTAAAAAAAAATCCTAACATATCTGTAATAAAAAAAAAAAAAAAAATTATGGCTAACCGCCCGATTAGGGGGCGGTTTTATTGGCCGTGTGGACCGCCCAACCACTGGGCGGTTTTGTGGGTAGAGTGAACCGCCCAGTAATGGGGCGGTTGGGTCATTTTTGAAAAAAATTTCAAGTTGGGGTTAGATTTGATATTTTTCTTTTGTTTGGGGTTATTAATAAAAATTTCGGTTGGAAAGTAAACTAAATAAATAAACATGAAGTTTGACTCCAACTGAATTGGAAAGCATGGTTCCTCTGACCAACGACCATTTATAACTCTATCAAGACTTTGCTATTGATACAAATTTTGGTTGCATAAAATTAGAGTTTAAATTAAAAATGGAATCGATATATAAGCCAGTAGTTAGATGATGATAAGTCTCACCTTACCTCACCTCACCTCATATAAAAAAAGTAGGTTTAATTTTTGTAAGAAGTATTTAAAAAAATACTGTCGAAATTAAAGAAGATTCTTATTTTAAAAAAAAAGTAGCCCCCTCCCCCCCCTAAAAATGTTGAGAATTAGTTATATTTATTATGTGTTTGAAAAAAATTATACTATAGTTATACTACACAAAATGATTATTTCATTCTCCCAACCTTATTTTTACTGTAAATTTGAACTTCAAGATTTTTATTTCATGGGTTGTAACTTGTACCTTCTATTTTAATAAAATCATCACGGGCAACTGCTGTCAGTTTTATAAAAAAAAAATGATTTTTATTTCATTCCTCCAAACTTATTTTCAAAATGATCCATTTCCTAGTAGAGATGCCTGAGATCAGTATAGTCATCCGTCTGAGTTACCATGCATTTTTTTTTTCTTGCAAAAAGAATGAATAACTTAATTTGCTCTGTAAGTTTGGTAAACAAATATAGTACTTCAGGTTTAGTTAACTCAAGATGTTCACCCTTTTGGACAAGCATCCTATCATTTAGACATATAGTAGAAGGGACCAACTAATTACTATCCCCCATCTCCCATCCCCCATTCATCCCCCAGTCAATAACTGTCTTTGTTGACTACTAATTAAGAGGGGACCACAAATTTCAGCGCTAAAAGACAAAACAAAACGTGTCATTATCGCAGTGAGTGCAAGTATTCATATATAATACATCAAGTATTCATATATAATACATAAAGTATTCATATCTAAGATATCAAGTATTCAAAAAAAAAACTGGACACATCATTCACTCATCTTTTACACGTTTTTAGAGGTGGGTTTTTTTTCTCCGTTCATTCTAATCAATATTTCTAACAATCTAGTAGGAATTTTGCAAATATAAAACCACGAACGTTTTTTACAAAATTTTCTCTTTCAAATGAGATCCATGATGACATACTTTCGAGTTGTTCGTTGCACAAGTATTCATAGCTTGTCATTAAAGTATTCATATATCATCAAACAAGTATTCATACCTCATCAGTATTTCACAAATAAAAAACTAGACACATAATTCACTTATTTTTTACCGATTGAAATTTCGTTACCACTCAATTACTGGAAGTGTCCAGTACACTCTATCTTAGGTATGAATACTTGTTCGACGAGGTATGAATACTTGCTCGACGTGGTATGAATACTTGCATGACGAGATATAAATAATTTTACGAGGTATGAATACTTGCGCGACGGATAACTCAAAAGTATTTCATCATGGATCTCATTTGAAAGATAAAATTGCGTAGAAGACGTTTGTGATTTTAGATTCGCAAAATTCTTCACAAATTGTAAGAAATATTAGTTAGAGTGAACGGAGAAAAAAAATCACCTCTAAAAACGTGTAAAAGATGGGTGGGTGATGTGTCCAGTTTTTTTTTAAATACTTGATATCTTAGATATGAATACTTAGTGTATTATATATGAATACTTGATGTATTATATATGAATACTTGCGCGTCAGTTATAAAAATTTTCAAATATAAGTGGTCCCCCACGTAATTAATGATTGATACACGTTTTATTTTGTCTTTTTGTACTTGAAGTTGTGGTCCCCTACATAATTAATAATTGGGGGATGAATGGGGGATAGGAGCCGGGGGGAAAAAAATCTTTATCCATAGTAGAATTAGGTATTAATAGAATCATTGGTACTAGACAAGAAACCTCATTTTGGTTAGATAGGTGGGCTGGTGAATGTGTTTTATATTGTTTGTACCCTAATCTATTTCGCATCTCCACTGAACCCCTTATCACAGTTTCTAGGGCTTTCACTTCTACTACTATTTCCTTACAATTCAATAGACAACTCACAGGAATTACTTTAGCTGAATGGCATCACCTTATATTCTCTTATCCTTTCTCCTCTGTGTTTACTGACATTTCCCAAACCTGATAGGATTTTTTGGAGATGGCACTCATCTGGCCAATTTACTGTACATTCTCTTTATCAGTGGTTAGAATTTGGAGGCATTAAGAACTCAACCTATACTACCCTCTGGAAAACAAAAATCCCCCTCAAGATAATTTTTTTTATGTGGTTACTAAAAAAGGGTAAAATATTGACAAAAGATAACTTAGCTAAAAAGGGTTGGACTGGAGACCAAACTTGTCATTTTTGCAACTCTTTAGAAACAATTGATCACATCTTTGTCACCTGCCCTATAATCTCAACTCTTTGGTCTTGGATTGCCAATCACAACAATTTTACTTTTAATTGTGAACATAGAACATATTTGTGGCTTTTAGATGCTTGGATTTCTCTTAAAGATTGTTTATTAATAGAATTAATTAGAGCAGCCACAGTCTGGACTATTTGGTTGGCTAGAAATAAAGTATGCTTTAATAATGCTACGATACCCTCTGTAGCTACATTAGGTTCTCAAATTATTTTCTTAACTTCTTATTAGTGTAAAACTAATTCTAATGAATCTTTCTTTAAATTAACCTTGATTCTACCTATGGATGTTACACAATTGTCTCAGGCAGGCAATCCTATAATCTTATCGGAGACAGATACATTGGAGGTGGAAAGCGATACTTGGGATTCAAAGGAAGATCCATGTCTTGGGTTAGAGAGGTCAGACCTCTCTGACTTTCTACGAGACAGAGCAGAATACGATCTCATTGACGCTGCCTTCTTCCATTCCTCTGATCCCACTACCCATGCTTGCTCTTCTTCTGCTGCCTCTTAATTTTCTCTAATGAACTTTTCTACTCTCTCTGTTTTGTATGATGTATGCCTAACTAATCTTTACCCTTATGTTTGTTAGATATCTTCTAACTGCTTCACAACTTGTGAGATTTTGTTACTTTGTTACTTAGATGCTACTATACTGCCTCTAGGCATTCTTGTATGAACCAATTTGTTTCTATGAAAACAGGTGGTATATACCACTTTTATCAAAAAAAAAAAAAAAAAATTGCTCTGTAAATCTGCCCAAGTATAGTTTTTTTTGTTGCCTTCTTAAGAAAAGAAATATATAGTAATTTATCACATCAATTATGAATGAAATGGACACCATGCTAAAATAAATAATTGAATTGATATTACCAGAATGTAAAACAGAGGAGTATTTAACACGGACAATTATGTATCTCTTTATTACTGTATTACCTAATGAAACAGGAGAAATTGCTTGTCTGCAGCGCCTTCGGATGTACATCCAGAACAGTGATCAATGAATCGAAATATTCTGTTAAGATCCCTGTTACATACTTCGGTCGAGTATTTGTTACAAAATTCTGAGAATAATACTATTCTATATATGACAGGTAGTGCACGGTGACAGTTGTCATGAAATCAGATCCAAAAATACCTGATCGTATAGAATGAGATCTGAGCCGGGGCGGACCAGATTTCCGATTCATGAGATTAAACGATTAAACATGGATGAAGGTGAATCATATAAAATTTTCATGTTGTGTATGAGAATAAATATGAATGAAGGTATATCTTACTTCTCATATTTTACATCTCGTTTGATAATATAAATCATTGCTAAAATTAATTCTCTTAGAAGAGTAAGATGTTAGAAAATGAACATCAATGTGTGACAATGAGTTCTGCACGCGGAGTAATGTGTATAGTAAGTTAATTCTTCTAAAGAAGTAGAGTAACTTAATTCACCTCTTACTTCTATTTTACTCTTCATTTGACAACATAAGCGCATAGTAAGAAGTTTATCCCACCTCTTAATTCACAACTAAATATGACCTGTCGAAGAATCGAGCAAGCAGCATAGTAATTGGGGGGACATAGATGAGTACCGTATACCAGACTAAGACGGTACGAGTCAGGTAGAGATCATGGGACTGGTATGGTGGTACGATTCTGGTAGGAACAATAGGACTGGTACGGATCGTTTCTGGTGAAGACTGGTACAGACAACGGACTAGTACGAGGGACTACAGACTGTTACAGAACAAATCCCACCATGCTGGTACGAAAGGCTTGCTCATATAGGAGTGGTAGAGGTGCTTAGAGTTGTTTTTGATCGCACTGAGTTCAAAGAGACGTTTTGCCTATTAGGGACTTAGATGCAATTTTACCTCATATTTTTCTTTAAAAAAAAAAAAACTAAACCTGACCAAAATCCTCAACATTCTTATCCGTAGAGAAGCAACCTCCATATCTCTGTTAGAATTGATGTTTTGATCCCGGTTGATTCCAGGTCTCTCTGAGCTTCTCAAAGAAAACCCACCAGTTGGCAGTTCATCTCCATTGTATAAAATTCCTTCATGTTGGAAGGAAATATTCATTTAAAAAAATGAGCGATAAAATACTTTGGAGGAAACTGTTGAAGTATCTCCTCATAATTAAGAGATTAGTTGGAAATATTTTCTTATATAAAGTGATAAATTGTTACAACTTTAAACATGTGTGATTTTATAAAATGTTAGTACTTTATTATATATTATACGTTTCAACTTCCAAAGTGTGCGGCTCTGGATTTTATATATGAATAAAATATTGCATTACGAATCCTAATGCAATAATGATGAAAGATATCAGTACACATTCCTACGCACATAAAATTATACATGTTCATTAACATTATGGAAACTCTCTTTCAAAAATTGGCAAAAGGGTAGTTCATGTTTCAATTTAAAAAAAAAAAATTATAACCTAATCATACTCAATTTAACGGTGCCAGTGACCACCACAATCTATATACGAAATTTCAAGGAAAGAATTAGTACTTGATACCAACTGACATGGCATTAAAAAATCGCATATCTCACTGCATAGCAATGTCAAACATAGATTTCAGTATATATCTAGTCAGTTTTAGAGAAAACAAATTGCAAATTAAAGATACCAATTTAATTAGTTCCAAAATGTTACAAGTTATTACATTAAAACTCTTAATAGCATACATGTACTCAATTTACCGTTTAATAACTTGATCCCTAGTTTAAAGGAGAGATAATTAACAAATAATGGCCTACCTTATTTTTGTTTTTGATTAAAGGGCTCAGTACATCCAGCATCTTAAGTTGTCATTCATGTCTGATTTCCTTTTGAAAACCCGTTTGTTCTCAATAGGTTTTATCCCAATCGGAGGATCAATCAAGTTCCATACTTGATTGTCGTACATAGACTGCATTTCAGATTACATGACTCCTAGCCATTCTGCAGAGTCGGGACTCGTCATCGCTTCCGTATAGGTCAAAAGATCTTCAGTATCTAAGTATCGGTGAGGGTCTTTGGCACATGGCCCTATCAGATCCGAAGTATCGCATTATTCAGAAGAGAGGGGACTTTGTGTCGCACAGTACTATCATTGTTGTTTCTTTTTTAGGTTATACAAGAGCCCGTAGTTTTACATTGTATGATCCGCCTAGTAGTTGGATCCAGTGTATTATCTAAGTAGTCTCAAATCGGTAGCAACAAAAGAGGCCCATAAGATACATTTTGAAACTTTACTAATTAGGCCCAGAAAATAGGAAAGACGAAACGGATGAGAATCCCGGATTCATACGTCTATTCATAGTAAAGTTTTTATGGGCCAAAATGTAAAGGAAAAAATAAGGCCTTACTGGCATGTGTTGCTGAGGCCCGACAATTAATCCTAGTCCGATCCAAGTCACTGAAAGGAGAATTTTCAAGGGAAGGAAACATAATCGAATTATTATGCTTGTCGGGTCTAAACAAAAGAAATCTGGCTCATGATGGAATGCTTACGAGATCGGAGATTCATAAAATTATATGAAACTAGTAGGTAACACATGCAATTCACAGGGTTGTATATGTAGAAGTAGAACTTAGCAATACTAGATCCTGTTTGGCAGGGGTCCGGATCCCCTAAAGTAATTCAATTTTTGGGATTAGATACGGACTAATCCAGCCCGCATAGAGCAAAGAAGCCCCTTTAATCTGTCGGTCCAATTCGAATATGACAATCCGGAACGAAACTACAAAAATTGAGTTACTTTATGAGATCAGAACTCGTTTGAGCAGAGGAATAACTCGATCACTTTGTAAAACATAAGAAACAAAAAAAAAAAAAAAAAGCTGGTTGTATAAAAAGTAGAAAAAAATATATAAATTGGGATTCTCCAATGTACAAAGTAAAAAAAAAAAGGTGGCAGTCAATAAACAAAAAATCATCATTTGTACTTCGTCAAATATAGAAAAATACAATCAAATATCAAGCAAACACTGCTTCAAATATGAAAGACATGAAAAGCATCCAAATTTTAGGACCAGGTATCAGTCATCGACATCGTTTATGAAGAAATAATTGTACCTTGAAAGAGTTGCGTTGCTTTAATTGGAAAACACAATCAAATATCAAGCAAACACCACTTGATCCATCTGAGGTCAATGCATGGTCTAATATTCCCCAATTATTTGGCACACCACGGCCACCTAAAATAAACTAATTTGCAAACTAATATATAGTTTAGATAGGTAACTAATGATTCACCGAGTAAATTAGTAACTTGCAAACGAATGTAGTTAAAACAGCTAAAATACGACTCACTAAGTCAAAATTTATTCTGACCTCCTTCTGGATATGATAGAAACCATCTGATCCGCTTTAATTCGTGCATACGAAAATTGACACGAGCACATACGAATATTAAAACAGGCTGCACGGATTTTAAAGTGAATTGAAAAATCCTGTAGTCCATCGAACCTAAAGTAAGTCCGGTGAGCGCCAGGACCTACTTTGCAGTCACCCAACAGAAATGTCTATACAAACGTCTTCACCAAAAGTAATTAAACATTACTGGAGTTTTATTAATAATAAAAAAATTCAAAATTTAACAATTTACACCCGTTTTCGGATTATTTCTGATTCTGCCCAATTCAAAGAATAATTTTTCGGATCCGGACTTACTTTCCGAAGAATAATTCTCCGTATTTGAGATTCTTTTTAAACAGAAAATGATATGATTTATTTATTTTTTAAATTGTAATATTAGAAATATTTTATATATTATTTAAAAAAAATGAAATACTATATAATTTGATTTATTAGAAAGATTGTGACAAATAACCCGGATCAATATTTTCAGGCCGGATTTTTTGCAGCTCTAAGAAAAATTAAAATATTTCTTTGTGTGTTGTTGGAAAAAAATAAAAATATTTTGGATCTGAGTTATTGATCCCGGTTCAAAATTTACTTCTGAGTAAATACATAAATTATTGTGGTGTACAATTAAATTCTAAGATATTGTATTTATTTTGAAAAAAAATGATAAGAAATCATTTCGTCTGACTTTTGTCAGAGAAAAATGATAAAAAATGATAAGAGTGGTCCATCAGTGTGGTGACTCGTGTGGCATGCTCTGGCTGAGACTCCTAGCAGCTCGTTTGACCTGCATCCGGTGATATTGTGTTGATGTAATTCACCGGATCCTCTATGGCCTCCATTAGGGTTTGCACCTCAGCCATGGCGACTTCTTTGAAGTTTTTCGGTCCTTCTAGTAAAGCTCTGAGCTCTGCCGGAATGGAGGCCAGATGTAGCCCTCTACAGGTTTCTTTCAGCACTTTTTTGGAGCATGCTATGAGATAATCGTCTTTTGTTTCCCCTATGTTAGTCCACATCATTGCTTCTATTTCTTCATCAATTTGTTGGGGTGTTGGGGTAGGCACCGGTGGCATGGTGTATCGAGGTGGTTGAATTGGGAAATCTGTGGCCTAGTTCAAGGGGCCTCTCTCCCAAGTAACCGGCGATACTGGAACCGGTCAACCGGGTATTCTTGTCCACCTATTACCACACCGATGTTTTCTGGAATGCGCTGGAGATTGTCTGTGGCCACCGCTACCCGCCAGGCAGTGAAATCAGTGCTGCACTCCGGGGCCACTGTACCAAGGTATACACCAAAGTCTGCTACCGCTTTGCTTGCCCGGTGTTCACTCCAGAGGCTGATCGGCAGCCCGACTAGGTCAATGAGGAAATTAAATCTTGGCATGGTTACTTTTGCGTCGTCTAACGCACACCATTGTTGGAAGGTGAATCATTGTTCCCGCAGTGATCTAGGCATGGCTTTGATAAATGTGTATACTGCTAACCCTCGTGAGAGGTGGATGAGGAATCGTTCTCCAGTGAGCTGAGCAATTCTCACTTCTTCTTCCTTTGCCAGTTTTGTAGCTACGGCTAGTTAGAGAACTTCTTGTGCATTTATGGAGACATTCGAGGAGGTCACATTCATAACTACTGCCCTGCTTAATCTCTCTAATTCTTGGGAATAAGATTCATCTTTCTCCATGAAGCACATAATTTTCTTTGGCCTGTTGCCTGGTAGCGTTGGTTTTGGTGGCTGAGAATCACCTGCTAGCAGTTCATTGAACCCTAGTTCAAACCAACTCAGTGTTGCTGTGGTCTTAGGGCGGTAAGGTTCAGCTACATAGTTTAGGGTGGTAACCATACATTAGCTGGCAATATGGCCATCGGCCCCGCATTTACCACACTTGCGGGAGTTCCGGCAGCGGGAAGCGGTGTGGCCAAACAGCAGTAGTTGAGCCTGGTGGAGCTCTTGCTAACCTAGTTGAGCCTTCAGAGGAGGCTGAGCCGGTGGCGCTGGCGGCTAGGACTTGTGCGTAGGTCCTCTTGCTAGGGTAGGGGACGTAGAGGCGGACTTGGTCTAGGGATACGTTGGATGGGGTTCTCCAAACTTAGAGGAAGCATCTTCTCCTTGTTATTACTTGTCATTCACCTTAAGTCACCATCGGAATCACCAGCAGAGAGTGTTTGTGCTTAGTTCTGAGCCCTTTGTTTAGATCGAACATAATATATCTCCTCTTGAATCACATTTGTTTGCAGTCTACAGCCAGAACTGAATGGTAATGCATACGCTGCGATTCGTGCTGCGAAACTATACAAGTTCGACCCAAGAAACCAATTCGTTGCAACGCTTGAAACACTTGTAAGTTGTAACACAGGAGAGGATAGACACATAAAAGCAAATGTATAATTTATTGTTTGTCCGGTCAGTCAGTTGTACGTCGTTGGCTCCCTCTATTACAACTTGCAACGGTGCACCGACTATTCACATGCTTCATTTCCTTGCGTGAATCCAGACAAGTTTGTCCGGTCTAATTTCTAGCATCTTCCATTTGTTGACGTACGGTGAAGTTAACACGATATTTAAAAAAAATGAGCTGCACCTTGCACCGTGTGCGGTGTCTACTGTCTAGCCGTGTCGTCTGTCAAATGTGTCATGTTGTGTTGACACGTTTAATAAGTTCAGACGTGTCGTAGTGTACATGAATCAGACACGACACGTGTTAGAATGTTGTACAATTTGCATCCCGTGAGATGTAACAAACTTTGAGTTAATATGCAGAAAATCCGGACCATTCAAGATCTTTCCGTACGAATCTCAAAGCACAATAATATTGTGCCCCGGTGCATTCCGAACAATGAAAAAACAAATTAGTCCAATTTTAGATTAATTGAAAAATTAAATTATCTCGGAAGATGCGGATCCAATGTTGTGTTTGTGTTTGTGCTTGTGCGTGTTTTCTTTTTCTGGCTTTTTTCTATTTATTTTATGAAAAATGTTAAAATAGTATAAAGAATCATTATATAGAGTTTCTTTGAGAATCCATTTGCTTAAATCTGAGACGATTGAGAAATGTTGTAAAGCAGTAAAGGGTTTCTAATAATATTTTTTTTATATAGAAAGACAAATGTTTAAACCTACTGAATTTTAATGTCTATAAAAATTTCATTCAGATTTCAAACATACAATTTCTCATTTAAAGAATATTAACTTTTATCAGTAAATCAAATATTGATTCTTGAATTTCTGAATAATTATGTTCATAATTGTAAACAAACATTCTACATTAGAAGTAACAACAAAACTATTTCTACTGTGATGGAGAACATTTTTGAAGGATCATCCGTACATAAGTAACAAGAATTGAAAGGAAATGACATATATAATAAGAGTAGAACTAGGGTGCTCCTAAGCTCACCAAGCCCTTCGTGAGCGCGACTCCAAAACCTATCGAATTGACTTCAAACGACATTTTCAAACCGTTAGATGTTTAATCTATATTAAAATGTGCTTGGAGACCAAATTTTACATTTTTTGAAATTTTTTTACTATTTATTAAGATGGTTTGAAAATCGCTGTTTTTATTAAAATTCTGCACCATTGGAAAACAGCGATTTTCAAACCATCTTAATAAATAGTAAAAAAATTCCAAAAAATGTAAAATTTGGTCTCCAAGCACATTTTAATATAGATTGAACATCTAACGGTTTGGAAATATCATTTGAAGTCAATTCGATAGGTTTTAGAGTCGCGCTCACAAAAGGGCTTGGTGAGCTTAGGAGCACCCTAGTTCTACTCTATATAATAAAATATATATGGATCAATAGCTGGCTCATAGGATTTTTTTTTTATAAACCATAATTAAAAAATTGATTTTTAGGAAACCAACGTGATTTTTTTTTTTTTTACAAACATCATAAGAACTGAACTGCCATTTCGGTCCCGGAATTTTTTTTTTTTTTTGGGACCGAAATGGCATTTCGGTCCCGACTAGTTTCACAACTTTTCACAGCTTTTCGCAGTTTTTTTTTGTGAAACTAGTAGGGACCGAAATGTCATTTCGGTTCTAATAGTTTTTGTAAAAAAAAAAAGTAATCATGTTGGTTTCCTAAAAATCAATTTTTTAATTATGGTTTATAAATAAAAAATTGGGCTCATATTAAACAAAATTTAAGGATTCTGTTTAAGACAACATACTAATGGCTTGTTATTAAAACTCCCTCGGTTAAAGTGAATTAAGGGTGTCAATGGTACGAATTGAATGAAAGCATTTACACAACTATATTTTTATAAAATTAGTCTTATTCATACTATATTTTTACCTGATTAAATATTAACCTTACATATATGCTATTATTCTCATCCGTTAAAATAAACGGATACAAAATAAAAAGGTGATTATCAAATACAATGATAACTTATATAATTTAATCCAAAAATAGAAAAAATATATATATATATTAAACACGTCACATACATAATATCATAAAATAAAGTTATATTTTCCCCATTAATTAAAAAATAAAATTAGAAAAAGTAAAGTGATATAAAATGTTGTATGAGTCAATTTTGTCAAAAATTATCAAAAAATAAATAAAACGTTTGATATCAATTTTATGATAAATTACTGAAAAAAAGTTATATAAAATGTTGTATAAATAAATCTAATAATAATATAAATTGTATAGTTATATATACAAAAAATTAAAATTATCATATACAAGTTAATATTTATAACTAATTCAATAGAATAATATGTATGACATAGATTTTATCATACTCTTATATATACACATATCCATATCCATACTTATAATTAGTTGACAAATATTTTTCTTATCTATACACATATCCATACTCATTAAATTAATGAAAAAAAAATCTTATCATATCCACATTATTATAGACATCATGAATCGTATAAACAAAAAAAATAATTTCAATTACACTTCTAAATTTTACGAACCTATTTTAGACAACTATATGCGGTCAAATGGATCTAGAGAAAGCGAGCGTTCTGTTTTATGCTTTCAAGTTTTTGTTATCAATTTTGAAAGGAAACAAAATTCAATATTGATAAATGTTTGAAGTTAATTTTATTTATTCGAAAATTACATTGTAAATACTTTTACTAATAATTTCCTCGCTCGTTGTCTCACTCATTGGAATGAAATATGCTGTTTTTTTTTTAGGAAAAGCATAAACATATTTTTCCTCATCCAATGGTTGATTTCGTCGAAATTCGTACATGCAAAAATTTGAATAGTTGGATGTGAGAAAACAAATTCCTGCTTTTCCGAAAGAAAAGCAGCAAATTCAGACTCCCACCTACTACCCTCCTCCTTCCCCGCTCGTCATCTCCCCCAATACCCTCCTCCCTCCTCATCTTTAGTATCTAAACTGGAATCATTCTTTAATTTGAGAAACGTAAATTTTTAAATTTAATCTTCATAAAAAATATTTAAGGAATTTTGAAATTAAGAAAGATGAAATAAAATATTTTAGTCTTAATCACTGTTTTCCTAAAATAAATGAGGAAAAAGTTAAAATTTTCCGTGATTGGATTTCTAATCGTAAATTTATTTTTTTATAAAGAAAAAAAAGTAAATTTATAAGCTTCTAATTTATGATATACATTTATCTATTTCAATTAAGACACAATTGTTGACGAAAGAAAAACAACAAATTCGGACTCCCACCCACTACCCTCCTCCCTCCCCGCTCGTCATCTCCCCAATACTCTCCTTCCTTCTCATCTTTAGTATATGAACTGGAATCATTCTTTAATTTGAGAAACGTAAATTCTTAAATTTATTCTTCATAAAAAAATATTAAAGGAATTTTGAAATTAAGAAAGATGAAATAAAATATTTTAGTCTTAATCATTGTTTTTCTAAAATAAATGAGGAAAAGGTTAGAATTTTCCGTGATTGGATTTCAGATTCATCGTAAGTTCATTTTTTTTATAAAGAAAAAAAATAAATTTATAAGCTTGTAATTTATGATATACATTTGTCTATTTCAATTAAGACACAATTGTTGACGGCTGTCATAAATTTTGAGTTTTGATCATGTAGAATTGCATTTTAACAGTTGTGAACAACAATTTGATCTTTCAGACTTGTTTTTCAACTTATTTTTAAAATGCACAGTTAATTATTGTGCTCATACATGGTTACTTATTCATTTAAAAGATAATAATTAAATATAGATGAGAATTACGTTGAAGGCAAGCAATTAAAAATTTGATTGAGGACACAATTAAAAATTTGATTGAGGACAAAGGTGAAAGGTCCACCTTCACGTGGCTTGTCTTACACTCCCCTACTTTGTTACTCACATGGAAATATGGAATCATTATTAGATTCGTTACTTTGTGTTCCAATTGTAGAGATTAATTAAATAATGTATTATTCCCTTTGATTTTATCCTTTTAATATCAACTACTTGAAAAGGAGATATCGGCAGAGACGGTGGATTCCGAACATTGTTTTTAGAAAATAAAAAGGATGATTTGTCAGATTGGGTTTTTTTTTCAAAAATAATAAGGACCAAATTTTAACCAAAGTTTCGGTTCAGATACGGAATCGAAACTTTGATTGGAATTTTTTTTTTTTTAAGTTTGTTTATTTGATTATTTCCTTTTACTTGTTTTTTGCGAGACAATTGTACCTCAAATGAATTATTCTTTGCACCTAATGGACGTTAGAACCCTTTAGACAATTAATAACAGTACAAGTAAATTGTTCTGTTCTTCGCACATATCCTATATGAGGAGGGTTCTAATATCTCATGTCTTTCATATCTCATATTGTATATTTCTGTTTTTAAAGTCCAAACTGTCGATCCGAACCGCTAAACATGATATACATACTAAAATATGCTTAACGATGAAATTTTATAATTTTTGTAATTTTTTTTACTATTTTTTAAGATAGGTACAAAATCACTGTATCTGGACCGTTCAAAAACAGTGATTTTCTGCCTATTTAAAAAATAGTAAAAAATTTTCAAAAATTATAAAATTTCATCCTCGAGCATATTTTAGTATGGATATCATATTGAACGGTTCGGATAGACATATTGGACTTTACAAATGAAGATATAAAATATGAGGTATGATGAGGAATGAAAAGCACGAGGTATTGGAACCCTCTTCATCCTATATATAGCAAACTGCATATTAATCAGTCGTTTCCACAGTTATAATTAAGTGAATATAAATTGTCTGAAGCAATTCCAACGCAATACAAGTTAATTTCTCAAAGAGTCAAAAGTACAAAATCAGAAAACATTAATTATGTAATGCCATGTAAAAAAAGACTACCAGGAAATTCCTATGACAGTATATATTCAAATAAAAGCACACCATCTTATCGCGCCTTTGCACTCTCATTTATTGATAAATGATTTTATTAAATTGATAAGAACAGTTACATATATCTAATGTTCTCGCCGTATATAATTCACACAACAAGAGCCTTCATAACTAAATTTCAAAAGTAAAAATTATAATGGATCAATTATAATTTTAATTAATGTGATCCACAAGTTCTATCAGTCAATAAAACATATGTTACTCGAACATACCAATTATATTAAAATGCATACAACCATGCACTCTTGATAGCTTAATTAGGCCGATCGATTAAGCAATAGTTCCGGTGTAGACGGTGTTGGGCTTCCAGTTCGGCGGGATGACATCCTTTACCACAATCTTCTTGCCCGTGCTGTCGGTAATCTGGAACGAGAAAGGTGGCAGGGTCGGGTGGTTCGGGTCCAACCTCCAAATGGTACCAACATTGTGTGTCATGGGTTCCCAGCCTGTGACACCAGCATATGGCGAGTTGGTTTCCTGTAACTCGACGGCAGTAATGTCGCCACCATCGTACTTAATACTTACGGAAAAGTATATGTTGTTCGAGCCTTCCTCCACATGGAATGAAACGGTGTTTCCTGCACAAGTTGTTTGGATTAAAAAAGAAAAAAAAAAAAAAAAACAAATCAATCCATAAAATACCAATATATATGCACAAGCATGTTTTTTAAATTAGGATTTAGGAACTTGGAATCTGGAGTAGACATTTTGATTTTCTGATAGGATATATATATATACATTTCTCTGGTAATTGGTACCAGTTCAGCTAAATAAATGCTAAAAAATGAGATTTATTCAATAATAATGTGGGTAAATTAATACCCGAGAGAGCAAAAGGAATAAGGAGAGAGAGCAAAGCAAGAGAAACAACAGAGGTAAGGAGACGAGAAGCCATTGTTGTTATTTATTGAAGGAGGAAATTAAGGTTTTCAGAGAAGATGAATTTGATTTTGCTGGGATGAAGTTGAGGTGTATTTATATGTAGAGAACAGACCAAAGAGGGGTGAACCCGTGAGCGGATAAATTGAAAATTACTTCAAGCGCCTACCTGTATTTGGGTTAAATTTAATGAATGGATCCACGTAAAGTGTGGATAAATCGTGATATTATTATACAAGTATTTATGTGTTGAACAATAAATCCAGCTACCACCAATTACAAATAAAGCTTTACCCAATCTAATGATTTTTCACATCAATACAAATGTAGAATCCAAGTGTGTGTAGAGTTAGCTAGACAGGAAAATAAATCTGCTGTGATTCTCGGAAATCACAGGACTCTGCGATTCCGATCTCAACTGTTGGTATTTCTCAAGATGCGTGCATGAAAATTTACTTTTCCAAGAACGTTTCTGAGATCCGCACACGGAAAAGTTTGAACCGTTGATCTCGGAATTTCAGGATCCTGTGATCCCTCTCGGAATCGCAGCAGATTCGGACTCAGCTAGACAGCAAAATTATAACAAAATATAGTGATTTTTCAAATATTTTACGCGTGATGGCTATTAAGGGAAGATGAAAGAACTGAACGGAAATATAAAACTTAAGCAAATTATTACATTTCAAAAACCCCTTGCAGAAAACCTATTTAAATACAAACAAAATCATCCGTTCAAAAATAATGCGTTCTAAGGGGTCACTTTGATGTTGATCTGATTGATTTCGGAAGAAATAACGAAAACCAAAATGTTTGAACGTGTTTTTCAGTGAAATAAATAAAATATAATTGAAATATTATTTTGTTGAGCATATTAACAAGATAATTTAGTTATTCTGAAGTTAATTACTATTTAGCAGATTAATTCAATTCAATTGGACTGATATAAAAAGTAGGCCAATAATTCGAAATTTCTAAAATATTCAGAATTTAGTATACAAAAGTTAGGAATAAGAGATATAATATATACAAAAAATTCATCAAGGAAAACTTTCCAGTGTACCCATACAAACTTTCAAAATAGTCAATTTTTCTATGAAAACACCATAATATCCAATATCCCTATAAAAACTTAACTTTTTTTCTTCCATCCCTGTTCATTTATTTACCCTTTTATTAAATTATTTTAAAAACGAAATTGACAAATATACCCTTCTCATGGCCGGTCTTAAATTATTTTAAATTATGTTAACTCATGGCCGGCCTTAAAATTTGAATTAAAGAAAAGAAATATTGATTGGACTTGTTATGAACTTAGATTTTACTAGTTAGACATTTGAAAATTGATGTGATTAAATGAACTGGACTTGGACTGTTGGATTCAGACTTAGGGCCTATTCGGCGGACGGGAATGGGCACAGGAATGGGTAAAGTTTGAACTGATTTTTACTGTTCACATGGGAAAAGAAAATTCACTCTGAGTGAATTTTTTTTCCCACGTGAACAGTAAAAGCAACCGAACATGCCCTTAATTATTTATACTTGATTGGACTGATTGGACTGGAAGGTTAACAATTGAAGCAGTCTGTAAAAGAAACTGAGTTAACAATTTTAAGTGATCTAATTAAAAAGGTTAAGTAATAAAGAATAATTGATAAATGATGTTATTAATTAAATGAGTACTTTTATTAATTAAATATGATGAGGGGATGTTGAATTAGAAAGGGGATAGAAAGCCTTTGCCGAGTAATATTCATCTAACATAAGGAATCAATGGCATTTCGATGGTCGTTGGACTAAATTGGATCTGATGTCAGAGTTAAAACTATTTGATTCGTAAGAAATTTCAAGCGGGAGCCAAATATTTTTCTTTTACCATCTTTGAATAAAAAGATATCGCTTTGCCCACTTTTTTATTTTTTGAGAATTTTCATATATACGAGGTCCGCAGATTATAGCTGCATTTGTGAAATTTCTTTTTACCATCTTTGAGAAATAAAGATATCGCTTTGCCACTTTTTTATCTTTGAGAAATAAAGATTATAACTGCATTTGTGAACCTGGTAACTATTAAAATTCTCAACAACAAAAAAAAGTGTCTAGAGGGTTTATTTTTTTTTCAAAGATGGCAAAAAAAAAAAAAAAAAATTCGGCAGTGGGAGGGAGAGTGAGGCTTCCGCTGGCTATAAATTCTCAGTTCAAAAATATTTGAAAATAAATTGTTCCATATATATATATATAATTATAAAGATTACAATAACTGATGACCATACCCAACCCTCATAATAACATAATAATACAAACCCTTTCATGACCAAAATCCAAAAACAATCCTGACTCCTTTAGCAAAGCATTTATATGACCGTGTTTCAGTCACAAAATGCATTAGTTTTGAACCAAATAAGCGATAAATACTTGTGAGAATACACAAAATGTGGTGATTTAACTGTATTGAACAACAGATCTATAAAAAGTGTTTGGCCTCCAATTCACCGGGATCACATTCCTCGCCACCAGCTTGCGGTTCTTGTCGTCGGTCATCCGGATTGAGAACGGAGCATGGAGCGGGCGATTTGTGTCCATCCTATAAATAGCACCCCATGATTCTTTCATCTGCACCCAATTGCGCGAGTTGCTTTCCATAATCTCGACCATGTTTAGGTCGCCTTCTCCGTCCTCGTACTCGATCAACATCGCAAAGTAGTTAGGGTTTGATCCTTGCTCCACATGGAATGAAATTGTCCTTCCTGGGTACTGGCATGGTACACTATAACAAAAGTAGAAAAATTGTGTTTTATAAACTTTTATTATTAGATGAAAAGATTCTTTAGTTAAAGCTGGCAAAAGTGCCCACAGGGAACTTTGTACAGAATAAAAGATTTCTACTTTGCAACACTGTTTTCTATTTTTTAATCAACAGCTCTGAAAAGTTAAACTTTTGCTTTGTCCTCTTAGCGAGAAACCACATGATATGTACCAGTACTGTTTTCTTTTCAGAGACGGGGCATGTTGTACAAACTTGTCCTCCTAATATATAAATAAAGTACAATTAATAATTTGTTCTCCGTATGATATTTAATTTGCTCCACCGGTTTGTTAAAATCTAATCAATTATATATAGTATTTACCCCAAATTCCCATATAAACTTCTCCGAAAATAATACATTTCGAAATTAAATTAAGTATTGTTTTCGGTATATTGTTTTATAAACCACATTTTAGCGGATTATAAAGTTGTGCATCTCTTGAGGCTAATATCTTATTTGTGCATTTCTAAATCCTTTGAAACCAGATGTCATCTAAATTGAACTCACCGAGCGAAATCAATTGCGAGTCTACCGGCATGACGGAGCTCATTGGCCCTGCCAGGATAGGCCATGGATCCAAATGCCGTACCAGCCATGTCAAAATGGTACGGTGCATCGAGACAGATGCCGCCATCACACAAGTCAGCGATGGTGATATGAGACGGCCTGCCTGAGCATGCTGGGTGGCCAGTGCATTTCACCTGATAATAAATTTTCACAAAAAACAACATGAGGCAACAGATAATAGATTATTTTCGAGAACAGAAAGAAATTAAAGATTGTATAATTACCAAATAGCAAGAACCGCATCCTTTTCCTCCCTTGAACAAATTGTGGTTCCCACATGATGTCATGGAATTGAAAGGAGGCAAGTTTACATTTTTGAACCCACATCCACCACCTGTGCAAGCAAAAATATTAGTTGCAAAATTTAACCATCATTTGCTTCGATAAAAAAAATTAATTAAAATGAATCTACTAATCTATGCATTCACCCATTCTATTTTAAGAAACATTTACTAATTAAACGACCATGAAACTTTGGATCTTGGTATTGATTGAGCTAAAACCAATGAACTTAAATGAACTTGGTAAATAATAATTGCACTTATAAGACAATGTGGGTTAAAATATACCGTTATCATCTGCGCCGGCACCGGTTGGGGCACCGTACCACGTGGCACTTCCCATGTTCCAGTTCATTGCAACCGCAGAGGTGTTGTAATTGATGGCAGTAGGATCGAAGCAAGTAGAAAGGGTGAAAAGAGAGAGCAAGGCAAGAGAGGCAGCCAAGGTGAGGAGAGAAGAAGAAGCCATTATTGTGTGATAAGTAGCAAAAGGGTGAAAGTGGTCAAGAAAAGGTTGGTTCTGATTTGGGGGTCTGAGAATTAATGTGCTGTATTTATAGGTAGCAAAGGAGGATATAAATCAACGACATGGGCTGTTGGGGGTCACATGGGAAGTGAGAAATAATTGATCCGTTTGGGTAATAGCCTATTAGGAGGGAATAAAGATACAGAAGCTCAATTCACCGAATATATGAAAGCCGAGTATATTAGTTGGCACTTGGCAGTGATTAATATTCCATTTTTCTATAGGATAAAGTGAAAAGGAACAACAAAAGAAAAGGAGAAAAAGGTGTCAATTTGAAAATTAGAAAATTTACAGATGATTAATGCAGATATAATGTACGAATTAGAAAGTGATTTGCATCCACTGTTCACAGACTTTTTTAATCTTAAAAGATTTAGTTGTATAGAGCATTCTACTTGCAAACTTCTAATTACCAAACTAAAGAAAAAAGATTGGATAGTATTAGTAGCTATACAGTTAATAATCTCATTGCCAAAGAATCGGCTATAAATAATATAAATGTGGATGTTCATTCATTTCTCCACTGGAATTAATTTTAGATAATTTTTCATTTACAATTTGTGGCATATTTATAAAGCATTTGTATTAGAGAAACATATGAATAAGAGAATATTTGACATCTTTTGTACTATATCTCTATTTTGTTTATGTTTATTTATATTTATTTTATAACACATTATCAGCACGATTTTATAACATGCAGCTTATCTTCTGAGTAAATGATTCCGAAGATCATATATAAAGATAATACTACATGTATTGCTCAATTAAAAGAATGATACGTTAAAGGAGATAGAACAAAACATATTTAATCAAAATTATTTTTTCACACACAAACTCTAAAGAAATAATATTATTAATGTTTAGCAAATACATTCAAGTGAGAATCTAGAAGATTTATTCACTAAGACGCTCCCTACTGCAATATTTGAAAAAACTAGTTAGTAATATTGGATCATCGACTTAAAGAACTTGATTAATATTGTTATGAGAGTGTGTTAATAACTTAATATGCATTACATTTCCTTTATCATGGTCATTTCTCACTAGATTTTTCTAGTAAGGTTGTAGTTGTGTATTGAAAGAATAATATATATATTTTTTCTTTTACTAGGTTTTTATTCCATAGGATTTTTCTTAATAAGGTTTTAATGAAACATATTCTTATATAATCATTCATTTCTCCACTACTTTTAGCATTTATTTTTCCACTACTATTAGAATTAGTTTTAGATAACTGTTCATTTACAATTTGTAGCCTATAATTTTGTATTGTACATATGAGAAATATATGAATAAGAGAATATTTGTCATCCTTTATACTATGTCTCTATTTTGTTTATGTTTCTTTATTTTTATTTTATAACATAATCTATTTTATTTTTTATTTTTAAATGAACAACAATAGTATTTTTGCTTTTAAGTATTTAGGAACTATATAATTGTTTCCAAATGTATGCGGTTATAAGAAATATATTGACACATATGTTCATTACCGCACATCAAATATATTAATTTGCAAGTGTAAAAGTTATAGTTGTAGATAGTGGATACACACATTTACATGATATTTTTTTATCACAAGCCAGAGAGCAATTTGTGAATGCATGAGTTCACATATTACTTCTCAATAAATATTGCTCTCTAGTATTTGCTCCAAGTTATCCTGTAAATAAGTACGTTCAGATAGTTGCATGACATAATCAGAATTTCAAACTATGAGAATCAAATACACAATAAAAATTAATCGTATAAAATTTTCACAACGAATATAAAGATTAATTTTACAGTACTCATAATATTTCATTCTAAATTATATATAAAATTATGTATACATATACATATTTAAAAAAAAAAATAGAATTCAATTGACACTCTTCACCTCACGTGGGTTATATATATCGAAAAAAGAAGGAAAGACAAAAAAAAAAAATCAGTATGAAATGCAACTGAATCTATTTAACCTTCATTGCCTTTCTTTTCTCGTAAATTATTACTCATTTGCTTGTCAGTAAATTATTTTATTTCTCATTAATTTCATTTCCACATTGTTAAAATTTGATGTTTCAAATTGCTAAATCTAGCAAAGAATTCGAGCAATCAAGTAATAAACTAATTGAATACCGGGCCATTTCTCCACATAAATGAAAAAAAAATTTACTATCGACTATTTAATTTCTCAAATCATTAATTGCAGTTATTATCTCCTAATCATCAAGCAATTTGGAAGGAACATTTCTCGGATTTCTCTTTGTTAATTTTGCCTTATTTCTCCGGAACTAACCGTCAAATATTCTAGGAGCTAGGCCAAACATTAATTTCAGGAAATTTATTATCTCATGCGAAAAAGTGTGATACTATCCAGCAAACTAAAAATTATTTATTTTACTCAACACTAAAATAAAAATATTTTCGTTAATATAAACATGGTGAATCAATTTATCTCTTTTAAGATAGGTTTACCGCAATTAATTATTAATAGCTGACCTTGATTAGGCACGGGCCTAAACACACTTTTCTAATTTTGAAATCAACTTTTTTTTTTTATGGAAACAATTTTTCTGTGATCTGAAAATTAGTTTTTAATTTAGTGGCCAAGAATGATGTTCTCCGTGTGAAAGATTATATATTATCCTTTATAAATATTGCAACTTAACAAATTAGATCTCCTTTTTTCTAAGTATTTTTTGAAAATCTAAACAAAAAAAAATTATAGACAAAATTATTTAAGCAAAGGCCGAAAGTCAAACCACAAAATTATTTTAATTATTTTAATATCTAGTTACAAATGAATTCTTCATTCGAATTTCAAACTTATGGTCTCCCACACAAATAACAATTCCGGTGCTGCAAAGTGCAAACAGAAGCTTGACAATATTGGAAAGCCTTGACATAGTTTATACATCTATGATTGTATCTTGAATCTGATCTCGTCGGTCTTACGTCACTTGATACCATTTTGATACCAAGTTACCAACTCCACCGAACAGGAATCCGATCAGATCTTGAATCGTGTTTCTACTTTCTAAGCTGCGGAAGCAATTTACAGAGGTATACAAAAAAGAAAGAGTGAGGCTATGGTACTTCGGCTAGTGTATTATGGTTAGTGTACTACGGCTCAATATGATACTTTTTAAAATTCTAAAGGTTGATCCGAACCGTTCAATGTAATATGGTAATATGTACTTGCAAACTAAATTTTATATTTTTTCGAATTTTTTTACTATTTTTTTAGATAGGTAGAATTTTGATGGTCCAGAATTTGTATAAAACACTAAAAATTCTACCTATCTAAAAAAATAGTAAAAAAATTCGAAAAAATATAAAATTTAGTTTGCAAGTACATATTCATATGGATATCACCTTGAACGGTTTGGATCAACCGTTAGGTTTTAAAAAGTATCATATTGAGCCGTAGTACACTAGCCATAGTACACTAGCCGAAGTACCATAGCCTCACTCAAAAAGAAACAAAGATGTAAAGTAAATTCATCGCATGCAGGATTGAAAATTCCAAATAAAAATTAAAAAGTGGGTGTGATTTCAGTCTTTAATCCAAATTAAAATTCGCCATGATACTCATATAAATGGGCAAATTATAATAAAAATATGGGTAAAAATAAGAAAGTTGCCATTCATCGGTGTCTCCTTTAACAATTCTTGAGCACCTCGTATAAGGAGGCACGGTGAATTTTCTTATCACTAAATCCAAAAAACCATATGTTTCACAACCCAAGATTCAAACCTCGAGTGTTTTGAATGTTAATTTGCCCATTCTTCTACTCCACACCTAAAGCATTCATTATATGTCACACTGTCAGCATAAACCCAACCACCAACTATCTATTGAAGTATTGAACCAGGCATAATTAGCCTGTTAATACTGGTAAAATTAATTTGTTCTTTCTATTTGGGTAGCATGCCCGGTACAGACTAACACAGACAGAAAAACCCAAATACGCAATAATATGTACATATGATATATGTTATATGTACATTACAAAATATTTCATGACCCCGCCAAACTCCCTTTTAAGTCAAAGTAGTGGGGCCCCTTTCCTAAGAAATCAACCTATAGAGACCCCACAAGACTGTTATTGCACATGCAGCCGATTAAATGGCTACCATCTCTATGTAGCTAATCCACGTTTCATAGCAAGGGAAGGGAAGTTGGGACAGAAGTCACATGCTACTACTGGTACTGGACCAGCATGTGAGGTTGCTCTGTTACAAGTGTTATCATTTAATCATTACATTAAAGAAGGATAATGTTTTCTCGTTTCGTTTTCAGAAGAAAGTGGGGTTGGATATCAGACTGCGACAGTTTTTCTAGTTATGGGTGTGAATAGGGAATAGGTACAGTAGCATTGCACAACTTTTAATGCGAGAGATTGGCGTAAATAATGGCGGGAACAAGGGGGACGAGATTTGATGAATGTCTCCAACCCGGAATCAGAGTAGGTCCGATGGGCATCGGACCTACCTTGGTTCGATGGGTGTGATGACCATTCGATCTGCATCAAGATTCGTGTGCTCTTATCAAAATCCGTGCAAGTATGTATCAATTTCCGTGCGTATAGATCTTGATGCTAATCGTACGGTCCTAAAGCTAATTGAACCTAAATGTAGGTCCGATGCCCATCGGACCTACTCCTATCTCCTCCAACCCACCCACCCACCCACCTCTTTAATTACAAGCAGTTCTTGACTCCTTTCACGGAGCTGAGCTGATTTTTTGTCCAAATTTTACAACGGTAGATTGAAAACTTGAAAAGTGAAAACCAATTCATTCGTTGTTTCATTGTACCAAAATTTTATTGGCGCAGCAACTCTCAATTAAGGATATAAATCTGCTGTTATTCCAAAGAGATCACAAGACACTGTTATTCTGATCCCTACCGTTCAAATCATGCACAAATCTTAAGAAAAAAAGTTTTTTGTGCCTGAATCTCAACAAAGATCAACGGCTGAGATCAGAATAACATGGTCCTGTGATCCTTTTGGAATAACAGCAGATTTATTTCCCACAATTAATGCATGTTGCAGTCTTGCAGAAATGATACTTGTCAAGATCTGATGGATTAAAGGTGAGGTTCTGACTTGTGTATAGGTTCAACATCTGGGTATTCAAGACAATTGTAATATTTTCAGAATGACAATGAACTAATGAAGACATCTAGAATTTTTTTTACAAACCAAAATTAGAAAAACGAAAGTTAGAGAACCAATATGATTGTTTTTTTATTTAAAAAAATCACCCCAATATGATACGGAGTAGCCTATTTGGTATCACCCCATGCCACAACCTTTTCTCCATTAACCGTGTGGTTTTTCATGGCACCGAATAGACTATTCGGTACCTCTTGAAAATAAATAAGAGGTACCGAATAATTTATTTGTTTCTTATGATTTTTGTAAAAAAAAAAACATCATATTGGTTCCCCTAGATTTCATTTTTCTAATTATGGTTTGTAAAAAAAAAAAAAAATCAGTAAAATTGGGCAGTGTTGTCTTGAGAAAATCATTTTTATTACTGAGAGTTGGGAAAAACTTTTGTTTCTTTATATCTAATTTGTTTTTAAATTCTCTCTTTCTTATTTCTGCACCAATTAATGCGCAATATATCAAATAAAGAAAGTTTTTTATTTTAAATACTGACAGCCGTCATAAGTGTACAATTGTCCGAAACTAAATAAAAAAGAAAAAGAAAAAAGATACAACAAATAATAATAAAAACATACAACAGTCATGATAATCTCTAGCACAATCTCAGGAAGACCCCCAAAAAAAGAGTTGGTTCTCTTGAATGCATCTTCAAATAAAGATTGACTGATGTATTTCTACTTTTGCATTTTAAACAATATTTATGAAGTTGTTTTCTTTTAGAATACATTAATTATTTCCTTTTAAAGTACGATATATATATTTCACTGTAACATATGTTCATAAAGTCATTTCTATTACGTTAGAAATCCCTTGCTCAAACACGTAACAGAGAAAGGTCTAGAGACAAGTTGGTAATAAAAGACAAACAAAATTTTCAGCTCTCAATAACCTAAATCACGCTCTCAAATAGCACCGCCAAATTGAATTTGTTCAATATTATGATAACACTATATGCAACTTTAATATCAATACTTCAATACCAATAATGGAAAGACGAAATCTGGTGCGCTCTAATGCAAATTACTTGAATATTGAGATCTAAAGTGAAAGAATAAATATATATTTCTGTATATTGTTGATGTTTTGATGGAATGCTTGCATTGTTTTTATTATAAGTTAACAAGATAGAGTTGCCATGGATGAAATATTTTAAGATTAAAACGGCCGTAACAGAACTATATAAAATAAGAGAAAATCAAATAATGCATCAGGACAAGATGCATCCCGGATTTCGTTGATCAAATTAAGGATCGGTGCAGCAATATATTTGATAAGCGCCAAAAATTGCAAACATTTATTGCGCAATGCCGGGCCTTGGAGACACTAGCTTGCCACCTTATCACTCTTCTAGCTCTAGTTACAATGGAGAGCATTCAATGCTGGGACATACTCCCTGACCAATAAATGCAGATTTTTTTTTTATTTTTAGAAATTTAACAAGAGGAGGGATCCGATTACATTTTTTTTTTGACACACTTTGACATTTATTATTTTCAAAGTCCAAATAGTCGATCCAAATCGTTCAACATGATGGATATATTAAAATGTGCTTGGAGATCAAATTTTACATTTTTTTTTTATTTTTTTTACTATTTATTAAGATGGTTACAAAATCGATGTTTTTCAAACCATTGAAAAACAACGATTTTGTAACCATCTTAATAAATAGTAAAAAAATTAAAAAAAAATGTAAAATTTGATCTCCAAGCACATTTTAATACGGTGATTATTTTGAACGGTTCGGATCGACTATTTGAATTTTGAAATCGCAAAATTGACTTATAAAAAAAACAATGTCAAGATGTGTCAAAAAAAAGATGTAATTGGATCCCTTCTCATTTAATAAATAATTATTGGATATATGAAAGAGGGTTTTATCTTTCTTTTTTTATTTCATAGAATCCCAATGGAAATCAGATGAGATTGGGCCAAGTAGGATTATAATCTCTTGCGGATGTTCGGATGGACCATTTTTTCTCCAAAGAAATTTCACAAATTTTTTCCAACCCTTCACTATACAATTCAAAATCATTGGAAATAAATAATTTAGTCCAATGCAAAAAAAATTTCACAATCTCTCTCTTTCTCTACACGTGGGTTTTTGAGTTGCACTCTCTCATCTGTCATCATTTGCTTCATACCCAAATGAGATAGTGTATATATAAAGAGCTCTCTTCTTATTAATTTCTCATTTTGGAACTAACTAAATTACCAAAAAGTCCAGATCTGAAAAGTTTTTTTTTACAAACTTTTTCTTATTTTAAATATGCGAGAAATTTTAATAGAAATACATAATTTTAAAATAAATCAAGATTTTTTCCACAACTAATTCCACAGTACAACCAAGCACTAATTTCAGCACATCCATAATTAACTGTGTGTGCGTACCTATGAGTATGAGTTCCCGCAAATTAAATAATGGGTTCTCGAGCTGGTAAAATTCCATCCTGCACAATCCGGTGATAATAACATATACCATAATTTAGTTTCTTCTGGCATTTAAAAAAAAAAACGAATTAATGATAAGGTTCCTTCGGAGATCTATGCAGGAGTGTACCTTAACCACAAAATTAATGATTTAGTTTTTTCTATCAAATTAAAAAATCAAAACACTCTTTCATGTTCCCAATATATTTTATTTGAATTTCTAAAATAAAAAGTTCTACAATAAATGACAATCTGTGGGCCCGTAGCAACTAGCAGGGCACTTTTTCCTGTACCCCTTAAAATACGTAAAATCTCTTCATCAGCACCGACGAGCCACCAAATGTGACAACTGACAAGTCGTAAACAAAATGGTATTTAAGAACAGTAATTCTTTTAACAATTTAAAGAAAACGAAAACTAGATGTCATAACAAAAATAAAGCGCTGTACTGACTTATACAGAAAAAAAAAAAAAAAAAGTGGTTTGTGTTAAAATTTTAGGGGTCTAATTAAAGATCTGTTTCATATAGAAACCTGGTAAGTTACAAAAGAGAATTTCATTTTAAATACTTGGCAATTTTTACGTATTTTTTCAAAATTCATTAACAAAGAAAAGTGTGATTAGAATTTCATCCTAAGCACACTTGCCAGTTGCCACCGCCTCAGATTCGGAGTCTTGAACTCAGCTTGTTGCAAAATTTTGATGTGAATAAATGGTTCTGATCTGACATGAAATCAAATTTTTGTTCAATATCTATTGAACTGCCCTGCCCTCTGTTCCCGTGATATACACGATCCTTTTGACAAGAAAAGACTCGTCACTCTTTTTTAAGTTTTGACCTCTCGTCGTTTAGAGGTAATTATTGATTGTACCGTAAAATGGTAGACGAAATCAATGTTACATATGATAATACTGATTAAATTCGGGATCACTAGATACTAGATGAGAATGAGAATAGAAAGAAAATAGTTATTTTTAAATTAATGTGAAAATAATATTAATGTGTTGCTATTTAGAATAGTAAATTTGGATTGTACATTTGGATTGGTAAATAGTTGTAACAGAGAAGGAATAATATTCATGTGGTGATTTGGAAAAGAAAAAACAGATAATTGGAATTTCAAATAAATTGTCACAATGTCGAGATGAGAGAAGTAACGTCAACTTCGTCAAATCGGAGTTGTGTTGGCAGAAATCTGAGAAAGAAGTTTAATTTTTTTTATCTCTCTCTTTTCACTCATGAGAATAGCAGCTATTCCATCTTTTACAAGGAACAACGGACAACGGATTAGCACACGGTTCTCAGCTATTCGGAATAGCCCATTGGTTGTTAGGATTGCTTGGATCGGGAATAGCTCCGCTTTCCGAATAGCAGTTATTCTCTGCCAATCCAAACATATCATAGATATATTATGAGTAGAATTAGGGTGTTTTTAAGTTCACCAAGCTCCTTTGTGAACTCAACTTTAAAACCTATCAGATTGGCTTTAAACGACGAATTCAAACTGTTAAAATCCATCTACCTTACGAGTGATGTGTCTACATGCGAAAATTTTAAATTTCCAAACAAATTTTGTATAGAGTCAAGTGGTAAAAAAAAAACGTTAAAAAATGAATGCATTTTTTAAAATTAATTTATAAACCTTCTATTTTTGACCACTTGACTTTATACTAAATTAATTCGAAATTTTAAAATTTTTGTATGTAGACACATCATTCATATGTAGATGGATTTCAATTGTTTGGATTCATCGTTTGAAGCCAATCTAATATATATTAGAGTTGTAATCACGAAAGAAATTTAGTGAATTTAAGAACACTCTAGTTCTACTCGATATATTATTTCTATTGTTATTTTGTGGCTGCACTGTTATGATCTTGTTGTCTATAATAAAATTACCCATGTCTCTAATTTAATCGGGATTTTTTGTTCTAAAATCTACTTTCGAGAACTCAATTTAATCTAGAAATCAGCAATTTGTTATTTTGTAGCAATGTAGTGATTGATGCTTGTGCCATATCCACTGTGATATATTGTGCAATCAATTTTGTGTGGTCCTATATGTGTTGATGTTGACACACACAATACCATGTGTTAACTTGTGCACATAGATAGCGATCACCATATCCTAACAATAATTGGTGTTTATTTCTGATATGTTTTGTGTGGCATTTTTATTAAATTAGCTTTGCTAGTCTGAGTCACAGCCACAATAGAATTAGAACGCATCACTAATTTGAATCAGTACATCAAAGCATTGTTCTTTGTAACATATTGGATTGAGAACCATTCATTTCATTCAGGGGCGAACTCAGGTGGTTCCAGGGAGGCAGTTGCTCCCCCTGGATTTTTAGTTTTAGTGGAGATTTATCAGTCTCGACCGACTTTGCCTCCTCTGAAATTTTTTTTGCCCCCCTCTGAACGTTTGATTTGTAATTTGAGTTAAATTTAGAGTTAAAATTGAAATAAATTTGTTAAATATTGATTGGTAATTAGAATTATAAGTCAGAGCATCAGAAATTATAAGTCAAAGCATTGGAAAGTATAAGTTAAAACATTGTTTTTTATTAAGTACCCAATTGGTTAATGGATTAAACCCGATTCGATATTTTTTTGCCTCCTCCTGATGAAAATCCTGAATCCGCCCCTGATTTCATTAATCACTATACTAACTAAACCTCACAATCATAATATTAACAGCATTTGAACTGTAATCGGTTACGTTAATTAATAACAAAAACCAGTCGGTTGCAGTCCAGCGTACAGGATTAATACAAATCATTGTTACAACTTACAAGTAATAGAGTAGAACTTGGGTGTTTTCTAAGTTCACCAAGTCTCTTTGTGAACTCAATTCTAAAAGCTATTAGATTGATTTTAAATGATGAATCCGAACCATTGAAACCCTTCTATCTTACGAGTAATGTGTTTACATCCAAAAAATTTAACTTTTGAATTAATTTTGTCTAGAGTCAAGTGGTAAAAAAAGTTCAAAAAATGAATGCATTAAAATTAATTTATAAATCTTTTAATTTTGACCACTTGACTTTATGCTAAATAAATTTGAAAGTTTAAAATTTTTGCATGTAGACGCATCACTTGTAAGGTAGAAGAGTTTCGACGGTTCAGATTCATTATTTAAAGTCAATCCGATAGATTTTAGAGTTGAATTCACAAAGAGGCTTGGTGAACTTAGAAACACCCTAGTTCTACTCCAAGTAATAAGTTGTGTATGAGCCGAGCCGAGCCGAGATAGACAAAGCTTGAACTAGGCTCATGCTAGAATGAGCTGAGCCGAGATGAGCTTAATTTTTGTCGATCCAATCTAATGCCAAGCCGACTAGCTTATTAATAGTTGGTTTCTACTAGAGAGTTGTGCATAGATTAAAGATTTTTTGTCGATTTGGTTTATGAGTGCGCATAGACTATAAGTCGAATTTTTTTTTTTTTTTGCAAAGAGGGATAGTGAAAGAGTTGAAAAATAACTTCATCTTATTCTTATAATGAGCTGAGAAATGATCCGAGCAAGCACGAGCCGTGCTGGATCAAATTAATTTTAATTCGCTAACGACGACCGAGCTGATCTCGATCGAGTCACGAATTACGAATTTTTTTAATTTGCCGGTCCTAACAAGTAACACAGGATCTCAATTACAAAAACAAAAAACAACAAAACAAAAAAAAAGGAAGAAAAGAAAAAGAAAAAGAAAAAGAAAATTCTTAGTTGACGTTTGTTAAGGTAGTTGCAGTTCCACCGGGTGTTTCGCACTATAGTGCAATCTGTGGGGTAGAATAGATTGAGGCATGTGGTTGTTAGTTCCAAGATCATTGAATTTGATTTGTTGAAAGTGTCATTAGACCATGTACATTTTTTAAAAATAAATACGGAAATCCAGCTCTTTTTAAAAAAAAATATCCCCATCCCTATACCATTGGTTGGTTGCATATCCACATCCATACCAGAAGGAAGAATCTTTTACATGTTGCATTTTGCGGTGGAAAAATTATTTAATAAGAAATGGTTTTAAGTATATTAGATCATTAACAAGATAATAAGAATATAAAATCTAATGTAAAATAAAAGAACTGGAAATCACAACATGCAATTATAAAAAGGTTTGTTCTTCAATTATAAACTTAGGTGCCAACTTTATATATATGTTGACAATGTTTAATTATGGAAATCACTCTAAAAGTGTTTTATTTTCAAAATTCAGTGTCTATACTGAAAATGGTTTGAGAACTTTTTAACTCTCATATATGATTCTAACAAAAATATCTTACTTTCATGACATAAAAAGTTTTATAAAGGAAAGAACTACCTCAATAATCACATTAGTTATCTTACGAATCTAAGCCATGTGAAACATTATTAGAAACAAATCAACATATATTCATAAATTACTCTAAAACTATCATCTGTTTTCTCTCTGTTCTTTTTTTGGAACTAACAGTAAATCCAATTAAAACTATAAAATGGTGTTTGATTTCATGATAGAATAAAAATAAAGAGAAAATTCTCATCACCACTCTCACAAAAAAAATAAAGAGATAATTTTTTTTTTTTGAAAGAAAGATGAAAGTCTAACCTTCAAATTTCATACTCTTGTTATTATAACAAAGAATTTTCTCCATTCGGATTTCGAACCCATAACCTTTCACATGAAGACTATGTATACTAGACCAAAGACTAGTTTTGAAATAAAGAAATAATTAAAACTTTAAAATGGTGTTTTATTTCTTTCCTCCACTTTGTCTCAATTCCAAACGTGTTCAATAGAGATAATAAGACTACAAGGTTATACTAAAATATATGAAATTTAGATTATTTGCTGCAAAATTTAAAGCTGCTTCTTATAAAATTTGTCTGTCGAATCAGACGGCCCTAATACTATATATGATAATTCACAAATTAAAGAAGGAAATATATATACATCGTCCATAGTACATTTGTATGCGGAGCCGCGCGTCATTTTTATTAATATCCAAAGTAAATTAGAAATTAATAAATATACCCAGTTCAGCTGGGTTTTGATAAAAATATTCAAACCGGCCATTAAATGGCTCAACAAGTTTTTTTAGATGTGAAGTTGCGGTGCATTTAATGCCCGGTTTGAATATTTTTATCGGAACCCAGCTAAGCCGGGTATATTTATTAATTTCTATTTAACTTTGGATATTAATAATAACGACGGTACGTGGAGTTGCGGTAGGAAAGAGAATACATAAAAAATGAAGAGCAGCGCCAGCTAGCAATTCATGATATGTGATTTCTTCTCTTTGAAAGATTTCACAGAGTAGTGAAATATACAATAGGTCTTTATAACCACAATATGTGGCGGGTCAGATATTCAATAGGTTTTTATGAGTTATGAGTTATGACCACATTATGTGGTGAATTAATTAGGTCCCTGCAACCACATTATGTTGTGTGATACTGATACATGTTCAGAGGGTCTGTGATGGTAAGTATTACATGTACCTTTCTTTCAAGGATTTGCTTTGCTATTTATAGAGATTTTGATTGTATGTGTGTTCTTCTTCTTCTAATTTTTTTCTTCCTCTCTTTTTGTATTAAACTCTTTTGTTGTTTATAAACTGTAACTGTAGTAGAGAAAGAACTACTTCTCAAAAATAAAAATAATAATTAGATACGATGACACTTTCCTAAATATCAGGCATATCTATTGACCTGTCAAGTCTTAGAACAAGGGTCCACCTTCACATGGCATGTCTTACGCTTCCACCTCCCTTAAATCTTTTCCTCACATGGAGTCATTATTAGGTTTGTTACTTTAAACTCCAACTGTAGAGATTGAATAATATATTCCCTTTATTATATCCTTTTAATATCAATTATGAACTGCTTAAGTAGAAATGGCCCTGACAGAGGAGAGAGGACACCGGCTGTACTCAATTTACACCTCAATTTTAGACTTTTAGTTGCCTTTTGCAAAGCCAATCACACCCCAAATTAAATATTCTTCGAGCCGAACTAATGGATGTTAGAAGTTAGACCCTGTATACGATGAAAATATAAATAATTGTTCTTTTCACCTATTGCACATATCCTATATAGCAAAATTTTACATTGAGGTTGTTTCCAAAAAATTCGCATCCTCTGAGATATCTGAACTTTTGAGGTTATTTCAAAAAATTCGCATCACGCTATCTCCGAATAGGCACCGAACACGTTGGTCACGCAAAAGTGGACATATCTTAGAGGATACACACTCGTTTCCAAAAGGAGGTAACGGTGGTCGGTAGGGCTATGCCCCTCCCGATACACACATACTCAAGTGAGTCAAGCTACTATGAGTTAGCTAAAATTTTGAGTTTTAGATCCGAACCGCTTGATCAGAATTCGTATTAATCCGGTCCGAAATAAAATATACAAGATCCCTTTAATATTCATGTCAAAGTAGACCGGCCAGTTTGGTTTTAAACTCGGAAGCAGAGTAGGTCCGATGTCCATCGGACCTACCTTGGTTCGATGGGTGTGATGACCATTCGATATGTATCAAGATTCGTGTGCTCTACATCAAAATAGGTACAAGTTGTATCAATTCCGTGCGCATAGATCTTAATGCTAATCGTACAGTCCTAAAGCTAATTGAACCTAAATGTAGGTCCGATGCCCATCGGACCTAATCCTATCTCTTTAAACTCAAAATTTGAGTTACCTTAAAGTATATGAATTCCCCCCACCCCCCACCCCCAATGTTATACATGGTTTTATAAATTGTTTTTTGTACCTAATGCCAGAGAGTGAGGTAACGGTGCCCCCCCCCCACATGGTCACCCAAATAGTAAACTTAATATGAAACCAATTAATAAAATTGCCAGATATCAAAACGGTGCTTAATTAAATATCAAATTAGGCCCAAAATAGCTCTCGTCTTCTCCATTCCTTGTCCCTTAAAATGATTTTAAAATTATATAATGTTTAATTGCCAAGTAAATTATAACATAATTAATGAGTAGGATGAAATTTTTTATGGCAGTATATATTCGAATAAAGGAAACCAAAGAAGACAGTTTAATTATGACTGTTTCTTACTTTTCTACACTGTTGTACCTCGATCTGAACTCTCATTTCTCAATATATAGTTTGAAAATTATTTTCATGGACAATCAAATATATAACATTTATAAGGTTGCATCTAACGCATCCTCCATGTATGATTCCCATGACAAACACCTCCATAACTAAAATTCAAACAACTATAATGGATCAGTACTTATAATTTGTAATGCGATCCATAAGATTGTTGTCATAAACAGATGCCACAGACACATACTAAATAATAAAAACAAAAACATACACCAACTAATTACTCTTCATGACTTAGGCCCTAACAAGATTTGCGGTGTAGACGTCGTTGTTTTTCCAGTTCGGCGGAATGACATTCTTGGCAACAAACCTGTTGTTGTTGCTGTCGGTAATCATGATCGAGAAAGGCGGCAAGGTCGGGTGGTTCGGGTCCAACCTCCAAATGTTAGCCCAGGAGTGGGTCATTGTTTCCCATCCATTGGCACCGGGATAAGGCGAGTTAGTTTCCTTTAATTGGACGGCTTTAATCTTGCCATTGTACTTGATATTAACCGCAAAGTATATGTTGTTCGAGCCTTCCTCGATATGGAATGAAATGGTGTTTCCTGCATAAGTTGTTTGAATCAGAAAAAAAATTAATCCATAAATTACTAATATTTGCAAGGTTTTTTTTTATGATGGTATTCTAATTTTCTGATAGGCTATATACATTTTTCTTGGTAATTTATTCAATAGCTAGTTCACAATTATAAGATAATGTAGGTGAAAATTAAATGAAGTATTATTGTCACTGGTGGTACCTGAGAGAGCAGAAGGGATAAAGAGAGAGAGCAAAGCAAGAGAGGCAGCAAAGGCAAGGAGACGACAAGCCATTATTGTGATTAATTGAAGAGAGAAAGGTGATGAATTTGAATTTACTTCAATTGAAATGGGGTTTACAAGGTGTGTATTTATAGGCAGAGAAGAGGGGGGTGGGAGCATATAGACCGCAAATTTCGCCATGCGGTTAACTGTATTAGGTGTAAATTAACGGATCCACGCAAATTATGGATAAATCGAGATAATGTTATGTAAATCTTTATGTTGAAATATGAATCAAGCTAGCAGGGGCGGACCCAGTGTATTCTAGGGAGGGGCAACTGCCTCCCCCTGAATTTTGAGTTTTAGTAGAGATTTATCGGTTCCGACCGAAATTTTTTTTGTCTCCCTTTAGACGTTTGATTTGTAATTCGAGTTAAATTTAGGGTTAAAATTAAAATAAATTTGTTGAATTTTGATTGGTAATTAGAATTATAAGTCAGGGAATCAAAAATTACAAATCAAAGCATTGAAAAGTATAAGTTCAAACATTGTTTTTTATCGAGTATCCAATTGGTTAATGAATTTAAATCCGATTAGATAATGAAACCCGATTCGATATTTTTTTGCCCCTCCTGACGAAAATCCTGAATCCGCCCCTGCAAGCTATTACCAATTACGAGTGAAACTATAGTTGATTAGGATTTTAAATTATGTATAATCGTGACATATTTTTGTGAAGGTTTAACATAATTTAAAGATACAAATTCTAAAAAAAAAAAGGCAAAAATCAATCAGATCAATGCAAATGCTGTATCCAAGTGATGAAACAACTGAAGCAAAAAGGAAGTTTAGAATTCTTTTCACCTCTTATTATTTGATTATTAAATTATTTCTGCTTCATTTCGCTCTTAGAAATAATAAAAAACGGAACAGAACATACATCTCGTTACTCAAATATTATCAGAAATTCAGATTCTACTGTTTTATTTATGATAATTTTAGAAATATTTGGTGACCCCACCAGCTCCTTTTTAGAGATCGATCGATCTACCTCTTGTTCGTCCTCCATAAACCGACCCCACAAGACTGTTAATTCACATGCAATGATGCAACTGTTTAAATGGCAACGAATTCACGCAACCAATCCCCGTTTTTTAGCAAAAGAGACTGAGAGACTGGACAGAATCACATGCTACAGCATGTGATGTTGCTTGCCTTGTTATAAGTGTTATAATTACATTAAAGGAGGATAATGTTTTCTCGTTTCCATTTTAAATGAAGTGGGGTCCGATGTCAGACCCACAGCTTTTCTAGTTATCAAAAAAATACCTATCACTATCAGTATAGTAGCATTGCACGACTTTTGATGCGGAAGAGGGGTCGAGATATGTTGAGCGTCTCCGAATCCCCCACCTCCTAAAGGACAAGCTGATTTATTGTAACGGGAAATGGCAAAAAGAACTAGCCATTGTATGACGTTGCGGGTTTTGGGATATCTGTTTAGCAATAGCTTGTTGGGCCTGTCGGGTTTTGGGATGTCTGTTTAGCTTGTTTAGCAATTATATACACTTAGTCTTTGGAATTTTAGTTCAAAAGAAAAGATCGAAAATTTAAAAGGATGAGAAATGATATATTGATTGATTTTAAGATCTCTTTTACCATAATGATGTTAAGATGGATTTTTTTCAAAATATTTTTAAATAAAATCAAAGTGCTGTGAATGTAAAGATTTTTATTTTCTAGAATTTCACCAAGTACAAATATTTAGGAATTGATTAGACATTTTTGTATTAGGCTAGTACTTAGAAAACTTTCATTATTTTCAAAAAAAATTTGCAAGAGACATTTTTAGCCAACCTATCCATAGCTTTTACTTTATTTTGTTCAAGGACGAACAAAAATTTAAGCTTGGGGGTGTGATCGGGTCAAAACATATAGCGAAAATCACTATCTTTTTTTGCGTATTTAATTGTGTTAAGTCCATAGAATAGAGAATAGCAATCCTCATTACTAGGTTAAGTTATAGAGTACTTAGAGAGAGAGGAGTAGCCATCGAAAGTCAAGCAGGAGAAGATGACGTCATCTAAGGAGGCAGAGGTTCATCCATCTTCAATTGGGTTGTAATTCATGTTCTCTTTATTTTATTCTTTTTATTTTGCTATGGCCATGATGAGCTAAACCTCTTATCTCTTAGGCGAGGGTTGTACTCGAATCTCTTGGGCGAGGGTTGTACTCAAATTCTTAATTACTAGTTGCGTCCTTATGTGAGAGACAAACATGTAAGTATTAGCGCCTAAGCTCACGATTCATGGCAGCGGTTCAAAGACTAGGGTTAGAACCCAAGGTGCTCCCTTGGCATGATAGCGTAGATTGGAAATCTAGGTTTTATTAGTAGATACTTAATTTAAGTAGGGTCTTTGGGATAATTAATTGAGGGGTATAATAGGATATGAATAATTGTGTTTGTGTGAGAAAGATAATTACATCCTTATAATACTCTGAACTGTTAGCCTAAAAGCCGATCGCAAGATCAAAAAACCTTTCAAATCACGTATACAGAAACCCAGCATGCCCTGCAGGGTAGTGACAATGCCGTATGCGAGGTAGCTGTGGGACAATTTATGCCGCATACGAGGTGACAGGCCGCATGCGGGGTAGAGAGACATCAGAACTGTATATTTTGCATAATTTAGAAGGAGAAAATCTGAACTCTAGAGAATCTCTATTTTAATTGTTTAACTCAAACCTTAGCATAATTAGCGCTCCATATTAACCTTGAGGGTATTGAACCCTATCTTAAACTATTTTAAACTACTTTACAAATTGTTTCAAACCGATTTTAAACCCCCCTTATAACCTAGACTAGTAAGAATTGTTAGATATCCAATACACTATTCCTGTGGATCGACAACCCAATTATACTACACGGTAGGATCAAGCGCTTGTGATATGAACGCAAGTAGAAATTAGGGTTAAAAGTGTATTAATTTATACTGAAAGTTAGCAGTACCATTTTGGCACATCAAGCACCTAGAGGAGGTAAATATGAGGCCTTTTAAAATTTTAACTCTAAGTAATTTAACTAACGTGTGCGTGAGTTATTCTTGGCAGAAACAAGAATAAACTTAAACTAAGCAAGTGTGCGTAAAGTAAATAGAAGAGTTAAGAGACACTTCACACGAGAATTATTTACGAAGTTCAGCACTGACGCCTATGTCTCCGGAGTTTCACGACTTTCTTGATGGCACGCCTTTCTTTACCCAATGAGAAAGGAGTACAAGGTGGAACCAGTGAGCCCTTACAAACCTTGGGAAGTCACACGGCCCGAGCACGAAATTGGCTCACGAGCACTAAAGGCTCAAGTGTTTGAAATAAACAAGAGATTTCACACAAATCACTCTAATATATTGAAGTTTAGTGGAGTATGCTTGAGATTGTTGTAAATATATTGAAGTTTTGTGCACGAGCAATAATAGAGAATTCTAGATCTGAAAATAATACGAAATATTGCAATTGCGGCTAGATTGTTTTTTCAAACTAGATTTTGCTTCTATTTATAGAGAGAAGCAACACTTGGTAACTGGCGTCAACCGTTACAACGGTTAATAAAGCGTTGTAATGGTTAGCCCCAGTTAATAGGTTTGGCTGTGCTAGAAATCCTAACGCTTGTCAAGCATTACAACAGTTGCTACAACTGACCTCTTTGAAAGTTTTGGGGTCCGAAATTGATTTATTCCGTTGCAATGTTTAACTGACCGTTGTAACGAAATAAATCGATTACACTGTGGATTTCAGCATATGAATTATTTCGTTGTAACGCTATGATAACCGTTGTAACAGTTTATGTAAATTACCTCAATCTCAAGCATATTTTACCAATTTCATTTGATTTCTTATTAATAATAATCTTGAGCTAAGTCTTCTTAGTTCATTATTTGATTCATTACAACACATCATTGATATGTGTAGCATTTATGCATACATTCTTGATATTTATTGAAGCTTTATATCTTAATGAACCTACATCATATCTCATGACAAGAAACTATAAAATTCAACAAATATATGTTTTGCAAATCTAGTCAAACAGACAAGTAGATTACTGTATAATCCAATGTAGAGGACATGACTGGGTTGACTAATTGAAGTCGCCCCCTAAAGATCAACTTCCCTCTCCACCTCGCGAGCCTAGTCTCAATCTTTTCAATAAGTGGCATGAACATGTCTTTAGTCGGCCTTTAGAGTGTCAAGGGCATGCCCAAGTAATTCATTGGGAATTGGGTCGATACGCAGCCTAGAATTTGAGTGGTCAATCCAATCTGGTCATGTATAAGATTGAAAGGGATGTACGAAACTTTTCCGTAATTTATTCCAAGGCTCGACGTTTTTGTAAACAACCTTAACACAATTTTAAGGATCACCGCAGCCTCAACATCCACGTTGGCAATAAAGGCCATATCATCAGCATATTACATGGCCACAATAGATTCCGAAAATCTATTTGATATCAGGTTTGATAAGCAAGTGTTTGCACCGGCCACCATGCGTTGCAAGACATCTACGGCCAAGTTAAAGAGCAACGGGGACATATGGTCTCCTTGCCGTAGTCCCCTGTGTTGCCTAAATGTTGTTGACCCATCCCTATTCAAGATAACTCTAGATGAAGCAGTAGATAGTAAGTTGCGGATCATTGCTAACCGTTGTTGTGAAAACCCCGCGCCTGTAACACTTTAAATAGGAAAGGCTACTCGACCGAGTGAAAGGCTTTCCTAAAATCAATTTTTGCCAGTATAGTCAGGCCTCCTGTTAAAGAGATGTGTTGAAGCAATTCTCTAGTGACATTGAAATTTTCAAAAATTTGACGGCCCCGAATGAAAGTCGTTTGGTATAATGAGATTAAGTCGGGCATCTTTGTTTTGCCAACCTAGTCGCCAACAGTTTAGAGAGCAACTTTGGGATTAGATTAATAATACTGATGGGGCGAAAGTCAGAGACCACCTCAGGGCAGTCCTTCTTTGGAATGAATACCACATTAGCCATGTTAATCTTTGAAAGGTCAATCACATTCTCTCTCTCGTCTCTCCTCTCCTCTTCTCTAGATCCGTAAACAATACCAGTCACTTTTCTTCCTCTTATTTTGCTTGGATCCCAGGTAACCTCAAAACTTAAGATATTAATTATTTTAATATAATCTTGCTGGATGATTGAGTTAATTTAATAAATTTACCTAAATAATTACGATAAACCAGTGTTCTAAATAGCGCGCTGATAAGCCAAAATAATATATATTGAAACCTAGGGTTTGTTATGAAAATTAAGCCAAGTTTTGATTAGATTAGGTTTAATTAGGTTAGAAATGTCCGAAAGTTCAAGTTACTGCCCTAGTTATGTTTATTTTACAGGTAATCAGGTGTTTGGAGCTTAACGGAGCAAAACGGGTGATTTGTGGCAAGCCAGGCGAATCTGTCACACTTATTGCGGACCGCAACACAATTATTGCGGGCCGCAACATTATCAAACAGAGAGCAGATCAACAGCACAGCATTTCCCAGACCTCTTGCGGCCCGCAAGGCATTTTATTGCGGCCCGCAGAGAAGCATTCAGAGAGTTGGATTTTGCGCGAGAAGTAACCGCCTCCACTCATTGCGGCCCGCAAGAGATGTTATTGCGGCCCGCAATAAGGCGGTTTCAGAGCCCGAATTTGCTATTTTTAGAGATTTAGTTTTATATTTTGGCAGAGGTATAAATAGGAAACCTGTAGAACAGAACAAACACGTTTTTTTAGAGATAATTTCTGGTTTTAACAAGAGAGACAAAGGAAGAGAAAAGGAGAGAGAAGAAGGGAGAAAGAAACATCACAAGATCAACCGGTTTTATTATTTTCTCTCTTTGGAACTCTTTTAATCTTTTTAATTTGATTTGTGCTTTAGCCATGACTGGCTAAAGGATTTTCTAGGGTTAATTAGGGCTGTACTTGAAACTTTTGTTATGATTTAGTTGGTTTAATTTGTATCTTCTTGTTCTTTATTATGATCTGTTCTTTATTTTAATTGATTGTGAAGACTTAATCGAAATCACATGAAATCTTAGGATTTAGTATTTGCAATTGAGAAATTGAATGTTAAGTCCTGACCATAAAGAATAGGGTATTTGATAGGCTAAGTACCGAGAGGTGACGCTTGTCTTATACGGGCTTTACCTAATAGTTTAGACAAACTGTACCAAGTACCGAGAGGTGAAAGATGGTTTTCTAGATTAATTAGGACAGTAAGATCTTAATGACTTTAGATTAGTATAGCCAAGTACCGAGAGGTGACGTTTATTCTAATTTGAAGATGGTATTAATATAGAAATATCCCTTTGTACCTACAACCCTCAACTGTGCCTTCATAATTAAAAGAACAAATTTAATAAACCAATTAGTCATAACATTAGTGGATAGGAACCCTAAGAAACCCTAATCTCTCATCTTTGTTAAAAATCAGATTTTCCTTTAAGACTTTAGTTTAATTTAGTTTAATCAAAACCAAATCAACCATTTGAACAAACAAAAACCTTTTTACTTCTTTTACTAAATTAAATTGCTAGGTTAGAAAAAATATTCCGACTTGTCCCTGTGGAGACGATCCCTAAGTACTACTTGACTAGGTTGTACACTTGCAACCGAATTGAGTATAAATTAGGATTTATTACTTGTACTGCAGAAATCACATCACGCGCTATAGCGTTTTTGGACCCCAAACGCTACTCTATGACATCAAAATGCGTTATTTGCGCTACGGTCGCTATAGCGGCCGCTATAGCGCTATACAATATGGGTTTATTTTATTTTTTATTTTAAGCAATTTATATGGGTTTTAAATAAAGATAAAAAAAAAGCTCAAACCGAAATTGAATTTGTTGCTACTTGCTACATATAAATCAATTTGAAATTGGGAATAGAAATTGAAATTTGAATAGAAAAAAAAATAGATTATGTCATGAATCATGATGCTTAAGATATTTTTAATAGGAAAAATCGATAGTTTATGATATTACTATGGATATTTTGAACCGCAATTTAGACTTTGTACGGGTTCAATATGAATATTATAATTTCTTAATTACTTTGGTGTTATTTATTGTTCTATGAGACTTTAGATAATGTTGATATTTAGTACAAATATTGAATATACGGAATGTAAAAAAAAAAACGCTATTTGGAATAGCTTCCGCTATAGCGACGTTATTCGCTATAGCTTTTTTTTTAGCCTTCCCGCTATGACGCTATAAACGCTATTTAGAACCTTGCGATAAACTAAAGTAATTGTTTAAATAAATTGTTTTCTTCAATCCTTCATTCCTTGAAGCATATTTGTTAAAAAAAATGGAGATCTAAGTAGGTTGTTTGGACTTTAAAAACAAGAATGAGAGGTATTATTGAAGCATGAAACGCAAGGTATTTGAAACATACTCTTCATAAAAAAAAAAATTACTGTTCAATTAAATATAAAGTTAAATTCTGAAAAACATTAATTGTCAAAACGATAAACTTATGAAGGTGAAATATTAATCTTTAATTAAACTATAGATAACTGTGTTTAATTTTATTTTCTTGTATTTATTATGTCTTGTCACTGGAGTATGTTTATATTGTTTATAATTATAAATCATATGCCTAATTTTTCTTTGGTCTATTTAGTTAATGACACTTTGTGAATGAAATTAATAAAGTCGAACCGTTGGAAACTTTGGTCCAACCTAATTACTTTTTTTCTTTTTCCAACATCTTGACTTTCAATTAAGTTTTCCATGGAATAGTAGAAAAATGGTCTCATAAATAGTAGAACTCACAAGGTCCCTTGAGTTTGTATCCGGCCTAACACGCTGAGGTATTGAATTTTATAAGCCAGCGAGGCCTACTCTCGCATTTTTTTTTATGGCACAGAGCTTTTTATCGGTACACAGCTGTGTATGTTACAATCCGTGTAGCTCGGCTTTGGAGAGCGCCACTTGGCAAGGAATTGAACACGGTTGTTTATGTAGTGATCCGTGTAGCTCGGCTTTGGAGAGCGCCACTTGGCAAGAAATTGGACACGGTTGTTTATGTAATGATCCGTGTAGCTCGGGTTTGGAGAACGCCACTTGGCAAGGAATTGAACACGGTTGTTTATATAATTGATCGTGTAGCTCTCAGGAATTGCACATGGGTAAATATCCGTGTATAATTTATTCAGGGAATTATACACCCTCGCACTCCACACGGCAGAAAATCCGTGTAGCTCCCCTGTTTATGTCCGTGTACAATGACCATTTCTGTAGTAGTAAGTGTTGTAAATCGTTTGTCGGATGAACAAAGTACCGTCAAGTGATTAATTGAAAATAATCGGAAATAATTGGCTATAATTGAAAATAATCGACCGATTAGTCAGAAAAATCTGTGACAGTTTGGTTACCGCTAACGACCAATCGCACAATTAATCAGTCTAAATGAATGTTTTTTACAACACTGCTTTTTACCAAACTTTATTTATTTTACATTACTTGGCTTGCCTGGCTCTGCAGTCTGCACTCTTTTTATCTTATATTTTGCTCTAATTTCTCTCTTGGTATACTTGCAGTCTGCACTCTTTTGAGCTAACTAATTGGGATATGGTTGGTTGGACTGAGAATATGTTATTTTTAAAGTTAGATTATTCGGAATAACCTCTTCTATGTTTGGTTGAGTTTGAATAACTAGAATAGAAATCCAACTTGTTTATCTTATTAGAAAAGCTTATTCTTACAAAAAAAAAAAATTAACTATTCTAATAAGACAAACAACAACAAAAAAGCCATTCTTGTTTTTGCTGAACCATATCTCAATAAAAAAGAGTGAAAATACACATTTGCCTCTTGCTAATAATTAAAGACCAAGGAGTCTACTTCTACCTTGCACATCGGTGTATCAGGTTAAATTGAGTCAAAGTTGAGCAATTTGCATTACGCTCCCGCAATATAGTCAATGAATTCCACTTATTGGTAGAGCTAGATGTAAAAAAGTAACAAATATTTGCATTATGATTATTTTCTGAAGCAATGTGATTTCCAATACTTATCATTGGTGTAATCTAACACTTGGTTTCAGCTAGACAAAACCTGTTAATTGTGTAGGCATAGTTGCAGATACGTAAATTGTTGTGTTGTTCCATTTTTTTTTTTTTTTGAATTATTAATTATTGGGTGCAAACTAAACAGAAGCCCAAAATGTTGATCAAACTTGAATTTTTTTTAAACTGTGCTAAGCTTTTAAATAGGATTCAGCGGTCCTTAGTGGTTGGTTGTCATACACTGTATAGCATTTGTCAGATGGTGAAAATTTACCTTTCCAAATTATGGTCCAGGTGGTTTTGAATGGAGAGAACTCGAACTGGCATCAAATTCTTATAATGACAGTGACGTAGAAGATGAAGGTGAAGAGAGATCGAACGTGACATAATCGATGATCGACAGAGCCACACTTGGGTTGCCACGCACTGGTTCATTGATACTGGATCACATCAAATCCGCATATGATTCTGTTTGTCTATATATTTATTAATGTTCCGTATATTTTAGGGTAAATTATACCTTATTTAATTTTAATTTGGTGGCTGAGAGCCATTTAGCATTGGTTTGATCTGAGGAAGATTAGAACTTAATTAGTTGTACAGTTAGGGGGTATATAAATTGGTGTGATCTTTAAATGGAATACAGATTCGATCAGGTCCGCTGCTTTGAAGCGGCATCCAGACAAGCATGAAGGCCCTTCAAAGGTTATTTCCTTTAATTTCATTTTCTCAGTTTGTAAGTTAATTTATTAATTTGAAATTAAATGAACAAAACTAAGTAATAATATAAGAAGGTAAGATTAGATTGCTACGTGTTATTAAGAAAGTGCTCAATCTGAGAATGCAAAGGTTATTTCTTTTGGATTTACTTAAAACACTAAATTTCAATAAATAAGTTTAAATTTGTAGGTGTTTCTTCAATTGTCTGTTATGCATATATTTCACATATTCTGTATGTAATTCTTTAATTTACTTCGTGTTTTCACCTTAATTTCGTATGTTACTCTCATATGCCAAAAAAAAAATAAGAAAATATGTGTGGGACATTCTTTGCAAATGCAATAGACATGGTTATAATAACACGCTCTTCATTTTAAATGTATCCTGATATAAATCCATTTTTCGTTGTACCAGAAATGACCCAGATTTGCTATTCTGGTTTGAGGCTCTAACTGTGCTTGAAGATCCATCCCAACATGCAGGTGTTGTTAAGTTTTAGTAGAGATAGCAATTCGTTCCCGTGATTGGATGCCTTTCTTTATATTTAGTGTTCATCCATATTCCATTTCAATTTTACAAAAGTTTCCTGTATATAGGTAACAAAAGTGATAATTAATGCTACCTACTCCATCATGATCATGAGATGAAGTACCTCAATTATGAGCATTACATTGCAGGTATGAAGTGAACCATTTCTATGAAATGGCACCCAACCGAATTCGCATCCTCTGAGATATCTCAACTTTTGCGTGTTATTTTGAAAAATCTCAACCGTTCATATACATTCTGCACGAATCTCAAATCACAAATAATACTGGTCCCCCGCATTATCCCCGAATAGGCACCGGACACGTCGGTCATGCAAAAGTTGAGATATCTCAGAGGATACGCACTCACCCAACGCCAAATTCGCACAACCCTGGCCTGATCATTTCTACCCATTGCATGTGGCCATTGGTGCTGCAGGAGGAAATCATGTCTCTAAGCTCATTCATAACAGCTGGAGTGCCAGTTCCCTGTCTTACACCTCCTTCAGGTTTAAGTCTACTGCTGCTAATTAATTGATTACTACGTATATACTATCCAATTGTCGTAAGAATACCATCATGTGTGATGTATACTTAATTAACATTGCTAATGAATAATGTATTCAGTCTCTGTGCGTGGGTCTCTCCATCAAACTCTTGTATATATTTTTGTTAATTTATTATGTCATGAATGTAATTTAATATTCGAGTGAATTCATCTAATGCTGTTTTTAATTACTTCTTCAATTGTTGCATGATTGTTGACTGTTCTGACAGAATTTTCTGATTTTTTATTTTCTTTTATATTTTCTTTTATTTTCTATTATTTGACATATACAAGGTGTATAATATAACTACTACGTACTATGATATCATCAATTTGCACTAAGTCAACATTATTTTTCATTAGATTTTATTATACTAATTCACTACAAACACAAATAGATTCTTTTAGGCCGGGCACTTTGGAAACAGACATGAACCAGGTTATTTACCACGATATTTAACCAAGCTAATGCCTAAGTTTGAAGATTTGTTGAAATATAACAGATCCATAATGCTTTTCTTGTCTGTTCTCTTAGTCCCACACAAATAGAGTTCATCAAAATAATTCAACTTTCTTTATTCCAAGTCCATTTTTCCGTTCTTTTCATCTTTTTTATTTTTTTAAATTGGAACATTTAGTTGGTCGGCAGTTTTGGTCATCACACTACAAAACATTTGGTGCCACTGCGAGCATGAACCAAAAAGGCCAATTTACTCGTGAGGTTTGACAAAACAACACGAGCGATTAGCAGAAACAATGATAAAATTTTATGCGCAAAAATCTACCTAATGTCCATAGGCAAAATGGATAAAAATGAGAAGCTTTGCAAAAGGAAAAAAAAATTATTAGATAAAAGCCTCTCGTTGATGTGTAGGCAGCTTCAATTCTTCAAATTCATTGAGAGGTGAGAAATAATTATCGACCATGTCATCAGGAACATCTTTTAGAGTAGGTGGGTCCCACTGCATTTAATTATGATTAAAGATGTTATTGCATTGTAACAGAATAAGCACTGCTCTCTATAAACCTCTGCTATAGTCTTTGCTGGTCTTTCTGAGTTCAGCAAGCATGAACTCAGTTATGATCTCAAGTTGACAAATCAAAATCTAAATGAGATACAAACTGTTGAGCCTGTTCTTCGTCATAATATGATGCATGGATGTTGAAGTCATAAAAATTTAGTGTTCGCTTTGTATTGGAGATCAAGAGGTTATTGTAGGAAAGAAACTCCAAATAATCAGATTTTTGACATGCATGTTGCTTATGACCTAGAACAACATCAACAGTTTAAGACTGACAATGAATCTTTATGCATACCCATACAAAAAATAATCCTTTATGTTCCCCAATTTCCAGCTTATCATTACATGAGAACTAAAGACAGTTGAAGAAATTCTTAAAAAAAATGGAGCTGTCAGTAAAGGGCTTATAAGATGTTTCTAGCTTTTCCCGGGATAATAAAATACTGAGGCCAAAAACATATTTTGCTAAACGAAAAAAAAAATATGCTAAATGAAATAAATTACCTTTGCTGCACAGTCCTTGTCAACTAATTTTGCTCTCACACCCTGGAGAGACCAAAATATAAGACAATAAAAAGCAGAAGATAAAACTGCCCAGTCACTTCTCTACCCTTTCAATAAGGCATTAAGCATTCTGAGTCCGTTCGGCAAGTTGGATAGGCTTAACTTTAAGCTCGGGTGGTGTTCGGTAACAAAATTTTAAAAAGTGAGTGCTTAGCCAAATGCTTAAGCCATGAAAAGGTATGCTTACAAAATTTGGGCAAGCTTAAAAAAGTGGGCAAAAAGGAAGCTTAAGAAAGTGATTTTATGTTTTGTAAAGGAACATGTGTTTGGCATGCTTAAGATTCCTCAAAGGACTAAGAAGCTCTAAGAAGGCCTAAGGAGGGTGTGCCGAACAGCCCCAGAATTAACCTTTCATTCCAATTATATATTAAAAAAAGAAAACATAGACTAGAGGGCTTGGAAAAACAAATAAAACAAGCTACAGGCTAATATTTCAGTTTAATTGTTTGATGGTTGTGGTTCTTATTTGAACTCCAAACAAAGCCAATTGATGCCTAAACATCATGACATGGATATCTCCCAAAGCACCATCACCACATTGAGTAACAAAAGGAAAAAATGTTACCTCAACAAATTCATGAGAAAGAGGTTTCGAGATGCCATGCAGGGACATGCGATACTCTCGAACAAGACATTCATCTAGAGTCTGAAATCTACCTTCACGTATCTGTACATTAAGATTTAAAAAAAAAACAGTGCTGGTAAAGGAGGAACCCAAACTGTTTACAATCTTCATCCATATTATTGTTGGCATGCTCTATATTTAACTAAATTGAGGTTAAGTTGAGGCCTCTTTAAACAAGTGACTAAAAATGAAGTCACACTTCCTCAAATGTACCAATTTTGGGTTTTTATTTCATACTGCTGCTGCAACTATTGCCACTGGGTTATATTAAGTATTAAAGCACATCTGCATGTCTTTGTCAAAATAGGGATAAACTGAAGTTGTTTCAATAAATGAGAGTTATTCAAGCTTCGATGGCACTTAAATCCAGGTGCAGGTATTGTTTATACTGCCCAGTGCAATAAATTTAGTATTAGTAGGCACAATTGTACAATTACATAAACAAAAACAGGGCTTAGGTCAGGTTTGGTTCTGCATTTAAGGGTTGATTCAAGCTTAATTATGCTTAATTTTAATTTTACTAGCAAATTTTGGATATTCTTATAAGTTCTAATAAGAAAACAAATAAAGATGCATACCGATTTCAAGGCAACCTTCAGGCTCAGTGGAGAGGCTGCTTTCATCTTCTTGAGTGCAGATGTGCACCAATCCTGATTTGTTCTTGACACTTCACCTTCCTATCATAATATCAAAAGTGATTCGGTATCAATTAAGTGACAAAAGTGATTCAGTATCAATTCAGCGAGGTCCAGTGCAGGAGCAGACTATATGCAGTTAATATTATGATTAATAGCATTGTTGATGGTTATTCCACCATATGTTCAGTTGCGGCAAGATCAATTGGGCAAAATCAGAAAAGATGCTAGTTGGTAGCATAGCTGATAGAAATTAAGGCATCAATCCACAACTTGACTGGGGCACTGGGCCCACCTTGGACCTAATTAAATCATCAGAAACAAATTTACAGAAAAAAAAGCTAACCAAAGCATCAATAATCTCCTCAACAGTATCACGGCAGAAGCATCGATCTATGTTCTCTAATCTGAAAATATAGAAAAGGAAACAAATTAAATTCTAGGACCGAAAGGATGTAACACAGAGAGCTATTTCAAAGCATTGTCACCTTTTCACGGCAATTCCCATGGTCATTCCAAAGATTCCCTACTCATGTGATACATATTGATCAATTCACCTTTTTTGATAATTAAATTCCAATGGTTTTACAACAGGTTTTAATAAAAATGCTTCCTTAATACTCCCTGTAAAACCACAGTAACCTATAGATTAATTCTGCAAATAATGATCCAGCTATGAGCTAATTTAGATTTTATTTCTTACGTGTTTTAGGCAATTAAGCAGTAGAACATATGAATTAACATAACAAAAACAGAATTTGTGATCATCCAATCATCTGTATGTTATGTACATACTAGTACAGACTAAAAAACGAAACAAAATCTGAGATTCAATTACTTGTACATAACCAACACACAAACACACGGAAGACAAACCTATGGAAAATGCCTTTTTTATCAGGGTAAACAATGTCGCCGTATTGTGCTAGAGAAGTGTCTATAACTGAAGGATCATCAGTCACCAACTTAGCGAGCCTTTCATCGATTAAATCAAGTTGCTGTCAAACAAAAAAAATTAAAAAATAAAGCAACAATAGATAAATTTAACAAATATCATGTATTACATAGCCATGCACTCAACAATATTACATCTTCTCAAAACACACTTACACATAGTACTGTACATTATCAGCGTTGCATGATACTAATTCCCTTGAGAAATATAATGCATTCTGAGTGTTTAGTACTAGTACAATAAACATTTAAAAAAACAGCAAGCCAGTAGTATTGAGTTTCCATTTTTTTCTCTGTTCTATCTTCTTATTCTTTTATTTTTTTTATTTTAATTTTTTGGGGAGTGTGTGTGTGTGTGTGTGGGGGGGGGGGGGGGGGGGGGGGGGGGCTAACCTCACTCATTGTGTGGTGTGTGGCCAGACCAACAGCAATCATATCCACACCATTAATTCGTTCACCCGTCAAAGCCAAGTACTCTCCTGAAATGTTAAATTGAAATGAGAATCTATATCACTACTGGTAATCTGAGAGCAGAGTTTCATAAGGAATATTGACCTGTAAGCTACATTGCATACCTACATGACCTGGTAAATGTGATAGATAGAAGGAAGCTCCAGCATCAGGATGGAAGCCAATATGAACTTCCGGAGTAGCAAATATCTTCAAAAATAACCCAAAAACTATCTCAAAATCTTGGAGAAAAATCTCAGGGATAATGCAAGCCGTTAGCTAACTAAAGAGTTGTATAAAATAAAAGAAAGAATGCAATTCTCTGATAAAGCAGTATGCAAACTACAAGAATCTACATTAACTCCTTGCACTATACGGGCTTATCTCTGACAAATAAACTCTGGAATTATGTGGATTTACTTGTCCTTTTGGGGAGGGATGAGTGTGGCTAACAGGCAAGCAATAACAGCCATACCAATAGGCAACAGCACATGTTGTCATAGTAACTTTATATGGAGAAGGATTTAGTAGCTCTTACAGTTTTATTTGTTGCAATACGAAATGTACCAGGAATAGAAACACCACCTCCACCACCCATTGTTATGCCATCCAGAATAGCCACCTATGTTAAAGAAAATGTTGTTGATGGGACAATGGATGCACTAATATTTTATATATTCATTATACAACAACAGAAGCGCACATACATGGGGTTTCAAGTACGTGCCAAGCACATAAATGAACATGTACAGGTTCTTGAAGAAATCCTTGCACTCTTCAATCTTTCCTGCACTTGATTAACTGTTATCACTAAAACAATCATTGACATAACAAATGATTTTAAGAATTCATAGAAAGAATATATTGGCATCCTTTTTAAAAGAAGCATTTGAATCGGAAAATGCATCTTTTAAACACAGACAAATGAAAAGATCCAATGCTCATTCACAACAAGTTAGGAATTTTAACTAACTATTAGCATAAGCAGGTGGAGGTAAATAGTCTTTTAATGAAGGTGGGACCAGAAGGGTAGGGAGGATTTTTATGTATCAGTAGACTCAGGGTTCTTTAGATTTTTAATGTGTAATTATGAATGAGCTTTTTAGTAAAGTGCACCCACAATTTTTAAGGTGTTGGCAATATCACACTTGGCACCCAACCATTTTTTGGGTTTGCAACTGTATCCGCCTGTTATTAGCTAAATAGCATGTGCACATATGGCTCCTGAGTTTTTCCATATTAATTCAATGAAATCTTACAGACCCAAAGTTCATTAAATTGAAAGCTGACACTTCAAATTGTTTTGGACCTATTGTTTCATTTTAGCTCATATTTTGCTTAAGGTCAAAGAAAATATCATTATAGTCAGGGAGCAAATATTGTCAACATTTTACAGCATATGCCTAGATTGTCACATGAGGGTAATGACTGTTAGGACTTTCAATATATCAAAAAATACCACCTTAATTTATAAAGATCAAACATTATTGAGTTCATTGGCAGATAAGAAATTCCATATCATTTATCACTGAAACTAACCCAAATTATTAAAAAAATTCCTACCTTCATTAATCTGCTTATATAGTGTGACAACATCACCCCCAGCACAGAATCCTCTGCCACTGCCCTTTATACAGTAAAAGCATCAATCAAACATTCTGATCATATATATTCCAAAGCATTCTCATCATAACATCTGATTAAAACAAACAGGGAACAGTGAAACAAAATCTACTACCTTCATCACAACAAACCCAATATCAGGATTATCCTCCCAAGATTCATACAGCTTTTTCAGCCTAACTCCCTGCATAATAATCACGCAAACATTTTATCAAACACCTCGCCTACACAGCATGAAATGGAAATCATCAGCTGAGTTTTTCTTTCACTAAAAAAATCACTGTAGACGGGCTTAAACAAAACCGCAACAGTACCATGTTTGTATTAAGAGTATTCAGAACAGATGGCCGATTAAGGACTGCAGCTCGTGCACCTGCCTTCCCTTCAACAAGGATCTGAAAGGTGAAACCGGCTATATCAATCGTAAATACAAAATCAATGTAGAGGAAAGAAAAGGTAACGAGAAAGACAAAGGAGAAGCTAAGTTATTTACTTCGTTCTGGAGTTGATCATCTGCGGAGGAGCGAGAGAGGCTTGTCGATAGAGATCTCTGGCTACTGAGAAATCCAAGTGAAGAAACAGAGCGTCGCGTTAAAGAAGCCACGGCTTTTAAGCCGCGCATCTTGACTTGTCCGTACAAGTACAAGGAGAGAAGAGCAGAGAGGAGAGGAGAGGAGAGGAGAGGAGGAGAGGGAGGGAGAGACGCAAGACCAGTGGCTGCTTTGTTTTGTAGGGTTTGTATTGCCTGAACGGAGAACAGACTGAATTCAGATACCCTAAAGTAACCAAAATTTTTAATTTTGATCCGGCCCGTCCAATCTACTTTAACACGAATATTGAAGGGCCCGTGCGTTGTACCACGGACCGGATTGGCCTGAATTTCTGATCGGACGGTCCGGATCAAAACAAAAAAATTGGATTAACTCGGATCCGGAACCCTAACACCTTGTTTGGATGGAGAGCAAAGGAAGGGAGGGGAGGTGAAGAATAGAAGGGAATTGAATAGGATGGAATATAAAGGAAATTAATATATTTAATTTTTTCATGTTTTGATGATTAATGAGAGAAAATAAATTTAATTTTTTTTTTGTCTTATTTTTTTTATTAATTAAAATTATAGAAGATTAATCAAATATTTTTAGTATATTTGACTATTATACCATTTACTATTGTACATGTATTCCCTCTAAATTCTAATTCACAAAATTGCTCTGTAGTGGTGCATCAGACCAATACCACCGATAATTTTTAGTGCTATGACATCGAACCAATAGCATAAATTGCAGTTGTGTTATGGGTTCTCACCTGCAGCAGTTGAAATATGCTTTCTTTGCCGATATGTTGGTGTTGGTCTTCATCATTTTCATTCATCTTTACCAGTAAGTGTTTTGCCCTAGTTTAGGACTGAAATCGCCTGTACCAGTGGCATGTGCCCTGTACGAGTAAGTGTTTTACCAGTAAGTGTTTTGCCTCATCATTCATAAGGACAACATATGTGGTAATCCAATGCACAACATTAATCAAGGAAGAAACAAACAAAATCGTTGAAATAAAATTGTTATTATCCCAACATTCCAAGAACCAACCATAAAGCATCATTTTACTAAAAACAAAGAACAAAATTGATGATCAACTACATCTTATTTAAAATATTTTACCAATAATAATATAGTAATCCAATGCCCAATGACACATATTAAAATTCATAACTAACTAGATATCATACTCGCAAGTAGTTCCTTACGCTCTTCCAAAGGACAACCAAGTAAAGCTCCAAGCATATCAGGATTTTTAATCGAGAAGAGATACGTTGGCATTTTTTTGATTTATGTTTTCCTCATCAACTCCTTATAGTGTTGTCTCATTCTGTGCCACTAAGCGATCAATCTCTGATATATTTTCACCCTCAATCTCTTCAGTTTGCGTTGTCATTCGCTGCCTCATTTCTGATGGAGTCTCAGCATTATCCCCTATTGCTCGATCATGTATGTAAAGCTTCACTAACTTGTCGTAATGAAGAATTGGTTTGTTCATCCAATCAGCTGCTTCGGGGTGTGACTGAAGAATATATGCAGGTTAATATATTAATTGGGTCAAAGATTGACTGAGTTATATCAGTTAATATTCTACTAACTTATAATTCACATTATAAAGATTGTACAAATTTTAAATTATAGGTCTGTCAATCATTGGAAGAAAAAAAATAAACGTACCTCAATTAATTTCATCCAAACTTCCGGCTCTGCACTCCACATATTGGTGAAAGGGCTCCCTTGAACTCAAAATTTGAGTTGAGGTCCGGACTGTCCGATCAGAATCCGGAAAAAATTCCTGCCCGAGATGGAATGCAACGGCAACTTTATTATTCGTGCCAGAGCAGATCGAACGGTCCAGATCTAAATGCAAAATTTTGAGTTCTACAGAAACACTGTTCAAATGCGGGTTGTGGTCTTGTGGATCTCATTCTGAGAAAGGCCCTGGTAAGCAATGCCTAGCCCAAGAAACTAACGGTTCATCTCTTCTCTAACGATGGGCCTCCAGCCCAGTGCACATTTTTTCATTATGGACTTTCAATTTCATTTCGCTCGCACGCACGCAGCACGTGCCTCGACCGTCGACTTCTTTGCCCAAAGTAATCCAATCCTCAACGCTCGAAGCCTCGGATCTGAATCACCCCACCCTCCCTCTTCTCCCAGATCTCTCTCTCTCCCTTCCTTCTCTCCCATTTTTCTCTAACTGGATCCACCCCAGATCCAGATCCAGATCCAGCCATGGAGAAACCCTGCACGCTTTTGGTGCACTTCGACAAGGGCACCCCTGCCATGGCGAACGAAATCAAGGAAGCCCTTGAAGGCAGCGACGTCGTCGCCAAAGTTGACGCCATGAAGCGCGCCATCATGCTTCTCCTAAACGGAGAAACCCTCCCACAGCTCTTCATCACCATCGTCCGTTACGTGCTTCCCTCGGAGGATCACACGGTCCAGAAGCTCCTCCTCCTTTACCTCGAAATCATTGACAAGACAGATGCACGGGGCCGGGTTCTTCCTGAGATGATCCTGATCTGTCAGAATTTACTCAACAATCTACAACATTCTAACGAGTACATTCGTGGTGTTACTCTTCGATTCCTCTGCAGGCTGTCGGAGCCTGAAATCTTGGAACCGGTGATCCCGTCAGTGCTTACCAATCTCGAGCATCGCCATCCTTTTATTCGCCGTAATGCACTCCTCGCCATCTCATCAATCTACCGTTTGCCTAACGGGGAGCAGCTGTTACCTGACGCACCTGAATTGGTTGAGAAAGCGTTGAGCTCTGAGCAAGATGCATCGGCTAAACGCAATGCATTCGTCATGCTGTGCAATTGCTCCCAAGATCGTGCGGTTGCATATCTTTTGTCCAATGTGGATCGGGTGGCCGAATGGCCTGACCTGCTCCAGATGGCTGTGGTGGATCTGATCCAAAAGGTCTGCCGTGCAAACCGCCCCGATAAGGGTAAACATATTAAAATAATTATTTCTCTCCTCTCATCTTCCAGTACAGCTGTTGTTTATGAATGTGCTGGAGCACTTGTTTCTCTTTCCTCGGCCCCCACTGCTGTACGGGCTGCGGCAAACACCTACTGTCAATTGCTGTCCTCTCAAAGTGACAACAATGTGCGTCTTATTATCCTTGATCGGTTGAATGAGCTTCGTAAGTCCCACCGTGAGGTCATGTCTGAGGTCGTGATGGACGTGCTTCGAGCTCTCTCCAGCCCCAACCCTGATGTGCGCCGCAAGGTGCTAGATATAGTGCTTGATTTAGTTTCTCCCAAAAATGTGGACGAGGTTGTGTTGTTCCTCAAGAAAGAGGTGGTTAAGACTCAGGCAGCTGGTGAATCTGACAAGGATGCAGGTGGCGAGTACCGGCAGATGCTGGTCCAAGCCATCCATGTATGTACAGTCAAATTTCCAGAAGTTGCTGGGTCTGTCGTCCATGTACTCATGGATTTTCTCGGTGACTCGAATGTGGCTTCTGCTATTGATGTTGTTATATTCGTACGTGAGATAATAGAGACCAACCCGAAGCTGAGGGTCTCCATGATTCAGCGACTAACTGACACCTTTTATCAGATACGGGCTGCCCGGGTCTGTTCATGCGCACTGTGGATCTTAGGAGAATACTCTCTCTCCCTTTCTGAGGTTGAAGCTGCAATCTCCACCATCAAACAATGCCTAGGTGAACTCCCTTTCTACTCAGCCACAGAGGATGCCGACTCCACTACTGACTCCACAAAACAACCTCATGCTGTCAATTCAAGTGTGACTACCTCTTCACGGAGACCAGTGGTCTTGGCTGATGGGACCTATGCGACCCAAAGTGCCGCCTCAGAGGCTGCAGTTGTTGCTCCATCAGTTGTGCCTGGTTCGCTCTCCAATATCCCAAACCTGAGATCTTTGATCCTCTCTGGTGATTTCTTTTTGGCAGCCGTGGTGGCATCAACCTTGACCAAGCTGGTCTTAAGGCTTGAAGAAGTGCAACCAGCCAAGGCCGAGACAAACAAAGCTTGTGCTTCTGCATTGCTTATCATGGCTTCCATGCTACAATTTGGCCAATCAGGCTTTGCACCACACCCAATTGACGATGACTCGTATGACAGGATCGTGTTATGTATGAGGTTGCTTTGCAACACTGGGGATGAAGTCAGAAAAGTGTGGTTGGAATCATGCCGTCAAAGCTTCGCAAAGATGCTTGCAGAGAAGCAATTTAGAGAGACTGAGGAGCTTCGAGCCAAAGCCCAGATTTCCCATGCCCAGCCTGATGACCTTATTGATTTCTACCACTTGAAAAGCCGCAAGGTTAGTAGTGAGCTTTTTGTTCACATTTTACTTAAAAAGAACATGGAATAACAGTTAACAATGGTGTTTCAATGTTAGTAACTAAAGTGAGATAGATATATCCCAGTTACCCTCTATCCGGTTACACTTAATTTCTCACTTTCAGAGGTGCTTATTATCAAATGTAGGGCGTCTTAGAAGGTTATATGTACATGCATCTTCCTCTACGGTGTGATTTTGTTGGATACTGAATGTCATTGTGTTCCCATGTATCTACTAAGAACTAAGAATCTTACATGTAGGATTGGTAATAGGGCAATAGTTTCTAATGTAACCCTTTATTCTGAGAAGTTTATCGACCCTCCCCCCCATCCCCCCTCAACATTTCCCTCTCATCTGCATCTTTTGATTTTTCAGGGCATGAGCCAGCTAGAGCTTGAAGATGAGGTCCAGGATGATTTGAAGCGTGCAACTGGTGAGTTCACCAAAGACACTGACGATGCAGCCCGGTTGAACCGGGTCCTGCAGCTTACTGGATTTAGTGACCCGATATATGCTGAGGCATATGTGACGGTGCATCACTATGACATTGTGCTCGATGTCACCATCATAAACCGTACCAAGGAGACGCTCCAAAACCTATGCCTTGAACTTGCCACCATGGGGGACCTCAAGCTGGTCGATCGCCCACAGAATTACACTCTTGCCCCTGAGTCAAGTCGGCAGATCAAGGCAAATATTAAGGTTTCCTCGACTGAGACGGGGGTTATTTTTGGCAATATCGTGTATGAGACATCTAATGTTATGGAGAGGAATGTGGTGGTGCTGAATGATATACATATTGATATTATGGATTACATTTCACCTGCTGCCTGTGCTGATGTCACTTTTAGGAACATGTGGGCTGAGTTTGAGTGGGAAAATAAGGTATCTCAATCTTTGCTCAATATTTCTTACATAAGATAGAAGAATGTATGCAAAATATGTTTCCAGGATTTGCGAGCTTTCCTTCCAAATTTTGATAAAATATTTTTCCCTCTCTATCTTTTCTTAATATATATTTTTGTATTCAGGTGGCGGTGAGCACAGTAATTCAGGGCGAGAAAGAGTTCTTGGATCACATTATAAAATCTACAAATATGAAATGCCTCACCCCACCGTAAGCTTTCAATAAATTCTGCATTAGGTCCATAATTAATTGCATGCCATCATGACTGCAGCACAGCAGTTTGAGCCAATATTTAACCTTGGGTTATTTCTCACAATGTTGAAAAAGAACCCTGAGTAAACCATAATAATGAAAAAAAAAACAATATAATGCTGAAAGAAGTGGTCATAAAATTCCATAATAACCCTTGACTGAAATGATGACATACAACTCTATATTGCTATCTTTGGGTCAGCCTGGAGATAGCTAACAGCCAGTATTGTTCATTTTCATTTTCAGGTCAGCACTTGAAGGGGAGTGTGGCTTCCTGGCTGCAAACCTGTATGCGAAAAGTGTTTTTGGTGAGGATGCATTGGTAAATATCAGTATTGAGAAACAAGCTGATGGCAAACTGAGTGGTTATATCCGGATCAGAAGCAAGACCCAAGGCATTGCTCTTAGCTTAGGAGACAAAATCACTCTCAAACAGAAAGGAGGCGACCGTTAATTAGTTCTTTCACTTGTTACCCTGATCCATATCCATGTTTTGTTATAGTGCTCTTTTGAACTTTTTGTTTTTTTTTTTCCCAGATTGAGTTATCAAATTTTTTGGTTTATCCGTGAACAATAGGGATGCGAGTTCTTGTTGTTGTATCAGCTATTTTTTTCAGTATACTTGGGCATTCATTCAAGAAGTGAATTTGATTTCACAAAAGTAGACTATCATTGCAATGTATTAATATAGAATTTTTATCATACATTTTTTTTGTACATGTAATCATTTTGCTGGGGTTCTCAAAAAGTCCGAACAGACTAATGTTTTGACCCTGTTAGAGGGCACTCCTGATATTGTTTCTCATTGTTTTCTGATTTTCACCAAGGCTTTGCTGCCAATTCTTTTTAGTATGATGTTTGTCATTGAATTACCTGTCATACTACAAACCAGAATTTCCCCTGTTGAGGTAAAATGTCGAGCTAAACACAGACCATATTCTGGATTGCTAAAGATTGACAGCACTGTTTTGGCTTCATGTAGTGCAGAAGTCATTATATTTTCATTTTGATTTTATTGTCTGCAAGTCAAAGTGTCAATCTCTTTACCCTTTGGGTTGATGCTTAACAAGTTTATCCAGTCTTTACCCTTTGTGATGATGCTTAATAAGTTTATTACCCGGACCGTATCAGTGTCAAAATAGCAGTCAGCTCCAACCAACCCGTACAGATCCATGAAAGCGCCGTAAAATAACAACATGATTGTCAGAAAATTGCAAGGCTTAGATATCTTAAAAAAAAGGTAAGGACTAATGCGGCTAAGCTAATTCATTTCTTAGGTCCCTGCCTTTAAGATGAAATAGCAGTTAATAACTGTCATATGATACCATCCTTTTTCAGAAGCTAATTCTTTTTTCTTTTTTTAAAAACCAGATAGCGGCTATCAGGTTGGTACAGAAAAATAAGAAATAAAATTACATCAATAGGAGCTTGTCCCTATTACAACCCAGCACCATTCCACTGCAATACCGCAGCCACTGTATCCCCTCTTGTAAACCAGTATCTTACCTGTATCCCCTCTTGTCCGCAGCACTAGTGCACTACAAGGTCAGAACACTTCCTAGACCAGTATCTTATCAACAGTACCGCAGCCATTGCATCCCCTCTTGTACCGCTCTTTGCGCTAGGACCCTTGGCTGACACCATCTCCTCTCAAAGATTTTATTATTGCACTCCTTCCAGTGTCCGGCAAGCTGCTAGAAATAGAACACCCCATTTCTTCCTAGGAATCCTTCCCCTACTTAGTCGCCCATGATGCTAAATAAGTTTGTTGTACCGATTGGTGTGAGTGCATAATTCAACAAATGTTAAAAGAGCTTACGGGCTATCTTATCCTTTGAGGCTATGTCTGGAATCAAAATTGAATTAATACCATTTAATATTAGTGATGAAGAAAGAATACACCTAGCTAATCTATTTTGATAGTGAAATTACCTTGTAATGGTTGGGGATTTTTTGTTGGATAAAATTGAAAAAAATTAAGTTGCAGAATTGGATTGGCAACCTTCCACCTATTCAGTACTAACTGGAGTACCTCCTTGCTCCTTGACTATATACAAAATCGCTGACAAAATACTTCAACAAATTGATATGCATAAATGTAAGTTCCTAGTAGCTACTAGGAAATACATGATCACCAAGTTAAATACACTGGTTCTTCTAAATACTCGAGCACGTAACAAAATTTCAGCATCCGAGCTTTACAGTAAAATCAACATTTCTCTAGTTGTATGTAATCCATTTACTTGAGGAGAAAATACATAGATATGGAAAACAAAAAACAAATGGATGTTACACTGGCAAAAATATATTGCCCTTTTAAGAAAAAGAAACAATAAAAATAAATAAATGCATGTCAAACTAATATGTCCTGTAGCTCCGCGCCTCCTCGTACCAAAGTCAGTTATTAGTCAGAAATTTCTTTCTGTAATATATAACTTAACTTCACAACTGGTATATCAAACACTAATGGATCATCACTTTTTCCTAATTGTCATTTTCCTTCCAATTTACAAGGGACTTGAGAAACTCCATGACCTAAGAAAAGAGCAAGAAAAAAAAAACGAATTAAAATCTGTTATCCTTCCAAAAGGAGGTGAAAAAATGAACTCGCAACAGTAGTTCTTTCTCAAAACTGCAATTACCTCTGATGGATCTCTCAATGAGTAAAAGGCATCGGTGTCTTTCCGTACAGACGAAACTAGAATACCGTAACCACACTTGCGCTCCCTTAGAACCTGCATACCATTTATAAAAGTTAAAAGTGTGCATTCTAGCAGTGATTCAAATTATAAAAAATAAAAAAATAAAGTTACCTTGAATGCATCTTCATCAGTACGGTCATCTCCAACATAAATTGGAAGCACATCATTGCAATCGCTTAGATCAAGTGATTCAAGCAGAAACTCAACAGCCTTCCCCTTGTTCCAATCTATTGTTGGGCGAACCTCAAAAACCTAGATTAAATTAGATGCAAATTTAATAAGACCGAATACATTTGTGCAAATTGTTTACAATAATTTGCAGAAAAGCATAAAGTACATGTTGGGTTTGTTCTCATTAACTGCTTTATGGTAAATTGGTGGCAATCTCATTAACAAGTTACAAAAGGTTTCGCTGTCTTTCGGTACATCATTTTATTTGGAAACAAACTTCTTCATTTCTTAATTAATATTTCATTCAAATTTGAAAATGAATTCTGACCTTTCGCCCACTGGTTAGTCGCAAACGAGGGTAGTTCTTGAGAACCTCCTTTACACATTGATCAACTAGGCCATAATCCTAATATTCAAATACCAAAAAGAAAATTAAGAATAATTTCTTTTTCTGTACTTTCATTTATAAAGTTAAGAAAGTGATTTGTGTTGGAGTTCAGAATTACCTCCACGGCCACATTGCGGTAATGTACAGTGACACAGAACTTGTTGTTCTCTACAGATGATCCTTTAATGTCTTTAGTTTTCTCAATGAGGGTTCTAAAAACCTGCATTGTAAGTTCTTTTTTATTTTTCTGAAACTTTTGGCATCTGCAAATATTGAGATTAAGTGACAGTGATATATAATTACCTCATCGATCATAGGTAAAAACTCACTTGCTGGCTGGAAAAGATTAACCTCCTTCCCCTGCAGTAGCAGAAATCTTATGAGAAAAATTAATGCTAACCTAAGGACTGAAATAAAGTACTTAAAGTTTCAAATTTTCAATTAACAATGAAACCATATGAATTTATTCATAATTTCCTCTGAAGCACAAATCAAGAGCTATTATTAAAGCAACAGCTGGTGAATTAGGAGTTGGTAAGAAGAGTATGCTTTTGCTCGGTTACAAATAGAAAATTGTGTTCTTTTGATTTCTTTTTTGAAGATTACATATGACTTATGAGACATTACAGAATATTACTTCGACTAACCTGTGAGTCAGTGGTCCTAATGGAGTTAGGATGGGATCCATGAGAATCGTTATTTCTGACAGGGCCCATAATGTCCATTCCATGGCTCCCGGCGTAATAAAGTTCTGTTAGCTTTACAAATTCAAAAACCTACAGATAGCAGGAAAATATTTAAATTTGAACAAGTAAACAGAGCTATAACAAGAGAGCTATTTTTTTTTTTTATAAAATCCTGAAGAAAAAGTTGTTTAATTACCTTATCACGGGATCTACCACTAATGATAGCAGTAGGGAAGTACCTTGCAACATTTTTCACTGAAGTACGCATCTGTGTATAAATCAATCAAGTCAATACCATATTTATTAAATTAGATTCGAAATAATTAGATCACAGCTGATATTTGTTTTACCTCGTCAGTCATGATGGCATTTTCAGGGTTGTCGACAATAGGTGATAGAGTCCCGTCATAATCCAAGAACAATGCAATCCTTTTTCCCTTTGCATGCGCTGTTATTTGCTCAAACGAAGTTAAAGCAGATGGGTACTTCATCTATCAGAAGAAAACAGAATAATTTTAAAAATTAAAAAATAAATGATTGCTCTGAACCGGGTTCATCTTGCAAGGTATTCCAATATCTTATGAAGATATTTAAGGGAAACAGGTTAAACAAAGAAAAATATCAGTACTGAAACTCTGTTAAATCTCTAACAAATTTTTTTTTTTTGAGGTACTTAATAGAAGCTATCAAGTTGTTAAACAACTAATACAAAACGACCTACATGCCTACATCTATTACAACATAGTTTTGATTCTACCCTCCACAGTATCTCAGCCACAACTCAACTTGTTGTACTATCCTTGCCACCAAATCTTCCATACGAGCTTGTTTTTGCCTGAACACCCTTAAGTTTCGTTCCTTCCACAAATGAAATCTCTAACAATTATTTGAAGTCAATTGGCACCAACGAATGAGAACATTTTCTGACTCTCTCTTTGCTATTTATTCATATAAAATTCCCATCTTTTTTTTTTTTAATTACAACTAAGGACGTGCACATGAAAATATAAATCAATAACGTACCATCCAAGTAAGGTATTGCTCATAACTATCGTCTGAATCCTTGGTTTGCTTCTTCCAAGGAGGCGAGCAAGCAATCATGGCCTCCAACCAGCCACCAGCACGAAGCTCATCAAGCTTGCTGGGAACATTCTTTCTTCTTTGGATGTTATTCAACAACATACTAGTTGTCGACTTTAATTCAATACCAGGTGGGTATGACATGAGGTTTGAAGGAAGGCCGAGTCTCGATTTTACCGGGATAGGTTCAGTTATTACTGGAGAGTTATGGTTTGGCTTCAAATCCATTTGATGTGTCCAAAAAGAAATGGCAAATAAGGTTAATTAATTCTGGTTAGAATTGGGGAACAAATTTTTTGTTTTCTGGCTTAACCAACCCTTTTGTCGATGAAAAACCACTTTTTCAATGTTTTCTTGTCAGTGAAGCAGTGAAGGCAGCCCATCAAACAGAGATTAGCTCAGACCTGATATGAGAAATGCTTAAAATTACTTCAATGAAGAAAAAAAAAAATTGTTCATTGGAATTCTTTGAGTGTGGCTTTCTACCTGATCATTGCCCCGGTAATGAAGAACTCTCAAGTACTATTCAAGGTTTGAAATGTCTCTATTAACTGCATGAAGAGATACGGAGATCAGTTCATGTACTTTGTTAGGACAGCTAAAGAAGAAGCTTTTAATAACATTTCCAGCACCTTACAATCACAAATAAACAAATCAAGGGGCAATTTAGTACAATAAAAATGGAAACCTAAACACATGCAGGATACGAATTTCAACTTATGAGAGGACGATTTTAGGATATCAACCGGTACAATTTAAACTTTAAACAAAATCCCCGTGAGAATCAGGTTGTCAGCAACATATATTAATTAAGTACCAGTTGATTAAAAGAAACATTTTGTTATAGCAAAGGTACTTCTGGTGAAAGTCAAAATATAGGTTGCTTTAACCAAAGGTAATTACAACATGGCGTAGAAGAAAGTTAACATTAATAGTAAACTAATTTCAATCTACCTCTAATTTAAGCACAAGTTTATTAAGTGAAGTTAATTTTCTCACATGTGGTAGGAAAAAAAAGAAAAAGAAAAGTAAATGTCCATACTCCATACAAATACAATGAATTTGTCCATGTCACGAAAATACGATCTTCTGTGGCCTAATACAGTATGCATTTATTTAACATAGAATGGATGAGGCCCAACACGGAAAAGCTACATTGTTGTAGCCACAGAAAAGTATTTCTGCTTTAACTCGTGGACCAAGTCTGCCCACATTATAGACAAAAGAGACACGTTAAAGACAAAGACCTTCGGAAACTAAATCAGCAACAATGACTTCCATCATGTACCAATGTGTATAACGGGTCATTTTATACAAGTAGAGTAACCCTGTATATAGATAGATACACGCAAAAACCACAAGGATCTGAACAGCCACATTACAACAAACAAACACACACACCTAACAACTGAATGAGAGGCGACAGAAAGGAACAAACCTTTGGCTTTGGTTTCACGTTCATTATTTTTATACACAATTTATTTAGAGGAGGTACCTTTCCTAACCAACTAATAACTTGTAAAAAGAAACCATAAAAAAAGAGCAGCAGGATCACAGGTACGACGTGTTGATATCCAGTATAGATTATTATAGTTGTGAAAGGGACCTTGATTGGGACAAACTGGGTGGTTTGAAACTTTCCAAATTAGAGAAGGAGACAAGGAAACTACACCGACAAATGCGGAAACCAAACAAAAATGTAATTCAAGGAAATAAGAGGGGTAGAAATGAGAAAAGAATGTCATCTAATGTACGGAAGTCCGACGGAAAATTGAGAAACCGTGCTTTCTCTAAAATTGAAAATAAAACCGACAAAACATGGGGTGATTAAGATTCTATATGAATCATTAAAATACCAAGGTTATATAACAAGATTCAGCTCTTCAAATCAGATAACAAGGAGGAGGATTTAATATATCTGACAAAATTACAAATTATTTATTAACTTTAAAAGGGACAGTGTATCAAAGAAAAAACACAAAATAATCAAAAGATTCCCGAAATGCATAAATTATATTCAAAATCAACTCTGAGAGATCATACCTTGATCCGAATTAAATGCACTGTGAGGTCAACTATCAGCTGGAGCGAAGATTGAGGAAGATTCAGAATCCACGAATGAGGGAACTAATAAACAGCAACTAATTGGGAGAGAGAATGGAGAAGACGAAGAAAAGTATAGAAGCTTTTAATTTTGACACTAAATAGGGGTCGGGAGAATGGAGGAGAGAAGAAGAGAGGAGAGGAGGAAGGGGCGATCTATTAATAGCGAGAGGACAGGCGAGGAGAGAGGAACTGAACAGTGGGCCACCAGAAAAGACGTGCGCGTCGAGCAGTGGACCGGTCAATCTAGAGAAATCGTAAACAGACGGAGGCAGGAAGATTAGTTGGCGGGGTTTACTTATCCCCCAGCTTGGAATTACGCAATTTCGCGCTGGAAATAGGAAATAGGAAATCGCGCGGGGAGGTTGCAACCGTAATTTATTCTAGAATCTTATTAAAATAACTAACCAGAACCCAATATTTGAATTAGCATCCTCTGAGATATCTCAACTTTTGAGTGTTATTTTGGAAAATCTCAACCGTTAATATACATTCTGCACGAATCTCAAATCATAAATAATACTGGTCCCCGCACTATTTCCGAATAGGCACCGGACACGTCAGTCACGCAAAAATTGAGATATCTCAGAGGATACGCACTCCCAATATTTTTGGGTTCTAAGGTTGGACTTTTTTTTTTTCATAATTCAGTATATCTAGTACATGTTTGTGTGACCTTCTGTGTGTAATGTAATTGCTTCAGGGCTATCAAAAAATTTGAATGGAAATTACGATCTGAATACTAAAAATATAAAATTTCAGGGAGCTGGGCTATGGTGAGTTGCGAAGTAAGATGTCATTTTTACTTCACGCTCATATTTTTATTTTGAAAATCTAAACGACCGATCCGAACCGCTCAACATGTTCTCCATATTGAAATGTGCTTGGAGACCAAATTTTATAATTTTTGGAATTTTTTTACTATTTATTAAGCCACTTTGAAAATCGCTGATCGAATGGTCCATAATTTTTTACTGTTCACCCGGATCTGCGATTTTCAAAGTGGCTTAATAAATAGTAAAAAAATTCCAAAAAATATAAAATTTGGTCACCAAGCACATTTCAATATGGAGAACATGTTGAGCGGTTCGGATCGGTTGTTTAGATTTTCAAAATGGAGTATGAGTGTGAAGTAAAACAACGTTTTACTTCACAACTCACCATAGTCGATCTCAAATTTCAGTGTCATAAAATATATTCAAGATACTTTCTTGAGGTTTTAGAGTATAAAGATCAATGTGCATGTATTGTATTTTGATCGGTTTAAGCAAAATAATTTGGATTGTGGTATCTATAAACAGAAAAAATAGAATTTATTGTTATACTCGTATCGATAAATGCGGGTTTTTTGATTCAAAACCGGTTTGCAATTTAAAAATTCTAGCACAATAAATCTGAAACAAGTTGATTGGATCAAACAGAGTATCAACATGTTACATGAGAATAAGAAACCTAACGGAAGATTACACAAAGCGAACACACGGATTACTACAGAGAAAAAGATACAAAGGAACTAAAGCCTCCACGTCACGTTATTGTCAGATTTGAATAGACTAAAAACGAACAGAAATTATTTAATAAGCGGCGTAGACAATGGACAATATCATGAATTTCTTTTACAAACCATAATTAATTTTCTTTTTTTTTTATGAAACCAACATAATTATTATTTTTTACAAAAATATAAGAACCGAAATGTTATTTCGGTCTGTTATTTTTTTTTTATTCCGGACCGAAATGACATTTCGGTTCGGTCCCTTTTTGAATTTTCTATGGTACTAGTTTCATAAGTTTTCATATGAGTCGTCACAGAAAATCTAAAAATGAGACCGGACCGAAATGTCATTTCGGTCCAGAATAAAAATAAAAACAATGGACCGAAATGACATTTCAGTTCTTATAGTTTTTGTAAAAAAAAAATAATCATGTTGATTTAGTAAAAATATTTTTTTAATTATGGTTTATAAAAAAAATTCCAATATCATCCCTAGCAAGTGTAATACGGTTCACCTTTCAAGTGCAAGATCTCCTACAGTAACTCAAAGTTGGATTTTGAATCCTGACTGTCCGATCAGATTGATAGGGATAGGCCGGATCTGATCGGACGGCCCGGATCTAAACATAAGTTCTGGAGTAACTTCAGCCTTAAGTTTGTTACCGTGATTCTTCTTTCTCTAGGTGCTTCTATAACGGTCACCACCGACGCTTTTCCAAACTGACACGTGGCATTTGGCATCAAGCGAAATTGGTCAAATTTTAGGATAAAGCATTAAAGCGGTGGCCGGTGGTTAATTTCTGGGCACCTCATCAGATCAAATTTTAGGATAAAGCGGTGGCCGGTGGTTAAAAGAACCGTCCGATCGTCCGATCGTAATTGTCTTCAGTAAGGTAACCTGAGGTGATGTGAATTCCATCAGATCAGGTGAAGTTTGTTTTTGGTAGTCAAACAGGATTACTGTAAACGAACCGAACTGAATCGAACTTACCTCCAGTTTGAGTTTGGTTTGAATTAATTTCGAACTAAGTTTGGTTTGAATTAATTTCGAACGAACTCAATTTTGAACAAACTCAATTTCGAATCGAATTTTTTACGAACTCAATTTCGAACTTTTACGAACTTTGTTAAGACTTACGAGTTATGACTTATGGCTGGACCATAGTTCGAAATTACAGCACTTCAATAAAAACTCAGGCATTCTGAATTCTAATTACGCAGTACACCAAAGTTTTTATATCAAAGTTCATTATAGATACCAAATTTATATCAAACACCAAAGTTTAGTACAATCAATCAAAGTTCAGTACAATCACAATATCCAAAGTTTTTCAAATAGCCAACAGGAGCAACATCACCAAAGTTTTCAAATATCCAAAGTATTCAAAATATAATTTAATTTAAGTTAGAACTGAGACCTTATATTTTCATCAGCGAACATAAGTTATCAGCGGAAATCAATGGTTCTTTGCGAACCTATTTCAAACGAACTAGGTCCAGTTTGAGTTTGATTTGAATTAATTTCGAACTAAGTTTGGTTTGAATTAATTTCGAACGAACTCAATTTCGAATCGAATTTTTTATGAACTTTTTTGAATCAAACTAGAATCGAATTACGAACTACGAATTTTTTGTGCAGTCCTAAACAGGAAGCACAGAATTATCGATTAGATTAAAGTAATTAAATAATTAATAAAATTTTGCAAGATCTCCTACAGTAACTCAAAATTGGATTTTGAATCTTGACCGTCCGATCAGATTGATAGGGAAAGGCCGGATTCTGATCGGACGGCCCGGATCTAAACATAAGTTCTGGAGTAACTTCAGCCTTAAGTTTGTTACCGTGATTCTTCTTTCTCTAGGTGCTTCTATAACGGTCACCACCGACGCTTTTCCAAACTGACACGTGGCATTTGACATCAATCGAAATTGGTCAAATTTTAGGATAAAGCGGTGGCCGGTGGTTAATTTCTAGCACCTCATCAGATCAGGTGAAATTTGTTTTTGGTAGTCAAACAGGAAGCACAGAATTATCAATTAGATTAATTAGAGTAATTAAACAATTAATAAATTTTTGTTACACCAATGATAACATAATTTTCTAAAAATGTATCTGTCGTCGGTGTTTTTCTATAAATCATATTTTAAAAGGCCCAGTCAAAATTTTTTATTAGAAGTATTTAAAATAATTTAATGATACAACTAGCGGGTTATGGACTAATATAAATTAACTAATTCAAATTGTGAATTGTTAAGGGATAGATAACAATTCGATTTCAAAATTTAGGAATAGACATTTTAAAAATGATCAGAAATGTAGAGGTCATGAAAGCAAAATTTTGTTCCCTTTTCCAGAGTACAATCAATGTTTTTTTAGCAATATAAAAAAAAATTACTACAAAGATCAATATTTTAGGTATTGTTGTTCTATCTTTGTTTATAGCAAATGCCTTTCACTCATCAAGAGTCAAACAAGTTTATAATATATTCAAGCTTTTTTAACATGTGTAACATCATCAACATCTGTTGAGAATTAAGGAAAATTAGGAACTAATTAAGCCTCAGACATGATTAGGTTTTTATCATCATAGGCTATATTTAGAAAATTAGAGAGTAACTATATCTGGTAAATAAAATCACTCAATCCTTTTTTCTTTTTTAGCAAATATAGGCACCCATCAGAATAGATGATAGGCAACGGTAACTTTTTCTCTACCGTTATTTTTGTTTATGGCTATAAAAGCTCCCACTGTACAAAACAGAAAAATTATTATGGAATACAATATTTTACAAATCATACTCATTTTTTCCGCATAAAATCAATATGGTATCAGAGCTGGTACTGATTATGTACCAGTAAACAAATTAAAAGAGTCAAGAGACTCAATCAGAGCCAAGAGGGACAAGAGCCAAAGAGCCATAAAAAGTTCTCCCCTCTGAAAATACCAGAAAATCAGAAAAAAAAAACCCTAGCATATGTCCTTATCAGTAAAAAAACCAGAATGTCCCAAAATACTAAAAAACTCACAACCATAGTGCTTAACGACAACCGAAACTATATACCATGGTCAAGATTAGTCATGCTGGGAATCGGTGGCAGAGGAAAAATGGATTTTGTCACTGGAAAAACAAAGAAACCAGAACTAGTAAAGAAAGGAGAGCCAACTGATGCAGAAAATGCGAAAATAGAAGAATGACAGTCATCTGATCATATGATCATGTCATGGATAATAAGCACCATGGAACCTCAAATAGGTCACATTTTCATGTATCTTGACACTTCAAAAGAGGTATGTGATGAAACCAAAACATATAGCGAAAATCACTATCTTTTCTTCCAGAAAATGGCAAAAAAACGAATGCAAAGTAGCCATTTTCTCGATTTATTTACCGCAAACGTGTTTTTAGGTCTTTTTGGCAGGTTTTTGAGAAAGTTGCGTATTTAGGGCAAAAACAAAGCAAAAGTGTCGTATTTAGGCGATAACTGAATAAGGCGTCAAAATGAGACATTACATGGAGCATGCAACACCTCACATGAAGTGCACAACATGCGAAATGACGAAATTACAATAAAAAACCGCTAAGTCAGGAAGCCGTGCGACCTCCTCGATGCCGCACGATCCGTGGACTGTCCTAAAAATAGGCGATTTCTCTCATGGGCCTTCCAGAAGGATGAATTCCTGATGGGCCTTCTAGAAGAACGCGTTTCCTTCAGAACCAAGTTATTATAGCTATTTTTGGCTTCATCTATCTATTCATGGGTGGACCCCACGTCCCCCACAACAACTACCTCACTCTCCAGAGCATGAACCAACACTAAAGAGGAGGACGAGACGAAAAGTGAACGTGCAACACCGTCTGAAAAGGGGTTGGCAAAAATTCTTGATTACCTACGACAAGGCTTGCAAGTTCGATGTGAAGGTTAAATTCCCTACACAAGATCATACCCGAAATTAAGAAAAGGACTTGGCAGAAACCTTTTAGGCAAGAAATCTTTTTAGGTTTAATTATTCTATAACATGAAATATGCAAGCAATACTTTGCCTTACTGGAAAATAACATAGAGTTCATTGTTTCAATATTTCAATCAATTCAAGAGATAATGTAGCAGCTAAGGCAAAAGCAGCAAGTCCACATCCCTTGGACTTGATTCAGGTAAGTCCACATCCATTGCAGGTTCAATTCAACTAATTTTTATTATGATTGAATGGACTTCTGATGTAATTAAATATTTTATACTTAATTACATCTGTAGGAGGTGAGGAAATGCAATGTAAGCATAAATTTTGGTGCGGGGGCTTGCGTTGTTGCGACCGGGCATGTTTTTCCTATAGATGCGAATCAACTGGGTTCCAGTACTTAAATCCAACCAGGTTGTATGCGGGTGCATGTCAATAGCTTTATTGACCGGTATAGGATGATACCTCTTCCTGTACCGGATGAATCAATGCACTACCTCCAAGATGCCATACTTAGTGTAATCTAATGGCCAAAGATGGGGATTAGTCTGGAGGAGGTCAAATTAATGAACTATTTACTAAATATTCTCATTAACATTATCACACTTTTCATTTGCTTAACAATGTAATTGGTTGTTGTAAGAAGTTCAGCATGAAGAGATGGCTGAGGTGGAGGGAACCGCTGGTAAGTGAGGAAGAGTTGAAATAGCTTGGGGAAGCATTTAAAATGGTCCACAACCGATTCTTCAGACCCCCTATCAGAAGGAGGTAGCTTTGTATGCCCTATCTTGCCGGGGCTAATTAGGAATAAGGACTTCGAATCACAGTGGGGGTTACGGATCTGAGGGATTTAATGACTTGGCAGAGTCTGAACATCTCTATCATCCAAGTCTATTCGCTGTGAGTCTTTATTTTTTTTAAACATATTTATTCTCTTCACAATTAACTCTTCCTCCTCCAGTCTAACAATCCTTATTTTCAAGTATTGCATGGCCATTGTTCCGGTTGTGTGAAAAACAATTTGCACATCGGACATATGGATGCCAATCTGATCAGCGCAACATCGATTAGATACAACAACGCAGAGTCGCTGGACTACTGCACCCAAACCTTGCTTAGGTTGCAGGACAAAAAATTCATCTTTGTACCATACCACGAGAGGTAATTTCATAGAGTTCAGTCATGTTTCTTTTCCTTAAATCACAAGTTCATATTGATTTATTACTATTACTTAAATTGTAGGGATCATTGGGTTCTTCTTGTCATAATTCCAAGCAAGGATCTGGTCCTCTGCATCGACTCTAAACTGGTGGAGGGCAGGGTTTTTGCAATCGAATCTTAATTGTTCAAGTAAGTAAAATTCATATAATGTAAAACACAAAGTAATAATCTGATCTACGTGATAATATCTTAGGATAAGTACCATACTGACCTTTATTAATTGTAGGGCTTTTGGGCAATATCTACAGCGGAGTGGACGGCACGCGTAGGGAAAAAGAACTTGTGATTGGTTAATGTTTCAGCTATCAAAAAATTTAATGGAGTATTTCATTTTAACTTATTCCAGGTTCCAACATAATTGCACTAATAATTTTTTTTGTTTTCAAACTCTATTTTCAGGGCCCACAGCAATTATCAGACTGGGAGTGCGGATACTTCGTGATGAAGAATATGGATTTCATCATCCGGCATCTCTCACGAAGTTTTTCAAATGTATGTCAATTTGTTTCTATCATGCACTGATTTTAAGTTCTTAATTAATTATACATATTATTAATATGTTTACATTTATTCATGCAGGCTTCCCTACCGACAAGTCCATATAATTTGGAAGCTCTGAACGAGGTTCGTTAGTGATGGTGCAGGTACTCCTTGGATTGGGTATTACCTCCTCCAACAAATGGGCAGGAAAATTAAATACTTTTGGTACATATGATGTACATTTTTGTGGGTACTATAACAATTAATGGTTGTGTTTTGTAAATTAACTGATATAAGTACAATGCTGCTGGTTTTTTGGTCTCATATATACAACCAGTGGAGGTGTGATTTTTTAAAGCTCCATTGCTAGTTTTAGTTGAGTCACACGGGTGGAGGGGGCCGGGGTGTAATTCTGGTATGTCTCGGGGGTTGTCTTTGTTGCAACAAAACATATATGTTAATTAATGATGGTACTTAGGTTAATTTAGTGCTACAGATTAATTATGTTGGTTAATTTAGTGCTATATTGTTCTATATGTTTGTTGGTCTTCTATATTATCTTGCTTAATTTGCTAATTGTTATTTGTATTCGATTTGGTGTTATACATAGAGAGAGAGAGAGATTATGTTGTTTAGCTTGCTATATATGGAGGCTAGCCCCTAATACATGCATATATGATTAAAATATATATAAATAAATCGCCAACGGCCCAAAATAATAATATATGGCAAACTAGGACCTACCAACGCCAACTCAAACACAACAGATGGTGTAAGACACTTTTGCAATCGGCTAATAACACCCAACAGACGATGACGTTTCTATATTAAACAGCTAATTGAATGACCGAAAAATTATTGTTCTCAACTGTCCCTTATTTCCAACTGATGGCATTGAAGCTAAATGCCATCGGTTCTAGCTGATAGCATATGTGTATACCTTTTCTATCGGTGCGATAGCCATCGATTCAGAACCCGATTGCGGATTGCGATTTGAACCGATGGTGAAATGTTTTTCTGTAGTAGATCATGCATATGCAGTTTATTTTGAACACGTGTTCGGATTTCTACTTTGCTTTGTTCTATACTCATTTTTTTTTTCTAATGTATCAATATATGAGTATAATATAACTTTTAAACGCGAGCGTTTAAAAAATATTCATAAAGTTGTCAACTTTATTAAAATTATTGTTAAATATTTAAAAAATATGGATAGAAAACAATGTCCTACGCAGCTAATTAAGTACCTTTCAATTAGAACTTTAAATTCGATATATAATTTAGAAAATATTGGAAAAATTGTCGAATTAATTACAATATCTGATCTTAATTGGCGGCAGAGATGAAGTGCCTAGCCAGCCAAACAATTTTGTTTAGATTCATTCACAGGTGATAGGTGGCATAGTCATAGACCAAGACTACAATATTCTTCCGTGCTTCGTTCTTTTTCCATATGATATTTTCAAATAAGGAAACAAAAACAAAACAAAGGAACTTCGTGTCAACTGTCGAGAGGAAAAGAAAGAAAGGCCGGCGGTGAGAGAAGTAGAGAAGTCTAGAGAAGAGACTAAGAAAAGTCACGGGTCGTCGTGGTTGTTGTCTTTGACCCGGTTCTCTTGCATGCTTCATGCCTCTCGTGACTCAAAAAAGTTATCTCCATTATTCCACAATCTTAGAGTCTGCACCGCCTTATTTCTCATCAACTTTTAACCCCATTTTTTAAAATAATAATATATTGAAGGAAAAATAAATAAATAAAAGAAAATATTCCTGCATTTTTATCTTAGTTGTGTGTTTACATGTAAAATTTATAATTTTTCGAATTTATTTAGTATCAAATCAAGCGGTCAAATGTGAGAGTTTTTAAGTTAATTTGCATTCATTTTTTAATATTTTTGACCGCTTGACTTGATACTAAAATAACTCGAAAAAATAAAATTTTTGCATGTAAACACATCCCTCATAAAGTAAATTGGTTTGAACGGTTTGGATTAGTCGTTTGAAGTCTATCTAATAAATTTTAGAATTGATGTCACATGACACTAATGTTATACTAGCCAGACTCTTTAATCAGACTGTTACCTACTTCTAAACACCTTGCAGTCTGAATTGATTAATTTACAGCAGTCCCAATCTGTTTGTCGTACCAGTAAAATTTCCTACCTCTTACTGATAAAAATTATGACTACTGCCCTGAAGCTAACATGATAGAAGAAATGGGACATTGCATCTTTTATAAATAGCAACTTTTTTGTTTTATTAATTTTTAAATTTATGTAAGAATTAATATTATTTTTCTTTTATAAAATGAAATTTTAAATATTTATTTATTCGATTTCCAATTTCTGATGTATTCTCTCTTTATTCTAGGAAGAGAATATTTGACTCCTCTCTCTTTTGAGTGATGGATGAAAAGATGAAATCACTTTGAACAGAATCTTAATATCAGAGAAAAAAGACCATCTATTTATAATATCATTTATATATCACTACCCATCAATAAATGCATAGAGTGTAGTGGATGGAAATTGGAAACAATCGGATAACAAATTATTTCATCCTAAATATACATATACATGCCAGTTTTATGTTTTATTGAGCACTTGTACAATAATCTCTTAACAACATAAAGTCAAGTAGGCTACACTTTAGATTGGACATGAATTGTACAATTAGATTTCAACATCGAACATGCATACTTTTCAAACAAATGTATTAGGCGTGTTCTAGTATTCTAACAAATTAATTTCGTCCTGAATTTATATATCACACGCAAATAATTTATATATAATAATACAAATACTGGGCAAGTGGCCTAAATATTATTTTTAAGACTAATGAGCAAGCTAATTTAAAATGAGACAACAAACAAAACATAGAAAGAGTTGTGATTTTATAGTAAAATCTAGGGAAAATCAAGCCCCACACTGATTTCACCTTCAAGAAAATTGTGTTATTTTATAATTTACAATATACAACACCTAAATTTCTGTATTACTCAAAACGTTGTTCAAATTCTTTCTTCTAACGTTTTATATGACTAGATGGTGTTCTTATAATTATTTTTTAAATTTTTTTAGGGATCCAGACTTCATCTTTACTATTCAAATTTCAAATATGCGACCTCTTTCGTAAAAGGCATGCTTTAATCATTTAACCAGAAACTGGTTCTTGTTCTTATTATATATGTAGCGTGATGATAAAAATTGAAATAACAAAAAGAAGAAAGAAATAATAATTACATAATAATTAAACACAAACTAATTCAAGTCCAAGGATCCCAACTGTACGTTATTAGTGGCCGCTGTTTTGAGAGTCGGTAAGAAACTCTAGCAGATCGCCTCCCCGCCTCCAATCCCCCCGCCCGTTCCACCCCTGTAAATTAGGTAATAAATCCTAAACAGTGCTCTCTGTCTACATCCGCCCTCAGCTCTGCTCTTTGCCGCTTGCACGCCTACACCCGCCTCAGTTCTGCCTCCATGCTGCTTGCATCGTCGCCTCCGTGCTACTTGCTCCGCCGCTTCGTCTGCGGCTTGGCCTCTTGGAACGAAGGCGCTACTGTAGCACTACTTTTGTCTTATTTACTTTTTGAAAATTAGGTAATAAATGTTTTGTTTTTGTAAGGATGATGTTGTGGGTTGCCTTGTGCTGCTCTCCGCTTCTCCCTCTTTGCTTTATTTCTTCTCTTTCTGTTTAGAGGTGATTGTCTTGGATTGGTTGCTTTAGTTTTCAGTCTGATCTGATTCAGTGCCTTTTCAGCTGATGGGTGATTGTCCTGATTCGGTCGATTCAGTTTCCGGTCTGATTTGGATTCAGTACCTTCTCGGCTGTGCTATGCGTACAGAGGAAACCATCACTAGACTCATGTCATTCTAATCAAGTAAGGATGATTAATCTGTGTCCACAGAATGCACATATCCCTGTACGTTTTTAATTTTGTTTAGCTGTGTGTTTTTCATATACACTGGTTGTCTTATTTTATGTAACAGCTATTACGTAACTCTTTCTATCAATGAAATTGACTACGGATTGTACGTTATTCTACGGCACCTGTACGATGTGACATCCACCGGCCATACCTTCTAGTTCAACCAACTCAGCCTATGTAAATATTTATTAAGGCGCATTTTTCTCCGGTACCCCTGCAAAGTCGAAAATACCAAGATTATGGAGGTAGAGAAACCGATCATATTACTGCAATTAATGATTTGTTACAGAATTAATTAACCCACAAAAAGTATTGTCGACAATTTGTTCACTCAGAGCCCATCATTTTTTATATTTACTAAACAATATTTTATTAATAAAATTATCTGGTCCGAATTCACTCCGAATTTGTTTATGATCCGGATACAGATAATTTTGTGAATCCGAATTCATATATTTATTAAAAATTCAGAAAAAAATTTGGGTCTGGATTCAGATAAATTTTCTGACCCGTAAACAAAACAAATATCTTAATATATCCGCAAACCCTAAGGAAAATCTGAATCCGAAGGCGTTTCAACACTAACATCCGAAAGCTGCCCTAAGGAAAATTTGTCTTTTTAGCTGCCCTATTTTTTTTCTTTACCTTCATTTCTTCTCTTCTCCTCTCCGTTTTTCTCAATTCCGGACATTTCTTCTCTTTATATTATTTTTCTATTAGTTAATTATATTTTTTATTCATCATATTTTTATGTATAACTTAAAGTTCATGATTCAACTATCCGACAATTATTCATTTTGTATATGTATTCGTATCCGTTTAAGACATATTTAATTTTAAACTTTAATATCTATTTATTATTCGTATTCGTATTTGTATTTGCTTATTGAAAAATAGATACAAAATTGATATGAGAATTAACCGCTCCGAATTCGCTCCGTTTTTATAAGCAAAAGGCATTTTCCATTTTTGCGGGGGTAAACTCAGATGTCTCATCTCACTGGACTAAAATTGAATTTTTGTAAATTCCATGGTTGAAATAAACAATTTCCATAATGGACATGGTAAAACAAAAGGGCTAAAAATGATAAAAAAAAAAAAACCCAAAGAAAATTGAACGGTTTCTTCCCGCGGCTCTTTATGGTCAAACAATTATTAACAAATCTTCCCATTTTATAGTCGCAATATTTTAGTGCTGAGGTAAGTTAGTAAATAAGGATCCACGACGCCATCACATAGAGAAATAGACCAATCAATATTTATTATTTAAATTTAGAAAACTTTGAAGCAGAGGGGCCTACAAGATACGCCAACCTCTCTCCGGTTGATTGGTTTTATTTTTAAATAACACAAGACAAATGTGATTCTGTTAATGAGCCGTCTAATTAGACTGGTGTTGAAGGTTGTTTGGAACTTTATATAGTGACAAGTAATTAATAATTACATCATAATTATAATATAATTTATACATCATGTTTTATCTTTCATCAACTGATTTAAAATTTACAACAATCTACATTTAATGAATTTAATATAATATCAAATTACATTACATTACAAACATATAAAAATTGATCTACCCCATAGGCCATAGAATGACATAATATTTAGTGATTTTTAACTATATTAATGACAAAGAATGGCTTAATTGTTCTCTGTTTCACCTTATCAGTCATAAAATACCAAAAAATTTATTAATACCACTGTAAAAAAAAAAACCCACAAATTATGAAGAATTCGAAAAATATCAGGGTTTCAAGTCAATCTGCGGTCTCATTCTTAGAGCACCGCAGATTGACGTTGAGGCTCCCAAAAACTCAAAAATACACTGTAATAATATTTAGATTTATTGGGTCATGTTTTATGCCGAAATTTTTATTAATACCACTGTAACAAATATCATAAATTATGGAGAATTCGAAAAATATCAGGCTTTTCAGGTCAATCTGCAGTCTCATTCTTGGAGTACCATATATTTAGCATTTTGTTTCATATAGAAACTCTAAATTATTCAACATTTGTGGCATAAAATGATATTTGGGAGATTTATGGTATTTATTTATTTTACTATGTTTTATCAAAATTTTCTTGTGTTGGGATTTTTTAATAGAAGAACGCTCGCATTATTCCGGAATATTTTTTTATCTCGGAATCACACATTATTTACACGAGCAGACTAAAGTGTTTTTAAGTTCACCAAGTCTTTTTGTGAACTCAATTATAAAATTTATCGAATTGGCTTCAAACTACAAATTCAAACTATTAAAATCTTTCTACCTTATGAGTGATGTGTCTACATGTGAAAATTTTAAAGTTTGACAAATTAATTTAGTATAAAGTTAAGTGATCAAAATTAGAATGTTCATAAATTAATTTTAGTGCATTCATTTTTTGAACGTCTTTTGACCACTTGATTATATATAAAATTAATTTTAAATTTTAAATTTTTTGCATGTAGACGCATCACCTGTAAGGTAGAAAAATTTCAATGGTTTGGATTCGTCGTTTGAAATCAATTCAATAAATTTTAAAATTGAGTTCACAAAAGAGCTTGATGAGATTACAAACATCCTAGTTCTACTCTTATTAGTTACATTATATCATGTTGTTTTGGATCTTTGTCCGTAAGTAGAAATCGAAATGAATCCAAAATTTAATTGTATAATTCACCTATGACAAAATTTATGTCTCATCCCGGCCACCGATCGGGCACGATGAAAAAACAAGATTCTAGCATCTGTCCGACGATTCGTCACTCAACGTAGCAAACAGAAAACAAAACAAAAATCAGTTACAAAACTCAGTAACCGATTATTTAATTATGCGTTTTTCTATAACGGATCTATTCAATATAATAAAAATACAAACATAATTGGATTAATCCATACAAATATATCAGATTACGTACATATATTTAACCAGCCGGGTGGCCCTGGTCTAGGTTTTCAGATATCACAGTACTCAGACAGTTCAATCTAAGAAACAAATTCATATTCCTAGACCCAATACCCTCGTAATCCAACATCCAAATACGGAATAGTGCCCTTTATTCAAAAAGACCAAAACAAAAATTATAGAAAAATCTGGTTACTTAGAGAGCGAAATTTCAGAAATTCAAATTAAGTTGCATTTGACTTCTCAAAATCACCCACAACGTAGACTCAAATTTTCAATTGGACATATTGCAATTTTTTTTATTTATAATTTTTCTTACTCAATTTTTCTTATTTCTTTTCACTTTCTGATTATCATAGCTTTTACATTTTTTTTTCACTTTTACAAAAATAAAATGAGAGAGAAGAGGTATTTAATGGGATTTTGCGTGTGGAGTAGTTGAATTAAAATTGGGCAAGTTACATGCATGGCAAATTGACAACATGTGGCAACCACTTTCCGTTATTTTACGTTAATGGTCGTATTATTAATTACTAAGACTACATTTAAATACAAATTAATTTAAAAAATATATATATTGCAACTAGATTCAAAAATTAATTTTTACAATGATTACCAAAATTACTAACAATTTCATACAGAATTCACATATATTTTTAAATTAATAAAATGGAATTTACAAGGGACACACTGTGAAGATAGGCAAGCTTAGAATAAATTCCCCCGATCAATAACAAAAAGTGTGATATATTCGAGTGAGGCTATGGTGCTATGCATAGCACGGATGGCTAGTGTACTACGGCTCAATATGGTACTTTTTAAAATCCTAACGGTCGATCCGACCGTTCAATGTGATAACCATATGAATATGTACTTGCAAACTAAATTTTATATTTTTTCGAATTTTTTTACTATTTTTTCAGATAGGTAGAATTTTGATGGTCCAGAATTTTCAAAAAAACACTGATTTTTCTACCTATCTAAAAAAATAGTAAAAAAATTCGAAAAAATATAAAATTTAGTTTGCAAGTACATATTCATATGGATATCACATTGAACGGTCGGATCGACCGTTAGGATTTTAAAAAGTACCATATTGAGCCGTAGTACACTAGCCATTGGTGCTATGCATAGCACCATAGCCTCACTCTTTGTTTTGTATCTTGAGATTTTTTTCTTAGTAATTTTATTTTTTTTGTATATCAGTGGTATATCTGTAAAAACACAAAAAATTACAAGTTAATTACATATTTACGAACTAATCTCTTACCTACTAATTTACTACATCACATTTATCTTATAAATGCACTTATTATTTCCGTATCAATCTCTTTACGGCATTAACTTAATTTAAATTGTCCAAAAACAATAATTTTGTACCTATCTAATAAATAGTAATTTTTTTTGAAAAAATATAAAATTTGATCTCCAAATATATTTTAATATAAAGATCATGCTAATCAGTTCGAATCGACTGTTCGGAGTTTGAAAATAAAATTCAAATAAAAATAAATATATGATATACAATGAAACATGAAAGATATAAAAGATATAAGACATTATAACCTTCTCTTCTCATTTTATAGTCTCAATATTTTAATGCGGAAGGTTAAACGTCTAGAAAATATTAAATAAGGATCCACCATGCTCCCTCAAAAGGAACAAGTATCCTCTCCAATATGTGTAAAAGATTCCCTTCACTTTACAGTTTGAGATTTATTTCCAAGCTGATCTGAGATTCGGGCTATCGCAGGGGCAGTATTATTAGGCTTTGAGATTCGTATAAAGTAAGAAAAAAACGGACCAATCTACTAATTCTAAAAATATTTCATTTACGGTACCGGAGAGGTTGTTAATTCCCTCAAAGAGGATGAATCTAGACCATCAAATATTAAATTTAGAAAACTTAGAGGCAGAGGGGCCTACAAGATACGCCAACCTCCCGAAATTTTTATTAATCGAAAAAGGGCGTAACTTTTGCGGTATATTTAAAACTAGATAGAACGGGAATAAAATTACTGTCTCATGGGACGGGAATATCCTTCCCGTCCGGAATTACCATTTCACTAATGATCTTGGTCGCTAATCCATATCCACAGACGGTAATAACCTCCCCGTCCGACGAAAAAAAAAAAAAGGCAAGGATGGTGAGATCCTCCCCGTCCAAGGAAAAAAAGAAAAAAAGAAAAAGATAAGCTACTTCTCTGTACTTAACCGCTTGAGATGCTCCCCTGTTTGAGATGCTCCCCGAGTCCCCGTCCAGGGATGGTGAGATCCTCCCCTGTTTGAGATGCTTCTGTACTTAACCGCTTCAAACGGAGCTCGATTTGTTTCTGCTAGACTCGACTCTGCTAAACAAGAAATAAGATAAGCTACTTCTTTGTCTAAATTGCGAATGAAAATAATATAAACTTCTTCTGTCTGAGTTGCGAATATAATGGATAGAATGAAAATAACTATGTCTGAGTTGCGAATAGAATGGATAGAATGAAATAACTGTCTGAGTTGCGATTGTGAATATAATAGATAACACTTCTCTGTCGGTGGCCTATTATATAGAATCTCGGACGGGGAGGTTCTCACCGTCCCTGCCTTTTTCTTTTTTTACTTTTTTTCCTTGGCCGGGGAGGATCTCACCGTCCCTTCCTTTTATTTTTTTATTTTTTTTCGTTGGCCGGGGAGGTTATTACCGTCCGTGGATATGGATTAGCGACCAAGATCATTAGTGAAATGGTAATCCCGGACGGGGAGGATATTCCCGTCCCATGGGACGGTAATTTTATTCCCGTTCTACCTACTTTTAAATATACCGCAAAAGTTACGCCATTTTTCGATATTTTTCTTTTATTTTTTTTCGATTAATAAAAATTTCGGCGCCAACCTCACCAGTTGACATCTAATATTAAAATAAAACAAGACAAATGTGATTCTGTTTTTTTGTTTTGTTTTATTAAAGTGACCCCATTAATATTATAGGATTGTGTTAATGAGCCGTCTAATTAGATTGGCGAAAAGTAATATGTTTCAAACTATTTAATTATAATCGGACGGTTAAAATTGAATAATTACACATCAAATATTAAATGGTTCTACGTACCATTAATTCCTTTTTAATTATTGTTTTCTGAAATCTTAATTAACTGAGGCATAATTTGTATCTAATGTCAGAAAATATATCCATGCTGGCACTAAATAACTAAAAAATACGTAATGGTGGAGAGTTTTAGACAAGTAATTAATTTGGTAAAATGACTAGGGTTAGAACTAGAGTTAGAACTCAGTGGGCTTCCTTAGCAGGATAACGTAAATCGTACTTTAAACAACATTAGAAAGCACTTAGATTAAGTAGGGTCTTTGGGATATTTCAACTACATGGTAGTATAGGGAAATAATATAATTGCGTATCTAAAATACTTTAGTTTTGGTAGCCCAAAGCCGATCGCAAGATCGGAAAACTTTTCAAACCGCATAAACAAACACCCAGCATGCCTTTCGGGTAGTGACAGTGCCGCATGCGGGGTAGCTGTGGGGCAATCCATGCTGCATGCGACGGTAACAGTGCCACGTGCGACATAGAAAAACGTCGAAACTTGTATTTTGCATGATTAAGAATGACAGGAAACCTGAACCCTAGAGGCTCTCTATCTACTGTTTAACCTTTACTAGCTATAATACCTTGATTGCATTTATCACCACCACATCAAACTTTTAAGAAACCCGATAACCTAAACTAGTAAAAATTATTTAAAATCTAATACACTATCACTGTGGATCGATACCCCAATCATACTACACAGTAGGATCATACACTTGTGATCTGAACGTAAATAGAAATTAGAGTTTATAAATATTTAAAAGTAGTACTATCGTTTTGGACTCATCAGCCTATGCACATGACCAATTCAAAATTCACTCCATCTAATTGGAGACTAGAGAGGATTTTCAATTAACGCGGCAAGACTCGGTACAAATTTAATAAAATATCATATTACATTAAAAATATATGAAAATTAATATACCCCATAGGCCATAATAATGACTTGATATTTGATGATTTTTAATAATATTTAACGATAAAGAAGTCATAGAAATGACCCGGTCAAAATTCATTATGCGGCAAGATTTGGTAAAAATATGAGGAACAAATTAACCTTGAAATACATTTCTCTTTCTTAAAGTTTTATTATTGCTGTTTTGTCATTGATGTACTGTCTTGGGTAAATGTGAAGAGTGCTACGAGCAATTTTTTTTTTACCTTATTTAGTCAAATCTTTCATATGCTGTGATTTTTTTAATAGAAGAATACTTGTCTTACTACGGAATATTTTTGTCTTGAATTCACGCATCATTTATAGTGTGTTATGTTATTTTATATTTTTGGGGAATTTCATGTTTACCCCTGAAAAACTTGGAAATTGAGTATTCCCCCTCTAAAATTGATAACATAATATTTCCTTTTTAAGCTTCAAAAACTCACAAATTTGCTCATTTTATTGATTTACTATTAAAATTCATTTAAAATTTATAAAGTACCCACATTTTACATTTTTGTACTTCTGACGCTTATACAAGTATATATTTAAATGTCATTGTATAAGTGTCAAGCGTCAGAACTAGATAAATGACCAATTTGCCCTCGAAAACAGTCCAATTAGAAAAACGGCATTTTTATAACCCACTACATATTTTATATTATTAATGAAGGGTAAGATATGGGTACTTTATAAATTTAAAATTAATTTTAATAGAAAAGACATTAAAATGGATAAATTTGTAAGTTTTTGAAGTTTAAAAGAATAAATATAATATTACGAATTTTTAGGAAAAAATACGTAATTTCCAAGTTTTTTTAGGGGTATACATGAAATCCCCCTTATATTTTTGTCCGTGTGGGATCTACGAAAATTCATATGTGAGATTCATATTTGACATAATTCTATATAGAAATGAGTTGATAAAAAATTCCAAATTTTACTGTTAGTAAATGAGTAAAATTTTTGTGGCTATTTACAAATATTAAAAAATAATAATAATCAAAATAAATCCGTGATTTGTCAACTAAACGGGTCGAAAGTTTTCTGTATGAGAGATGTTGGTTACAAATTCAATTTTCAGTTGAATATGAAAAAAAAAATTAAAATCTTGAACTCTACCTTTCACTCAATTAAACGTAAAGAAATATCATTCCGACATAAAGAAAAAAAGAAAATGTCAAGCAATGTATTAACTGTACTTGCTTCAAAGAATACCACATTAGAGGAGATTTCATTTTCTCCTTTATTATTATTTTTTTTTTACTGATAATACCAACCAACCAGAAAAACATATATAACTTTCAGAACCTTCTTTCTTTTGTATTTTGAGATTATGTTTTTTATTAATTGGAACATAAAGTTGAAAAACTAGGTGGAATCTTAATTCTGTGGGTCTGGCTAGTTAGAGTAAATTTTGACACTCGAAAAATGTAACAGTTCACTTATAACTCTTTTTATTAATGCAATCGTTTACGGACTTTCAACAACAACAAAAAATTTTGACGCTTGAAAAATATACTTATTTAGTCCGTTGTAACGATCATCTAGATTGTCATATGTTCTGAATATATTACATAAGCATGCTGACGTGTGGTTTCTAGAAGGATCAAGAATTTCTCCAGTTTCGTATTAAGCAATGGAGATAATATTAATCATAATTTATTAATGGGATTTTCAAATAATCGTAAAGTAGGAAAATTTATTTTCACAAATCGTAATTATATGTATATTTATTTGGAGAATTCTAGGTATATCTAACTTTACTGCATCAATTTAAAATATTTATAAGTACGTTTCAAACATAGAGCATCTATATCCCTGGTATTAATTATTAGAGTTTCTAATATGATGTGGCAGTTTCTAAATCAATTTCAGATATGTGGGAGAGTTTCTTATTTAGAAACTATGCATGAAAGTTTCTTATTAAGAAACTGTTTATAAACTCTATATTGGTTATATGATTGGCTCAAATTATTTCTCCTTTTTAATTTATTGCTGACGTGGCTTAATAGAAACTCTAAAATTAATTTCAGAGATGTAGAGTTTATAAATTTTTGAGACCTTAATTTCTAAAAAAGTAGTTAACAGTTATTTAAAAACTTATTTGAGTTGCTGGGATGTAGATGCGCTAAAAAAATCAAGGTTCTAAATAGCATTTATAGCGTCATAGCGGGAAGGCTATAAAAAAAGCTATAGCGAATAGCGTCGCTATAGCGGAAGCTATGCCACATAGTGTTTTTTTTACATTCCGTATATTCAATATTTATACTAAATATCAACATTATCTAAAGTCTCACAGAACAATAAATAACACCAAAGTAATTAAGAAATTATAATATTCATATTGAACCAGTAAAAAGTTCAAATTGCTGTTTAAAATATCCATAGTAATATCATAAACTATCGATTTTTCCTATTAAAAATATCTTAAGCATCATGATTCATGACATAATCTTTTTTTTTTCTATTCAAATTTCAATTTCTATTCCCAATTTCAAATTAATTTATCTGTAGCAAGTAGCAACAAATTAAATTTCAGTTTGAGCTTTTTTGGGTCTTTTATCTAAAGCCCCCATATAAATTGCATAAAAAAATCCATATTGTTTTTTTTTTTAAATTTGGCAGTGGCTGCCAAATAGGTTTTATTAAAAAAAAAACTCATATTGTATAGCGGCCGTAGCGCAAATTGCGGATCGCTATAGCGTTATAGCGGATCACTATCACCGCTATAGCGACCGTAGCGCAAATAGTGCATTTTGATGTCATAGCTTAACGTTTGGGGTCCAAAAACGCTATAGCGACTCTATAGCGCGCTATTTAGAACACTGAAAAAAATTAAAATTATAGACGAATTTATCCATGATTTAAAAAGAATGTGTATTAAATTAAAATTAATTGGAAGTTGTATGATTTTTTGTCAAAAATTTACAGCAGTAATTTTAAAGGCTTTTTGATAAATGATTTTTTAATTTATCAAATTTAATGCATATATGCTACGCCTAAATAATAGTGAATAAATCTGTAAATTAAATTTTGAATTAATTTTTTTTTTTAAACTAGCATTTTTCCCTTTAAATCTTCTTACTTTGGTAGGATACATTCTCTAAATAAATTTGATATCAATAGTGATATTGATGGTGGGATCAGTATATCAGGTCCCAAAAAATTAATATGGAACCAAACTTATGGATGTTAATCAAACCTTAAATATATTGCAGTTGCTTAGTTGGTCTCTGGTTGTCTTCTAAATTTCTTATTTGATAATATAAATAGAATGTTGCTAGTTGTTCACTTGTTTGTCATCTTTGTTAAAAATATAAGGCACGAAGCATGCTTTAAATGTAGTTGACTGAAAGGATCCAGCAATTTAAATTGAATTTTTTAAGATTTGACCTAAAGATTTTCTAACATTTTTAGAAACTAAAAAGAACAAGTCAAATCTACCATGGAATGGAATGGAGCACATATGATCTAGTGCAAAGAGGGGCATTGCCTCGTTATTTGATCAAAGTGTTTCTCGCCTAAAAAGAATGAAGAGTTAGAAAATTTTGGACATAGCAGTTTAAAAATAATGTGTTTTTTTTTTTATTTAAGTAAAGTTGGGATCAAATTAGAGGCGGATTCAGGATCAAACACATATTAAATATTAATCATATATAAAAAATATATATATTGAGTATAGAGATTTATGTTATAGTATTTATAATATTTTATTTTAAATTATATAAAAAAATATGTACAAACACAGAAACTTTAAAAATAAATAAAAATCAATTGATTCTCATTCGGTCTATATAGATCCACTCATGAATCAAACCACTTAACTGGATTAACTAATACTAACTAATACTAAAAAAATTATTTAAATTTCAAACATACAACATTATTTTTACCACTAAATAAAAAACAAGTTCTCAAAACAAGCTAGGTTAGGTTGATTCTAATAATCCGTTTAAGCTCAAGGACTTTTCATATTTGTTATCAAATTTTTTGTGTGATGTCATCTCACTTAGGACGAGCGATGGCTGCTACAATTTTACCACTAAAATTGCGTAGATTGATTTAGGCAAGTATGGTGAAAAAAATTGGGGATGTAAATTTGTGTTGTAATGTGTAATGCCTTAATTTAGGTTACATGCTACCAGTTATATATTGTGATTAAGTTAAGTTTTGACGTGCCGTACCGTATAATAATTATAATTATGGAGAATAGTCACATGTTAGTCATGCTGTGATCAAAGATGATACGGCAGATACAATACGCAAATAGTCACAGCACGGAATGAGCGAGTCAAGTCATGTGATCAGTATGCAACAAGTGAGTCGTGTCACGTACTCACGTGACCGGCACACGTATGTCGAAATTCTAATAACTATGCTACAAATATATTTTTAATTAGTATTTTACAAGAAATAAACTGAATTATATCAAAATTAAAAAAACAATTAAATTTCAATATACATGATTAAAGTTTCTAAAATCCCCCACTTAAAATTAAAATTAAATATAACTAAATATCTCTGATTTAACTGTAGATTTATATTCGTTTTGGACTAGAGAAAAAGAGAAGACTATAACTTATAAGGGACGAAAGCATATTCTCTGTAGTACTGCATTATATATTGTACCTAATTCTAACCGAACAAAAGTTTTTTTGAATCTTGAAGATTCGCACTAAGTTATTTATAATTTATGTATATTAATACGCACGGTGCAGATACGTACTTCATTTTACACGGTAGGATATTCTACTGAATTTTAGGTCTGGTTAGGTGTGATATACGACGCACGTTGGCTATTATAAATGTTGAGTTGGTGACAACAAATTCAACGTTTATTTTTAATCTAGCAATTAAGCTGTCGCCAACTAATTAAGCCGGTTTAGGAGTAAAGAGGGTATGAATTACGTGGATTACATTTGGACAGCAGTCAGTAGACTCTTAAAAAAGATTAAAAAAAGGAACTATATGAAATCGTTTGTGTGTGAAACTGTGAATTAATAATGGTCGGCATTTAGGTTTGAGATTTTTCCAAAGATGAAATGGAAAACAAATTTGTACGAAAAGTACTTTTCTTAGTTTTTTTTGTGTACTAATACAATCTACACTTTGAATAATTGTATTAATTGTATTTGGCTATTTTATTTTTTAATAGATTAGACTTAAAGTCTCACATTGCTTCCACCTTAGTTAACAATTATGATTATGAGTCACATCTGACATGTAGGGATGGTAGAAAAGTCTAATTAGCTCGACGGTCCGGTCCTACCCATCCGGTCTGACCTGTGATGGGTCAAGTAAGGGCAGGCCTAGAGACTGGCCAGGTCAGGCTTGGGCTTATGTCAAAGCCCACAAGCAGCCCATGGGCTTTTATGTTTAAAAAAAGCAAGCATAATAGCATCCTTTATTTGCTATTAAACTATGAATTATTTTGTGCTCCAGTAACAAAATCACACTGTTGTTTGTTGTTAAATTATGAATTATTTTTACTTTCATTAGAAAAATCATAATATGAATTGTTTTGTTATCTTGTACGGTCTATTTGATGTGGTTGAATATGAATGGGCCAGTGGGTATGAGCAGGTCAGACAGGCTCATGAGCAAGGGCAGGCAAGGACAAACAGGCATGGGCTTAAGGAAAAGGCCCATGGGCGGACCGGACATAAATTTTTAACAAGCAAGCTAGGCATGGGCTTAGCAAAATACCCGTGGGCTCGGCCCATTGCCATCTCTACTCACATGTAATGTATTATATTTTTTTTATGCGTTTGGCTTGTCAGGGTTACCTCTGGCGTGTTTTAAGTTATTTTCTTCTTCCTCCTCGAACTCTTCACCTGATTAATATTAGTATTAGAATGCTTACTCGCAAAAATAAAAATTAAGCCTATGAACCTGCACAAGAAAATTGTAATATCCTATAGGAATTAAGGATATTACTTGAGAATTAGCAAGAATTGAAGTTTGAAGATTCTGACTTGTCTCGACTCGAATCAGTAATGGTGATGCAATTGAAAGAATAAAGGAAACAGGAGAGAATGAGAGATTGAATTCCGTTAATTGCACAAGTTTCATCTTACAATCTACAGATAACTTATAGCTAAATCAAAGAAAGGAAAAATTACTATTGTGCCATTCCTCCATTAAGTGCTGCACTTCGCGTCTACTGTTTAGTTTGTTCCTCTGTTGGTTGGGCCCCTCTTGTCAGCACATTTAAATGTTTTTAGTTTACACGCCTTACAACAGTGTGGTTGCCGACAAGAATATTTTCTGAGAATGATTTTGTCACTTTTTAACTATTCCTAACGCTCTCTTCTTTTTTTTAAAGGGAAAATTTCTAGTGTGCCCGTATAAACTTTTGAAATAGGAAAATTTTCCATCAAAACATCATAATATCTAAAATCTCCTTTTAATTATTTAATCTTTTAGTAAATTATTTTAAAAAATTTGAATCGACTAATATGTCATTTAATTTTAAATGGAGGTGTCCTTTCTTATTATCTTCTTCATTCTCTTCTCCTTCTTCAAGTCCTCCATCTTTTATGTTATCCATTTTAATTACCACAGTGACTTTAAATGTAGAGAACTCTTGTGGGCTTAATTTTGTTCTATCAAGTCGTTCCATTGGCTGACAAACTTAATCTAATTGTGAAATTGAAATCTTAAACATTTAGAATAAGAGTTTTTTTGTTGCACGCGTAACCCAAAAACATTGTAAAACTACAATTAGGAAATAATTGATGTGCCAGATGAATTTTTTTTTCAATTTCGTATCCGAGCCAGGTGCCAAAAATACAAGGGTTGCGACTCTTATTTATTTATTTTCAATTTCTAGTATTACGAACCAGGTGTGCAGTTTAATTAGCAGTTTGGTTATTTCAGACTCTATTGGACAGGGTTCATAGCTCGTTATTAACTGAGATACTAACTGTTTAAGGGAGGAAGAAATATCATGTGTGAAGTATAGAGGAAGAAGAAAATAATTATAAGTAATGGACACCTCCATTTAAAATTAAAAAACATATTAATCAATTCAAATTTTAAAATAATTAAATAAGAGGTTAAATAATTAAAAGGGATATAAGAAAGAATGCTAAGTTTTTCTGGGGATTTTAGATAATATGGTGTTTTGATGGGAAAATTGACTATTTCAAAAGTTTGTATATTATATTTATTTTTATTGAAAATAAAATTCACTCGTTCTAATTTTTTTTGTTTTCTATGAATGCTCGTTTATCTCTTTTCTTCAAAAATTGAGCAAATGAATTTTTTTGTTAACTTTGTCTTACTTTTATGTCTTTAGTCATTTTATTATTAATCATCTTAATAATTAATTTGTTAATATAATTTTTATTTTATTTCTTTGATTAAATAACAAGTTTATGAGCAAAATTTTGGTCATAAATAATATTTAATTAGTAATATATATTATTGTTTAATAAGTTTTATTTATTATATTAATATTATTATTCATAGAAAGAAATATATAATTTCCAATAACTTTTTTTACGATACAACTAAAATTTGTTTCACCATGTTCTAATAATCATTCCAATATTTTCTCATGAATAGGAGTTTCGTAAATAATTTATAAATTTCTATATCCGTAAAACCCATCTCCATAATTTCGGTTACGATTACGATTAACAAAGGCTGGAGTTGAGGCTACGATTAGTTGCGCCGAGGATAGAGGCCCACTTCCGACTAATCGCAAAAGAGCAATATTAGGAGCCTGATGATATCCACTTGGCCCGGGCTCGGCCCATAAAACCAGCTCCCTTTCCAAACTTCTCTCAAGTCTCAACGACTCAACCCAACCACCATCTTGCAAAGATGGCAAAAGCAATCCCCATTCCCCCTCCCCTCCTCTTCCTATTCCTTTTCTCCCTCAGCATTACCACCTCTCTTGCCGACTCCTGCGCTGGTCGTCGGATCCACATCCTCCCCCTCCCTCCCCGCTTCAACTCCGACCTCCTCCTCTTATGCAATGCCTCCTTCCTCGCCCTCTCCGACTCTCCCCCTTTTTGTGAATTCGTCGGCAACCACTTCCTCGGACCTCGCATTCTCGATCGATTTCCCTGCTGGTTCCGCAGTGATCCCCGCTTCCTCGAACCGTTCTTCTACCACCGCCTTCTCTCTACATACCCTTGTCTCTCCGCCTCTGCCGCCGACGCCGACGCCATCTTCCTTCCTTACTATGCTTCCCTTGACGCCCTTCCTTTCCTATATTCCCCTCCCCTCTTCAATTCCTCCTCTCTCCACGGCCTTGCACTTTACCAGTACCTCCGTTCCACCCATCCCCAGGTTCTCTCTCGCCACCATGGCCATGACATTTTTCTCATCCTTGCGGGCGTGGCGTGGGATTATAACCAGAACCCAGAGGCCAATCCGGTTTCTTGGGGAACCTCCTTTTTGCGCCGTCCCGAGTTTGTGAATTTCACCATGTTAACCCTCGATTCACGGCCATGGCCATGGCAAGAACATGCCATACCACATATGACTTCATTTCATCCTTCTTCCTTGCCTCGGCTCAATGACTGGCTCTTTCGTGCTGCCAGGTCGAGACGTACAACTCTAATGCTCTTTGCAGGAGGTCGCGCAACTGTTAAAGCCGCTGCCTCCCCCACTTCCCGACCCAACATTCGATCCACCATCATCTCTCAATGTGCTAACCGCACCGATTTATGCACTCTAGTCGACTGCTCTGCAGGTGTGTGTACCCATGACCCGCTCCTCTCCATAGTTCCTATGTTGAAATCTAAGTTTTGCCTCCAGCCTCCAGGTGACACCCCGACCCGTCGGTCTGCATTCAGCTCCATTATTGCCGGGTGTATACCCGTGTTCTTTGAGGTGTCCTCGGCAAAGAAGCAATATGGGTGGCACCTGCCAACATCAAGGTATGATTGTCCTGAAGCACTGCATGAAACATAAGACTGATCGGGAAAATTTAATTACATACTCTCTTTGATAGGTATGACGAGTTCTCGGTCTTCATACCGAAAGAGGAGGTCGTATTTGGTGGGGTACGTATTGCCGACGTGCTCGAGGCAATTCCTGAGGAGAAGGTGAGGAGAATGAGGGAGATAGTATTGGAGATGGCACCTAGAGTTATGTACATGGATCATGGAGGTGGTGACGATTTTAAAGGTGTGAAAGATGCGTTTGATTTGGCAATTGACGGGGTTCTTAGACGGGTGCAGAGGCGAGTCGAGGCAATTAAGGAGGGGGATCCAAATCAGATATATTTCATTGACGATGAGGAGGATCAGAAAGCATTTGTATTTTGAGGTTCTTGTGATGTTGCTTTCCATTTCTAGATTAATTGTGATTAGTCGCGCTAAATAGGTGGTTGAATGGTTGCTTGAACTTTGGTTTGAAAATCACTACTCGGTTTACTAACTACTGCCCAGAATTTTTCTTCTTTAATGTTATCTTGAGATTTTGAAGGGTGCATTATAAAAGATAGAAGGGAAGAGATGGAGAGGAGTATAAAACACCCAGTACCATTGCCTCCTTGAGTTGACATTTTAGGCATAAATGGGGACACCATGCTTTGAATCCTTGTATAAATTTTCCTAGTTATTTTCTCTCAAAGCTAGGATGCAATTATTTTTTCATCGAAATTCTCTCCGCCTCTCTCCCCTCCCTTTAAAACTCAGCAAAACTAAAGGATTAGTTCGACTTCCATCAGCTTTTGTATGCAATGTGGTGAACTTAAATAAAGGGAATAGCTTTTGTCTGTCTTTATCTCCGATCTGGTTATTGTTCACTGGTAAACTGGTATGCATTTATCCACAGGTAACACCACCATGGAATCTGCACCAATTGCAATTTTTACTGTTTTTAGTCTTTTGCCATCTCTTTTTGTAATCCTTTTATATAATTGAATTCAAAGTGCAAGCATTTTGTGAAGCTGATAATAATTTTTCTTTATTTTATAGAGCTCATAAGAGTTTTCCTTTGGTTTTGCATCAAGGACGGCATATAGTTTAAAGAGAAGTCCTCCGGGCAAGTTTATCAGAATGATCATAGTAAGACCTTTTTTTTTTTAAGAAATTATTAAACCTAGTCATTATGATCTTTGCTAATATTGCAACAAATATATTCATTTTTTTCAACTTGAATTTGTAACTTGTGGAATGTCAAACTCTGTAGGAAGGAACGCAAATGCAGCATAAATGGAAAAGTACAGACTGATAAAAAGTTCTGTGAACAACCAAATTATCGCAATTTTTCTAACTTTATTTCTTTATTTTGGCAATAGTTTCTTAATTTTTAGTAATTTTTTTTTTTTTTATGAACTAACTTCAAATCTGGAAAAAAAAATTAAACGTGACTAGTCACCAACATCACGGTGTGACCACAAGTGATGTGATTGTCCTCAATCATTTTAGTCACTTAAAAAAAAAGTTTTAGTAATATGACCCGATCAAGTCACATTTGTTTTCACAACAAGAGCAACAATTAATTTCAATTTTCCTTTTTTCTTTTTTCCTTTCTGGTTCGTTCGTTTTTCCTATTTGGGCTTAATTCTAATAGTTTTTAAGTTTTACCTTCTTAAAAACAGAAATCGAGTAGTTGAAACAATCGGTCTTTGATCTAGTAGTAAAAAGATAACACTCTCTAAGTGGGTGGTTGTGAATTCAAAATTCAGATGAAGTATTTTTTTTATAAACATTAAATAGAAGTTAATAAGTTAGACCACATTTAAAAAAATAATAAAAATAAACGAGTAGCTGACTCTATTAAAAGATCAAAGAAGCCATTTTTTATCAATGGCTGTCTCTAGTCCAGCAGTCTAGCTAATCTTGTTGTTTAATAATTGAAAAATGTATATCTAACTAGAATAGGGTTTAAATGCACTATTGGTTTTGTGCTCCAATCATACTCTACGTCTTTTTCTCTATTTTTAAAGTTCGAACAATCGATCCGAATCACTCAGTATGTTCTTCATATTAAAATGTGCTTGGAGACAAATTTTATATTTTTTGAAATTTTTGTACTATATTTTTAGATAGGTACAAAATCACTGTTTTGGATGGTCTAGAATCTTCTGATTTTGTAACTATCTAAAAAATATAAAATTTGATTTTCAAGCGCATTTTAATACAAATATCATGGTGAACGGTTCGGATTGACTGTTCGGATTTTGAAAATGAAAATAAAGATGTGGAACATGATTGGAGCACAAAATCAATAGTGCATTTTAACCCTACTCATCTAACTATTAACGAATATCATATAATTTTTTTTGAAAAAATAGGAGCAACTTAAAAAAAAAAATAGCATGTCAGCCAAATTTTATGTACAATATTTGTTGTATTTGTTGAATGTAGCATGGGTAAATTTATAAACATGTAGATTGAAGTTTTTTGTGTAGTCAAGTTAGAATTTAGAACCACTAATTGGCAAACGTAGTACGCTTTAAGATGCAAATTTTGTTACATCATTGCAAAATAATTGTGTGACCTATCAGCTATCTGAACTTTCATGGTTCGATTTTTTCAGCTCGTAGATACATAATATACGTAATATATATGCTGTACATCTTTTTAGTTTATGTCAATTTATACCGAAATTTTTACTAATAGAAAATAAAATAAAAAAATATCGACATTACAGAAGCATTTGGTGAAAATTTGAGATATAGCTAAAACGTGATAGTCCATAACGTTCTCTGAATGTTATGGACCATCACGGCCAGCTTAACGAAATCAAGTTACTGCTAATTAATCGAAATAAACACTGTAGCTGGACGTTATGGTCCATACAGTCCAGCTACAGTGTTTTTTTATTTTTTCAAAAAAATTCACAAACGAAGCAACAATAAAAAGAAAAAGAAAAAAACACTGTAGCTGGACGTTATGGACCATAACGTCCAGCTATAGTGTTTTTTGTTAATTAGAGATCATTAGCGATCAGATTAACTGGACGTTATAATTTATAATGTCCGGCTACAGTACCCTGGACGTTATGGACTATCACGTTTTAGCTATATCTCGAATTTTCGCCAAATGCTTCTTCAATGTCTTCAATGTCGATATTTTTTTATTTTATTTTCTATTAATAAAAATTTCGGCAATTTATAGGCTCGTAATAAAATTCGCTATACTTAGTACTGTACATGACATATTGTCCATTGATTCTACCAAAATAAATTTGCACAGAAGTTAATTTATTCGTTTGAATTATATTTCAAAATGGCATTCTTTTGTACTTTGAACTAGATTTCAAGCTTCCATAGTCTTATTTTGACAAAATCAAACTGAATTAAACCTCCTATTATTATTCGGAACATGCTTACAAATTACAATACGTGCATCAATATTAATTTCTAACGAACTTTATTTAACTAGCCGGGTTATGGTGTATAATTTTTTATGCAAGAAATTGATAACATTTTGCAACTAATTATTTTTTCAACATTTCGATCATGTTAGTTCGCAGTTCAAAATTTGAAACAAATTTTTTTTTTGTGAATATTTAAAATTGAATAAGTTGATCTCATTTTTATCTTAAAAGGAGATTTTTGGATCATGTAGATACTGAAAAGATACACAAATAATTAAAAGGTTTGATAGATGTAATTCGGAATAAGAATACAAACATGTGATCTAATATAATTGGAATACAAAGATGTACTTCCACAGTACCCTATAATTTAAAAAAAATTACAATAATGTAACTGTTTGGAAAAGAACAACAGAATGAACTTTGCTGAATGCACCGCTTTCAATAGAAGAGATACCGAATTGATTTCGACTGTTTAATTAATTAAAATATATATAAAATTAAATGAACTTTATTACGATTCCGTAATAAATATAAAAAATTTGATATGATGTTTGGTAAAACTTAAATCTACATTACACTTTATTATGATTCAGTAATAATTCTGATAAATTTGATATGATGTTTGGTAAAACTTAAATCTATATTTTCTCTAATGAATTTATAAATAAAATTAATTTCAATATTCTTTCTAGTAAACTTTTTAATTACATTACAATCGTCCGAAGATACCATGTAGAGTGAGGCTACGGTACTATGAATAGTACGGATTGGTCCGTGCTACGGCTCAATATTTGAGTTTTCAAAATTCTAATGGTCGATCCGAACCGTTCAACATGATTAGAAAATGAATATGTACTTGCAAACCAAATTTTACATTTTTTTTCAAATTTTTTTACTAATAATTTTTTATTTTTTTAGATAGGTAAAAAATAACTTGATCTGAAAATTCTGAACCATCCAAAAACAGTGATTTTATTCATATATTTTTCATGTGTGTACGATAATAAATAGATATCTAAATTAATTTTAATAATAATTGGGTAGATAAAGATGAACCATATTTCTTTGAAGAGAAGAATAAAGGTGATTAATTTATTCACTTCAATTTTAATTTCTATGTTATGTTAGGTGTTACAAAATAGAAGAGTCACATTATAAATAGACATCCACATTTATAATTTATTCATTGATAAAATTTAGAGTTTTTTTTTTTTTAAAAATCACTGTAATTATTTGGAAAAAATGCTAACTTTTTGAGCAAATAAAAAACAAACATTCTTAATAAGAGGAAACCGTAAACTAGGGTCTTTTTGCCCATTTTACTGTTTTAGAAATGCAAATTTTATGCTGATTTATCTTTTTTTAGATAGAAAAACAAAGATTTAGAATTTTTTATTTGAATTTCGAAATCACAATTTTCTACGCAGAAGGTGTTGTAATTTGTCACTAGATATCGTAAATTTTAAAATCCGAATAAATATTCATTCGTAGACACTAAATAAATAAATAAAAATTGAAATTCTGATTTCTCTGCTAAGCACATGAAATTTGTCACGTTTGCTGGAAGTCAATTTTGTCATGTACCAAAAAGTTTGAAATGCCACCTGTTCTTCTATCAATTTTGTTTCCAATATTTTAGATCACTTTGATTTCCTGGAATTAATGCAGAGGTGCAGCAGAGCCGCAGAGGCCTTTCTGGCACTGTGCTATTGTTTGAACCCCTGCAAAGCTAGCAGAGGCTGAGGATCCTGTTCATAAATAAACAAATAACAAAAAAGGCAAAAGGAAAAATATCAGGTTTGTGGCAAACAGCTGTAAAACAATCAAAGGGTTTGTTTTACTTGGAACCATGCAATCTCTCCTCGTAAATTACAACATATACATACAGAGGAGGGAAGGTGGAAAATTAAGTTCAAACTCTATATCACAATAAATTCAACCCCGCAGTAATTGCACACACCCACGATCTATTTTGGCATTTTGTTTTCATAACGAATGCATGGATTCATGTACATCCATTTGTTATTATAAATTTTCTATTATACAAACAAATACAATTTACAATTTTTTATGATACAATCTAAGTCAACCCGACAGCATATCAGAGAAGAAATAAATAAAGACGAGAATATCTAGTTATCTACCCAACAAAAACCAACTTAATAAACAAGTGATATTTCTGCGGCCGAGCCACAAGTACAGTGACTACTGCTTTAAAGATTTCGAAAATTAATTATTTTTTTAGAAAGAATGATGCTACCGTGCGTAAAAGTCGTCTGTAAATTTATATTTTCATTTTTTTAATCTAATTACTTTGTCTCGATATAAAAATATACTTGAGACTTTTTAGAATTTTATTTTACTATTTTCTTAAATAGGTAGAAAATTATTTGATCTAAATATTCTAGACTTTCAAAAGTAGTGATTTTATACCTATCTAAAATTTTATCGTACATTTTTATATAGAAATCATATTAAGCGGTTTTGAGTGACTGTTTAGACTTTAGAAACCAAGTTATAAATTCATAGTGCGAGCTAATTTGCACATTGCAAAGAACCATTGCCTCACTCATTAAAAATGTTATTATATAGTCCTCCCAAACTTGATGTCGACTTTGTTTATTTTTAGTTTAAAATCTGCACGGATATTTAAATATATTTGCACGAATCTCAATTGTTTCCATAATTGAAAACACAACTGAATAATTAATATTTTGCAGCGGATGCCTTTGAAACACTAATAGTCTAATACCATGGGAGATATTTAAAATTACAACATTCTTCAGGGCCTAGATGCAAAATAACACCTAAAGCCCCTTCAAAAAATGCAATTAATGTTTTCCTTTACAAAATTTGGGTTCTTTCTTGAATCCTGTCAATTCCCTCCAAAACACCACTGTTCAGAGTTCAGACCCAGTTGATCAGAAGAGCGGAGCCCGTACCGGAATCCCTTTCTTCCTTCGGCTCGATGCCTCCATACCGGTTGGTACCAGCACTGCCTTATTGTGAAAACTTCCGGTATTGCCCCCGCCTGAACTGCAACAAGAGACCTCAGGTAACTCCAAAATGGAGTCCGATGTAAATTGACCTTCATCAATTGGCATGAAATCACATTCTCTTAATTCTCTCGCAATTCCAACACCGCACCTCAACAATTCTTTCACCTAATTAAAAAGATTCAAACTTTGGCAAGAAATCTAAAATAGAGTACCCGAAATTGAAAACTAAGAAAGAGAGCAAATTGGCTGTACCTTGCATGAGATGCAACAGTAGATGTATTGGTCCGGTAAAGAACGATCGCAGTATCGGCAGGAATTGGCGGTGCGAAAGTTGCTAGTTTGTGATCGCTCATTCAAGAATATGACTTTATGACTGTTGGTTATGTAAGACTTCAAATTGAAAATATATATTCGTCAGAATTGATTGCATCAATTTTGGGCATTTCAAAATTGAGTAAAGAACTATCAAAAGAGATTGATTTTTTTTGTCCCCAACCTGAACAGAGGAGCAGTTTATAAGCTTCTCAAATTCCTCGACTCGAACGACATCATGATACATGTACCTCCGAATCTTTTCAAAATAAACTTCTTAATTCAGCTCAATTATTACCCAAAACAACAAAATTAAACAGAGAAAACAGAAATTAAATTTGCATGAATATACACCTGAAGGAATCGGTGACGGTGGTGATGGTATGCACACTGAGGGCAAATACTGAGGCAGCAATCAAGGCAAAATATGTTCTTCTCATTTTTCTTGCTTGTTTCATGAACTGTGCATGGAGAGAAGAAATCCTTCTCTCCAAGAAGTGCTTCAAGCCAATTGGGCATGTAACTTGAGAAACCCACCTTCAAAAACACAGAAAATATAAAAAAAATTCTGTTAACTTTCCTCCTTGCACAGGCAATTGGAAGGAACCATGCCCTAATTGAAAGAGATGATACTATATACTAACCATGTTGTCTATCGACTATCGATTCGAGGGATGTTAAATGAACCCAAAGGCGAAATGCTTACGCTTGCCTTCTTGAAAAAAAGAAAGAAAGAGAGGATATATATATATATATTTAAGCGAAACAGAGCGTAGAGGGAATGCCTCGTATACATAACAAAAATAAAAGCCCAATCTTTCTTTTTAATTACTTGAAATTCTTGCGCGGCCAATTAATGACTTTTCCATTTTCTACCAACCAAAATCGACCTCCTTTGTATTGTATTTTCGCTCTGGCTAGTGTAGTGTGGAAGTGGAGGTATTCATGCTCAACTGAACCCATGTACAGAAACAACAATTGGTTTCGTGTATTAAAAACCCCTTGTAGGGTACTAGCTATGCTAATTGCTAAGCTAGCACGGTGACTAAAACCCTAAAAAAAATGTTAAAGGTGAGGGGATTCAGGGGGTTAGGCGCATAATGACAAGACCAAAAACGGCGACTTTTCTCTCAGAGTAAAGTTCAGATTTCATGTGGTTACTTTACATAGACTTCCTATAGTAATTACTAATTACTAATTAGATGTGTGTATAGGTGCGTTCTGACTCGCTATAGAATGGTAACAAAGAGAACGACATAGAATATCAGGAATCAGAGATGGAAACGACGGCAATTTGCCTCGTTTTGGGAATGGTGCTCCCACTTTCCCACAACACTCCTGCCAGCAAATGCAAATTAATTTTTTTTATAAAGTAATAATATTATAAAAGGAAAATAATCAAATAAAATTGACACTCACTGTACATGCTACTTATCATTTAAGGATGATATCCATGTGCGACTTGAACATTTATAATAGAGATATCTAAAGTCTGAACTGCTCGTTTCATTGTCACTGGCATGCTAATTTGGAAACAAAAAAATTTGAACATTTATATGAATAGGTTATACTCAGATTGCTTGATCTAAAACAGAAAAATAATTTAGCTTGAACTCGAATAAGAGTGAAGCTATAGTAATATGTATATTAAGGATCAATTTATACTGTGGATTAATATTATCATTTTCCAAGTTCATATATGGTATCCGTATGAAAATGTAAAAAAAAACGTGCGTTAAAATTTTAAAAAAGAGATATAAATTCATTTTTTTTTTAAAGTAGTGGTATAGACCACCGATTTTTATTAGAAACAAAAAAAATCAAGTTTCAGTACCTAAAACAGATACGAATCACTTAGCCAGAATTACATTTGTACGTCTTAAATACAAAAGCAGCATAACTGTTGTTAAGCAAACACACAAAATACACAGATCAACAAATTAGAACATAAAACATGAAATAGCCCTATCAGTAGTCTAACAAGTCCCAGTCAACAGAGTCATCATCTTCACCCCTTGGGACGTCAGACATTGGACTGAAAAGCTGCCAAGTGATACGTCAAAATCAGAGCCAATAAATATTTTTAACTCTAATTGTCTACACTACAATCGATTCACAAGCTCATAAATCTATCGTATAGTATAAATCGGGGTGTCGATCTATAGAAATAGTGTATTAAAGTAGGAAACCGGTAATTGATTATGTTTGATTAATTTGGTTGTTTGGTTTAGTTGGTTAAGTGGTTTAACTAATTAATTAATGAGTCGGTATTAAGGTATAGGTTTTATGCGGAAAAAAGTATTATAAGGTTCAGGCTTTCTATCATTTTTACTCATTTAATCTAGTTTCTGGTACAGGTCAAGTGTATGCAGTTTGTCACAGAACCGTGTGCAATCTATAATACCTAATAAATAGGTCAACCTAACTGAACGAGGTGCAGAGGGACAGATTCGAGGGTCGACTGGGAGAGAATCCTCACACGCATCTCACAAATTTCCAAACCATTTGCGACTCAATTCGAGTAAATGGGTTAGAATGGGACGATCTTCGCCTCCGCTTATTTCCCTTCTCACTTGAACCAAGGCTGAAAGCATGGTTAAGAGTAATTGATTGCCGAATCCATCGAGAATTAGATCCAATAGACTAACGCTTTCCCCGCAAGAAACTTTCCACCTAAAATGATCGTTGATTATCGTGTAAAGATCACCAGTTTAAGACAAATAGATGAAGAATCACAAAACGATGCATGGGGTGTCATAAGGATCTCTTGTGAGAATGTCTTAATTATACAAATTTATAACTAATTAATAACTAATTCTATAAATTTATACTAATTTTTAACTAATTATACTAATTTATAACTAATTCAACTAATTAATAACTAATTATACTAATTAAAACTAATAATAATTAATTATACTAATAAATAACTAATTATAAATATTTATACAAATTTATAACTAATTAAACTTATTAGTAACTAATTTTACTAATTTATAACTAATAATAATAATTTAGTTATAATATAAAAGACAACCAATATAAAATAAAATACAACTAGAAGAATATGAAATACAACGAGTAATAGATAATCGGGCCAAAACATATAGCGAAAATCACTATCTTTTCTTGCGAAAAATGGCCAAAAGCGAATGCAAAGTAGCCATTTTCTCAATTTATTTACCGCAAACATATTTTTAGGCTATTTTGGCAAATTTTGGAGAAAGTTGCAAATTTAGGCCAAAAATGGAGCAAAAGAATCGAATTTAGGCGATTTCTTAAGATAGCACCAAAACAGGACATCACATGGAGCATGCAACACCTCAGACGAAGTGCTCAACATGCAAAATGGCGAAATTACTGCAAAATGTGCTAAGTCAGGAAGCCGTGCGAGTTCCCCTATGTCGCACGATCCGTGGACTCAATCCGTGGACTATTTTGATTCTGATCAGATCTCCACCATTGGTCTTTCATGTTCTACTGGTTGTCTTTCATCTACTCTTGGATGTCTTTCAACTTCTGCTAGTTGTCTTTCATCTTTCTGTAGTTATATTTCATCTTGTATTGGTTGTATTTCATATTCTATTGGTTGTATTTCATCTTGTATTTGTTGTCTTTCATATTCTATTGGTTGTATTTCTTCTTTTTCTAGTTGTCTTCCTTTTTCTATTATTTTTTTTCATCTTCTTGTAATTGTTTTTCATCTTGTACTTGTTGTATTTCATGTTGTACTACTTCTCTTCGATGTTCTACTTGTTGTATTTCTTGTTCTATGTATTGTTTATCATTTACTACTGGTTGTATTTCATCTATTTCTCGTTGTATTTCATTTTTTTCTAATTGTCTTTCATTTTGTACTGGTTGTCTTTCCTGTTTTACTAGTTGTGTTTCTTCTTTTTCTATTTGTCTTTCTTCTTTTTCTAGTTGTTTTTCATTTTGTACTAGTTGTTTTTCATCTTCATCTAGTTCTCTTTCATCTTCTTTTGGTTGTATTTCATCTTATTCTAATTATCATTAATCTTGTACTAGTTGTATTTCATGTTCTACTAGTTGTGTCTCATGTTCTACTGGTTGTCTTTCATCTAAAACTAGTTGTATTTCATCTTCTTCTAATTGTCCTTCACCTTCTGCTAGTTCTCTTTCTTCTTCTTCATCTAGTTGTCTTTCATTTTGTACTGATTGTTTTTAATCATGTACTAGTTGTCTTTCATGTTCTACATGTTGTCTTTTATATTCTATTGGTTGTCTTTCATGTACTACTGGTTGTATTTAGGCCTGCTAAACGAGTCGGGCCAACTCATGGACTTTGAGTTGGGCTCTTGAATGAGTCAAATTGAACTAAGTTCAATTTGACTTTAGTCCAAACTCAGCCCGAACTCGAAATAATCCATCAATAACCTAACCGAGTCGATCCGAGCCGAGTTTGCAAGTCGAATCTCTTTGTGCACAAGTCGCCTGATTCTATTCTGATGCTGCAGCATTTAATGCAGAGTGTAATTATGCCTCAATAAATCAATTTGGAAACATTGGTTCAACAATATAATTTGACGGGAATAAAGAGAAGTCGGAATTCAAATTATATCTTTGGGGAAGTTCAATTTGGAAAAGGAAGGGAAGTGACTCTTTATTAACGAGCCGAGTTCGGACCGAGCCGAGAGGATCAAATGGACCGAGTCGAGTTGGGCTTTTTTCTTCATATTTGATCTGAGCTGGACCGAGTCGAGCCGGGCCGAGTTTTGGATTTGATCCGGTCCATTACCAGACCTAGTTGTATTTCATCTTCTTCTAGTTGTCTTTCACCTTCTAGAAGATGAAAGAGAACTAGTACAAGATGAAAATAACCTGAAGAAGATGAAAAACAACTAGTATAAGATAAAAGACAATTAGAAGAAGATGAAAAACAACTTGAAGAAGATGAAAGACAAACAGAAGAAGATGAAAAACGACTATTACAGGATGAAAAACAATATTATGAGAGAAAAGATAATTAGAAGAAGGTGAAAGATAACCAGTATAACTAGTACTAGATTAAAGACAATTAGAAAAAAAAATGAAATACAACCAATAGTAGATGAAAGACAAATAGTAAAACTTGAAAGTTAATTACAAGAAGATGAATATAAATCGTATTAGATGAAAAATAACCAGTAAAACATGAAATATAACTAATAGAATATAAAAGACAAATAGAAAAAAATTAAATACAACTATAAGAAGATGGTATACAACCAATAGAACATGAAATACAATCAATTTAAGATGAAAAACAACCAGTCCAAGAGAAAAGATAATTAAAAGAAAATGAAAAACTAGTAAAAGATGAAAGACAAACAACAGAAAATGAAATACAACAGCAGTAGATGAATGACAACCAATAGAAATAAAAGACAACTAATAAAAAATGAAAGACAACCAGTACAATATGAAAGACAATTAAAAAAACCAGTAAAAGAACATCAATTTTTCGTACGAACGAGTCTTTAGTTATAACAAAAACTTTTTGGATACTTTCCTTTATTTATATGTCGGATTTTTATCAATTTAAGTTTTCAGTTACTAATTATTTTGTTCTTTTACAAACATAAATGGTTTCGTGGTAGCGGAGTCGGCCGATATTTTTATTAATACCTCCAGAAAAAAGAAAAATATCAAATATAACCTCGGGTTCGATTTTTTTTAAATATAACCTAAACACCCCTTGGGGGGCGGTTCACTCTTCCCACCAAACCGCCCCCCTGTGGGGCGGTCAGCCAGTGTATACTGAACCGCCCCATGATAAGCCTAAATTCCATATATCTTTTAAGTAGGATTTGGTCTCTAAATCTATCCCCTTTTGTTGGTTTAAAGCCATTTAGTTTATATAATGCACCAAGTTCGAGATTCTGCTATGTTTTCATGTATTTTCAGGTACTAGAAGTAAATGGGAATAATTTGGAGCAAGTCCGGACACGATCGGAAGCTAGACGGCATGTAGAGGCAAGTAACAGAGGAAAATTGCGACCTGCAATAAATCATTGCAACCCACAATAACACAACTTCTACTAAAACAGCTCACTGCCACAATTTTGCACCATTATTGCGACCTGCGATAATTTATTGCGACCCACAAATTCTTCACTGCTTCCGAATTTTCAGCTGCTACAAACTCAGAATCGTTTTATAACCTAGACCCTTCTTCCCCAAGAAGAAAACCACCATTTTTACACATTTTTCTTGAGAGCTAGGAGTAACCTCAAGAGCTAGGGTTGGAGATCTAGGGTGATTTGGAGAAGGAGAAGCTCAACGGAGAAGAGATTTGTGCTTGGATTTGTATTCTCTACTCTATTTTCTTCTTTCTTGGCTTTGGTAACAAACTGTTTATCCCATTTGTAACTATTTGCGCCCTTATGAGAGGCTAATCTCCTCTCTAGGGGCGATGGCACGTAAAACTCGAAACTAGGTGCACTCTTTCTTACTCGATTTGTGAATTTTATTGACTATTAGCAATTTACTCTTTTAAAGCTTGATTTATGCATGGATTGTGTGGTTTAACCTTACTCCTTCAATTCATGGATTTAGGGATTTATCAATGACTAAAAATCACTTGCATTAACTCCCCGAACAAAAAGAGTAAAGAATAGGTTATTAGGACGAAGTACTTAACCGAGAAGTCCGAGGTAACCTAAAAGTACAATATTAGCACACGAAGTACTTAACCGTGAAGTGCACGCTATTATCACTTTAGACAGAACACCCACGCACGCTTTAGAAACACGAATCGAGTAGATTGAGACCCTAGTGGATAGAAATGCCAAAGCCCCTGGAACTCCTACACTTGAATCAGACCCAAAACATTTATTATTTGCTTCTTTCAACTTAATTAGATTTAGAAACCAAACCAAACTTTGTCTGTCTAGCTTAATGAATTGGTGAGAACCAGTACTTTACGAGTTGTCCCTGTGGATTCGACACCCGAAATACTTGGCAAGATTGTATGCTTGCAATCAAATTAGGTGTATTAGGGTTCATAATAAGCTATAGAAAAACACGAACACCCCACAGGGGGGCGGCCCAGTTTTTTTTTTTTTAGATTTGAGAGACAATATGAATGAAATTTAACAATAAAAATTTGAATTTTGTTTTTAATATTTGTTAGATTACTTATTTTGTCAAATAGCTAAAATGATTACTTCTTTTTAATATTTGTTAGATTACTTCTTCTTTTTTTTTAATTCGAATTTTGTTTTTAATATTTTTTTAGAGACAAATAGCTAAAATGATGAAATATAACACTAAAAAATCGAATTTTTTTTAAAATATTTGTTAGATTACTTTTTGACATATAATTAGCATAGTTATACTAAAATACGCTAAATAACTTGAAATTATGTTAATTTATGCTGAATTACACTAAATTACTTGAAATTACAATAATTATGTAGAATTATGCTAAAATACTATAAATTACGCTAAATTACGTATGAATATGGACTATTTTGTGCCATCTTTCATAAATCATAAAAATAGTAAAAATATTCCAAAAATAATAGAAATTGGTATTCTACAAGTTCATTATATAACTAATTTACTGAGCTACATAGATTGAACAATAGAAATAAAAATCTTAATCGGAAACTTCAACTGAAGTTTTGATACTCTTCCCTTTGTTTTTTGGCGATTCTGAATTTGGAAATTCATCATTGTGGCACTAACACATGCGTATTTTTGCAAGTTTTTCTAAAAGTGGTAATTTACTGAAATCGGACACTCGAGCGCAGTTTTATGGCCGTTTGAAGTTTCGTCGTCGTTTTTCGCCTTCTCAGTGAAGGTATCATCCCTATTCATACGTTCTAAATTAATTTACTGTATTTTAGCATAATTCTACATAATTATTGTAATTTTAAGTAATTTAGTGTAAGTCAGCATAAATTAACATAATTTCAAGTTTTTTAGTGTATTTTAGTATAACTATGTTAATTATATGTCAAAAAGGTAATCTAACAAATATTTAAAAAAAAATTCGATTTTTTAGTGTTATATTTTAACATATTACCTATTTGTCTCTAAAAAAAATTAACATAATTTCAAGTAATTTAAAGTAAATCAGCAGAAATTAACATAATTTCAAGTAATTTAGTACATTTTAGTATAAATATATGCTATCAAAAAAGTAATTTGACAAAGAAAAAAAAAATTCAATTTTTTAGTGTTATATTTCATCATTTTAGCTATTTGTCTCTAAAAATGAAAAATATTAAAAAAAAAAATTCGAATTAAAAAAAAAAGTAATCTAACAAATATTAAAAAGAAGTAATCATTTTAGCTATTTGACAAAAGAAGTAATCTAACAAATACTAATAACAAAATTCGAATTTTTATTGTTAAATTTCATTCATATTGTCTCTCAAATCTAAAAAAAAAAAAAAAACTGGACCGCCCCCCTGTGGGGCGGTTTAGTATACACTGGCTGACCGCCCCACAGGGGGGCGGTTTGGTGGGAAGAGTGAACCGCCCCCCAAGAGGTGTTTAGGTTATATTTAAAAAAAAATCGAACCCGAGGCTATATTTGATAGTTTTTTTTTTCTGGGGGTATTAATAAAAATATCGGCGGAGTCGGCCAATACGCGACCAATATAGGGCTTTGTTCCCACTTCACAGCACTCCCAAAGAAAGAAAATCTTAGCATTTCATTTCCAATATACGGCTTTGTTGAACAGAAATGTAGATATTTAATCATAGCATTTCATTTCCAATAGCTACTATTCCGAGGTCGGCTGTCATTGGATGACTGACGTTTCTTACGGAACCATTTATGTTCCAATAAGTAAAGAAATATTTAATGTTATTACATTTTGTTTCTCTCAGCAAGCAAAGAAAATTATACATCTCTTTTTTTATGAAGAGACTCTGTATTATTAAAAACATATTTATAATAGATCACCTAAAGGCTATATACTTAAAAAAAGAAGACTAAATATCCATGTATTTTGTCGTTGGATTGCTCTGAATTGCATTAGTCTAAATCTCTAACCATTGTCAGTGAAAAAAAAAAATTAAAGTCGAACTTAATTTTTCTTTTCTCATAATTTTGTATTAGTTGAAATGAAAAATGAAAAATGAAAAAATAAAATCAAAATAATTTAAATAAGAAAATCACCGGAGGACAAAAAAAATTGAATTCAAATCAAGTCACGTACTTGATCTGGTAGAACGAGATCTGGACTGTTTATTTTTAGGATCCTGATAATTGTCCCAGCACTTCCATCTCTCATTACCCCCCACTTAACTTCCATAATTACCATGGGGAACCATAAAAACTCCAGCACTGATTTTTTTTTCTAAAATATTAATACCAATGCTCGGAAGTATTATACCTATGAACGAAAGTATTCATACCTATAAGGTGAACAATTTTTACATAAATAATTGTCTCTCCAACTATATGGGGGGCCCCCTCAAACTACATGGAAGGGATCATACACGTTTTTAGATGTGGATTTTTTTTTCTTCGTTCAATCCCGTTCACATTTTTGACGATTTATGAGAAATTTTGCGAATCAAAAATCACGAACGCCTTCTACGCAATTTTATTTTTCAAATGAGCTCCATGATGACGTACTTTCGGACTCGTCATCTCACAAGTATTTATACCTCGTCGTGCAAATATTTATACCTATACTTGCAAGTATTTTTTACATATGACACTAGCTGACATCTGAAAGTATTAATATCAAGTATTACAAGTATTTATACCTGTGCACTGAATTATTTATACTTATGTGGTGAACTATGTTTGTTAGAGAAAGGTTGACGCAGGGACGATTGAGAAGGTTGATGTGGGAATACGGGGATGTGGGGTCCCCACTACTTCATTACAGAAAGGTTGATGCAGGGACCATTGAGGAACTGAAAAAGGGGAGTAGTCGTATCAAGTTACGAATGCAAGTACTAATATCTTAGTTTGTAAGTATTAATTTCTTATCTTCTAAGTATTTATACCTATGAAGGTTGACGAATAACAAGTGTGGAGACTGAAAAAGGGGACCATATTATTAGTGAGGATCATAGTACAATTTTTCTCTAATGTTGTTGCGGGGACAGAGGGGGATAGGAGCCGGTTTTTTTTATTAATACCCTCAAAAAATACAAAATATCAAATTTGGACTCGGTTTTTTTTTTTTAAAATACCCTGACCGCCCCTGTGGGGTGGTCCACTGTTCAAACCAAACCGCCCCACTGTGGGGCGGTTTGGTTTTTTTTTTTTTGAGATTTTGAGAGACAATATGAAGAGCAAGATGCTGAAATTTAACAATAAAAATTTGAATTTTGTTTTTAATATTTGTTAGATTACTTCTTTTGATGTATAATTAGCATATTTATACTAAAATACGCTAAATTACTTGAAATTATGTTAAATGGCGCTAATTAGCATATCTAGAAAGGAACTAGATTTGGGATATTGGTTATTGTCAAATCAAATTCTCTCAATTTTAGGATGAAATTGAATATAATTGGAATTTTTCATATCACACGGACTGTTTCTTGTTTGAACATACAAAATAAAAGATACTTAATATTAGGATGTTGGTTATTGTTAAATTCATTAGCCGCATGCGAACACTAAACATCAGATTAGTAATTTTGATACAAGTTCTGACTTTTACCATGCTGCATACAACACTGTCACTAGCCGCAAATGGGTCGTTGTTTGTCTACCGATAATAAAAAAATTTAACTCAATTTTTGAGGCACTAAACGCTGTTTTTTTGCAATTCAGATTCCGTCGGCTCCCTGGGGATGATTCCGATGGGGCCATTGCTCCCGTCTCGTCCCAAGCTTTCCGAATTGGGGTCGTACGCGCAAATCCGAGTTTTATAGCCAAAGTTATGGCTGTTTAAAGTTTTTTAAAAAACAACGATACTTTCGTACAAAAACACCGATGATGCACTAATGCTTTATGCATGGCTTGTCGGCGGCAGAAGTGCATCGATGTTTCATTACAAAAACATCAGCGACGCACCGATGTTTTTTCAGCACTACCCTGCTTAATTGTCAATGCTAAGGCTAACGAAACATCGATGTTTCTTTACAAAAACAACGATATTTAAGTCCCAATGGATTCTATGCTTATTAACAAATTTAACAAGGAATCATATAATCAAATTCTCAATCTCAGTAACAAAATCGGCCTAATTTAGCGTAATTTTGCGTAGTTTAGCGTAATTTTGCGTATTTCATTATAATTAGTGAAATCTGCGTAGTTTACCGTAATTTAGCGTATTTTAGTATAAATATGCTAATTATACATCAAAAGGAAGTAATCTAACAAATATTAAAAACAAAATTCGAATTTTTATTGTTAAATTTCAGCATCTTGCTTTTCATATTGTCCCTCAAAATCTCAAAAAAGAAAAGAAAGAAAAAATCAAACCGCCTCACAGTGGGGCGGTTTAGTATTTTGAACAGTGGACCGCCCCACAGGAGGGCGGTTTGGTGTTTTTTTTTTTTGAGATTTTGAGAGACAGTGGACCGCCTCACAGGGGGGCGGTTTGGTTGGAATAGTGGACCGCCCCACGAGGAGGCAGTTAGGGTAGTTTTAAAAAAAAACAAAAAACTCAAGGGCAGATTGATATTTTGTTATTTTCTAAGGGTATTAATAAAAAAAATCAGGGATAGGAGTGTGGAGAGTAATATAATTATTTTTATTTTTATATGGTACGAATCTCCAAGACACGTACATCAGAAACATTCAAATTAAAATGGCAGGCCAAAGCTGAGATTAACTCAGATAGATGCGGTGCTTAAAGAAGGAAATAAATATGCTGTTATTCTAAAGGAATTACAAAACCTGTTATTTCGATTCCAACTGTTGAAATAACAGCAGATTTATTTCCTCGTTTAAAATCGCAAGAAATTGTATGAGAATTTTTATTGAGAGATCTGTATTGTCAGTATAGTTGGAATTTTTTTTATAAACTATAATTAAAAAATATATTTTTACGAAACTAACATGATTATTTTTTTTTATAAAAACTATAAAAATCGAAATGTTATTTCGGTCCGAATTTTTTTTTTTTATTTCTGACCGAAATGACATTTCGGTCCGATCCCCTTTTGAATTTTCTACGGCGACTCATATGAAAACTTGTGAAAAGTACCACAGAAAATCTAAAAAGGAGACCGAACCAAAATACCATTTTGATTCGGAACAAAAAAAAATTTCGAACAAAAATGACATTTCGGTTCTTATATTTTTGTAAAAAACAAAATTTTAATTATGGTTTCTAAAAAAAATCGTATAGTTGGCCCTCAGCGAAAGAGTTGCAGACATCAAATCACATGAAGAAGGAATAAAACTGTACTGTCAAATCATAATATTGCCATTGGTAGCCCAATTTTTCTTGCGCATCAAATCCATCAATCAATGAGAGTGGTCAATCAATGTGGAGAGCGGATTGTTAGGCTTTCTGACATTGTCGTGTTTTTTGCCTCGAAAATTTTCAAATCCATCGGATACGGTTCGGCGACTTGGTCCCACATCTCAGAAACTTCACGACTCCAGGTTCTCCAGTATTATATATATATGAGTGAGGCTATGGTGCTGTGCATATCACCAATGGCTAGTGTACTACGGCTCAATATGGTACTTTTTAAAATTCTAATGGTCGATCCGAACCGTTCAATGTGATATCCATATGAATATGTACTTGCAAACTAAATTTTATATTTTTTTGAATTTTTTTACTATTTTTTCAGATAGGTAGAAAAATCAGTGTTTTTTGAAAATTCTGGACCATCAAAATTCTACCTATCTGAAAAAATAGTAAAAAAATTCGAAAAAATATAAAATTTAGTTTGCAAGTACATATTCATATGGTTATCACATTGAACGGTCGGATCGACCGTTAGGATTTTAAAAAGTACCATATTGAGCCGTAGTACACTAGCCATCCGTGCTATGCATAGCACCATAGCCTCACTCTATATATATAACAAGAAGAGCGTTCAAATGTCTTTATTGTTTGTACCTTCATTATGTTTCTATTTTAAAAAAATTTAATAGTTCAAAATTTAAAAGTTAAAAGTCAAAATAAAACCGTTGGATATGATATACATCATTTTATCTATACACATAAAAATTATCACATTTTAATTTTGTTTTGGTTGTCATCAAGAGCTTGTAAAAACCGTACTTATGTAGATAATTTTTAGACGTTGATTTTTCAACTTATTGATTCACATAAAAACAAAATTGAAATGTAATAATTTTTTATGAGCACATAGAGAAAATAACATAGATCATATCCAACGGTTTTATTTAAACTTTTAAATTTTAAATTTTGAGTTATTAAAGTTTTTAAAAATAGAGACATGGTGGAGGCACAAAAAATGAATACATTTGAACCCTCCTCATATAATAATAGCATTTCAGTAGTTTATTGGAAATTTCAGATGCAAAACAATTCGAAATTTAATCAATTTATTCTAGCTCATAACCATCTATTTAGAAATTATTATGAAAATTACTATAGTTATATGAGTAGAACTAAGGTGCTCTTAAGCTCACCAAACCAAACCGTGAGCTTAACTCAAAAACCTATCAATCCGACTTCAAACGACATTTCCAAACTGTTAGATGTTCAATCTATATTAAAATGTGCTTGGAGACCAAATTTTACATTTTTTGAAATTTTTTTTACTATTTATTAAGCTGGTTTGAAAACCACTGTTTTTTAATGCTCTAGAATTTTAATAAAAACAGCGGTTTTCAAACCAGCTTAATAAATAGTAAAAAAATTGCAAAAAATGAAAAATTTGATCTCCAACCACATTTTAATATAGATTGAACATCTAACAGTTTGAAAATGTCATTTGAAGTTGGATTGATAGGTTTTTGAGTTAAGCTCACAAAGGGCTTGGTGAGCTTAAGAGCACCTTAGTTCTACTCTAGTTGTATTATCTACATTTTACGCACCATGTTACAAAGCATCGATTTTATCTATTTTTTTATTATTGTTTCAAAGTATAGACAGTAATGAAATAAGTTTTCTAAAAGTATATATCTGAAATTTATGGTAAATAACAATTCTGGTTAAGTATGAAAGGGATAAGGTACCAAAGTCTGGTTGCACATTCTTTTTTCAATATTTATTGCGTACGGTGATTTTCATATTGCAATCTATGGATAAATTTAACTTGGGTTGCGATTTTAATAACAAAGCACCAGTGGTCTAGTGGTAGAATAGTACCCTGCCACGGTACAGACCCGGGTTCGATTCCCGGCTGGTGCAAAGCATCTACTTTTTACTATTGCATGTACGAGTTCTCGCTACTGTTCTCGCTGTTTTACGTAAATTGTTGAGAAAATTTTAGCTTAAATATCAGGGATCAAGTTAACCAAGCTCCTCGAAAAGATCTGTTTTCTTTTGTCAGGTAAAAGATGAAGATAGGATTATATTAAACGAGTTCGACATTGAATATGTTTTAAATATTTTAGTCGTTTTTTCTATGAGAATGGATCCACTTACAACATCTTATAACAATTTAGTTTTGTAATTTTTAAAGTCCAAACAGTCGATTTAAACCGTTCAACATTATATCTATATTAAAATGTGCTTGGAGATAAATTTTTACATTTTTTTTATTAAGTATTTTACAAAACTATTGTTTTTAGATAATTTTGGCCACTGAAAAACAACAATTTTGTAAAATACTTAATAAATAGTAAAAAAATTCAAAAAAAATGTAAAATTTGATCTCCAAACACATTTTAACATAGATATCATGTTAAACGGTTTCGATCGACTAATTGGACTTTAAAAATCACAAAATTGAATTATTTTAATATGTTGTAACTTACAAATGTTGTAAGTGACTCTCTCTTCTTCTTCTTTTTATAATGATTATATTAGTATTTTACTCTAAACTATATAGAAAATTATATATGAGTGCAATTTTTTTGAAAATGGATGCGAATCAATTGATCCCATTCACTTTAAGTGAATCCACCTCTGCAAATATATATTTATTATTGCGATTTTTTTGAACGAGATAATTTTATTTCAGAATCCTTTTTTTGTTATCTAAGTTCAAAGAATCCAATATTCAGTATATTTGATGGTTATGTTTGTGGTCATAATAATTTCCAAATTGAATTTTCGAAATGTACATATCCTTTTCAATATTAAATGGGGATTCAAATACATGTTGTTTTTATTTTAGAGGGAGATTACTTGACAATTTCTTATTTTGATAATACTAAAAAGAGAACGGTTCCAATATCTCCATTTTTTTGTTTTCATGATGTCTCTATTTTTATAACTTTAATTAATTAATATTTTAAACTTAAATGTTAAAATAAAGCTTTATATATGATTTATATTATTTTTTCTATGTATACATAAATAATTATGACACTTTAACTTCTTTTGTTTGGTTCGGAGAGCTTTGCAAAAATACAAATATGGATAATTTTTCGACGTTGATCTTTTAACCTATTGATTCATATAAAATAAAAACCAAAAAACGATAAAAATTTTATGTGCATGTAACAGAAAATAATGGAGATTAAATCTAACAGTTTTATTTTGGAATATAAATTTTAAAATTTTGTTTATTACAAAATTAAAAAGTTGAGGTAAGATGGAGGCATATAAAATGCAGGTATTTTGAACACTCCTCTATTAAAAAATAAAATTAATTTTGAAATCCAACATTAAAGGAATGAGTTGTATTGTCCACGTATCATGTTTTTAAATTTTAAAATATGAAGAAATTCATGTTTCATACTACATCAAATGACTCACAGTTCTACGGTTCAAAATTACCAATCCTAAATGGTGCCCCAAACTATACTTAAATTTCATGAAGGTTGACTGTTAGTCATAGTAGTCAAAGATCAAATCAAAATTTGTACAAACTTAAACGATCTGGATCTATATATCTACAAAAATCTTCAAAAATCAGGAAACATAATCATTTATGATGATATATAGGTGGCTTGCTCGCTCATTACAAAAACTAGGCCTAACTGGGCCACTGGTATTTACGAAAACTAGGCCTAACTGGGCCGCATTTATTACACGCCCGGCCCAGAAGTTTCTTGAAGCGAAAAAGTGAGCTTGAGTAGAATATGTCGGTCAAAATGTGTGGATAGTGAATGTTATTTTATTTTTGTCTATATTGATTCTCCTCTCTTTTTTAGTTGCTTTCAGAAATTACTGGTTCTCTTGTCTAAAGCTATGTTTGATCATGGAATAAGAGGTACAATAAACCTCTCATTTCATACTTAAATTGTAAGAAAAAGTATAAAATAAGACTTCTGAAATAAAATTTAAGTTAATTCAATTAGGGGCTGTTCGTTTGTTCCGGGATTACACGAGATGAGATTTGATAAGGATGAGAACCCACTTTTGAAAAAGTAAAAACCCATGAACACAGGTACACACAGGATTGATTATGAGAATGTGTTGAAATGAGTGTTCGGTTGTATCGTGGGAATAGTTGTAGGAAATCTTATTTTTGTTTCTAAAATACTTGATAACAATACAATTATACTTATTAATAATTATTAATAAAATTAAATAAAATGATTAATCAATAACATAATAATATTTTTTAATTATTATTTCTTAAATTAAAATTTTGTAAAAAAAAAACCAACTGTTCTTTTAAAATGCATTAAATGTTTCTTAGAGTGTCTTGCATATGGATCCGACTCTGCTGAGGCAAACAGGGTCCTGCTTTTCTGATTCCAATCATTCAAAAATTTTCACTTGCGTATCTCGATAAAAAAAATTTTCATGCACAAATCTCAACGAATTTGAATGGTTGGGATTGGAAAAGCACGACCCTGCTTTTATCTAAAAAAAGCAGCAGAGTCCGTTCCCTTGCATATAGGCTTATATTAATAATTTTAAACTATTAGCTTAATCACAACATGACAAATGATAAAATATATATTTTAGTTTTTTTATGTACCACGGACAAGTTAAGAAGCATTCAAAATTTTCAACTAGTAGTTAATTCTAATTTGATATTAATAATTATGATAAAATAGTATAATCACGTTAAGAAACAACCAAACTTATTTGGTCTTCATAGCAGCTGCTGTTGTTCCAATTGAAAAAAAAAAAGACCTCTGACTCAATTTAGTGCATTTGGTTTCAGCCTCAAAGGCGTAGGAGTTGTACTGTTGGTGGCTCCAAACTGGTGGGAGATCTCTTTCATTGGTTTCAGCCTCTCTATTCCTCTTGTTGAGGAGAGAAGAAAGGAGGGCAACAGGTATTTCGATCTTGCTCTGCCTAAAGGAGACGCAAGGGGCTGCAGGGGAGAGTGAGTGTGTGTGTGTGTGTGTGTTGGTTTCTTTTTCTGGTCAAAGAAAAAGACATCCTAGAGGTAGGCGGTGCTGGCTGATATCTCTGATATCAGATTCGGGAGAGTACAACTGTACAATCCGATAGGGTAAACTTGGTAAAAGTCATTAAAAGTCATCTGTCGTACCATAAACATTGTTGCTCATTGAATATTGTGAAAGCCATTGAATAATTGTCTAGTAAAATTTGGTAAAAGGTCATGGACCGATTGGTGGTCTCCGTTGATGGCTGGATTTATTGGTGGGTCCATTCTTAGATGCTCTTCTTCGTCGTCGAAAATCATCGGAAAAGGGGTTTTTCCTACGCTCATAGACTGCTGAAAAAGAACTTAGATTAGTTTCCAAAAAGAAAACGAAAAAAATCTGAAATAAATCGCTAAAGTAAAAACTTAGTATTTAAACTATACTCCCCGGCAACGGCGCCAAAAACTTGTTACGTCAAAAGGGTATATGTAAAAAGCTTTATCCTCAAATACTCTTTCGGCTCAGATTGCAAGTATACAATCCTACCGTGTAGTGTATTATCGGGTATCGAACCACAAGGAGTAAGATAAATACTTAAATTTTAACCTTAGATGATAAATTTCAGAAAAGAAAGAAAGTAAAGTGCAATAAAGTAAATTTGGGGGGTTTTTACTAAAAATCCTAATGTTGGGTTCAATACCCTAAAAGGAGAGATTGTAACAATTAAACTAAAACTGAAAATTAAAAGAGAGTTTTTGGTTGCTTTTCAAGGTTTGGAAGTCTAGGGGCATTCGGTCTACAATCCCTTGTTAATTCTATCTACTCGGTTTGTTTAAATTCATGTTTGATTTTGACGAGGTTTCTAACTTATGTCGTCCTTGGAATAAATATTGATGCTATTATCTTGGGTGAACGGATTAATGTTCCTCAAATTCTAGGGTTTTTACACTGCCTAGCGGGATATTTAATACACATAATTCAAGACGAACATCAATATTTATTCTAAGAAAGCCTAAAAATTGTTTATAACTTGTGTTAGCCTATGAACAAATATTGATATAAATACTTTGGGTGAACGGATTAATGTTCCTCCATTGTTAGGGCTGTCACTCACCTAATCGGGATATTTAATACACATAATTCAAAGTATATATCAATATTTATTCTAAGGTGTCCTAATTAGGTTGTGATTTCTTCCCATCCTCCTAACCTTAATTTCTGGAAATCCGGTTTAGATATCAAATTTTTAGTAAGATAAACTAATTCCTAAGATATATATTTATGATTTCAATTAGTACTTCCCTATCTTGACCAATGCCGGAATTTAATAAACTAAAGCGGAAAGACAAGACATAGCATGATTTCAAGCTACTTCAATTTACTAACCCTAACCAGGTGAACTATAAGTCAAGTACTAATGAAATTCATAAAGAATAATTCACAGAAATTAACAATCAAATCAAACAATCATAATAAAAACTAAGATCCGAGTAAAATAGAATTAAACAAGTTCATGCATTGACCTAAACCCCTAGAGAGAAAACTAGCCTCTCATGGAGATGCAAGAATTCATCAAAAGATTAAAACAAAACATGGCTAAAACAAAGAGAAATTAAATAGAGAAATAGTTTACACCCTTCTCTAAATGAAGAACCTTGATCTTGCCTTTGTTTTTCTCTGAACTTCCCTTCTCCTTCCTTGATTCGCCTCCAAAAGATGAGAAATTTGACTAAGTATGGATAGTAAGGTGGATTGGTAGTGGATGATTTGGAAGGGAAAGTTGTAGCCCTTTTATAGGAGATGTAATGCTTATTCTGGAGCCAATGGACGTGGGGAGTCATTAGATACTTGCCCCACAAGTTCCCCCACGTCCCCACTTTCCATATTTCACTCCCGGGTCGTTTTTAGAAGCGCCGAAAATAGAAAACTTGATTTTTAGGCTGAATGCGACCTTAGTGCGACCGCAGTGCGTCCGCACTGCGCTCAGATGCTTCAATTTCTGCTTCTGCGTCATGAGTGCGTCCGCACTAGTGGTTCCTGCGGCCGCATTCTGGGTTTGGTTGACATCTATGTTTTTCGCTAAGTCCTGGATGCGTCCGCATTTTTCCATAGTGCGCCCGCACTAGGCTCGGACTTTTGTTGATTTTCTTCGGGAGTGTGCTGAATATTGACTAAGTGTGGAATGCGGCCGCATTACAGGTCTGTGCGTCCGCATTCAGGAAGCATTTATTCTCCAAATTTTGGCTAAGTGCGGAGTGCGTCCGCACTGGGATCTTCTGCGTCCGCACTGCGCTCGGACTTTTTCTCCTGTTGAATTCTGAGGCTCTGGATTTGACCAAGTGTTGAGTGCGGCCGCATGACTGTCCAGTGCGTCCGCATTTGTGGTCACTTTTTCTCTTTTTGCCTTCTTTTCTGTAGATTGAAAACAAACAAACACAGTAACTTGATTCTAGATAAATTCTATCCTTTTTGTATGAAAATACAAGATATTTGGTAATGTTTTGTGATAAAAATCGGATCGAATATGAATGTATTTTAGACTTATCATCTAGTCATTGAACATTGTGACATTGTCTGTCAATTTCATTGTCTGTCAATTTTCATTGAACATTGTGACATTGCATTAATTAAGTACAAGACATTGCATTAATTAAGTAAAATTTGGTCTCCAAGCACATTTTAATATAGATTGAACATTTAACGTTTTGGATTTGTTGTTTGAACTTTGAAAATTGGAGAACCGAATCGTTTCCATGGCCATGGAAAAAATATTTTGAACTTAGCCATTCTCTCTCTCTCTCTCTCTCTCTCTATATATATATATATATATATATATATATATATATAGTAGAACTAGGGTGTTCCTAAGCTCACCAAGCCCTTCGTGAGCTCGACTCTAAAACCTATCGAATTGACTTCAAACGACATTTTCAAACCGTTAGATGTTCAATCTATATTAAAATGTGCTTGAAGACCAAATTTTAAATATTTATTAATTTTAAATATTTAATTAATTTTAGATGTTCATTTTTTTAATTAATTTTTAATATTTTAATATTTTTTAATTAATTTTTAATCTTTAATTAATTAATTAAAATTAATTAACTATAAATAATTAATTTTAATTTTAATTAACTATAATAAATTAATTATAATTATAATTAATTATAATTAATTTATTATAGTTAATTAATTTTAATTTATTTATTATAGTTAATTAATTATAATTATTTAATTAAAATTAAATTTTTTTTTTTTTTCGGAACCGAATTGTTATTTCGGTCTGAACCGTTTTCACAGATTTTGAAAAAAAAAATGATGTATAAAAGTTCTTGTGATTTTTGTAAAAACTTAAGCAATTAAGTTGGTTTGATAAAATCTTTTTTTCTATTTATTTATGGTTTCTAAAAAGAATTCCTCAATCTGGGGAATGTTACTTAATAAAATTAATGGCCGGTATCTTATTGTAACTTCTGATTTAATCTTGCCAAAATTTTCTTTATAGGTTCATGAAATGTAGTTTATTATAGTTTCATTTTTGGAAGCTTTCTATTTTGGTTCACGAGCCTTTATTCGAATAAATTAACTAAACAGAGTCGTATTAATATCCGAAGTTAATCTGGAATTTTCTTTATAGGCTCCGTGATTTTTATTAATATCCAAAGTTAATTACAAATTAATAAATATATTCAACAACTCTGGGAATTTATAAAACTATCTATACCGACTATTTTCTGGCCGATTTAATTATTTTCGGTACCAGTCAGAAAATGGCAGGTACTAATTTTTTTTTTAGACACAGATAGCAACAATGCTGAAATCTAACACTAAAAATTTGAATTTTTTTAAATATTTGTTAGATTACTTTTTTTGATATATAATTAGCATATTTATACTAAAATACGGTAAATTACTTGAAATTATGTTACATTACGCTGAATTACACTAAATTACTTAGAACAATGCTTTTAGAAGAGAAAAAGTGAAGTGTATGGAAATTTAATAGAAATTTAATTGGGAAAATCCTTAACTGCCCAACACCAATGGGAACAAATTCCTAAATGCTTCTTTTTCCATCAAATCTCAGACTACCGAACAGGGCCTTAAGTTATCTCACATTTTCTGAGGGATTAACTTTGCGCTTGCTCTGTCGGTAAGACCTACTAATCATAGATATAGATTCATTTTTTAACATTTAACTTCTCGTCAAACGAGATGTAAAACTTAATTCATCTTAAATTTAAGTTGCAACTAACCATGACCTTAATAATTAGACTCATTAAAGAAGCGTATGTCACTATTTAAAAAAAAAATAGAGATCAAATATGGGCAACGCAACAAATTATAAGTTTTCATTTTATAGTCAGTGGATGCTGTAGGCTTAGGTGGAATCCAAACATTTTAATTCTACACATTTATTATTGTTTCAGAAAAGCAAAGACTTGATGAAGTATACCATCTTTCTAGTAAAGTTCTATTAAAAAAAATGCAAAACAAATGCTTAAAAAGAAGCATGATGTAGGGATTTTTTTAAATTTATTTATGGTTTCTAAAAAATTTTCCATGATGTAGAGACCATTCTCATACAACTCATTGAGTATTTCCTGTTCAACTGAATTACTGACAAATACAATTGACAGCGCTGGATTTTATGATAAATAAACAGAGTGAATGCTGATTCAGTAATGCGTATTTGGCAAATATGTTTGGATTATTCTTTTCGCATACAAACATGAGTGATAATGCTTTCAAGACCCATAACTGGTATTATTATTTTTTTCATGAGTAGATTTAATATTATAAAAAGTTGGAGGTCGAGTCACCTAGCAATTTAATATCAATATTTTGAACCTATTACCTCCCACACAGAGAATATTGTCTTTGCCACTAAATCAAAAACTGGTACTCAACTCAATAAGTTAATTTTTTTTGAAGGAAAAATAAAATTAAGAAATGATAAAGCATGTTCACTACCCTCATTATTAATCTTGTTTAAGAATTTTGCTAATAGGAAGATGCAAAAATAATTTCGTGTTTTAAAAAAAGAAAATCAGATTTGTGAATTTTGGATTCATAAGTTCAAATTACACAACATTACATTGAACTTTAGAATGATTCTTATTGTCTCTTACTGTTTATTATTCAACACAATTATCATCAGTAATATCTTCAATATTATAATGTTCTAGGAAATTATGCTCTGTATTAATATGTATTATACTCTAGTGTCAAAAACTGTGATTACTTATTCTCTGTAATAACATGCATTATAATGTTCGGCCGTTTACTGTGTGCTTACTGTGTGTGGGAAAAAAAAAATTTACTCAGACTTTGCGAAAATCAGTCCACGTGCACAGTATTTTGTCTGTTCAAAAATTTACATTCCATCACCTAAGTGGGAAAAATAGCACGGCGGAGCCAGCTCCGTCACGGAACGGCACGGCACGCGAGTCAGTTTTGTGCCGTGACTCGCGTGTTCCGTGCCGTAACCATTCGCGTGCCGTGTCCATCTTTTGAAACTTTGGCACGGCACGGCGCGGCACGGCACAGCATGTGAAAGATTTAGTTACAGCACGGCACATAGTCACGCAAGTCATGTGTAATTAGGACCTTTAGATATTGATTTAATGGTGAATCTTGAATAAACTAATTTTAAATTATAAATAAATGATCACGTGAGTCACGACACGTTTAGGCACGGGCGTGACTCACGTGGCGTGACCATTCGCGTGTCATGACCACCATTTGACATTTTAGTCACGGTACGGCACGGCACGTGAAAAATTAATCTAATCTCGGTACGTCACGGTATGAGATTAAAATCACAGCGTGTTAATCACGGGACGACACGTTTTTTCCACTCTGGCATCACCCATTACCGTTCCCATTCTCCCATTCTACGGCCGAACAGGTCCTTAATTCTCATCAGTCAACGCTGTGTCTCCGTGTGGTTCTCCCATAAAAAAGCTCCTTTCCAATTGATTCATTTGTAGAAAGAAACACAACAAGGTGACCAGGCACACTTTGGCACCTAACGATGTTCCCTGGACCCACACCCCACAAAAGAAAAAAAAATCTCTCCTCTCAAGTCAGCAAAAAAAGAGGCTCCATTTTTGTCTTAAAAGAAAAACACCCAACAACCCCAGCCAATTGGCCACCTACAGAGTACAGACCACTATATTTCATCCTCCCAAAAAACATGACAATACACGAAACTTTGAAATAAGAGGAAAAAGAAAGACATAACATGATAGCTACGGTATTTTATTATACTTTTATCAAAACAATATATATTATACCTGATAACTATTATGGTGATGATAAATATGATCTTTAGTATCAAAAATTCCTCTGTATATCTCAGATTCGGACTATGATTTCTAGGGAACCCTCCATTTTTTTGTTCTAATGGAGGGGAATAGACCAGCTTTACGAATGTTACTCGTGGTACGGCTATAATCTGATTGGCCTTTGGCAATTCCGGTGGGGCCCCACAGGTGGCTATAAAGAAATGGGATCTCACATTCGATCACTGGCCGGGCTGGACCGGATCCCTCGGAGGTCGGAATAAAAGTGGAAATAATAGTAACAAACAAAAGTTTATTTGACGGATAAAGACGAGATGGGAGATCCCCTACAAAGAGAGAAAGGGACCCAATAAATTATACTTCTTGTGTGGCTTTGTCGTGGTCCCTGCTGTTTCTGGGGCCCGGCCCACGCTTATGGATCACGACTGGTTGTCCGACGTTAATTTAGATGGTACCCCCTCTTTTTTGTGTCTCTTTCCCTAAAGCCCCTTCTGCCATTGGAGCCTGCCTATTCAGTTTATTATTTTCCCTTGTTTTTTATTTTGTAGCTGTACTGCGCAATTATTCTTCTTATTTTTTCTTCCATGTTAAGTCAACTAGTCAAGTACGAAAATTCTTCTAAACATCGTAGACTCTTCTTGAATAGTAGAATAAAATCAAACTAAATTAGCAAGTTCTTTTTTTTGGTTTGAAACACTCGTCTCTCCTCTTCTATTAAAGCATATAGATGTTCTGATTTGTCAACGGATGTGATTTAATTTGTTAGATTTTAAACAGTTAAGAGTAAAAAAATCTGCAATTGTGATTTTATGTGACAATGTATTGATATTTATTGTGTTAAAGTATGTATTCAGTTCTCTAAACGCTTGCTACACTGATTTTTTTAAGCAATTAACATGATTGCTTATTAAATATTGATTACCTTTCTATTTAACGGAGAGGTAAAGACAAAATAGTTCATTTCATTGTTGTATAAAGAGAAATTATAAAAAAGACAAATATTGTTAAAGATGAAAATATTTAGTCTAATTTGCTTCTATTTTTTGTATTTTTTATTTGAATTTTGAATATGTAACAAAGCATTGACAAAATACTAGTATTTTAATTATACATGTTAATTTTGAACTAACAATAACAGAGCTAGCAGGTCTCTGTTGTTCTGAAAGACACGCTAAAATTGACATTTGCAATATTTTTTTCCTTTTGATTCTAAGTAATTCATAAAATTATGAGTAACTCTTTAATCACAATTGCGTGCATGCTATATTATTTTATCAAGGAGACCGAAGATATCATCATTTATAGCATAAGTACGAGGGACATCAGTATTCTTTGTAAAAAAAAATTCTCTGCACAAAATATACATACTGAGACGTTATCTTTATAGCAATACCGAGAAATACATCCCCTAACGTCACTTAGAGAGGGTGAATATGGGACCTTTTTAAATTTTAAACCCTATTCGGTTGGATATTAAAGTTTAACTAAATCTCGTGTGTAAGTATGTGTAAGTATGTAGTTCTTGGCGGAATCAAGAACTTACAAAGTGCAAGTAAAGTAAATAGAGTTGAGAGTTGACACAAAAAATGATAACGGAGTTTGACAACCAAAGGCCTACGTCCCCGGGACACCACAACCAACACCTGGTGCGCCTTTCTATTACCCAGTGAGAAAGAAATACAAGTTGGAACCGGTGAGACAACACTCCACAAACGGCCCAAAGAAAATGAGCATAAACGACTCAAACAGAGAAGGAGCACAACAACTCAAGTAGACAAGCACAACAGCTCTAAGTCCAACAAACACTCTTTAACTTTCACTCTAATCTCAACACTGGTCAATTTATGTGAAGTGGATTTGAGGTTGTTGTAAGGATATTGAAGTTTAAGCACACACATCAATAGACTAGGTTAAACCTCTCAAAGAATTCAAAAGTCGTGGCTCAAAGGCTGCTATGTTTTCAGTGTGATTTGTTGCTATAAGGAAACAACCGAACCCTCTATTTATAATGAGATTTAAAAGAATCTCATAAAATAGAAACAAATATAGGGTTTCATCCACACCCGTTGTGATAGTTAGTTAACCGTCACAACGACTGGGGCAAATCTCAAGATCCGTAGAATTAGAGTTTGCCAATATTCACTAGTCTAGGTTATCCACACTCCAATTATACTACACGGTAGGATCGTGCGCTTGTGATCTGAACGCAAGTAGAATTAGGGTTAAAATGTAGAGTGAGGCTATGGTGCTATGCATAGCACGGATGGCTAGTGTACTACGGCTCAATATGGTACTTTTTAAAATTCTAACGGTCAATCCGAACCGTTCAATGTGATAACCATATGAATATGTACTTGCAAACTTAATTTTATATTTTTTCAAATTTTTTTACTATTTTTTTAGATAGGTAGAATTTTGATGGTCCAGAATTTTCAAAAAACACTGATTTTTCTATCTATCTAAAAAAATAGTAAAAAAATTCGAAAAAATATAAAATTAAGTTTGCAAGTACATATTCATATGGATATTACATTAAACGGTTCGGATCGACCGTTAGGATTTTAAAAAGTACCATATTGAGCCGTAGTACACTAGCCATCCGTGCTATGCATAGCACCATAGCCTCACTCTAAAATGTATACTAATTTATACTGAAAGTTAGTAGTACCATTTTGGTTCATCACCTCATACTATAGAATTCAAGACACAAATGAAACATAAAATACACTAAATACAATTCATATAATATTTCATTTAGAGTTCATCGCGTACCAAGTTCTCCAACTCTTTATCTATGTGATTAAATTGATAACTTCTTAGCATATGGTTTGCAGAACGGAACCATCATTTACCACATACTAATCTTTATATGTTATATTAAAATGAATTAAATGTTTTCTAAAAGGAATAAAAAATGTAAGGTATGATCAAAATCAACGACTTTCTTTTTGAATTGATAACGTTAAAAAAAAAAAATTAAGCTACATATCCTAATTAAAATGTAAATTAGATGTTGATTGACAGATTACTTCTTCTTTTTTGTGTCTTTTACATTTATAGGATCTATATACGAAAAAAAATCTAAATTAGATCATATTGACTGATTTTGTGCACTTTCTTATTTGCTTCTTTACATTTGATTTAATTACGTTGCAATAGGAAAGTTATGTCATAAATTATACATAATCATAATAAATTGTATGGCAAGTACGTGCCTAAATAAATTTAGACTTCTACACATAAAATAACATTAAGAAAAAAAATGCATATGACTTAAAAAAGACAAATCATTTGATTGGATTCAATCTGAAATTTCATTTTTTAATTAAAGTCGTTGGTGGATCAGGATATCTACGGACTTAATATGAGAATGAAGATATGCATGCCGAATTTTTTATTTATATCCAAAAAATAATAAATTACAAAAAATAACCATGTTGGTGTTGAAATTCAAAATCTACCCAAAACGGAAAAAAAAATTTCCGGATTCAACATCTAACTCCGGAAATTTTTTTTCCGGAAACTCAACTCTAATTCCGGAAAAAAAATTTCCGAACTCAACAAATTTTTTTTTTTTTTTACAGAAAAATAGCTAAATCCGGAAAAAAAATTTCCGAACTCAACATTTTTTTTTTTAGAGAAAAATAGCTAAAATACTGAAATCTAACACTAAAAATCGAATTGTTTTTTTAAATATTTGTTAGATTACTTTTTTTGATAGAATTATGCTAAAATACGGTAGAATTATGTTAAAATAATTATGCTAAAATACGGTAAATTATGCTAAATTACGTTTGAATGGGACCTATTTTGTGGCATCTTTCATAAATCATAAAAAATAGTAAAAAAAATTCCAAAAATAATAAAAATTGGTATTCTAAAGTTCATTACATAACTAATTTACTGCAGTTTTGAGGCTCTTCCCTTTGTTTTTTGGTGATTCTGAATTTGGAAATTTGGCAAAGCCAGTTCGGACGCATGCGCATTTTCACAAGCTTTCCGAAAAGTGGTCATTTGCTGAAATCGGACACTCGAGCGCCGTTTTATGGCCGTTTGAAGTTTCGTCGTCATTTTTCGCTTTCTCAGTAAAGATATCATCTCTATTCATACGTAATTTACCGTAATTTAGTGTATTCTAGCATAATTCTACATAATTATTGTAATTTCAAGTAATTTAGTGTAATTCAGCATAAATCAAGTAATTTAGCGTGTTTTAGTATAAATATGCTAATTATATATAAAAAAAATGTAATCTAGCAAATATTTAAAACTAAATTCGATTTTTTTGGTGTTAGATTTCAACATTTTAGCTATTTGTCTCTTAAAAAACAGTTAACATAATTTAAAGTAATCTAGTGTCAATTAGTATAAATTAACATAATTTCAAGTAATTTAGCGTATTTTAGTATAAATATGCTATAAAAAAGTAATCTAACAAATATTTAAAAAAACAATTCGATTTTTTAGTGTTAGATTTCAGTATTTTAGCTATTTTTCTCTAAAAAAAAAAAAAAATTGTTAAGTTCAGAAATTTTTTTTCCGGAATTAGAGTCGAGTTTCCGGAATTTTTTTTTCCGGAGTTAGATGTTGAATCCGGAAATTTTTTTTTCCGGTTTGGGTAGATTTCGAATTTCCACACCAACATGGTTATTTTTTGTAATTTAATTTATTTTTTGGATATAAATAAAAAATTCGGTATGCATGCTACAATGATTAGCAACTGTTCCATAACTTCTATTAGAGTTTGAATACCGATTATGACAAAATTTGAAAAATCAAAGAGTACCTAAACTTTCATTATGGCAGGAGCTAATGCGCAAACATCATCATCGATAAGAGAGAATTCATACGTCATTTTCAGCGACTTTTTCCATTGTGATAAAAAATTGCAACTAATTTTTTTTGTTTTACTATTTATCATATTATAATAGTTTGTATGAAAATCTATATAATTTCTGTTGTTGATATTTTCAATTAAAATCTATATCATTCTTATTCAATTTTTTTCCCATTGCTAACGGAACCGTGATTCTTCAATTTACATGGAATAATGTGTGTAACTACTAAAATAATTATGTTATATTTTAGATGATGACATTGTTTAATTACTTGAAGCTAATGATCTTTCTAATACTATGTTTTTTTTGTCGACTTATGTTCCACTTTTTTTCTTAATCTAATAATTATATTTTCTTATTTCATTTATAATTTTTAGATCTGTTCTCATATGAAAGAGATTTTTTTTGTAAATAATTCATGCTTGGTATATATGCTCCGCATGAAGATTAGTTGTAAAATAATGATTGTTCATTATTCAAATATTAATTTTAAAAATAATAAATTTTCCATTCAATCCAACGGATTTTCAAGCCTTTATATATGTTTTTACATTTGTGAGATCTAATTCTACCCTTTAAGATATATCACATGCATATATTTTTAAATTTCTGTAATTCATTAATTGATTTAACGTGTAACATCCCTCTGTGGGTTGTTAAAAGCTTCTCGATTTTTTTAAAGAAAGAATCTGTACGGATGTCAACTACCTCCAAGTACCAAAAAATCAATCGTTTAAACAAAAAATAAGTCAGAAACCAATAATTCACTAGCACTTGACTCAATGCGAAAAACCAAAAAATAAACGAGAGAACAATAACTCACTAGCACTTGACTCAACACGAACAAACCAAATATAACCGAGAGAACAATAACTCACTAGCACTTGAGTCAATACGAACAAACAAAAAATAACTGAGAGAACAATAACTCACTAGCACTTGACTCAACACGAACAAACCAAATATAACCGAGAGACCAATAATGCACTAGCACTTGACTCAACACGAACAAACCAAAAATAACCGAGAGACCAATAATTCACTAGCACTTGACTCAACACGAACAAACCAAAAAATAACCGAGAGACCAATAACTCACTAGCACTTGACTCAACAAAAACAAACCAAAAATAACCGAGAGAACAATAACTCACTAGCACTTGACTCAACACGAACAAACCAAATATAACCGAGAGACCAATAATGCACTAGCACTTGACTCAACACGAACAAACCAAAAATAACCGAGAGACCAATAATTCACTAGCACTTGACTCAACAAAAACAAACCAAAAATAACCGAGAGAACAATAACTCACTAGCACTTGACTCAACACGAACAAACCAAATATAACCGAGAGAACAATAATGCACTAGCACTTGACTCAACACGAATAAACCAAAAATAATCGAGAGACCAATAATTCACTAGCATTTTACTCAACACGACCATGAGACGACACCACATGTACTGTCTTACAAACAGTCTATATAAATACTTCAAATCGAACATCAAAAATAATTATTCATATTTTTGTCACCGCTTTATGTCAGCAGATGCAAATTTTGCACATGGCACAACAATTAGAGACAAAACTAAAAAAAATTAGATTAAAAGAACTTAAAAGTACTTTTGCGTAATATATATAATGTGGTCACAGAAGTTTAAATTAAACTTTCTACAATTACAAAATAAAGTTCTAACTATTAAGCAAAAGCACGCACTTGATTTTTTATTTGAGACTGAACCATATAAATAAATAAAAATTAATTTTCAATATACATAATTAAAAAGTTTAAAATCATAAAACGATTAAGCATCGACGTCGGTAGATCCACCTGAGCACAATACCATCACAAATTCTACTTTTGAACAAAGTAAAAATATTTTAACCACGAACTAAAAAAAATGGTAGCACTAGCAAAGAGAGAAAAAAAGAGAATTTGGAAGTGGCATTGCACGAGGAACACTTGACCAAAAGCAAACCTTGTCCTGAGAAAAAGGTCGCATTCCACTTTTAAAAAGTTGAAACCCTGATTATAATTTAAACATCTGTTACATTTTTCTTTCTTTTCATCGCCTTTATTTTATATGAATTTGTAGGAACTGATGTGTCGTTATATAATTGGTTGAAGGTGTTGAAGTGACTTAAATTCTTTATCATTGGGCACTGTGAACACTGAACAGGAGCGGACCATGTCGGCCTCCCTTGGATTTTGAGCCGAAATTTTTATTTATATCATAAAAAAAGTAAACCAAAACATTTCATATTAGGAGAAATTTTCAATTTGCTCAGGCCGCAGGAATCGTCCAATACCGCTGCGGCTCCAGTTTTGAGGCCGCCCAACGTCTCTGCGGCCCCTGTGCTATATAGGGACCGCTGGAACTCATTTCATTATCAATTTAAATATCGTTTTCGATTCCTTCGAGCTCGAATAAGTTTTTTTTTCTTGTTTCAATTTTTAATTTAGAATAGTAATTAAGTTTTGGTATAGTTTTAAGATTGAGGTTTAGAATTTAGAATTTAGGGTTTAGAATTAAATTTTAATTTTTACAGTTTAGGATTTAGAACCAAAATTTAAATAGAATGGTACCAAAATTTAATTGGAATATGACAAAAATGAATTGTTTATCAAAATTAAATTAGACCAATACCAAAATGTAATTAGGTTTATTTTACCAAAATTAAATTGTTTACTATCAAAGATAAATTGTTTAGTACCAAAATTAGATTTTATTAGTACCAATGTCGATTAAATTAGTATTAATTTTAGATTACACTTAAGGTCAAAATAGCAACACATTTAACCAGAATTTTTATCATATTTGACCAAAATTGGTACCAATATTAATAGCAAAAAATTATCAAATACAGCATGACATATAGTAGAGATATACCGTCTTCCAGTAGGGATGTACCATCTTCCAGTAGAGATACACAGCACGACCCTATCACCACTTCGTATGAGATGTCCCAGTACGTCTATAGGGTGTTGGCAGATGTTTCGGGTATCCGGAGTCGCACTGACAGAGTCAGCGACTTTTTGTGGTACTTGAACGCGGAGCACTGCATCTTAGAGGTTGCCACTGGGGTACGTTTTAAATTAGTAATATTTAAAAAAGAGTGAGGCTATGGTACTTCGGCTAGTGTACTATGGCTAGTGTACTACGGCTCAATATGGTACTTTTTAAAATCCTAACGGTCGATCCGAACCGTTCAATGTGATATCCATATGAATATGTACTTGCAAACTAAATTTTATTTTATTTTTTCGAATTTTTTTACTATTTTTTTAGATAGGTAGAATTTTCAGTGTTTTATACAAATTCTGGACCATCAAAATTCTACCTATCTAAAAAAATAGTAAAAAAATTTGAAAAAATATAAAATTTAGTTTGCAAGTACATATTCATATGGATATCACATTGAACAGTTCGGATCAACCGTTAGGATTTTAAAAAGTACCATATTGAGCCATAGTACACTAGCCGAAGTACCATAGCCTCACTCTTTAAAAATAATAATAACATCATTTTTTCTATGAAAAACTAATAACACTAGTTCGCATCCACGGTATGTTTAATTTTAAATTTCTAATTAAAAACATACAAGATCGGCTTTTGTACAACATTTATATAATGTTTTTTGCAGGCCTTATATGTAGTGAAGAGTTGCGTCATAGTGGCAACGATTGCCACGATGAGGGGCTGTAAGAGGCTCGAGAAAGCCATCCTCAAGCACAATGTACCTGCGGTGTGCCAATGTGGGTACAGGGTGCGCCTCGACTCTCTACACATGTGCGCTGGATTGGGCGGGTGTGATGTGATAGATGACATATCCGACGAGCCAGATATCTACGTCCCGTATGCTGGTAACGAGGCATTGTTTGCACCTGTCTAGAATGCTGAGACTGTCGGTGAAGCGTTCGACCGAGGTACCGAGGCATTGTGCCGAGCTGCAAACCAGGCCATGCTTACTCAGGATCCCGAGGTATAATTGTAATTAAAATACATAACTGTGATTTTTTTTTTCAAAATTATTGATTAACTAATTTGTAAGTTACTGCAGGGTGAGGAGGAGGAGCCACCGTTTTACAACATCTCGGTGGATTTTGGCACCGAAGGAGATGAACTGTATTCTCAAGGCTACACTCTGACTCAGACGGTACTGCCTACCTATCAGCCGGGATATGTTCAGACAGAGTCGATCCCAGAGTTTCCTGGATCCACCATGCTAATCCCGGAGTTCCCTTCGCTCGATGACCCCATAGCGAGACATGCGTACCTATTAACGCATGCTAAGTCTCGACATACCACGATTTTTGGTCCTGGAGTCCAGCATACATCCGAGATCGAGTAGGCTCATGACGAGCCGGTTCAGTCGGAGGATGTCCATGCAAAGGACGATGACTCTCCAGGCAGTTTAGATACTCACGAGACGCCACTCTCCAGGCGGGGTTGGGGGTTTAGGGTTAAGAGGTGATGAAGCCAAAACATATAGTGAAAATCATTATCTTTTTTCTGAAAAATGGCGAAAAGCAAATGCAAAGTAGCCATTTTCCAGATTTATTTACCGCAAATGTGTTTTTATATCTTTTTGGCAGGTTTTTGAGAAAGTTGCGTATTTAGGCCAAATCAGAGCAAAAGTGTCATATTTAGGCGATTTCTGAAGATAGCGTCAAAACAGGGCATCACATGGAGCATGGAGCATGCAATACCTCACACGAAGTGTACAACATGCGAAATGACAAAAAATACAGAAAATCCGCTAAGTCAGAAAGCCGTGCGACCTCCCTCTATGCCGCATGCGACATAACCCTAGGCCGCACGATCTGTGGGCTCAATCCGTGGGCTGTTTCCTTTGGATCAGATCATCCACCGTTGGTGCTATTTTCGGCAGAGGCCTTCTAGAAGGACGCATTTGCTTCAAGACCAAGCTATGATAGCTATTTTTGGCTTTATTTATCCAAACTTAAAGTGCACTCCAAGTTTTCATCACCTCCACTACTTCCACTACTCCATCTCTCATATTAGGAAAACTATAAATACCCCTCTTTTAATAGGATTTAGTATGTGTGTTTAATTGTGTTAATTCCATAGAATCGAGATTATCAATTCTCATTGCTAGGTTAGGTTAGATAGTACTTAGAGAGAGAAGGGTAGCCATCAGAAGCCAAGCAGGAGAAGAAGACGTCAACTAAAGAGGCAGAGGTTCATTCATCTTCAATTTGGTTGTAATTTATGTTCTCTTTATTTTATTTATTTTATTTTGTCATAGCCATGAGAAGCTAAAATTCTCATCTCTAGGGTGGGGATTGTACTCGAATTCTTAATTATGTTTTAGTATATGTTTATGTTTTGTTTATGTTGATTTGAGTTTTCTTTATTATTTAAATTCTTTTTTATTAAGTCCTTGCATACATAATTCTATCTACTATATACCGATGACCCTCCACATACCAATAGGTGTTTAGTCATTGCATCCCGATGTGAGTGGGATAATGCATGTAAGTACCATAGTCACTTCGGCTAATGAGACTTGGCAGCGGTTCAAAGACTAGGGTTAGAACCTAGTGTGCTTCCTTGGCAGGATAGCGTAAATTGTACATTTAGATTATATTAGGAAACACATTAATTAGGTAGGGTCTTTGAGATATTTCAACTACGGTATAGTATAGGAAAATAATATAATTACGTACCTCAAATACTTTAGTCTTGGTAGCCCAAAAGCTGATCATAAGATCGAAAAACCTTTCAAATCGCATAAGTAAAAACCCAGCAAGCCCTGCGGGTAGTAACAGTGCAGCATGCGAGGTAGCTGTGGGACAATCTAGGCCGCATGCGACAGTGACAGTGCGCATGCGACGTAGAAAGACGTCAAAACTTGTCAAAACTTATACTTTGCATAATTAAGAAGGAGAGAACCTGAACCCTAGAAACCCTCTATTTACTGTTTAAAATCTAATACACTATCTCTGTGGATCGACACCCTAATTATACTACACGGTAGGATCATGCGGTTGTTATATGAATGTAAGTAGAAATTAGGGTTTATAAATCTTTAAAATTAGTAGTTCAGTTTGGACTCATCAAGAGGCCGAAGACGGTATTTAGTCCAGACCCGTAAGATTTGATTTGTACTTTGTTAGGTGTTTTGTCAGATACTATGACTTATTTATTTTGTTGCTTTGTTATTTATTTATTTTGTTCATTATATCATTATTTCTTCATACACAAACAATATTTCAAACGAACGATATTTCCAAAATAAACAATTACACATAATATATAAAGTATATAAAAAAATAAGAAACCAAAACCCAAAACAAATAAAATAATTTCTGATAAAAACAAAAAAAATTGGGGCCGCAGAGGCGTTGGGCGGCCCCCAGTCTTTGGAGCCGCAGGGGTATTTGGCGTCCTGGGTGGTTTTCAAATTCCTCAGAAATTGTGCTGTTTTGGTTTATTTTTTTATTGTATAAATAAAAGTTTCGTGATTTTGAGTTTTAGTGGAGATCGGGACATCCCGGGTGACTTTGCCCCCTCTAAAATTCTTTTTGCCCCCTTCTGGATGTTTGATTTGTAATTTGGGTTAAATTTAGAGTGAAAATTAAAATAAATTTCTTGAATTATGATTGATAATTAGAATTATAAGTTAGAGCATCAAAAATTATAAGTCAGAGCATTGAAAAGTATAAGTTAAAGCATTGTTTTTTATTGAGTACTTAATTAGTTAATGGGTTTAAACCCGATTCGATATTTTTTTTGTCCGAAGAAAATCTTAGGTCTGCTCCTAACTGTGAAGTTGATTTCTTACAGCGTGAATAGACATAGTAGAAATATTTCCGGGTTATATCTTAATCTAAGATAAACTAATTACATTACTCAGAATTCAGAAATTATTTAATATAACAAGATTAGAGTGACAATATGTTACTATACATAGCTCAAATTAATCCGTACTATATATTAATATCTCTATTTTAAAATTTTAAAATTGTTGATCCGAACTGTGCAATATGATCACAGTATATAAAATATACTTTTAAATCAAATTTTACGTTTTTAATATTTGTAATATTTTTTAAATAAATAGAAACTTGATCTAAAGATTCTAGATCATTCAAATATAGTAATTTTCGGCGTATTTACAAAAAGTATTTTTTTCAATAATTATAAAATTTAGCATGTAAGTATATTTTCATACAGAGATCATGTTGAACGGTTGAGATTGACTGTTTGGACTTTGAAAACGAAGATATTGATCCATTGGACAGACCAATCTGTGCTATGCATAGTACCATAGCTTCACTCATTAATTTGTGTATTATTTGTTTTCAGCATTTTATCAAATGAATAAATGAATGAAAATATTTTTGCATATTTTTCATGAATTTTATATATTTAATAAATAGTTCGTGAATTACATCCATGTTATTTGCGAAATTTACAAAATCATTTTAAATGCTTTCTATGATATACTTGGCCTAATAATATCTTCATAACAGGTTAAAGATGTCCTTATATGCTTCGGTACATCGGAAGTTTCATTGTATTATATTTTGAGTCATATATAATGAATTTTATTCCTTCAACCATTTGCTTTTTAACTTAGATTGCATGTTTGAAAGTCAAATAAGCATTACCTATAATTTATTAAAAAAATCGCTCAGTAGCTAGACATGAGTAACGAATTTTGATTTAGATATAATTATAAATCAAGGGTTGGTTTTTTATCCAAAGGTTTTGAACAAAGACTTATTTAAAGCCGGGTTAAAACCGTTCTATCTGTGTCAAAATTTGCACGGACCGTTTAAATTTACGGAACCTGTAATTTATTAAGTTTTTAATTTTTTGCACGAATCTTAATAGATATAGAATGAATAAAATCCAGTTTTGGATAAAGTTTGTTCAAAATTCTTTGGACAAAATTCAATTCGATAAATAAAAACAAACAACAAACCTTCATTACAAATTTGGAGCGCATTCCAAATAAAACGTGATAATAACTTACTTTTCCACTCCTATTTACTACACCTATACTGGTTTTAAAATTGGAATGCTGTTTCTATAAATACAAGTAAAGCCAGATTTTTGGTATTCACAATATTGCATGCTTTGACATCTGACCTAACATCTTTCGTAAAGTTAGCAAGATATTTTATTGTTAAATCCTTGGTTAAATAAATAAAATGCTTTTATTGTTTTTGTGACCAATATTATATTTCTGTATTATTGTATATTTAAGTATCTAAACATTTTATTCACATGATATCTTATTTTCAAAGTTCTATCCGATCTAACTATTTAATCAAGATATATAGCAGTATTTCAATAATATTTTGTAAGTACCTAGTTATTTAATGGGTAAAGACAAGCATTAACTACATGTCTATACATTTATTTGTTTTTTGTTTTTTTAGGATAGCCCGTTGGCAATCTATCTATTTGTTGCTGGCGAATGAATTAATTATCTCAATTTGACATTCTTTCTCTTATCATACTTTATAAGAATGCAATGCATACACAGTCGGAATGTCAGATACCCACCCAACCCAACTCTCATTATTTTAAGTTTTTTTAAGTGAAAAGGTTTTAGTAACTAACGTTTTGTATCAAGTTTTTACCCAAAAATTTGAATAAATTTTCTTAGCCATTCAATAAATAACTTTCCTAATCTCTCACGTTCTCTCTCCTTCCTCATAAATAATTTTATTGTAGTTTTATAGTATGCAAATTTTGATTTTACAGTATTCATATTGTTTTTACAGTATCCAGCTTGTTGTTTTACAGGATCTAGATGCAGATATAAAAATTAAAATTTTACAGTATTAACCGTGTTGTTTTACAGTATCCATCGTGTTATTTTATAATATCCATATAGTTATTTAATAATATCCATCTTGTTATTTTATAGGATATAGATGCGCTATGTGTACAATATGATCACCGAGACTCCAATTTCTTTCAGCCATGTAACTTTTTTTTTATTCTTTGTAAGTTTGTGATGTAAAGTTTCTTTTTATTATATTATTGAAGTTTGATTTATTTTACAATTATAACCTTGTTTATTTTTTTACAGGATGATATATCAAAGGAACGTCTTGTTCTAGTGATGAGACAAAAGTCTCATCACTAGATGGTTATAAAGTAGTAACAAATTTTCAAAAAATCTGTCATTCTGTCTATTGTAATATTTGTGTGTTGAATAGTATGCTTTTGTTGAACATGTATACTTGTGTGTTGAATATTATTGTTTGTGTATGTTAGTGTTTGAACAGTTGTGTTTTGTTAAACAATGTATTTCTGACCAATGACATTTTATGTTTGTGAACTGTTATGTCTGTTGAATAATGTGTTTTATAGTATTCATGTTTTATAGTTTGTATTTGTTAGTTTTATTGTTTGCATATATTAGTTTTACAGTATTCATGTTTTATAGTTTGCATATGTTAGTTTTACAGTATTCATGTTTCATTTCACTTTGCAATATCCATCTTCTGTTTTACAGTATACATAAATTTGTTTTACAGTATCCATAGTGTTATTTTACATGATATAGATATAAATATTAATATTGAATTTTTTTTTTAAAATTCAAAATTTTAATTTCGAAAAAAATTTAATTTTGAAAAAAGAAAAATTAATTTTGCATTATTTCAGGTATTATTTCGAAAGAACTATATGTTTGAAAAGTGGTCTCGTTTTGAAAACTTCTAAAAGTTATCCCGGTGAAAGTACAACAAGTGATCCCGGTGGAAGTACATGCAGTTTGGCAAGTTGTGCAAGTTGCAAACGGTTATAAACTAACTCGGGATCACTTTCAAGGGTCGCTGGTTGTTAGAATTTTAAATTACTTATTATATATGATTTGCTATTCGGATATACAGTGTGAAATATTAGTTTTGCAGTATTCGCGTTAGTAAAATAACAGTTAATTTAGGTAAAAACTAGGTACAAGTGGCTGAATACAATTAATCGCTTCTTTATTTTAATAGCTACATACTTTATTAATAAAATAAAAAGTTGTTCAATGAGCAAGGACCTTGCAGGACAAGGACAGAAGGACCCCACGTGTTGTGTGCTATGACCAATTTACCCTTGATTCTTTAACAAGGAACTAATCATACCTTTCTTTTTGTAGAAAGATATTTTTATAAAATATCATTATCTTTTGGTTAAAGTTTAAATCATGATCAATAATACTTCATTGTTTAGATTTTGGAATAATTATAAACTTTACAAGTAAAGTTCAATTATCTTGGAATATGATGCCATGCTCTTTTGCAAAAATTTCACATTAAATAATTCACTACTTTACTTACAAATTCACATTAATAACCAGCTGCTGATAATATCAATAGTTAATATCATTTATGTTAAATGCAAACTGTATACAAATTACAAAAGGTGAAATACAGAAATAACCAACCATTAATAACTTCAACCACTGGTGCTAGCAAGTGACGTGACAGCATATTATATATTGATGGACAAGTACAAAACCAGCATGTTCTAAACAATAATTAGAAACATCAATGATACAATATTCATAGGGGGAATTTCATATATACTAATATACTATTAATTAAACGAAACCATTACGATCATACTAGCTAATATACTATCTGCTCATATAGAGTTCAAATCCTCCGTATTTTTTATAACTCATTTGTGTCTCATATTCTTATCGTATTCTTATTTCTGTTTTTAAAGTTTAAGCAGTCGATTCAAACCGTTGAACATGATATCCATAATAAAATGTGCTTGGAGACAATATTTTATATTTTTTTGAAATTTTTTTACTATTTTTTCAGATAAATACAAAAATGATGCAGCTAATTACCACAATAATAGAAAATGGAAATGTGACCAGCACTTTTGACAAAGGTAATAATGGTCAAACTTGCCACTTAAAAGACACAATATCATATCTCATTAAGAAGAGAATTTTATGACCGTATTTTGCAAGATATTATAACAGCTACTTTTTGTTTCTCTTTCATTATAAATAATCTAGTAGAAGTAGGTGTTCTTAAGCTCATCAAGTCTCTTTGTGAGCTTAACTCAAAAATTCATCGGATTGGCTTCAAGCGACGCATCTAAATCGTTGAAACCGATCTACTTCACGAGTGATGAATTTACGTGTCAAATTTGTAAATTTTCAAATTAATTTAGTATAAAGTCAAGCGGTTAAAAATAATGAAAAATGAACACATTAAAATTAACTTATAAACCATCTTTTTTTGACCGCTTGACTTTATACTAAATTAGTTTGAAAATTTATAAATTTGATATGTAAACGCATCACTCGTGAAGTAGATTGATATCAACGGTTAGATGTATCGTTTGAAGCCAATTCAATAGGTAGGAGGAGAGGGCGGATTAGATTAGAGTCATTTTGTTTTTGTCTTAGTGTGATGCTAAGCTTATAGGGTGAGTGAGTCCCTTCGGATCTTCTTTGGGTGAGTGAGTCCCCATTGGATCCATGTTAGGTGAGCGAGTCCCTTTAAAGTTGAGTGAGTCCTCTTTTGATTGATTGGCCCCAACAAATATCTTGTATCGTTACAATTTTATCAATATAATTTCTGTTTTTTAAGTTTTCACAATTTCTATTATGTTTTGCAATATTTTCTGCTATAAAAAAATCATTATTTTCAAAAGATTATGAACCATCCAAAACAATTATTTTGTATCTATCTAAACAAATAGTAAATAAATTCCAAAAAATGTAAATTTTGGTCTCCAAGTACATTTTAATATGGAGATCATATTGAACGGTTCAGATCGACTGTTTAAACTTTAAAAACAGAAATAATGGTGTGAGAAACATGAGGCATTTTGAATTCTCACCTTAATATTTTATTTTGTTTTATTTTATTTTATTTTTGATGAAAACAACTTAATATTAATATCGTATGAATAGGGTTAAAATGCCCTATTGGTTTTGTGCCCCATCATGCCCCAACATCGTTATCTCTATTTTCAAAGTTTAAACAGTTGACCCGAACCACTCAATATGATATTCATATTAAAATGTGCTTGGATATAAAATTTTATATATATAAAAAAAAAATTGCTATTTTTTAAGATAGATACAAAATCACTATTTTTAGAAGATTCTGGACCATTCAAAAATAGTGATTTTGTATCTCTCTAAGCAATTAGTAAAAAAATTCTAAAAATTCTAAAATTTGTTATCCAAACACATTTTAATATGAAGATCATGTTGAACGGTTCGGATTGATTATTTAGACTTTAAAAATAGAGATAATAATATTAAAGCATGATGGAACGCAAAACTAATAGAGCATTTTAATCCTGCTCTTATCGTATATATGAAACTAATAAGAATATGCTAGTTGATATTGGATCCACAAATTTTATGAGATATTATCGAGGCGCAATTAATTGAGCTCCCCTGTTAAAAAATTCCGGAATGGACGGCCTGACAAGATGTAGGGGTATTTTGGGAAACACAAAGATACTCCCACATCTGATAGTTATTCTCCCATGACAGCTTTCGCAGTACTCATAATCTCCTGTATCCTCTTCTTCCTTTATTACTGAAAAGAAACGATCTCCACATCTCTCTCTCTCTCTCTCTCTCTCTCTCGTTTCCTCCAAGCAATCCTTGTTTCAGATCAGAGACCAACTAAAAAGAAACAGGTACTGATCCCAATTCCATTTCTATTTTTCTTCTTATTTTCTACTCTTCTCTTTAGTCTTTACCCTTTTTATTAAAATAAAAAACAGACAGTTGAGAGCTGACTCTGAGAGAGAGACAGTAGCAGTAGCAGATCAAAAAGAGAGAGAAAAAAAAAGAGGCGAAAAAGCTCGTTTCTTTCATTTTGTATAAACAATTATTTGTAGCCCCCCAAAAGATGTATGTATATTTTTTGCTCCCTTAGATTCGTCTAAGATCAAAGTATTACACATATAGAATTAATTTATGTTATTTTATTTATGATTATCTCCTTTTGGTCTAGTTTGAAGCAATCCAAGAGAGTGATGGAGCGTAAATGAGATGGATAGAGGAATTGATTTAAATCTTGATTGTTCGCCTTGCTCTAGTGATGTTTCACTTAAAGAGGAGATTAGGCAAGCAATTATCCATCATGAAATTCTTTTCAGAGAACAGGTAATTTGTTTTCTTTTCAATTGGAGAGCATTCTTTTACTCCTATTCTCAATTCTTTACAAATGTAAATTTATTAAATTTATTGCAATTTCCAGGTTAGAGAACTTCATAGGCTCTACTGGACCCAGAAACACATGATGCATGAGCTTTTTTGGAGAGAATCAAATCTACCAAATTCTCACCAAAGATCTTTACCGGTACATAAAGGACGATTTCTTGCAATACATTTTTTTTTCACACTATTTAGTACTCTTAATTTAATCTTGAAGAAATCCATTGATTCCAGGTGAGAGAGCTACAATGGAATTTCAGTTCGGACTTCGAAATGAAGAATTATTTCACTAGGTGTCAATTTGACATCGGGGAAGGCAGTGGAAAAGGTAAGACAGTAAGAAATGTCGTTATTGATTTGGAGAAGCCAATCAATTTGGAGTCTGACGAAGAAGATGAAGAGATAATTTGCCTCTCCGACTCTCAAGCACTAACGGATAAAGGAAAAGATGAAGTCAGGAGATTTTTGGTTGGTTTTAGCGATGCTTCTCTGCATGATGATTTGAATTCAAGAGCCAGTGTGCAATTCGGTCTTGGTACGTGCTTTTGTCTATACATTTTGGACAAAATGAAAACAACAATTAAAAAAGACACCTGTTTGATGAGTCACAGTTCCTCGTGGTATTAGACCTTGATAAGCTGGAACCTAGTAATCAGTTCTCGATTCTTAAGCATAGTAATAGAAGATACAGGGATGAAAAAGGCTATGTGAAATTGAGATCAGCGAAGGATCTGTATATGTACAGTATTAATTTTTAACATGGTTACTTTTTTGGAGTCTTTAGGCATTGTTTGATCTGAGAGCATGAATTGGCTTTATAGTAGCCTCAACATAGTAAAATGGCAATTATATTAGAACTTAAGATTAACTGATGTAGCACCCTCTGTATGTTCATTTTTGGGTCAATCCATTATAAATGCACAGTGTCTTTCCAGCATTGTAATTAAGATAAAGAATCAAATTTACTATAATTAAGCAAAGTTTAGAATATGATATTATTCAATTAAGCACAGATTTTCCTAGTGAACTTATTGCGATATTACTCGTGCGCATCGAAACCCCTTTTTAGCACCAAAAAACATGTATTGGGTAATGGTAGAATCAAGAATTGTTGTTGCGGGTCATTTACACCTCTCAGGATCCTTGGAACAGGGCTCGTAGGAATTTTTCTGCATGCTAGTGCTAGAAATGGAGTTCCCTTTTAAGAGCACCAGAGTATTCACACACCAATCATCTTAGTTCTAGTTATATGTATCTTCTTCTTTTATGCGGCTATCTAGGGTTCAGTAGTGATTGGTTAATTTTTACAGTTCCTCTCTGTTGATTGTTTGAATCTCGAAGCATGTACTGAGACTGTTTCATTTCATCATAAATTTTCCTATACAAGTTTAAAAGGAATTTTCAAAATTTCACCAGAGTCAAGCTGGTACTGTCTTTATTATTAATCTGAAAGAATTCTTTTACTTTTACATGTCTGTTCTTTTAGTTTCTCTCTCTAATTTTCTATTTTCCCTGTCCAGATTCAAGTGTACAAGAGAATAATACTCCTATCGCACTGCAACCCGAAAAAGAGGAGATGACCTCTAATAAACCATTTCAGATAGATCTCAACATTGCTCAAGATGAAGAACCCCAAAATGATATGGCCAACTCATGTATGCTTGACACCAGAAACCTTTATCTAAAGCGATCTGATTCGGTTAATGGGTCTTCCAAAGGCTCCTCCATTACTCTCCTTGAGAATTTCACCGCTGTATCTGCTACAGAGAATCCTAAGGAGTCTTCTCATTTGGATGAGGGGAGGCAAGAGAAGGATCTGAAAGTTGTAAAAGAGGAAAACATTATAAACTTGAATGTATCGATTGGTAGTACCGACTTACACACAACCTCACCTCCTGAATGTACCAAAGAGCTTTTGCATGCAAGTGATGTAACCGGAAGTGAAGATGACACTGTTTCGAGCCATGTCATAACCACTAACAGTGATATAGAAATGATTACTCAAGATTCCAAACAGGAGATGGATAGCAATATCGCTGCTGCGGCTGAGACACTGCTGTCTTTCCACTCAGAAAAGATTGAATCATTTTGGATTGGAGAAACAATTGGTGTCTCCGAAGAGTGCACTTTTAAAGAAGATTCATTTGTACTAGCTACGTTGAGTCTACAAGAAGAGACAGTTGATGACGCCACATGGTTGCCTCCTAATAAACTCAATATTGAGAGTAATGATGGGGGTAATGCTAAAAACACGCGTACCATTAACCTGAGGAGAGGAAGGGGTTTGAGAGATTTTCAACGGGATGTTTTACCGGGTTTGGTTTCCCTCTCAAGACATGAAATATGCGAAGATTTGCAATTAATTGGATATGAGGTTAGAAAAAGCAGGTCCAGGAAGAATTTTGACAAGGATGAGTGGGCCATGCCTGTCAGAGGCGGCACTAGAAAGAGTCGGCGACGGGGTGGGAGGAGGTAGCGAGGGTTCGAGTGCCAAGGCATTTAATAATGGGTAGATTTTTGTAAATATGAATTAATCAGGCAGCTAAGCTTTGGTAGAGAGATAATTAAAGCAATTCCTGATAATTAACTTAGTGTGGATCTTTTTCTCACTCTTCTTTACAAGTTAAAATGATGTTTTGGAGCTATTGCAAGTTCATAAATCATAACCAAAAGATTCAAAGTAGAGAATATCAATACCTTGGCAATATGGAAATTTTTTTTTTTGCTGTTTTTGATTGAACACTGTTCTCTGATTAGTAACACATTGTGCTTATCAAGAGAGGTATTTTCCTATGAAAACTTAAATGCGTGATTCAATAAATTAAGGACCTTTATATGATCGTTACATTAGCATTTATTTATTTTCCAAAACAAAGTGCTTATTTTACAACAACAAGTGCTCATTATTTATTTACTAATGATACAAATTGTGAATTTTGCGAACTGGGAGATGCATAGAAATGTCCTGTTTAATGTACAGGTGCTTGATACATTCTCAAGCAACTTTGAGCAAATTTGTGGCACTAACGGGGCCACATATTAGGGTTCTAATTAGCAGTTTGTTAACTATACATTTAGTTATGGGTTTGGAATTAAAGGAGGAATTCAGAGTAGGTCCGATGTACTTTGGTTCAATGGGTGTGATGACCATCCGATCAGCATCAAGAGTTGTGCACTCCGCATCAAAATCCGTGTGAGTCTATATCAATTTTCGTGTGCGCAGATTTAATGCTAATCGTACTGTGCTAGAGTTAATTGAACCTAAAAGTAGGTCTAGTGCTAGGGCTGTCAACGAGCTGGGCCCTAGCTCAGCTTGTTAATTCTGGACCGAGCGAGCTGGACCTAGGGCTTTTGAGCTAGAACCTCAACTTGAAATCGCGACAAGCCAGCCCGAGTTAGCTCGCGAGCTGACGAGTTGGGTCTGGCTGGATCTTGTTTTAAGAAGAAAGTAAATTCTACAAACTTTTTGGATCGAGCTGGACCGAGCTAGAAAGTATAAAATGTACACAAATTCATACAAATTCACAAATTGATGCCTAGCCGAGCTAGCTCGCGAATAAGCTAGGCCCCGGCTTAAACTCATTAATTCTGGACCGAGCTAGTGGCGAGCTAGCTCGTTAACAGCTCGGTCCAGTAACGAGCGAGTCAGGTGCGAGTCACGATCGAGCTACGAGCTTTTTTGCCACCCCTATCTGGTGTCCATAAGACCTACTCCTATCTCTAGATTATAATCATAACTTTTGACCAGAGTAGGCGACTATGATAAGCCCAAACTGAGTTGATGGACCTGATATTGCCGCTTCAGTTCAAGCACAAAATGGGCCCAAATTTTTTAGTCCTGTGTTTTAATATCAATCTTAATAAATTACATCTGATATTTTATTGTTGGGGGATTTCATGTATACCCTCAAAAACTTTGAAACTATGTATTTTTCTCTCTATAATTCTTGATATCAGATTTACCCTTTTAAATTTCTACTATCACAAATTTACACACTATTTAGTGTCTTTTCTATTAAATCTTAAATCTGCAAGGGTACCAATTTTACCATTTATTTAAAAAATAAATATATGTAGCATTTTTAAGAAAAATGATATATTTTCTTACTTGTAATGCACACACGATCGTATATTAAATAGATAATAAACGTGCCCCTCACTTATGTTTAAATTTCGATTTTTGAAATTTAAATGAATTATTTGTTTAACTAAATGTGAATTTGTGTAACAAAATTTTGTTGGAAACTATATTTATATTTTTCGAGAAAATTTATTGTTTTATTAGATATATTAGGAAAAACTATTATTACTGGATGATTTAAATTCTTTTAGATCTTCTTATAAAAAAAAAATGCAAATATATAAAATTTGATATCCAACAAAATTTCAATATTTGGAATGTAGATTTGGTGATTCTTTCTTTGCTTCGGATAAACTGTTATAAGAAATCTCACTGTAAATAGTAGATACAATGGTGTACAATGTCAATAATGATGGGAAGAACTACAGCGAGAACATCTACCTATCATTCTATCTGGAAGAGAAGCAATTAATTGTTCTGTTTCAGTGATGTGTATTTCTGTACTGTTCAACGTGGACCCCGTCATTACGCACATGAGAGCTGCCTCCAAATAAATATTTAGGAGTAGAACTGGGTGTGTTGTGCTCACCAAGGGATTTGGTGAGCATAATTTCTAAATTTATCGGATTGATTTCAAATGAGACGAATCCAAACTGTTGAAACCGATCTACTTCACGAGTGATGTGTGTACATGTAAAATTTTAAAATTTTCGAATTCATTTAGTCCAAAGTCAAGCGGTCAAAATTGATGAAAAATGAATGCATGAAAATAACTCCTAAATCTTTATTTTGGTGCATTCATTTTTTATCACTTTTGACCTCTTGACTTTGGACTCAATGAATTCGAAAATTTCAAAATTTTGTATGTGCACGCATCACTCGTGAAGTAGATCGATTTTAACGGTTTGAATTTGTCTCGTTTGAAGTCAATCCAATAGATTTAGGTGTTATGCTCACCAAATCTTTTAGTGAGCACAACACACCCTAGTTCTACTCTATATAGTGTCAACTTGTTTGCAATTATCTTACACTGATCTTTATACTAAGACTATGTTTCATAAGGAATTACCACATTCGGTTACTTGCTCCAGAATAATAAAATGAGAAAAAAAAGGCGGAGGTAAAGTCACTTTATAACTTCAGTGATTTTTTCTCACCGATTCTCACCTCAAATCGAAATGTAGAGAAGGTGATTTCTCGACTAAAACGTTTCAATATAGAAAATTAAGTAATTAAACACTTCTAATGATCTGGATTATCGTTCGATACAAAATCACGAGGCTTTAAATAACGGGTTCATATGATCATATCTTCATTTATTTTTGAAGAAAAATAGGGTACTACAATGCTGTTGTCAGTACTTACCAGACCAATTGCTTCAAATCTAGGGGTGAAAACGGTTCAAATATGGGTCGGATAGTGGTAAAACCATATTCGTATATGTTTTTTTTTATACGGATATGGATTGGATATTAAATATATGTAGATATATATATATAGAATTTTGCTATTGTGCTTCATGAAGTAAAACCAATATTTTACTTCACGCTCATACACCCATTTTCAAAATTCAAATCGTCAATCCGACCGTTCAAGTTGTTCTCCATATTGAAATGTGCTTGGAGACCAAATTTTACATTTTTTGGAATTTTTTTACTATTTATTAAGCCACTTTGAAAGTCGCTGATCCATTGGTCCACAATTTTTTACTGTTTTTTACTATTCACAATGGATCAGCGATTTTCAAAGTGGCTTAATAAATAGTAAAAAAATTCCAAAAAATGTAAAATTTGGTCTCCAAGCACATTTCAATATGGAGAACAA